>CM042444.1:3295110-3895110 GCA_023631565.1 Gymnocephalus cernua | reverse complement strand
ATGCACTTAAAGATGACAGACTTAAAGACGACAGAGAGGCTGAAATTCAGTGTGCAACACAGACTCATTACAGTTGTATTTGTCCAACATTAATTCCACTTCAACATTCCACGCCACTCCACTTTCACATTAATATAACTTAAATATACAGATACGAAGACAATTATAACAATGGTAAGGCAAGCTCCGAACTGGGAGCTACTTGTATTAGCTGCTACTATCATCATATTCACAACTGCAGCAGGGGACGTAGTGACAGGATCACAGGTGACAAATATTTCTCCTCATTTTCTGTGTAATCCCATGTGTGGGTGCTAATTGGAGTTCTTTTCACTGTAATTAGCACAAGATTAGTCTTGTCAGATGGACGTGGAAGGACTTAACGCTGCAGTACTAAATCCTGATTTAAGGCTTGTGAACACAGAGCAGCAGGGAAGACACCAGGCAGTGTAGCACCTCTCTCTCTCTGCTCGGCTATGAAGACTCTGACACTGTTTATTAATTTAAGAGCTGGGCTGCAAATCTGACATCAGCTAAAGTCAAAGTCATTCCTGCAATACAACAACTCACATGATGGCTTGCATAGCCTGTGAGTTGATGCTCAATGTGATTGGTAACACTGTTTGTGATTAGGTACTTGCAGAATGGGCTTTTTAATTATGTTGTTGTTGTTAGGACAGATGCAGTAGTAAACTGATTAAATGGTACACATGAAGGACAGGAGATGGCATGAGACTAGTCTCAGGAGGGCAAATTAAACTTATGATGCTCTCACCACAAGTTGCCTGCTGTGTAGTGCCTATTAGAGTTAAAGCCCAGCAATTGAGATCCCAGTATAAGGCTCTCTCGCCAAAATCCACTGCAGGAAGCTGATATTTATTTAGCATGCGTGTGTGCCTGTGTGTGCCTATGAACAACAACAACAAAAAATATACACAATTTTCTTATTAATTATCTACATTTCAGTTATGGAGAGAAATTGGGCTTTCACAGGAAAAGAAGTAATGAGCTTTTGGGATGTAATAATTTTGCCAGGAAAAAGCATTCATCTATCTAGAGTGTCTGTTTCTGTTGCTGCCAGTTCAAATGATGACTAACATTACTGCTGAAACCTGGATGGACTGCAATGTCGAGCATCCAATTTGTCAGTCTGATCCTCACGATTGGTTGGGTTCCAAGGGCACCCGGTAAGTGATCCAACATCAGTGCTTCATACTGAGCGATGCTCTGTCTCTTCAAAAACATCTCTTCTGAGTTTGGTAAAGTGTTGCCAGCAGAGACAATTTCAAGCAGGCCAATATTTTCAAAAACTCTTTAACACACAACTAGGGTAATAGAACGATTTGGAGTTCAGTCTGGTTGTAGCAAATGCACTTCTACTGTAAAAAAGAAATAAAAATAAACACTGTTGTGGAGTGACTGGAGTTCTGTCTGGCTCCCATCCAGCAGCAGTCAATTGATCCCTCAAGTCAGTATTTTCAACACCAACAAGGTAAAAAGAGTTTAGACTTCTGGGAATAAATCCATCACTGGAGCAGAAAAGCCTCCAAAGCCAAACGGTGCTTTAGATGTAAATCTTACTGTGCTTAATAGGTTACTCTGAGGTGGCAATCAGTTAAGGTGGGACATGTTGAAGAGAAAGAACTTAAGGTAAGATACAGAGTCTGAATGTTGTATCTTCATTTTATTTGTTTTATATGGAGAAGTGAGTTCTTGGCATGGATTAAGAACCTTGTTTTGTAAAGTGAGCTTGACTTTTTGACAATAGCGTGGTCGAAGAAGCCAAATATTCTGTTCAATTTCTCTCTCCCATCTCCCCAGGGTGCGGTTGGACACTTCAACCCAGTGGATCGATCTTGTTGGTCCACAACACGCACACACACACACACACACACACACACACACACACACACACACACACACACACACACACACACACACACACACACACACACACACACACACACACACACACACACACACACACACACATAGTTGACAGTGTTGACACACACACACCTGGCGTAATGAGCCATTCTGTGATAGGCACTCGGCAGAACAAACAAAAACAAGATGTGCCCTCACAGATGAAGGTCTTCTCTAATATGTGGTGTGCACACTCGTCATCCCCTCTGATCTACAAAACACACACACACACACACACACACACACACACACACACACACACACACACACACACACACACACACACACACACACACACACACACGGGGAGACTATTATATGAATTTCCTTATCTGTGAACTTTGCCACGAGTGGTATGCCATCGTCATAACAAACACTGGCCTCAATCAAAGAAAGGGGCAACGCTGTACACTGTCATCAATGAGGAATTGAGAGAGAGAAAGAAAGGACTCACAGTGCAGACAAAATGTCTCTGATTGGATTGCAATACTGGCAGCAATGTTCCAGAAGTATTCATCTCCTCTGAACATTATTACTACAACACAGCAGTAAACATGTCATTCTTTATGAATGACAAAGGCAGTCCTTTGGCCAATCAGTAAAAAGTCAACAAGTGTTTCATCACCCAGTTAGGCTTCTGACTAGTTTTCAAATTAAGTAATGAAGCAATGAGACTCTTTCAGCTTTGTGAAAAATGATCACTTGGTGATACAAGAAGGCATTTTGTGTCTAACTGATATTTAAATTAGATTGAAGTTGTGAGGCATTACATTCTAATGTTTTTTTTTCTGTTTTCTTCACTTTAGCCATGATTGGGTTAGCCTGGTTCCAGATCAGTTCTTTGGAGAAACAACTGAGCCAACCAGAACTTTACAGGTTGCACAGCTGTGTCAGCCAATCAAATACATGCAAGCACACATTCCTGATGGGTTATTTTTTAACATGAACGCCATATTTCTGCTGTTTACCTCATGATCGTTGTAACAAAAGATAAAATAATTGCATAATAACTTTCCAGAGTTGTAAAATCCTGTCTCAGAGTAATATAAACTGCTATACAGGGTTTTGGTGTCTAATAACTCAACAACTCATGGATCTGTTGCTCAAACTGTCTGCCGTACTGTATTTCATTATCTCACTGTTGCCTGAAGCAACATGCCCCCACCAACTCCTTTAAACAATATGTTGGGTAACATGAGAGATGTTGAGTCAACTGCTTTTAGCAACAACTATCGCAGCTTTTGTGGTGACTGAAAAGAACGTAGACGAGACACAAGTCAGTCACTGCTGACGAGTTGGGGCAAAACAACCCTGCCACTCAAACAGGAAATGAAAAGGCAATTCAATCTGATTGTCAGACTATGATTTAGCCTCAATTTGACATGATTTACAAAACAACTATTCTCAACAGTAACAGCCGAACAAATACTTAATAAACATCTAGTGCTCGTTGCTGTTAATTCTAGTGTTGTCTGCTCCACTGTTTTTCAAAGTAAAGCACTTCAAATTAGTGGAATAAAAGCACATTACATTGATCATTTGTTTTGCATGGTATTAAATGTGTTCTGGATGTATTACACCTCTACAAAATTCAATGTTAACCCCAAACATACTGCAGGGTAAAACAACAACAATAAGTAGACTTCTCATTCTGCACTGCGTTCCTCTCTTCACATGTACCCTCCTTATCCAGTGACAGTTGTCAGTTCCTTGGGCTGGCCATTAGAAAGATGGATCAAGGCTGGCACACCATGATTGGATCTGAATGCTAAGTACAAAGCTCATGGGGCACCCAAGTCCAATTAATTACTAAAGCCTGTTTTGTGTGGCACGGCTTGTTATCAGTCTCATATCTGTCTTAGTGACTAATGTTCCCCCCCCAGAACCTAAAGTAAAAGAATCTAGCTAACTGATTGCCACAGGCCAGTGTTTATGAACAAGTACAAAATGAAGCACAGACTTGCATCTCTACTCAGCAGCTAATGAGAAAGCATGTAAGGTCCAAAATTCTGTGTTCAGGGAGCAACATCTGCTGTCAGTTACTTTCAAGAGCCAATCGGATTGCTTAAATCAACATCCCTTCTGTCTTTGATTTCGTGCCAGTTTTCATCTGCTCCACAGAACTTGTGTTTTTATTGTCTGAGCGGAAGTGGAACACCTTGATATGAAAATGCGCTGTATGTTCAAAGAAGCTAATGCTTGTACATCCTGCTACACATTTGCAGATAAGGCGTAAATATGATGATGATTTGTTGCATTGTGACAGCATATTGTGTAAAGTTGTTTCATTGTCGCGCTCGTGCGTACACACACACACACACACACACACACACACACACACACACACACACACACACACACACACACACACACACACACACACACACACACACACACACACACACACACACACACACACACACACACACACACACACACACACACACACACACACAGTGAATGGCCAGGGAGATTAGCGTTCCTTTCCCATCAGGAGAGGAAATCACAAAAAGAAAGGGAAGCAAGCTCATCTAGGTTAACTTTTCCACTTCCCCACCCCCTGGAAGCAAATGATGATGAGTCAGCTGTGAGAGGCGGGTGCCACACAGTCGAGCAGTGGTGAGAAATGAAAAGCTGCCAGAATAGCTGGGAATCAATGGAGATGATGGGAATATAACAAGAAGAGACAAATGAAGGTGAAAAAAAGCAGGAGGAAGAAGTGGGACAACAGACTGAGATCAGAGGTTGGGGTGGGAGGGGCAGCAATGTGAACTAACAGACAGTCAACAACCGCTTTTCAATGGTGAATATGGGAAACAAATGGAGAAACAAAAAGGAACAAAATGTGCTGGTGGAGTAAAGGGAATGATGAAGGGGAGAGCGAGAGGAGACAAGAGACATTTGGTGGGGTTAATCATTGAGCGTGTCGGGGGAAGAAGAGAGCCTTGTTGGAGTGACAGGTCCGCTGAGCCAAAACCCTCATCAGGCTTGCCGTCCTGCCCTGCAGACGTCAAAGCATCAGCTCAAGAAGGGTAGAAGTGAGACGCACAGTGAATGTTAACTGCCAGTGGGTGTCTTTGAAATGGTCAATGTATAACTGCAAGTTTAACTTCTTTCCCTCGGTTTAATATCTATGATAATCACAAGGACGAGACCGGTGTGATCTCACAGCCCCTTCTTTCTCTGAGTCTACTGGCTTTGTTGTAACCATACTGAGTATTACCTGTGTAAGCACATTAAAATAGCCCCTTTTGTTGCTGCTCTTGCAGCTGGATCCTGCAAACTCCCCTTCTGTATTTGAAATACATTTTACATAGTATTGAATATGAAATGTTTCTTTAAATGCCATATTTCCTGCTCAGCATAAAGAATTTTCTGAGCAGACTGAGTTGTCTTTCTTTGCTGACAGAGTCACGGCTGTGGCTCCAGTTCAATGCATAATCTTGTAACATTATCAAATCAGCTGGCCAAACATTGTCTGATCTTTTCCTGTCCCCGTTTAACCCTCGAGAGATACACGGACCACTCTGTGTGTGTGTGTGTGTGTGTGAGTGTGAGAGAGAGAGAGAGAGAGAGAGAGAGAGAGAGAGAGAGAGAATGAGATGTCTGTCTGACCGTTCAGGCTTCGAAGAGTACTTCACCGATTTATGGTTATTTTTTTTCATCCTGATTACCGGTATGCAACACCCTCCAATGTATTTTGTTACTCCACAAGCCTGAATACAACTTACATGCAGTAGTATTCCTCAAGACCTGTAAACAGACTTTGATGTGTAAAATGGGTGTAGTAACTCTTTAATCTAGGAATCCACCGATACCAATGCCAGTATCAGGTATGCATCCGATGCCGTGCACATGTACTCGTAGTCCTAAAACTACTCTGATACTACCAACCCGATACCACCTCATGGCAATGTGACAATAACCTCTCCGTCAAGCAGGTATAGGCGATGGGATCATCTGTGTGTCTGAAAACACCCTAGGACCCCAGAGGGATTATTAACTATTGGGGGGGGGGGGGGGGGGTGCATTCCTGTCAGCAGCCCCTAAGCTTTGGAATATTCTCCCAATAGGCTTAAAGGAACACGGAAACTTATTGGGACTTTAACTTATTCCCCGTATCCCCCAGAGTTAGATAAGTCCATACATACCCTTCTCATCTCCGTGGGTGTTGTAACTCTGTCTGACGCACCCACCGCTAGCCTAGCTTAGCACAGATCCTGGAGGTAACCGGATCCATCTAGCCTAGCTTAGCACAGATCCTGGAGGTAACCGGCTCCATCTAGCCTAGCTTAGCACAGATCCTGGAGGTAACCGGCTCCATCTAGCCTACTGCTCCTAATAAGTGACAAAATAACGCCAACATGTTCCTATTTACATGTTGTGATTTGTAGCATGTACAAATAACAAGGTCACATGAGACACAGCCATCTTCTAACCGTATACATACTGGGAACTATATTCTCAAAAGGCGAAGCACTGCTACTTCTGCTACTTGGGCGGAGTGATTCGCTCGCAGCACCGGAGAAGCCCCGTGGTGAGGAGCAGAGAGTAGCAGTGCTTCGCATTTCTGAGAATATAGTTCCCAGTTTGTATATGGGTAGAAGATGGCTGTGTCTCATGTGATGTTGTTATTTGTACACGCTGTGACTATACAAATCACAACATGTAAATAGGAACATGTTGGCGTTATTTTGTCACTTATTGGGAGCAGTAGGCTAGTTGGAGCCGGTTACCTCCAGGATCTGTGCTAAGCTAAGCTAGCAGTGGGGCCGTCAGACAGAGTTACAACACGCACAGAGATGAGAAGGGTATGTATCGACTAGTCTAACTCTGGCGGATACGGGGAATAAGACAAAGTTCCAATAAGTTAGCGTGTTCCTTTAAGGTCGCTGACCTCTGTGGACTCTTCTAAAAACCTTTCTGTTCAGACAGGCATATAGGTAGCATGTGTTTTAAATCCTGTTCCCCTTGTATATTTTATCTGGTGTTTAATCTCTGATTTCTTTTTTTGACTGTAAAGCACTTTGTGACTGGTGTCTGTGAAAGGTGCCATTGTATAAACTTTGCTTGCTATTTTTAAATTGTCTTCTGAGCATATAATAAGATAAAAACAACATAGAGCTGGCATAAAAATGGTGGACTAGTTTGTTTTGTGTATCTTGAGCATTATATTCTTTGAATAACAAAATATAGAGCAAACATTTGTTCTCATGTAGGCTCAGGTACACTGGCTGTGGTTTCTGTGTTTGTTCAAGGGCAACTTGACAATGCAAAGCAGTGGGTCTTTCAGGGGCCGTAGTGTGTACGTGGGATTCTTCTAACCAGTTTGAAATGGAAGGTGATCTTCTGCACCCTACAAAATTGATTAGCTGGGCTTTAACAGCGTATGAATGTCATAAAAGCCTTTTATGCCGCCTGGGAGAGAAAACAAGATATAGATGAATGCAATTACAATCCTGGAGTGTGCGAACACTGTCCACACCAATCCTCTCTTAGGACTGGTAAACAATACCAAAAAGTCACTTAAACTGAGACACAGTTCACATTCATTCAACATTTGTATGAGTGCTAAGTCACAACATGCTTACTGGCAAATTATTTCTGTAAAACGGGAGTATCAATTTAAAAAAATGTATGACTCAAAAGAGATTTACTGGACAGTGTTAGTCTATAATGGTAGTGGCTGATATCTTTAAGTCCAGTCTCTAAGTTCAGTGTACCTCCAGCACTTCAAAGCTACTAGCTGAAGAAATGTGTCTGAGAGCAGGTTTGATATGAAAGGAACTCTAACTTATGACTATAAATATAGAAATTGAATCTCCGCTTGTCTTTACCCTTTTGAGCCGGGACGTGAGAGAGTGCTAGGTGGAAAATGTCAAGTCTGTGTAAGTGGCTCCATTGACATTCTCAGGAGACAAATTGGAGGACTTTAGACTTCAAAACTGCCCGTCCTGCTCCATTTAATGCCAAAGAAGACCTGTGCAGCACTCACTCAGATGTGGTGTAGACCAGTAGGGGGCACACTTACTTTGCTGCAGCCCATGCATCGTGCCATGCTCCGCACGTGTAGAGTAATTGTGAATCAGTAATGCATGTAAGCATATGTGTGTGTGTGTGTGTGTGTTTGTGTGTGTGTGTGTGTGAGTGAGCGAGCGAGCAAAGGAGAGACAGAAGGAGAAACAGAAGATATCAGTGTTGGAAGGCATCTATCTGAGCATCACTCACTCTTTCAGGTGGGCTGTGGTTATCAAGCTCACACTTACAGTAATCTGTGGTGGGGAAGTTCATCAAAGGGCTTCCAATGGACGAGGGTGTGGTCTTAGTGGTTGGTCTAAACGGCAGCGTGGTTGAGCTGGCGACCACTGGTGGAAATTCACCGTTGGCTGAAAAAGAAATATTATTAATGCATTTATTGAAAAAGGATGTGCTTTATTTTCTTCATGTGCAGCAATGAAATCCTGTTGCTGTTACACTGAAGAACTGAGTAGGCACAGTAGCTGCAGACCTCTCACTGGCACAGAAAATGTGGAACCACCAGCAGGGGCCATTCTTTAATTTGCACCACCAATGGCTATACAGAGGGAGTGGAATGCATAACATCCAGCTCCTCTCCATCTCTGCCCGTCTCTATCCGTTCCTACGGTAGATAGGTAAGCACATTCGGCCAGAGTGTTTTGTAGCAACCAATCAAGCCTCCAGCCCCATTACTTCCCCAGGAGTGAGATCATAAGCTCGCTGGTACCTTGATCTCTTCCGCCCTCACATTCTCACCCAGAATTTTTTTTTAAAGATTATTTTTTTTGGTTCAAGATAGAGGACCTTAGGGGCCCTATTTTAACCATCTAAGCGCACAGTGTGAAGCGTCTGCCGCAGGTGTGTTCAGGGCGTGTACAAATCCACTTTTGCTAGTTTAACGGTGGAAAAAAGGGTCCGTGCGCCGGGCGCATGGTTCTAAAGGGTTGTATTTAGTGTCTTAATTAATTCATAGGTGTGTTTTGGGCATAACATGCAATAAACCAATCAGAGAGTCATCTCCCATTCCCTTTAAAAGCCAGGTGTGTTTGGACCTTGGCGCATTGCTGTTATGATGGAGGATTTGCTAGGCAGGAAGGAGAGATTTTCAGGAGAAGAAACTGATACACACACACACACACACACACACACACACACACACACACACACACACACACACACACACACACACACACACACACATACATATATATATACACATACATATATATACAGTATATATATATTTGTAATCTTTTGCATATTTGTGTGCTGCTGCGCGTCCCTGTGTGTGTAACAAGCATAGTGTGCACGCGCTGTGCACGAGCCTGGGCGCATTTTACTAATGCACTGTTAAAATAACAATGAAATGCTGAGCTATTGAATTTAGACCAGGTTTATGTTGGTCAATGGCGTGATCACTTTCCTGCTGCCTCAAGATAGCAATATGCCCAGAATGCACCTGAACACACCTCCCTGTAAGACCAGCATGCCCATGGGTGCACAGATGGCCGCAGGTGCATTTGCTATTTAAACGACGCGGGCGCTGGATGGGAAATTGACAACTGCGTCGGTCTTAAACTAGCAAAGACACATGCGTCGGGCTTTGCAATGCGCCGGGTGCAAGATAGGGCCCAAAGATGTTAAAGTAGGGGAGACTTACTTTAACTACTATAATGGTTGGATGCTGACGCAGGTGGAGAAGCAGGAGTTTCAATTGTTGCTTGGGCGAATCACTGAACAGACAAATGGTTTTCTTTGATTAGGTCCATGCACTGCAATCAGTGATTTTAAAGATCGCTCTAAATAGTGTGAAAGAAATCTGCTGCCACATGTGATCATGGACTGCACGACTACATGGGTTACAGGAACAATCAATGCAACCCTGTCAGCTGAACATAACAACATACTTTTCAAGTATTGAGAAAGTGCTGAAATGACAAAATCAATGTCAAACAACAGTATTAGAACACTATTTTTCACTACTCTCTAGGGTGGAAGCCTATATGTAGGCTTGTGTGCTGTATGTATGTGTGTTGTCTGTAGCTCCTCTTAACTAATTGCCCCTTGTGTGATTAATAAAGTTGTTGAATTGAATATAATACAAAATCTTAAATCCAAATTGTTATTTGCTAACAATAGTCACTGAAAAAATTGCAGAGCATGTACCATTTCCTTCAACTTGTGTGCATAAAATGCTTTTTCATTCCTACTCGGCAAAAGGTTTCTTATTTTAAGAACCCAGATATGTTCGGCTTAGCTGCAATAATGTGTCTGTGGCTCTAACTCTGTTTCCAAAGAAAGGCCATGTTTTTAAAGAGCTCTCTCCAGCATCTCATTTCTTTGATGTTCTGTTCTGTAGAAAAAGCCCTCCATGGCTCTGTTGCTGGTGAAAGCAGAAGTTGTAAGATTATTTCAGAGAAGTCTGATAAGGTTCACTGTGGTTTATGGAGCTGATAATGCTGCCAACACGCAATGCTATGACACCGAACAAGGGCATGGCTTCAGATCTTGACCAGCTGCTATTCTGCCTCCCTGATTTATAACTTTTATAACAAAGCTGGATACAGTACACGCCACCCAAAGAGGCTGCCCAACCTAGTCGGCTTTGGAACAATAGGAATCACTGCTGTAGCAGCCATACTGCCACAGTGCTTCAGTCTATCAACACCAATGAGGGCCATTCATTAAACACTTTCAATGTGCTCAGTGTAGATACATGAGGCATGCAAACAATCCATGTGTGTATGACCTGCATGTTAAGCTGTATTTCTGTTATGCATATGGAATAGACTGTTGAGAGGAAGATTACATGGTTTCAGGGCCTATTTGCATGTCATACGGCAAAAGAAAAAAGAAGGTCTAGCAGTTAGCATAAAGTTTGTTTACACTGTAGCTGCCTGATATTCTCCATAGGGTTGCTCTGTATGGCAAACAGCAGCAAAGGATAATTTAAAGGTGTCATGCGAGTATTTTCTTTGACTTGCTTTGCTCTTCTAAGCCACTAGTACTCCTGGACTAAAAGGCTGCAGCTCCAGATAAGACCAACAACCCGTAGATGAGCAGCTAGCTGGTGTTTACAAACATTGGAAAAAAAAGTCACATGAGCTAAATATTAAGCACAAATCCAACTACACATTGCTTAATTGTGAGGAGCCAATGAGTTGCCCACATTGTGTCATTTGCCTCCTTGGTGAAAACAAATCATAAATGCTTTCTGCACCATCATTCTGGATGTGTCAGGGGACAGATGCAAGACTTTTCATCTTTATCTCTCTAATCATTTTTACCACAAAAACACTCCCCCTTCTCCCTCCTGGCTCCCCTGTCTCCCCAGGCTGAAGGCTTACCGTTTATGACAATATGGCAGGGGGCTCCCTCAACAGCTGAAAGGTTTGGAAAGCCACTGGTGTGGCGTGTGACTGGTTTTATTGGGTCAGAGAAAACCTTCTTAGAAGCAAACAAGTTGGCAATACTATAATTTGAGCTTGAGTTGAAACTACACCCATATGGTCCTCTGGGTGCTATATATCATTAAAGGCCTGTCTTAAGCTGGTGGTTGCAATTGGAACTTTCTCTGAGTAGAGACATTTTGTAATTTTGTCCTTAAAGCTAAAAAAAACAACTCAGCACTGCTTACCTATACATCTGACAGCTAGAAAATCAATAGCTCATTCCCTAGCCCTATAATCCTCAAATAAATATGGTCGTCTAAGTCTCCACTGCTTGGACCCTTTGATACAGATAGCATTTATGTGCAGATTTGACGGATCACATACAGCACACGAGTCACTGCAATGCCTTTGATTGCTTTTTACACAACCCCGTCTCTCTGTAAGTAAGACCCTTAGATGTGTTATGTGCACACAACAACATCAGCAACTTTTTATACCATCAACAAAGTCACTAATAAGGCTCACTGCATTGTTATTCTGAGCATGGGGAAACTATGGAACAGACAGAGCTGGAGCACACAGCATTGGTATGCTGCTGCAGCAGGACAAAGACTCAGCAGGTCCACCACCGAGCAGTGTGAATCAGAGGGCAGGGCAACAGCCGGCGTGGCTGTCACTGTTCATTAGCAGGGTGCCGTAAGCTGTCTGAAGCCCACCAGAGGCCAGCTACAGGGGCCACAAACTGAAAATATCTTGAGATTGCAATAGCTCTGAGAAATAACCATACTCTAGACATGTCAGTCAGTATTATTCCTTATGGAAAAGTGGGATTCAAAAGCTGGCCTGTTATTCAGCATAGAACATTTCCTGTACTGTATGTGGTTTTCTCAAATGCAAAAAAACATTTTGTACTTTTTGATTACTCATTTTTTAACTTGCATGTACTATACTTGCATAACTTGCATGTACCTTCACAGTTGAAAGCACTTAATTGTAAGTCGCTTTGGATAAAAGCGTCAGCTAAATGACATGTAATGTAATGTAATAGCATCTAAACAAAGGCAGCTGATAAACCTGGGAGAGACCACATTTAAATAAACTGCCATAATTAGCTCTACTGTACAATGTTTGGCATCACTATGAACACACTGGGGACTGCAGAGCATCTGTACTTACTGGTCCATGGTGAGTCTCCATGTTTCCCAACACCAACAGGTGCAGGTGATAATTACTGAAATGAATACATTTCAATAATCCGTAGTTGTATTACACAATTTACCACGACAGATAACACAGATGCAAGAGCCAACCAACCCAACAGCACATAATTGAAATGGAAAAACTAACTGGACCTTCCATGGTACAGTACATGGATACAACTCTTGATGACAGACATTGGAAGCTTCATTCGAAAACCCTCAATAAAACAACTGACATTTGGTACAGCCCTCCGCTATAGAGGCAGCTCATGGCGTGGGAAAAGAAGTGCTGGTACAGGGAAGAGACAAAAGGATGAACTATGCTGTCTAACACAATAAACTCATTTATTGATGCTAGTGAAGATAAAATGATAAAACTGACAGCCAGGTCCAACACCTGAAGGGCAATGGATGCATCATCAAACACACATGCTTGCCAAATTATACATCACACCAAAGCTTAGAAAAGTGTGGGATAAAGGCCACGGATGGCTGGTCCTCTGCATAATGTGTTCGCAGTATGTTTTCCCCACTGGAACATATTACAGGGCTGTGTCATAATGCTCAGGGATCCATCATGCTAATCACTCACAGTGACGACACCTTTAGCTGAGCTTCAGCATCTCCCATCAGCTGGTATGATTGATAGGCGATAAAAAGTGGCTGTGTCAAGTGTGGCTGTAGATAATGGATACCTGGCCTAGATTAAGAACTTGCCATCTGGAAAGTGAGCAAAGCGGGGATGGATGATCCTCCAGGGCTGCCATACCAGTGCTGCTGTTGCTCCGGAGGACATAAAACACAAATTGGTGTGCAAATATCTCCTGGAAAATGTCATCTCTTTAAATAAAGAGGCTCTGAACCAATAAGCCAGTGCTGATATGGGGTAATCTGCTCCAGCCTAGACCAACAGCAATTCCATATTCATATTCATCTGGTGAACTCATGTTAACTGACTGCATTTTACAGTGAGGGCAATAGAGGAATAAACTCATGAAAAACTCAGTCAGCATTTGAATGAAAACTGTTATCCACGTGTTTTAATAGCTCTAATTAATCACACTTGAACAGTTTTCAACATTTTACATTTTACTTTCATTTCGTCATTGCAGTAATGACACCACACCAAGACCTTCTCACCTTAGACAAAAAAAACTCAAAAATCAAATGGCTGTGTCAGAGGGTGACCCTGTGCCAGGGTGTAGTCAGTTTAACCCTGTTCCCATTGTCAGAGCTATATTCAGGTACAGAGATGCTCAGACATTACTATTCCTGTCACAGTTCAAACACAACTGAATAGATGGTCCAGGCAGGCAGAGATGGAGGGAGGCACTGGACTCCAAACTATTTATTCTCCTACCATCTTACTCCTGTTTTGCCTTTTAATCAGAGCAGCTGAAGACTGACGGGAAAGAGGGGGGAGAGAGAGAGAGAGAGAGAGAGAAAGAAAGAAAGAGAGATGAGGATGACATGCAGCAAAGAGCTGTGGTTGGATTCAAACCTGGGACGCTGCCAAGGACTCAGCCTACTTGCCAGAGGTCTCCCCATCTTACTCCAATTGTTGATAATGATATACCATCTCAATTATAAGACAAACATATCTGGAAAAGGGGGATGTGAGGCTTAACCTTTATAAGCCTGCAGTACAACATTAGAACATAAGGCCTATCAATCAGTAAGCTATAGCATGGCAGATTTGAAGTCTACTGACATTTCAGGACATCTCAAAGAGAGTGTGCCAAAGGGAGGTCATAATTTCCATAATGTTTTGTCAATGTATCTCTAAGCAAAGCTGCAGTATATTTAACCAAAGTATAATTTATAAGAGAGTAGTAGACTTACTTGGATTGAAAATAGTAGTAGTTTCTGTATTAAGGCTATGTTAAGGGAATTGAAATGATAAGTGAGTCCTTGATGAATGCTCCAAAGTGTACAAAACTGCAGCTCAGTCAAATCTTATCTCTGTAAAACATGAACATAGGGCAGACCTGTATTGATCATTAATTCAATTGCTTAGGTCACTTTAAATGTTTACTTAAGTGTCTTTGAGTCTATAAAAAGAGTTTACACTGTTTAGATCAATCCAGCCTGGTCCTAAGTCAATGAAACACTCAGTCAAAAAATCCCATTAATTCAACCAAGGTCTGATGATGCTAGAGTGAAAAAAGAAAGACTTAACATTTTTTATAGTACTCACATGCCAGGAAGCAGTCCATACTAAAAGAGATGTTGTCAATGGAGAAGGCTGAACCGGGTCCAGGTCCATCTTGTGTGCTGAACTGCAGCCAAAACCTACGGAGGGACAGAGCTGTTTTAACTACCACACAAGCTGTGAATGGTTGGATAGCTTCTGACTGAAAGGATGTGAAAAAGAATGTAGAGCTTTAAGAAAACTGTCATTGAGCTTTAGCTCTGGAGGGTATGCATTGTATGCATTATGACAGCTCGGTCTTTATTGTTAAGAACTGGCGGCTCTTTCAGCAGAGACAGAAAAACTGTGACTTCTTTATGAATGAAACACATTTTCATCAAATACTTTTATGCACAAAATGTAGGCAGGCGTGGCATGACCTACACTCGGGCTGTGAATCTTCACTGGTCTCACGATTTGATTCGATTATCCTATCCTAACATATTGCAATTGCAGTATCATTGAAAATATTCAAAATTAGATATTTTTTTCAAATCGTTTGTAGGAGATATATTCCTACAAAGACAGGCTACAGTCTACAATCACAACGTGAAGGACATCAACACCTGTAAATACATCCTATCATACATGATGGCATGTCATATCATCCTTTTTTAATTTGCAGGGACCGGTATATACCTCATATATAGCTCATAGTGTAACGTTAGCGTAATTATCGTTAGTCACGGACCTAACGTTACCATTTCCCACAGTTGGTGAATATAGCGTGCTTTGCTCATACAGCGTTAATTGAATTTGAGATGAACTTCTATCTGAGGAATAAACAGTTGTAAATATTAGCTTTAACGTACTGTAATGAATACATGGTTATAATAGTCAGCTAAAAGCATGGTTGAAATAGATAGGTAAACAGATAAATTGTGGGGCTGCTAAACAAGTACCGTGGTCTCTGGCGTGATGTGCCGGGGTTAAAGTCGTCGAGGTGGGACAGCTGAACTAGCTAGTAAGTTAGTGGCTGCTCGTTTACTGTCCTCTTCGCTATTTAACGTTAACGTTATCAATATTCCCCGCCGTCGCCGGGCTCTTTGCTAGCGAGCCGACTTTTGAAAAAAGTCTAACGTTATATAGTCGGTATGTTTTTCTGAAGTACGATGTCTCTGCTTTCCTTTTCTTTTTAATTCTTTGGCTTTGCTGCTCCACCGTTTTTAAACAACGTTTGTGGTCTATTCTGTTGGTTAGTTGGATAGTTAATATACTATATCTCTCTGCTGTATAATATGTTGCTTAAACATGATGGCATACTACTTTTCCATTCTTGCTGTCAAACCCAAAAACATTCACATTCACTTTACATATGGTGTCTGTTATGTCCCGACTTTTGTCTGCACTTCAGGCTGTATTTCTGATTCTATTTAATCTCCACAAAGGTCACTGTGCAAAGACTGGCAGGTTCACCTGGTGGTTACGGACATGACATTCTAATTAGGAGCACAAGCACAGCTGACTACATAACCCAGGATTCAGAAATGAATCGCTCTCAGGGAGCAGGATAATCCTACTCCCCTGCAGCCCCCCTCCCCCCCCAATGAGAGAGGCAAACAGAGATGAAATGCCCTGGATTTTCTCTTTTCTCTTGCTTTCCTCAACTTTTAATGTCTCTCTTTTCTGAGGGGAAATCAGGGCCATAGCTAATTGGAAGGCAAATATGGTGGGTAGAGCCTTGTGTATTGATTCCTATTCTCTTTATCACACATAAGTGGAATAAAAAGAGAGGGGTGTAATTTGTACAACTGTACACATGGTAGGCCAATGGTATAAGCGTAGAGTCCCTGTGGGATTCATTAATTCTACAGAATTGAGAGGTAATGCTTCCCATAAAATGGAAATGGAAATGTTGAAAATCTGAGAGGGGATGTAAAGGATGAAGAGCTTCTTGGTTCTGTTTCTTAAGACATTCTTGTGGGAGCTCTTAAGTATTTGTGTGAGTGTGTTGGAGGTCTGTTGGGATGCGAGTAAGGTGACTTGTCTGCTCTTAAACACGTCAGAGTGCCAGTTTAATGCCTCCAGACAGTCAATCAACAATCAAACTGCTGGTTATGTGTTGAAACAGGTGAGTGATTGTCGTACCAATCTGCCAGCCCGTAAAGGGGAAGTATGACAAGCTTCCAGCCCCTTTCAGATTTCGGATCACTCGCTGAATGCCACAGTCTGCGCTGCTCCTCAGGGCCTGTACTGTTCTCTGCTATCCACAGAGACAGCGACCCCCTCTGTAAGCCTCCAGAACACAGACAGAATCGCACCTGTTGGGGTAAGATGGAATTTCAAAGCAGCAATGCAGTTGAATAAAAATTTCAGTCAAGGTGACCATAAAGCAAAAAGAGTGTTGATTTTTATATATATACACATACACACACACAGAATATATAATAATACCACAGCAACTTGAACTTCCTTTGAATATTTTTTAATTGAAGAAAACCAGCCGAGTGTGGTATCAGTCAAGGAAGGGATGTACTTAAAATTGCATTTAGCTCAATCAGCAACAGCCATCTGTTTAGTTTTAATTAATCTAAGATTAATAGAATTCAACCAGGATCATGAGTTGGGTTATTTTGCTATCTATACCACTTCTGCACAAATCAATCTCATTTAGCTGTTTCCAGGAGGGATATGTTGGGTGTAAACCTGCTTCGTATTAAACAACACACAGGGCGTAGCAGGAATTAAATAGTAAAAGGTAGTCTGATTCTAAAGCTTGCTAACAAGCATGGGATGTGACCATGTCCCTCTACAGCATTTTAGTGGAGCCAAGAACATAATTCTTGCTTTATCGTTTAAGTGGAACAGATGCTGGCTTAAGCCTGATGAAAAGTACACGTAGTGTAGAGACGACACTACCCAGACAACTGAATTCAACGCTTTCATGTTCAGTGCTTGCATTGTGCCTGTGGGCAGCAGGTTGTGGTCCTTATCGTCAACCGTAAGACCACATGGTGACCGTTTAAACATCAAGATTACAGGCACGGCACAGTGCACACTGGGCACCACATGAAAGTGAACATGGTCTGTAGCTAATACCCAAAACTAATATCCTCAACATAGTTGTCCGAGAGCAGACAGGCTAGATTGAACAGCACTGCTTCAGTGTAGAGAGAAGGATTAAGAGTGTTAGTCTGAAATCATGGCTAATCTTTGGCTGGGTGCAATGAAGCTGGGAGGCAAGGTCTGCAATGGTGCAGCACTGCCTCCACTGCTGCCCACAAATATCAGACACCTCTAATTCACACCAGACAAGCAGCAAACTTCTCCTCCCCCATTTTTATGATTTTCATTTACATTTATTTTTCTGTTTTCCTTGCGGCCAGTTCCTTTACGCGTTTCTCTCCTCGAGACTTTATTTATCCTTAGTCTCTCTAATTATCTTGTTTTCTGACCTCTCAACCTCTCCATCACAGTCCCACCTCCGTCCCTCACTTCTGTGTCGACTTCTCATACCAAGCACTCTGTGCAAATTACACATGCAGAAGGCCAAAGGTCGCTGTGCTGAGCAATATTAAAATAACTAAGATAACTCTAAATGCTAGATGCAATAGCATCAATCAAGACTTCGAGTACACAGGCCCCCTGGAGACTTGCTCTGGTCTCTTCGTGGTTTAAATAATGCATGACTTCTAATATTTTCACAACTCGGTCAGCAAATACAATCCGTGATTGACGAGGTCAACCTCTCTGTCTGTAAGGATCTTTCTGGAAATACAGATGGCACAGTGTTAGCCTGCTGTCTTGGCACGTTACCGTTTGATGTTTGAGCTGTTTCTGATAGCAATTAACACATCACATTATTCAGTAAGTAATTCATGAGGTTTTCAGCAAAAACCGTTACTGAAAAACACTGTTGAAAAATGCAACTAAATTGTGTTCTATGCAAATTATATTATTTTTTACACTTATTCTTTTATTATCACATAACCTTATATGTCAACACATAGCCTACAGTACATTTCAAATGCAATAATGATCTTACTGCTTTTAATATTAGCTGTTGTATGGGACAATGACAAATTAAACTGAGTGCATTTCCTGGTAACCAGTGGAGCACGTACAAAAATCTGTCGCTGTTAGGGGGTGAGGTTAAAAACAGGTATTCACAGTTTTATGTGTGAAAATATTAGAAAAATGATCCTAATTACCTCTTTTTTCCCACTTGTTTCAGAGATAAATAATTTTTTTAAGGAACTTAGAAAAAGATTATCCTGGCAAAACCTTTTTTTTTTTTTTTAACCTGTTAACTATGTCTTAAGTCATGAATACCAGAGGGAAAACAATATAGGTCAGATCAACAGAATTTTACACTTGCCTCTCAGGGTTTCTGTAAGAAACACAAGTGTAAGGGATTAAATAAACAGTATGTCTATCTGCTGGAACGTAAGCTGCAGACGTTAAACATGCCTACCTAATTAACTTGGTGTTAGTGTTACTTCCAAAAGGTAGTAACATGTCATCAATGTTATCAGCAAATAATATTATTATTTGGGGTTAATTAAGTTATTATAATAAAGTTTAGACATTCACTGTGTGGAAGCCAATGTGCTAATAATCAGAGTGGCAAATCTGGCACGTTATCATTGAAAACTGCGTATGAGAACAGAAAGCTTGACAGACATAGCAACAGTAACAGGAGTGGAGCTGAGATCTGATCATGTGTTTGTATGTGCATTACAGAGAATGAAGATTACATCTACTGTGTGGAGAAAACTCTCTATACTTAGCTCACCGTGCATGGGGAGTTTCTTAGAGGAGGAGGGAAGAGAGGGCTCCTCAGTATTGCTGAGCCACGCTGGGCTTTGGACTGGCCTCCTTCCACACTGAATGTAGCACCTTTAACATACAAACACACACATTAAACACAAAGGGGAAAAAACAGTGTCAGAAATTGAACATATTACACACTTATATATTCAGAATATAAAACTGAATACAAAGTTTTACAATCCATATGTATGTTTTCTAATGTAATTGTAGCCATAGTGAGCTGTTCCCTTATTGCTCTACTTTGACGCAAACCTTAACTGATCTAACTAAAGTTTTGATGTCTGAGAAAAGAATGCTATAAGAAATCACCAAATATGGTATACAATTACAATGCTCCATTTATAGTTTCCTCACACAACCTCAGACTTCTGTAAATAGCTGAGAACAAAAACAAGCCTCAGCAAACCAAGACTCTAAATTCTCACGGAGAGACACACTCGAGTCACTGCACTGAGGATGAGCTGCAGATGTAGGACTCACTCTACATGCTGTAGCTTTTACACCCAGTGGGATTCTGTTTGTAGCAGCGCACTGAGCTCTGACAAGACAACAAGTCTGTGTCTGACACATGAGAGGTTTTGGTTATCTTTAGACATTCACAAACTGTTAAGACTTACATATTCATGGTTTGCCATTACTGTAACCACAGTTAGGAGACAATGCAAATGTCATCGTTTGATCAGAACAGTGTTCATGAGACATGTATGAGCCACCTGATGATGGGCAGCTCTGTCTAGTAGCCTTTGCTGGCGACTGGAGTCTTCTCCAGGCGAGACCGCGGCTCGTTACTGACTGCCAACTGCACTCGCCCTCTTCAAAAGAGCAGTAGCTGCCATTGAGAAAGTGGCCTGGAGAGAGACAGGGGAGAGAATATATCAGGGGAGGTAAGGGTGGGGTGGGGGGCATATAATGAGAGGACAGGCCCAGCAGTTAGGTGAAAGAAGAGAGAATGGAGTGAACTGCCAGCCAAACTGCCAGGGAGAAAAAGGACAGTAGTGGGGACTGGGGATCATGGAGTTGAGCAACAGTGAAGGCGAAGAGGTTGAGAGGAGAGAGGCATGGGGCGGGGGGTGCAGACTAATATCTAATAGGACTCAATGTGTTGGTGAAAATTAGGGTTGAGGTGAGGTGTGTGTGTGTGTGTGTGTTTGGGGGTGGGGGGTGGGGGGCTCTCAGAGTGACTCAGAACAGAAGCAGAAAATGGAAAAGGCCTGAAGTGTCCAGAGGGGGTGATAGGACAGAATAGAGAAAGAAGGAAGAGGTTTTGAGAGGAAATGAGAAAGCTGAGGTGGTGACATGATGTGTTCTGGGAGTGGCAATCAACTTGACGATCACTTCACGGAATAGAATGAGCCTCAGAAGCATTTCCGGCACTGACCGTGACTACAATTTACAAAGTTAGTCTGTGCAGCCGCAATAACAGTGAAAATGGTTCATTGGATTGTGTAGTGAATACAACTTGTGCTTGTGTAACCACAAAAAGACATAAAGTAGGCGTGTCTGTCTCCTCTTTTCCACAATTGCGGTTTAATGAAAAAGTGCACACTCCTTGCTTTGCAAACAAGGCCTCTCCTTTTATGTTCGTTTAAGTAACTTTAAGTAACAAAAATCAAAAACAACGTAGGTAGTGCAAATATTGACACATTCTTTGATTGAATTTTTTACTTTCAGGATTTACCGGTCCATCATCACTCACAGATAACAGAGCTGTATACATGTATACATGTATTCATGTATATGTTAAGGACTCCACATCAGTTTACATTTTTACTTATCACTGAATCCTTCTACTGTACTGCAATGACAACTCTGGAAATACTTGCCATATAAATAAATCAAATAGTGTGAAATGGATGATTTAAGAGTTCCACTCAGTTATTATGCTGCTGAAGTTCAAATCAGAGAAACATGGGTTCTCTGGATCACATTTTTATGGATTAAAATAAGGAATACCTTGCATATCTGGATATATTGATGACATATCAGTTGTACAATTTTGAATTTAGGTGTTGCTGAATGTTTAAAATTCATATCAAACTCAAGTTAAAAAACCTCAGTTAAAAGTGAAAATACTGTGGCGGGTTTGAGTTTCATTACAGTTTTCTGTTTCTTTCATCCCAAGCTGCTGTCTGTGAGCACCATTACCTGTACGGATCTCTACAGAGTACCCTGATAACAGGGGCTGTTTGGTAAATGGCATCATCCAGATAATGGAACTGCAACTGGCCCAAGCAGAGATCATAAAGCAGGTATTTTTCAGGAACAAAAACAAGAAAAACACTTCCTTTATCAATGACAGTAGTTTTTAAAGGTTTTGTTTATTATACAAAAGGCTTTTAAACTAACACGTTTTCATTTTTATTTTAATACAAAGAAAAACAAAGTTTTTCTGTGATGTTTTGCTTCTCTGGACTTGTTGGGTAATAAGTAAATGTCATGTTCTTCTGTGTCTTGTGATATTATTAGTAATTTTTCTTCTTGCAAAAACAAGTTAGTATCACTTAGATGTCCTTAAAGCAAAGCACAGAGATTCAAAGTCTCCTCATGTGATAGCTGCTCATGACATGAATAAAGACGTCTGTGATGATGTCACTTGATGACACACTGGCATGTGCCACTTATTGCCTTTTGCTACCCGAGCTATCATTCATAACGGTATGCCATCCGTCTAGTTCTGCCGCTTTCAAATGGATTCAACCGGTAACATTTTATTAAATGAGGTGTGAATAAGGCCGACATAACTGTGTCATTTTTATTTTATGAAAACTGACATTGAACATTACTGAGTGTCATTCAGTCCATGATGCCACTTCAATTGAATGTCAACACTATACTCTACAGCTTGACATGAGGACACAGCCTATAAAAACATGTCATGGCAGACTCCACATCATAGAGTGTGATAACACTGGCATACGCTCTTATGACGAGTCATGAACAATTTTGGTCACCATGTTAAAAGGGTTAGAGTTCATAAAGACATAGTGAAGTATTATTACACTGTCAAGTAGAGCTGGGAAATATATTGATATTATATCGACATCGTGATATGAGACTAGATATTGTCTTAGATTTTGGATATCATAATATCGTAATATGGCATAAGTGTCTTTTCCTAGTTTTACAGGCTGCATTACAGTAAAGTGATGTACTTTTCTGAACTTAGCAGACTGTTCTAGCTGTTCTATTATTTGCTTTTTCCCCACTTAGACATTATGTCATTACAGATGATTATTTATCTCAAATCTCACTGTGTAAATATTTTGTGAAAGCACCAATAGTCAACACTACAATATTGCTGCGGTATCCATATCGAGGTATTTGGTCAAAAATATTGTGATATTTGATTTTCTCCATATTGTCCAGCCCTAATCAAGTATGTGTTGTAACACTGGAATGATTACAGTTACCAATGTTGGTCTGTTTTGAGAAAACTATCCAGGTTCACAGGAAGTGATGTGGTGTATGGAAGGACAAGGTGGACAGCGTGAGCAGTAATAGCTGCAAAGAAAGACAGTATAGCACTGGTCTCAGTGTGTAGTGATCTTTGATGGTGGTCTAAGAAGAACAAAAGAACCCTGCGGATTGCTACTTTAAATTTCTGCATGCATCAGCCTTTGATGCAAGCAGCATTTCTCTGTAGTTGCAGAGGAACTGTATAGTGCAGAATTTAGACCGACTAAGATCAATCAGGAGGCTGCGATTCTCAAAGAGTGGAGGATGTGCATAATGATGCTGTGGTAGGATGGTAAAGGAGATCCACAGGGACTTGGTTTTCCTTATATGTCAGGAATCTCTGTGATTGGCACACGCTAGGTTTGTTCCTCCTGCCTCTCTCTTGCTTTTTTACTGTTAATGAGCCTTGGCACATCTTATGAAGGATTTAAATAGATCAAATCAGATGAAGATAATTTGTGGATAGATCACAGAGAATAGGGTATCAGAGAGGGATGTGATTTGGGTGGCAGGGGGTAATTGTGACAAGTGATAGAGATGAAAATGGAACAAATACAGAGCCTAAGGTACAGTAGTAGACTGTGGGTGACAGCGAGAGAAAAACGACAGATATGTGAGTATGAGGGTGGACTGATGAATGAACTATGGGTTGTCAGACCTTGTCCTTAATCAAAAAGGATAAAGGTGTTTACTAATTTAGGAATGGACTGAGAGAATCAAAACAAATTATCTATTTATGATCAAATTTCCAATTCTGGCCTCCACAATTAACACACACACACACACACACACACACACACACACACACACACACACACACACACACACACACACACACACACACACACACACACACACACACACACACACACACACACACACACACACACACACACACACACACACACACACATCCTCAGTAGGAAGAGAAACTGCGCCTGGCTGGGATTTTCACCCTCTCGTTAAACTCTCAGCTCCCATAGTTAGCAAACCATAAGCACAAGGGTGCAGCCATCATTTTAATAAACACCATATAGAAGGCTGACCTGCACTGTGGGCAGGAGTAAATTAATTTTGTTTAGTTTAAAAAGGGTGAAAAAAAAACGTTACCTTGGTAAGAGTTTTGAACTGTGTATCTATTAATTGTGAAGACAATGTAAAAATGCATGCAGGTAGGACTAAAAAAAGATCCTCGCCACACAGACACACGCAGACAGACACACACGACCACGCATGCACGCACGCAAGGGCCTGGGGGACTTCACTTGTGAATAAGATGTCAGCATTCTGGCTGGTGTTCCTCCTAGGCCTCGAGAAAAGCGAAAAACAAATGTGCAAAGAAATAGAAATAACAACCATGGAATATGTCAAGGGTGAGAAATGCTAGCCAAGCATAGCTATGCTGTCTTTTTTTCTGCCTTTCCCCTCGCCTCTCTGTTGGGAAAACTCGTGCAGACGCTCAGTTGTTGCTCTGTTGGGCAGGATGCAACGGCTTCATTAAAGACGACTGACTACGGCTGACCAACTTTTGATGCAGAAATAAAGGCAGTTAAGGACAGTGGACACGTGAGCTTTCTTCTTGCACGTTCTAATCAACAGCTGTGCTCCTGTATGACAGCGTACTTACGACATAGGTCGCCTTCGTCATCGCCAAGTGGACAGTCTGTACTGAAGTCGCACAGTTTGTCCAATGGGATCCCAGGTCCCTGGTGACAGTGGTACTGGCCCTCCAGTGTGACGTTAGGGCTGGCTAAGGACGCTGGGCAGAGGGGGAGGAAAAGAAGAAAGAAAAGAAAACTTGTCATATTAAATGTCTCCTCACACAGTCAATGTTACAGTAGCTCTGGCAAACCTAAATGTTTCCACAGTGCAGTCAGAGTTTAGAAAATGTGCTTGTTGGGGCATTGAACAACAGAAAAATCTGCTTTTAGACGGAAGAAACAGCTCCAGATTATATTCCAAGTTAACTTATTAAACATCACTGCTAGATTTACTGTATATGTTGGACACAAAACACAAATCAGTAGCTCAGGGAAAACATTACTTACAAACAGTAGAAAATATACAGTTGCTACATAAAAGTACATCAGTCAGTGACAAAGGCTAATATAACCCCTGACTGTAAACCCTGTATGACATCCACAGGCAGCCTGTACCATCATAAATAACTTGGCCCAGGCTGCATAAGCATCTGGCGTTGAATACAGTACATATCCATCAGACAAGGAACACAAGCAGCAAAAACAATGACCTAAATACTGTAGCGGGTAGCACAGGGGTAGGGCGCACACACACACACACACACACACACACACACACACACACACACACACACACACACACACACACACACACACACACACACACACACACACACACACACACACACACACACACACACACACACACCAATTGATATCACCGGTATAAACAACTCAACTGTAATCCAGGACATTTGCATATCTATGCAAATCGGAAAGGTGATATCTCCAGGTTGTGATCAGTAGCTGATCACAGTAAAAAGAACAAAACAGCACAGAGGAAACAACTGTCTGCTGATGGGGATCTCGTTTTTCTCCCTCTCTCATGAGGAAAAAAAGGAGAAGTGATTCTTATCATGAGTGACGGGCTCCGCTTACTGTAGTTTGCCCTTGATCTGTATTATGCAGATTTGTTCTCCATTCAGACGAACTTCGGAGTCGGAAATCTGATAAGGTTGGAGACCATGACGGGACAGACAGCGTAGAGCAAATGCTGTTAGCTGAGCTCACAAGATAGGCAGTAATGGCACACTAATTTTAACACAGAGATGGTAATGAATGTACTCTCTGTTCTCTGTTTGCATTTTGTTCTGCATGACATGATGATACACCTTCAGTACCACTTTTCACAGGCTCAGACGTTAGGCTGACACGCTTACAGATGTGGTGGGACAAGACAAAGTACAGCATAAATCAACACAAAAACATTTACGATCTTATTATTATGTCTCAGAAGGAAATAAACAAAACAAACAACAATGAAAATGCCAAGCCTCATTAATCTGAAATATTATGACGTATCTTGGTCTTGTTTTTTGCTGTGCTCCTAGCTTGCCAGGCTCTCCAGACAACAGCATAGTAATTATGGCTGACGTCAACTAATGTACCATTATGGATAAATTCAAGCAGATAATGACACAGATTGCTTATGTTGCTGCATGCTTTAGCAGGTTTGATGCAGATACAATTTAAGATCAGCCAGTAAGCAATCCTTTTCATGGGGCCAAATCTGTGGGTGTAATAGATGTAATTTAAAATGTGTTAAGTAGAATTTGTAACTTCAAACTAAAGCAAAAGTCAAATGCAATATAAAAAGTTTAATCACACAAATAAAGTACTCGGTTTTAGTAACGACTAGTTATGGCCACTCTTGTGTGGTAGTTGCACAGAAATTACTGTCTAGTTATAATGCAATGGAGCTATGCATGATTCACAGCACACTTCACTCCTTTCTGTCACTGTGGTTGAGAAACCTTAAGCCCCCAGTGGGAAACTGGCAGTCAACGCTATGGATTAGGAGGGGGTGGCATATTTTATTGGACACAAAGACATTAGTTAGGGGCCTCCCACAGATCACTATTGTGGCAGGGCCTTAATGGCTGCAGAGAGACACATTAACATGTCAGTGAATAATCCAGTTCAAATTCTTTGAAAACATATTAGCCTGAGTAAATGACTTTTGATAATGAATAACCGGTCATATCAATGCTGTGGTTGCACACTATGAATCGTATTTTTACGAACTAAAGGCTGCGAATGGTCCATATGATCGTATGTGTTTAATCAAAGTCTCACACACGTGAAATATAGAAGACCGCAAAGTGCCATTTTATTCAAATAAGGTGAGGCTCGTTTGTTTATGACCAAGCGTGTGGGTATAGATGTGGTTGCTATGTGTATTGAGTCATGCTCCGCACATACATTATGCATGCATTGTGCTCAGTGGCTTCCTCTCAGTATAATGTTGACACTGCAAGCAGAATGATTTATCAAGAAAGAAAAAAAAAGTTAGCTAGAGTACGCTGAAACCTTTGGGCGAGGTATGTAAATTCATCGATTTATCTTAGTTTGATGACAGTGGAGTAAAAAGTATCAAATTCACGATGTCGCTGAACTTTAAGCTCCTGGGGCAGTGAGACATGGCCGCTGCACTCCTGGCCTAACGCAGTTCTTAAATCACACTTGTCAGATTGTGAAAACAAGTGGGTCAGTGGGGGATGAATTGCCTGTGGGAGTTGAGTGAGTTTTGTTATCCGTGAGCTCAGGGGGTTGGTTGGCTTTGTGAGGGGAATGATGTACGAGTGGCGAGGAGCTGGAGAGGTGACTGGAGAGGGCACAGCAGCCGCTCAATAAATGAAACAAAATAGATAGGCAAAACATGGGAATCTAGGTACCTGGGTACAGCTAAATGGCTAACAACGAGCGTCTCTGTGCATGGCTATTAACATTACACAACTGAAAACACTGTCAAAGCTTGGGATAGTTTTCCTCAAAGACATGTTGGCTACAAAACTCTTCTTTCGCAGGTATAAGACACTCACTAACATAATGTAAACAGCTGTGCAGGAGGTGCCGCTGAGCTCATTTAGATCAAGTATCAAGCTATTGTACCTGATATACTGCTGACAATTTAAAAAGGAATATGGTTTCAGGTGTAAACAACAAACGTACAAAGGCGTTAGAAAACTAAACAAATCCACCAGACAAGACACGAAAAGAAACCTTTCATGCAGCAACAAAGCGAACCTAGTCAGAGATCAACAAGACGCTGCATTTCAGTCACAAGGAAATATAAATGATGTAAAAAAAGGAGCTCATGACATACTCCGGTGGCAATTCAGATGCTGTTGTTTTTTTTCTTTTTCTATCTGCACATTATATTATTGATAAATATCTGCTCAAAATAACAACAGCATCTCATTTCAGTGTTCTTCATAACAATTCCGAAAAGTTTTATTTATTCCAGCTACATCGCTGTCTTTTTTCAAGTCAGAGTTGCAGGTCGAAACTGACATTGACCTTCTGTTGAGACAACGAGACAGACATCCTGCTGTTCACTGTACGGCTAAGCCTTGCTGCTTTTGTCTAAATGTCAGCAAGGAGTGAAGAGTCAGAAGAGACTCAGTCACCATCTACAATGTTTAGGTTACCAGATTCGATTGTTGACAACTTTCAGTGGGTAATTGCTTAACAATTAACAAGTAACCAGATAAGAGTTAATTAGAGAATGTAAATGCTATCAATGTATGTGGTAAAAGACCTGGGAACGCTGACCAATCAGAGCAGACTGGGCTTTTTTCGGGAGGGGTGCATAAAGAGACCGGGACAAAAACAGAGCATTTCAGGCAGAGGTTACAGGTCTATGGTCTTTCAGACGGGGAGCGATTGACGCACCTTGTAATTCATTTTTAATGAGAGGCGAGCTGGTAGGAAGGGAGGCGCGGGCAATCTGACAGGCGTCGTGACAAGCAGGCGCAAACGTCGCGTTTTTTTCCGCTGCAAAAGTTGAATTGTCTTGAACTTTTCCCTAAGCGAACGACGCGCAATGCAAATCAATGAATGAGAGACTGCTTCTTACTGCTTGTGAGTTTCCCTAAAATAGACAATTTTTTTCTGAACAGTCATCAGGACATAGACACAGATAGGGCTTTTGCTTGTCAGAGTATCGGCACAAGACTGGATTTATCAGGTAATGTTGTGTATAGTTGAACTTAAAGGGGTGCTATGCAGTTTTGGCCATTTCTTGTCTGTTTCCTGTCTTGTTGCTGGCAGGTTTCTCTATAGAAAAAACTGCATAGTTCCCCTTTAAATTAGGCTATAGAATTATGAATATGCTAATTTAGCTAACTTTAGCTATCAACAACAGTCTGTGGTTAGGATTGCCACTATTTGTTATAAATCAACCTGTGATTAAGGATATATTATACCACTACCACAACAACTAATGTCATTCAGTTGTATCAGCAGCAGTTCATTACTCAGCTTCCTGCTTCTACAAACATGGGGCCGCCATCCAAGTTACTGTGCTGTACAAAAGCAACATGTGAAAACTACAGAATGATATACAAATCTATTAAAAAACAAAAAATAATGGACTCACGAATTCATTCTCCTCATGTCTTCTATAATGTCAGTTGAGCATGCTTTATAGATGGGTTTTCACTAAAGTTGAGTTTCTCTGTTCCTCTTTAGAAAATCCCTTTCATCAAATTACCAGCCAAGTCGCCCTAGTTTTTCAACTTTCATTAATGCCATCTGCCGGATGAAACTCAGGGAACGCTTTACTTAAAAAATGTAGGCTGAAAATAGATGAGATGCCCATAGTTTTGTGTTGTCATGAGAATGTACAAAAAAATACAAAATCTGACAATCTGATGAAATCAATGAACAAAATTATTACAGAGGGCAATTGGTTGGTAAAAAGTCAAGGAAAAGAGGTAAGATGCATATAGTGTATATAATAAAGTTGTCATTGATGCCAAGACATTTGGGAACCTTTGGTCTCGGTCTGTCCGGTCGAACCAAGGTATCATGGTTCTGGTGTATGCACAGGTACAAAGAAGTGGTGCCATGTGTTGGAAGTAGTTCCTTTGTTCCCTACACACTACACTTCGTAGCTGAAATCAATACAACACACACCATTTTTGCATAACAGCATATCAAGATTCCACTGATAGATATGTCTCACTGGGCGGGATATCATGAGCTCATGCAAAGCAGTCTGTCTGGCCATTTGAATAAAACTTTTGCTATGGTTTGGTGGACATTGAGTGTAGATTTGAATACTGACAGACGTGTCCTTGTTTAAGTCGAGCCGCAAAAACACACTCTTGATCCATAGAGAGGGTAGACTTGTACTTAATATGGCTTTTGTTTCCTACAGATGAGCATGCATGTCACTCATATCCTGAAATCCCTGTGTGTGCTCTGAAACAACAAAAAACCTGAAGAATTGCCAGGCTTGAAATCTGCTTGTGTGCTCTTGCGTGGACAGAATGGAAATAAGTGGAAACTATACACTCAAAGAAGGAAAATAAAAAAAACTTCACAGACTTGATTGAGTCTAGCATGCTAACTAATCTTTTTATTTTCTGCTCATTTATGACTGTGTATTCTTTCATCTCACATGCCATAATAAAGGACTGTTCTCTGTCATGGGGGAGGAAAACCTCAACGGACCAAGGCCAGCGCCACTATCTTGCCACCACACTGAAGGCAGAATCTGGAGACATTCATGGAGATTTACAGTGGCTGGGGCGCTGAAGATGGATGCAGCTGAGACAGTCGACAGGACAAGAAGTATTCTCTCATGAATTCAATTAACTGCACACAGCCACGCTCGATTGGTCAGAGCTTTGCCCAATCACTATCACTATCTGTCACGCTCCCTGCTGGAGAGGCAGCGGCACACACAAGAGCAGACTGGTGGAGATAGAAAATGAAATAATACCTTTAATGTCTATTCTGCATTCCAGAGATGTAATGTGCTTCTTTGTGTGGATTAAATGGGTATACTGTTAATGTGATATACTCATTGTTATATTACACATACTGTACATGAATGTTTTTTAAGAATAATTGTTTTACTCTTACAATACTTTAAAATCCAACTCACCCTCCCCACCACCACTCCCCTTGGTCAGGTGATATAGGACAATACAGGCACGCACCACAAGACTAAAAAACAGCTTCTTCCCCAAAGCTGTCAAATTGCTGATCATAGCCTGACACCAGGCCCCCCCACCCATACACCCACTACAACACACCCATAAACACATATATACATATAGCATTCCCCCCACTGACTAAACTCTCTATCGTGCAATATGTCCATATGCCATATTTGCACATTGAGTACTGCTATTATTTTGGACTTCTTTTATATTGTATATATATGTATGTATGTATATATATATATATATATATATATATATATATATATATATATATATGTGCCATCGCAATTTTGTTGTATTGTTGTCGTGCAACAGTATAATGACAATAATTTGATCTTATCTATGTTTCAGGACAGTAATACCGAGGTTGAACAAGGTAGGAATGATCCTTTATGCTACTTTTACTTTTATCAGCACATTGTGTGGTTGCTTCCTTGAAATATACAAAAGACTGACATTCACATTGTGCATTATCATTTCTCTCTATCTTACTCATACTTGCGTATGAAGTAAACATTGTAATTGACAAAGCATACAGAGCGGCTTTGACATCAAAGCATCTGTCCCACAGACGGAGTGTTTGTGAAGAAACTAGCTTTTGTTCAGATCCATCGGGGGGGGGGGGGGGGGGGGGGGGGGGACCCTTGTTCCACAGGGTTCTGGTTTAATTACAGGGGAGCAGGTTTGGATCCATTCCAAACAGGAAATCATTTACTGCACTACATTTAAGGTTCCAAATATGAAGGATTGCGTATGTGTCATTGATTTCTTCATCTCAGATGGAGTAATAACTATGATTTTTACTCCTTGATTGGCACAAAAATGGCATGAGGTTTGTTAATGATGGGTTTGTTAACATCCATGACTCAATGGTTATTTCAGCAGGCCTTGGGATATGTTAGATACTACTTTCTAAGGACATAAAATCTGTCAATGTTGTTAAAGTCTGTACTAGTTGTGAATCGAAGTCAGTAAAGGTCATAGAATAGTGATTAAGTCTTCTTAGAGCTCCCTACAGAAAAACATCTCTAACAGACTTCAGTTTACAACACAGTAAAGCCTGTCATTTGAAGTTAAATGGGTAGAAGTGTATCAATGGCCAGAATAAGTATTTCATGCCAGAGTTCTTCACACAAATAGCCCCTCTACGAAATAAAATGAGATTTATAGGATTGCTCTAACTTAATGGCCGACTTTTCTTCAATGATGCTTAGTCCATAACATCCAGAACTTTCCTTCTCCCTGCCAGGTCAGGGTTGATTTAGACATCTGTTCCATTTGGCATATGTATGCTGGGAACACTCTACTTGGTGCCCTGGGCCATTTAACACTTGCTCAATATCTTAAAATGAAACTGCTTGTGTAGATTACCTTGGAGAGATGCCTGCTACAGAAACCCAGTTTGTTTTGATGGGTTGCTGCTTGCCTAAGGCCAGCGATTAGAGGTAGAATATGATGAAGCTTAGTACTGCCAGATAGGGCCTTGTTCCAGCAGGTTGTATCCTCTGTTAATTGATAAACTGTGTTTTTTTTTTTTTACTTGCTCCTACTAGTTGTCATTGGACATTCTCTTTGGGACAACAATGTTAACCTACAGCAAATTCATTTCAAGGGACACAAAAGAATCCTGAGCAATAAAAAAACAACAAAAACACAAATATCCATCAAATTGCCTCCAAGTAAATATGGCATGTAGATAAACTGCTGACTGCGCTCAAGGTTCCTAAAGTGTATCATTTTTTTATTTTTCAGTTATATAAGTATATAAAGACAAGTAAGTATCTTGTGATCAAAAATTAAATTACTAAATTACTTTAGTTAGTTAGGACTTTAAGTTTCATATCTTAAGTTTGTATTTGTATACATTTTATTTATCAGAACTTTAATATATTTTGATGTTCCTCTGTTTTGTTTATGTTTTGTTATGCGTATCTGGATTTTTAAAAAAAAATATATATCGCCCTTTTTATCACAATATCGGATTTTTAAATCACCAAATATTTGTATCAATATCGGCCTTAAAAATCCTTTATCAGTCGGTCTAAATAGTAGATAGCCAATCAACACGTAACTTGGTATTTGTGTTGATTCCAAACAATTAGAGAATTGATATTTCAAGACGTCCTGAAATTGATGCACCATTCCAATATGTTAATCTGTATCTGCTCTGATACTAACCTCACATAACCAACCTAACATATCATTATAAAATGTAAATATCACTGTTTTACAAATCTTCTTATTAAAATTAGTATGAGCTTCAAAAAATAACCCTAAGCATTTTCACAAAATTAGGCTTCAAATAAAAATGAACACTACTGTTTGATAGGTAGGTTGTGCCCTGAATTTAATTAAAGGTTATACTGTGATTATGTTTTTGTCATGTGCAGCAGACATTTTATCATCTCTTTTAGGAACACTATTTGATTTTATTTCCTAACATTTAACCTCTGCAACAATTAAGAATGCCAGTGAAGCACAACCTACTGCAAGTACAATACAATTGGTGATGGGGACACTCATTCCTAATAATAAGAAATAATGTCTGATATGCAAATGTTGAACGTTTAATCAGTGTCAATGAGCAACATAGTCATCTAAAGGCAGTGGGCAGATACAAAAGCAGAGGGTTTTATTTCTCTTTTTGTTTCCCTATCATTTAACTTTATGTTCTTCTCTGAAAACCCCAAGAAAAAAAGTTGCAAAAAATGAAAAAGATAAGGGAGAACCAAGCACTCTTTTTAGGTCTCTCTTAATTTATCTGCATATGAATGCAGAATCTGATGCTGATCCAGTATGGACACTGCAGGAGGTAAATCCTGTACCGAGATCATACGATCTATGTACAGGACGTGTGTTTGTTTGTCAGAGGAAAACCAAACACTGGGTTCAATTTTGCTTTCATCTTCTCAGAAACATTTGAACAATTAGACAATTTTTTCCCACCAAAAATCTGGATACCGTTATCCACGCTTTTATACATGTAACTAGTCGATTATAATACTGAAACTCCTTGCTCTCTGGCATCAGGAACAAATCCCTCTCCAGCCTCCATCTCATCCAAAACTCCGCTGCCAGGATTTTGACTCGGGATAGGAAACATGATTACATTTCACCGATCCTGGCTTCCTTACACTGGCTGTTCCTTCAAGAATTGATCACAATATATTATTCATTACCTACAAAGCCCTGACTGGCCTCATCACACATTATTTATCAGATCTCTTATTGCCGTTAAAAACACACAAAATTGCTTTTCAGTGATTTAATTCATGTTTCATAAAATTTTAGTTTTGTTTTACTCTGAGTTCTGTTATGGGTTTAGTTTTTGGCTTTAAGTTTGTCTTTATGTTTTAAATCTGTTCTGTTTTGATTGTAAAGCCATTTGTAACTAGCCTAGAAATCTAGACTCACCCTATGTATGTAATTTGCAGCCGGGGTCGTCTAGCAACTCTCCGTCTGCTTACGAGCTGCTAAAACCAAACTCTAGTCAGGCCAATCACATCGTGTGTAGAGTCAGTGGGCGGGGCTTAACATAATGACGGCAGAGTTGCGACGGTACTGCGTGAATTCCCTGCTACTTGAAAACAAAGAAGATGGCTGCTGCTGGTGGTGAACAGCGGTCTTTGGAATCGGCTTTGGCCGCGACTCTGGAAGACTTGGAGTTAAGCTTTTCTTTGAGAAAAGAACAAAGAACGGCACTGAAGTCATTCTTAAAAAAGCAAGAAGTGTTCGGAGTTTTGCCGACCGGATACGGCAAAAGTTGAATCTACCAACTAGCGTTGCTCTGCCTGGTTGTAGCTCTATCCTATTGCGTGCACATCTGGATGTGGGTCTGGCTTGTCAGGCTAATTTGTAACTGTTTTGAAAGGTGCAATATAAATAAAGTTCATTATTATTATTAATAATGAACGTAACACACTACTTGCAATGTTTTGTACAACTGCTTGACATTCTTCAGTCTGCACGTGTCTCTACGGACTGATGAGCACTGGCAGAGCTGATGAGTCTTGACAAGACTGAATGAAATCAGTTATACTCACTCATCCTTATGGGCCACTGTGTCACTGTATGACATCCCTCACCCCTTTAGAAATGTTCTCCAATTTTGACATTATTTTGATCTCATAACAACATTCATGTATATATATGTTTTTTATCAGCCTGCACTTGTTATCCAAATAACAAGAACTCCAGGGATTCATGTATTTTATTCACACAGTCAAAATGAAATTAGAAATTCAATTAAAGGCTTATGTTGGAGATGTTCTGCATTGAAAGGTGAGTCTCAGTACCACGCTATGACACCCCAGCCAGCACCCATCCATCCAACATGTCCAACGCTCTGTCCACTCCACTGGCTCTCTCCAAACCCATTTCCCTCATTGCCTACACAGGGCCGTGTGTGATTGATGGGCCTAGGGACACCCTCACGCTGCTGTGTACCTAATCGCAGAGTATGGACTCGCCGTAACGCTCCATTAAGGGCCTGCAGCAGTAAGGTGTAATGGTCAGGGAAATGGGCCAGTGAAGAGAAGGTCACTGGTTCAAATTCCCACAGGGTTCACCGCTGCCTTGTCTCGCCTACATGTCCAATTGGTAAAATGAATTGTGACAGTTTGCAGGGTAATACATGAGTGCAAATACGAATATGCTCTTCAGTGGACAAACATTGTTATACGTAAGTGTAAAAGCAAATGTGACCTTCTGCCATGCCACAGTACTATAACAGAGGCAAAGTCAAATCTGCTATTGACACAATCTGGTAACGAGCTTGTCAGTCATCACAGTAGTCTCTGTTTACTCCCAGGATGAGAAACTGTGGAAGGTTCAGAGTGTCATTGACAGGTTTGCTGCACTTGAATAATTACGTTCTCTGTACGGCTATGCCAAAACCATCAGAGAAATTCTAGCAGAAGGCGGGATTCTAACTTCCTGTCAGGAGGATGAGCTTTAGAGATAGGCACATAACCATACAAGTCACTTTAGGGGCAGCAAATTGGATTGCTTGTTGGCCCAGTGACTGATGAGTTAATTAAAGTGGAAGGGTATGGAGAAAGAAGTCAGACACTGCTCCATTTATTTATCCCATATTGACTATATCTCCCTCGCACCTCACTGGCTTGAGTAATCGCCGTCTTTCTGCTTAAGAAAACAACTAAAAGGGAGGAAATGGACATGGTCACATTTCCAATTCAGATTCAGGATCACAAGGTGATCTGAGCTGATTAAGGCTGCATTTATGTACAGGATTTGCATTAGCTAAAAGTAAGTGGAGAATATTATGACTTCTGGCTGCTAATATTGTATATCTCAAAGGCAGACAGGCTCAAAAGACAACAAGTAATAACGCCCCGAGTTCGGAAATTAAATTAATCATTAGCGTGCTTTTCTCTCTCTGATTTGAAAATCCTCAGAATGAATCATGTTTTGCAAATATTATGCAACTGTATCGCTGAGAAATACAGAACATTTTGTTTCCACAGACTTTGGGACTAAATCAAATGCAATTATTCAAACCCAAGTTTGATCACCCACCCCAAAAGCAATACAGGTCATTAATAGCAGTAATTGGCCAATTTTGAGTGCAGGGGCCTGGAACAAATAAAGCAAGCAACTTTTGTACCAGGGACTGATTGTAAGAGCTTTAATCGAGCGCTCTGCCTTCATGTTCTGTTCTAGGTAGGAAGGAAAGTAATTTGAGCCCAGGTTTGTGACAGGTGCTGGAGGGGAAAGTGGGGGAGGTTTAGGACACCGCAAAATGTGGTGAGGCCACACGGCGAGCGTGCCGAGACGGATTAGGGCTTAGTTTGGGAGTGGGATGTGTATAGTGGGTGTTGTGCTTGAGAACCAGGTGGTGCCTGAAGAGAGTACAGCACGTCTGCATACTCTTTCTCTCTACTAGTCACAGCTTTTGTGCCGCCTCGCAGGAGGAACACAGCGAACCCAGAGCTGAGAACAATTAGACACTGTCCAACAAAAATCCATCTGGATTTGCATGAGCAACAGCACCCACTCCGATCTGTTGTACTGCACATTGCTGCAGCTCCTCTTTTCACCCTGTGTGTTGAGCTCTCTGTTTTAGCTACAGAGTGAGACATCTCACTTCTGTTTTGTTGGGAGTCACACATGTGCAGTACCTAGGTAAGGACTACTAGCCAGTCAGAAGCAGAGTATGAGGGCGTGTCCTGACAGTACCTAGGTAAGGACTACTAGCCAGTCAGAAGCAGAGTATGAGGGCGTGTCCTGACAGTACCTAGGTAAGGACTACTAGCCAGTCAGAAGCAGAGTATGAGGGCGTGTCCTGACAGTAGCTAGGTACGGACTACTAGCCAGTCAGAAGCAGAGTATGAGGGCGTGTCCTGACAGTACCTAGGTAAGGACTACTAGCCAGTCAGAAGCAGAGTATGAGGGCGTGCCCTGACAGTACCTAGGTAAGGACTACTAGCCAGTCAGAAGCAGAGTATGAGGGCGTGTCCTGACAGTAGCTAGGTAAGGACTACTAGCCAGTCAGAAGCAGAGTATGAGGGCGTGTCCTGACAGTACCTAGGTAAGGACTACTAGCCAGTCAGAAGCAGAGTATGAGGGCGTGCCATGCTAGCAGCTAGGCGAGCATTATAACGTGTGTTCCAAAGTGACCACGTGTGTCTCTGAAGTAAAGGCTGGACTACAACAGAGCTGTTTGGAGCAGTTGGTGAACAGTGTTTTCTGTTGGAGATGGTAAGTCCCTTTGGGGGGGACTTTGGGCTTTTTACCTTTGTAAACCTATAACGTGCACAAAAAGATATAGAACACAATAAAGGAAAGGGGAAAAGCCAAAAAGCATAATATGAGCACTTTAAAATTACAGTAGAAATATGAAATGTGTCAGCCCTGTCTCATAAAAATTCCATTCCCATACAACAAGACTGCGTTCTCAATTACGTTTGAAGGGAAACGCATTTTGATTACACTTTGATGTATCGCAAATATGTTTCTAATCCAAGTCAGTGAAAGTGTGCGTCGGGAGGAGGTTGGAGTGGATGGAAAGGCCAAACACACGGCGGACTTTCAGCCAGGAGACAGCTGTTCGTGCCCTGTATGAAACCACAAGTCAACGTTGACTTGTTTTTAAACGTTTGTTAACTTAACCTGCATCACGTACATAATGCATACATAACATTGCTAGAGTAACTTAAATTATGCAACAACATGCTTGTTTTGACCCAAACCACAGTCTTTTTCTAAACCCAGCGAAAGTAGTTTTGTTTCAATTTACAACGTTAAAACAGCGATTATTTCCCAACGTACGCCAGTCACTGGAAATTAGGATTTCCTCAAAACTTAATTGAGCATGTAGTTTTGTTGTACGGGAACGTCATTTTTTAGGAGACAGGGTTGAATGTGTCGGCATGTAAACTTCATTTTTCCCTCTCTTTGTCTTTTTCACGATCTCTTTCTCTCTTTCTACGTGTAGGCTGTGATGAATTGTTCCCTATACTTAACTTCTCTGACCTAAAGCCCAAGCACCCATTTTATTATTATTTTTATTTTTTCATTTGAAAAATTTGAGCTTTACAAATCTTTCCTGTTGAAGGATGCTTCTCATTCATCCGGAGCCAAACATTGGCTGAGCATAAAAGCTTTTTCATTGTTGCAGAGCTAAAAGAAACTCTGTAGCTGTAAAAGAAGAAGGGATTTGATTTGCAGGAAAGTGTGCATCTTTCAAATTCAAATTCAAAAAGAGGCCTTGGGGAGTGATCACCTTTTTTAAGATGATTCCTGTGGTTCTAAAGAAAAATACAAAGTTAAGCCCACTTCCTTCCTGTGTCAACCATAACAAGCAGGGGAATAGAGTTGACTTTGAAGATGGTGTGCACAATGCTAGTCCATCTGGTCACTCTTCTGTCATAGTAGCAGTAGCACCGCTTATGTCACTGTCCTACAAACTCAACCACTCCTTTCTGGTGGCTTCATGTTCTGTGTCAAATAACCAGAACAGAACAGTTTTTAGGAAACCACAATTAACAAATTAATAAATAATAAGACCCAAAACTACAGTAAGGCCACATTATATACTGAGAGAATGTACAGATTTCAATTATAATCTCCATAAGTCTACAAATCTGGCGTTGTTTTGATATCATTCAGTTTGCAGTGCGACTGGGGTTGCTGTTCAATGTCAGCGAGGGTTTTTATAATTCATTCAGCAGATTTCCTGTAATGCAGACACAATACAGCACAGTGCAACATCCCATGTGCCTCTAAAGAGCTTTTTTTCGACCAACTTTGATCACAGATAAACTGCAAATTTAGAAGCCTCTCTAACATGGTATACTGTCTAGTCAACAGTACTGAAGATGTCTGCTCCAACATGTAGTGTAAAATATTAACATGAACAAAGTTGATGTGAATACAAAAGGAATAACTGTGCTAGAATGCAATATAAATATAGTGTAGCAAGTGGTGAAATGTAACTAAATGTATTTATTCAAGTACTACGTACAATTATGAGGTACTTAAACTTTACATGATTATTTCCATTTTATCCTACTATATACTTCAACTCCACTACATTCAGTCAATATTGTATTTTCAGTCAATATACTTATTCTCAACTACATTTATTTGACAATAATTGTATAATAAATAAATGTAATAATAGTTACTTTGCGGATTCAAATTATTATTATTATTATAGTATTATTAGTATTATTAGAGATTTAGTTACCAGAAAGTTATAAAGTAGTAAGCCCCACCTTTACCTGCTGCAACATTAGTGATGAACACAATAATGCATCACTAATTGTAATCCAGTGATGTTATATATATATATATATATATATATATATATATATATATATATATATATATATATATATATAAACATTCTGAAATGGGCCATTCTGCATAATATATACTTTTACTTTTGGTTCTTTAGGTACATTCTGATACTAATACTTTGATTTAAGTTAGCTTTTGAATACTGTACTTTTAGTTGGAACAGAGTATTTCTTTTGCTTAAGTGAAAGATCTGAGGACTTCTCCCATCGCTGATTATCGCAAATGTAGTTTCTGAAAAAATGTGGGTTTGTTAGGACAATGTTGTGTAAGCTACTTTATATCAATGGAGGGATCTCTTTTGAGTGCTACTGCCAATTTTAAGATTTAATTTAGTCTGCTACTGGAGGAACACTTCTCTTCGCTTTTATGTGACTCTAACATGGTCTGGTAAACAAGTTGGGTCACTTTTCTTACAGACGCCTGAAATGTCGCATCTCCAAACTACAATCACTTATTCAGAAAAGCATGCATTTTTCAACATGTAGCTGCTTGAAATATAGTGATATACCGTATATCAAATATATCTGGATATTTTATACACATACAGAACAACAACAATCCTTGGTATGACAATTTTGCATCCCTTTGTTTACTAAGCATCTGTTTGTTAGAGGAAATAAGGATGTTATCCAGATTTCCTAAGTAATGCACACTTGAAATGTTTAAGCAAGGGTTGCTGTGCTTCTGCATCGAGCTCAGAGGAAATTGAATCAGTTATATTAATCCAATTTAAGGAGCTTTCCAGGTTGACAGAGAAGGATATTATTTCAGTCTAGCAGTCTACGCATTTCATTGCACAACATGGTGTAATGAAGTTAAAAATCACAGAATGTAGCTGTGCAATTTTCAGTTTGACATCTTGGAAATGGGTCCCTCTGCAGACATGTGAGACCCATTTAGTTCACATACATATCACAGAAACTGTAACAGGAAACGCCAAGGACTGAAAATAAAAGAAGAATTATAAAAGTTATCACCCTACATTGTTTTGTTTGGACCACTTCACATTTTGATATTTTTATTTAACTAATATTATTCATTGTAGGTTAATGTGAAGAGTGCCTTATCGATTAACTGACTGATCATTACAATAACATGTCTATACTCCAGAACTAGTCAGAGCGCTAAGTGACAATGATTGTTAACTTTGACTTACAAACAGCCAATACTGGTTCAATGTCCGATTTACAATGATATGAAACAGATAAAATGAAGCTTTGCATTTTTGAAGCTGTAACTAGCGAATGTTGTTGGGCTATCACTTGATAAAACACTTATTTTTTTAGTCTTATCTAACTTCAGCTACTTTTCCACAGGTCATTTTTCAGATTCCTACAAAATGTTACATTTCACAAAATCATCAATAGTGCTCACACACAAAAAAGCAGCATCATAATTTCTGAAACGAATGACATGGATATGACAACTTACCCATGGTGCAGTTAGTGGTGAAGTGGGGCTCGATGGTGGCCATGTCATCCTGTGGAATCCGCTGATCGTAGCTGGCTGAGACCCGAAAAGGTGATCCTCCGTGGGTCCCCAGGGTGAGGTGGACCACTGCCCAGCTGCCAAGGAAAGAAAGCAGGAGTAGGGTCAGTGCGAGGAGCAGACACCACGGCTGACAGAAAAACACACATCCGCTGCGGGGGTCGGGGGTTAGGGTAGCCCGGGTAGCTCGGGCATGCTCTGCCTGAGCTCCCAAAGTCTCGGAGGAGGGACTGTCCAGGGCTTCAGTGGAAGCCGACATGGGGGCTTCCTCATTCCCTTCCATTTTGGGAGGGTCCCCTTCTTCCTTTGTCTGTTGATGCATGGCCCCACTTTGAGCCCACCTCAGACTCCCTGGGTCTAGTGGAGGTTTAGAGGTGGTCTGGTGCCAGGTGGTGGTGCTCACTTGAGAGCTTAAGGGTGGCGTGGAGTCAGAATACAATTTAAAGCCACAACTAGAACAGGTGTGTGGCCGAGAGACAACACGCTCAGGTCAAGTTCTTGTGTGTTAGCGAGCTGCCGTCCTGCGCTGATTGCTGTCCTCCCTCAACCAGCGGCTGGCTTCATGTAGTTTAACTCTTCCTAATTTTATTAAGCAAATTGTGCTGATTTCTCTTTGGCTCTGAGCTCATCAACAATCTCTCTCTCTCTCTCTCTCTCTCTCTCTCTCTCTCCTCCCACTGTCCCTTGCCCATCCCTTCATTGCCCATCCTTTCATTTTTACACAGTGTCATGACACCACATATGCACTGTAACTTCCTTAATGACATTTCTGAATGCCGTACACACACAGCAACAATAGCTACTGATTACAGTGTATACACACACACACACACACACACACACACACACACACACACACACACACACACACACACACACACACACACACACACACACACACACACACACACACACACACACACACACTAAAATACTGTGTGCATAGATGCAAGGGAGTGTTATCACAGCATGCATGGTTGCAGACTTTGTTTTGCCATTTAAGATCTGCCACTTTTCTGCTGCTATCCAAACTATGATGCTGTTGCACCACTGTTTACATTAACAGTGTCCAGTTTGCACAGACATTTCACATTAACAGCTCAGATATAAAAGAAAACATACTTTAGCAGTTTAATGTTACAGTACATCACAATACTCCCACTCTGACCCAACAGACGCCATCTCCCTCCCTTCCCATCTTTCCTGAAAATAACTATAAATGTATCTGTAAATAAACACATTTCTACAATACAGTCATAGAATCATATTCATAGAATTGTGTACAGCAAACAAACGCATGCATGCATGCACACACACACACACACACACTTACACACACACACACACACACACACACACACACACACACACACACACACACACACACACACACACACACACACACACACACACACACACACAAGTCCCCACTACACAAACTGGCGCTGACATCTCCAATGTCTGTGCTTGGGCTTAACAGGCTTTGCATTACTACTGTTGCCAGCTTACCTTCTTATTTTTATTGTTGTATTATTGTATTTTATATTTATTGTATTCCCCCTATCCCTCCTTCCTTTCATTGCTCTCACCTCTTCCTAGTCCCTTTTCACTAAACCGTCCTCGCTCCCTCTCTCCACCCAGGCATTGCTCAGAGTGGTGGGAAGGTGTTGACCAGATGGGAAGTGACGTTATAGCACCACAGTACATTTTTAGAGAACAGCTTTGCGGTATGGGATCTGCTCCTTACCATATCCCATAATAGAAAGGAAATGAAGCTCTTAGATAAGGGCTGACGCTGCCTCCTTGACAACCTTGAAATGAACTGCCGACTATACATATGGTCTTGCTGAATTTACCACCGGCTCAGCTGAGGGCCAAATTAAGAAATGGCCTTTCTGTTGAATGACTACTCAGCATGATGATGATGGGATTATAAATGTACAGCAATGTTTGTGTCCTTGTCCATAAGCAATGCAAGCATATGCACCGGCAGCAACACCATGTACACTTAAACCTAGATTAACAGGGATGAAAGTGCTCTATAATTGAATATGAAACAAAGGAGATCAGCAAAAAACTTTAGAGGTGCAACAGTGTAAACAAAGGAACTCGTGTTTGGCATTGAATATACTCAATGTACTGATAATCAAATAGGCAGAGCTGTTTGGCATCCAATCTAAAATGATCAATGTAAAACTGATCTCTATCTACTTACAGTGTAAAATTGAACACAAGTCTTCTGATCTACTGAATTATTTTCATATCTTATCACGCTATGTCTGCGCTGGCGCTCATAGGACTGATTAACTGAGCAGCGGATCAGGGGAGAGCTGCCAGAGCACATCACTCAAACATTTAAAGCTAATTAGAAGCATAGCATGCAAGGCACAGCGGCCCTAAATATAAATGAATAAATTAAAATAAATGATAAAGACTTCTCATGCGGGGATTAGATATTCATGACTAATCCGAATGCGGATGCTAATAATTCTCATTATGGTCCTTTGTTTCCTAACGGCCTGTTGGTTATTTAAAATCACCTGACCTTTGTTCAGACTACTGTGTGGTGAAAGCCTCTCCCATGATGACGTTTTTTCACCATAGAAAAACAAAACAGCTAAGGCCAACTAATCTTTGCTACCTATTGACAATTCTCATTTCATAATGCTATTCATTCATACTCCCTTAGTGCTCTGCTCTGGCTAATGTAGCTCTTTTAATTTTCATTTGGTGTATGCTTGTGTGCGTCTCTGTGTTAGTGAGGATGTAGGATGCTTATGTCCTAACCACATTAGAGCTCATTTGTCTTGTGGGATCTGGTTTCCATTAGCGTTGAGTCTCATCCATCAGGACAAACAATACATGAAGAAGTGTGTTGCATATTCTTTTCAAAGTGGAATTGTTTTCCTAATGCTGTGAGGCCTGGTTGGACACATCATTAGAGTGAGGCTGGAGCAGACAGGAAGACTAACTTTATACCTGCCTTGTATGAACAGATGGCATCTTGCAAGCTTTCTTTTCCTCAGATCCTCATGCTAGAACTAAGAATTAGGCTAGGAGTGAGGTTTGTTTGGGGTTGGGAGAGGAACAGAATTGATTAAAGGTCATGAGAAGTGTAGAAATAAAATCATTGTGTAAAACAAACTATATAAAAACATTAAAAAAAAAATCAATCAATTTTATTTGTCACATGAAATCGTACGAGGCACAATTCTAGTGAAATGTTGTCTCTTTAGCTCCTTCAACTTTCATTATCATAAAGCAGAATGTGGCCATCAGATTGGAACACAGAAAAAGAGTCCCCCGGTTGAATGGCACTAGCACTCAGGACCCAGCCAGGTCTCGGCAAAGGACACCACAGCTTCCAATATCCCGCTGGAAACCGACGCAGGCACGTAGGCCACCCAGCTCACTGTCTGACGCCTGCACACTGGCTAGCAGGAGGCCTAGTAGAGAAGTTACAGTCGCTGTTCAATTCCTCCATGTTTGCCTTGGTGCCACCTTTGATGTAGAGATGAAGATGGACACAGAGATGGTCTTGATGTCCACGTAGTCGGGTTCATAGCCCCTAGGTCATAGCTGATAGTAATCTTCACCTTTTCCTGTGTTTGACAGTTGAAAACTTTGTCCGCACAGGCTAGTAGAGCCAGCAGGAGACTGCTGAGTTTGTTTTCCCTATCCTGATGAGCAACTTGTAGTCATGAGATGGTCTTGCTTGCTAGCTAATAAACTGATTTGCAGGTGACTGCTATTTTTCTTTGACACTGAAAGACATGGAACTAAAAGACGATGTTTAGGACATCACACAAGTGTGTCCGTTGTGTGTTTACTGGTTCTACTCGAGTGATCTCCATCACGTTGTTTTGGTTGGTTAGTTTTCCATCACTGTTCAGAAGTCCGGAAACAATTACGGATGGAAAATTGAATCAGAAGATGAATATGAAGAAAAATAACTGAAACAGCAGATTTAAGTTAAGCCTTAAGGTGGCGCTGTGGCACATAAACACACTGGAATGGAGCCAGTCCTGCAGTCAGCACAGTTGGCCAGCAGGAAGGTTACAGCAATATTGGTTGTTTTGCTTAAATTGATTGTTATTATTCATATTTCTGTTGTGCTTATTAAAAAGACATTATCTCTTACATGTACCCTAATGTCACTTGATTAATTCACTCTGAATGACTGTATAATCACAATATTTCACAACAGCTATAGACGATACCACAGAGATACACAGAATTGCATATGTGATTTTATGTCAGCAATTAGTGAAAATGAAAATTAATCTGTAAAATGCCAGAGCTAATTAGTTTGAGATGTAGCTGTGTGAATGTGCCAAAAATGATCAAACATTGCAAATAGACACATAGGGGTCTCCTTGTTTAATCTAAATGGCCCTTGACAAAACACAACCTGGTGATGCTATGACAAAAAAAGTTAACCTACAGTATATTGTGTATGGTATGAACAATATATAGTGTACTGTATGGTATTGACAAAGACATGTAGCTCACATCCTCAGGCCTAAATGCATAAAAATGCAAGAGGTTTTCAATCATGCCTAAAGTCCAGGCAACCTGTTGAATGCATCTGCAGAATATAGAAATGGAAACTGCTTTGCATGGTAATGGAATTTTTCCCTCTTAAGAGACACATTGCCATAGGTTTCGATCATGCCGGCTGTTTTAAACAGAAGAGGGTTTTTTCATCGGGAAAAGATGAAATTGATTGAAAACGATGCTGTGAACGACAAGGCCTGCATATAGAGGCGGCAGGGTTTAAGACTTAGGAGGTGGGTGGGGGCACGGCTGTGATTGCTGCTGGTTTAGGAGCTCTACTTAAGCCACATTGATCTGGACTGTCAAATAGCATAATGCACAACAGGCGTAAGCCAATATGTCAAGACAAGTGCAGATTAGATTGAACGGCCTGACATGGCCAGGCTCAATGAGTGCCGCTTTCCCAAACTAAAGAGGACATATTTGAATGCTATCTGTTGAGAGCTAAACCTGCTCCACCATAACGCAGCTGGAATGATAGGGTAGAGGAGGAAAGCTGGGGGTGACTTGTATTGGGGACATATTTTTGGCAGAATTCAGTGTTTGTTAAGTTAAGATATTTTTCATATCCTGGCCCAAAATTTTTAAAACATTTGTTATAGGGAAAAATCACTATACACCACATTCTCAGAAAACTAGTTTGGTCTCATCACACATATGCCGCACAGACAATGAATAACAAACAATTTCATTATGGCAGTTTGTGAACACTATCAACTTGGGGAAAAGTGGTTTAGTCGACAGTAATCGTGACGCTTTTACATGATTTTGCAGACTAAAACTTGGGATTGCACTCAAGGAGAGCATAAGCCATTGTATATTCATATGAGTCATACCTAAATACAGCCATCTAGTATTTATGTACTAAGCAACTTATTCTGTAACTAAAAAATTAACAATCTGCCAAGAGCAAATTACAGAGGATGAAAGCAACCCAAACCAAATAAACAAACCCAGATGAAAAAGTCCACCAGGGATTCATGTCAGTGTGTCAATTTCGCATGCCCTAAAAACATACACACAACAACTGCAAAGCCAAGCTCAGCGTGGACCCAAACCAAGTGGGTAATCAGTCCCCAGTGATGATGGGGAGACACGCCCCCCTCCAATATACCAACTCTGGGAATTTGCCTCTTGCAGTAATTGTAAGACATGTAATTCCAGTAGTCTATGTCTATTTGATCTTATTACAGAGGCATGTATTTAAAGACAGCCCTAATGTTACCAGTGTGTTACTGTTGTCTACACACAGACTGCTGTGTTTGCACATGTGCTGTATAATGATCTGGCTTTTACTCACTCAATCATTTGCCTTTTGAATGCTAGGTTTGTTGCTGATTTACCACTAAAATATATCAACCTGGGTGAACAGACCAGGCTATCCGGCATTACTGAGGATTAAAGCATAGCTCACGGGCCGGCTACATTGCACACGTAACGTACGCGGAGCTGATGCTCCAACCCTACGCTTCCACTGTAATCGATGAAACGAGATGGCACGAGAGCAGCACGCAAGTGGTGCGTATGCACTACGGAGATCTGCTATACAAGTGTAAAAATAGGATAGTCATCTATTTATAGTTTTTACTCAAGATGTCTGTGGCCCTTTTACACAGAAATGGATCATAAAGTGTCTATATTTCTTTTAAATTAAACTACCAATATACAGGAAACGACTGAATCACTGCCAATGAGTGTATTGGCAGTTTTGTTTGTAAAGTTTCTTTTTTTATTTCTTACTTCACCCCAAAAACTGAAGTAACAACAATCCCAAAGCAAAAGCTCACCGTCTCGCCTGTGACTCACACAATCCTACGCCATGTTTGTGCGCTGCAGGTGTAGCCAATTTAAAGATACATTCCTTGGCACATCCGCTCCGCATACGTTACGTGTGCAGTGTAGCCATAGCGTCACCGGTGCACATAGTGCCTCTGTTGCTCGATACCTATCACTCTATCTCCTGTGTGTTTACACATAATCTAGTTTTTAAGGTAGTAAGACATTTTGTAGGGAAAAAGTAGGAACATTTACAGTGTCCAGATGTGCAACATTAAATCTACTTTGACTCATTTATATGCAACAATAAGGCATGAACACCTTGAAGATTGAAAAAAAAAAAGCTGTGGAAAGTGTATAAAGAATAGAAGAATATAACATTAAAGATTACATACATACTTCTATCTGCAGTTTTCAGACACCTCATATACAGTATCTGATCCTAAGAATGTGTTGCATAGCAACAAGTTCAAATATCCTCTTGTGGCAAGTCAAGAGATCGGGAATGCTAAACTTCAATTTAAGTTTTAAATCAAAACTGAATAAAATTCTGCTATGAATTAATAGAGGTCAAACTGATATTATATTGGCTGGCCATGAGGGCTTAGATCAGAAGCTATTAAAAAATGTATAAGAGAAATTAAGAAAGGAACAGTGAAGGCTATGCCAAGACTGATGGAAACAGATGACTTATATGTCTTAGTATTAGATGTACAGGATGGCATTTCATCAAATATATGACAGGTCTACAATAAAAACCTCCATTTCCATTTTGTGAGCAACCGTCTGCAGCGCTGTAGGTTTTGCTAATAGATTTAGCTAATGTCTTGGTTGTGTGTTGTATCAAATCTGATGTTCATTGCTTGAGAAAGTCCTGTAATGAGATGAGGTCTTTGGCATCTGCTGTTCAACATTACATCATGAATTAACTGTCTGAGTCCAGCATATTACATTGGGTAGGGGTTAAGAGGAAGCACTGACACAACTTTGGGAATAGTTCTAAATGAAATGAGCTCCATCGGCATGCCCAGTAATAAAAAGTGGTGCATCAGTGACTACACAGACATAATAATGCTCATGGGGTACCAGGAGAGCTATGAAATCTACATAGATGTTGATTTTGTATTACGAGGAAGAGGGGCAGTGGAGCAGAAGAGTCCAGAAAGCTAATGGAACAGGATCCTGCATCTCGCTGTTAACTGATTGCCACGTTGCTTCAGCTGACTGCCCATCTGCACTCCGACATCACTCGCAGGTTTTTGCATGCTTCAGTAATGACTTAAAAAGTATTTGAGGTTACAAAAAAAGGCAGCATATAATCGTGCCACTGAGACAGAAGAACCCCAAGAACAAGGGGCGGTCTGGCCATCTGTTAGAGCAGGAGTTTTAACGTTGATACAAAAAATAAACAAATGTCACACTCTGTTTGATTCTGCATTATACTGGCCAGCTGGCAGTGTGTGTGTGCGTGTGTGTGTGTGTGTGTGTGTGTGTGTGTGTACGTGTGTGTGTGTGTGTGTACGTGCGTGCGTGTGTGTGTATATGTGTGTGTGTGTGTGTGTGTGTGTGTGTGTGTGTGTGTGTGTGTGTGTGTGTATTAGTGCTGGGCAATATGGAGAAAATCAAATATCACAATATTTTTGACCAAATACCTCGATATCGATCCCGCAACGATATTGTAGTGTTGACTATTGGTGCTTTTTTTGATAAATATAATATAATATCGATATATTGCCCAGCTCCAGTGTGTATGTGTGTCTGTGTGTGGTGCAGCTATACATTGGTTAGATATTATAACTACATTCCTCTCTCACTTACTTCAGTTATATTTAGGTCTGTAACAATTAATACATAATTGTCTGTCAATTTCTTTACGTAATCACCATTTCTTTGTTTAACCGCAATTCATTGCTAACATTAGCTGAGGGCCTAAGACTGTTGATGGTACTTGTTAATTTTGTTTAGATGTGCCAAATTAGTAATTATTGGTCAGACTGCTGAGCTAAAGTTATGCTAGCGGCAGCTGTCACTTGTTGCCATAGCTACTCCAAACACATTGGGCTGTAGCTGCCTCAGCCAGAGAAACTGAACTTGCCCGTTTTTTCTGGTCCAAACCCGCTGATTAAATAAACATCATCACCCTTCACCTTTTTTAGGACTAAATATTTTTATTATTTCAATTGTTACTATTTAAACTTTCAACTTTAGTTTGTCTGAAAAAGTAATACATAAATAAATATTTTCAAATTTGACTGAAAGAGACAATTATATTGTTAATCACAATTATATCTAAGACAATTAATTATACAGCAGCATTTGGAATTGTTACATCTCTGGTTATATTGTGAGTTCATACACACACTGGGGTTAATTAGGTCACTGTGTAATTGGGTCTATATTGGGGTCGTGGGTATCTGCTGCTCTATCATGAATGGCCAGTCTGGGTCAATTTCCAGAGCTTTGTTTTTTTCTTTTTGTTTTTAGTCAGCACAAATATATAACATGAGGTTATTTATCCTGTAACCCCTGTTTTTTAATAACACAAGTTAGGTGTCTCACTATGGGGAATGCTCTTTCAGCAATATTCTCAAAAGCCTCCGTAACAAGCCATTGAGGCCCTTGAAGCCCTTTGCCTTCCATAAAAAAAGACTGAAGCAAGGTCACTCATCATTCAAGAGAAGACTACATCTTTTTCAGTTTAAGCAGGGTGGGTGCTTCTGGTGAGAACCCTGTTCGTGTTATCAGAGAACAGGGGTTACAGGATAACTAACCTTAAACTCTATAAAACAGTCCTCTCAGCTTCTCACAATGGGGCTATACTGACTACACTCTTGTCAGATAAGCTTATCTGAGCGACTTGCTGCCAACCCAGGTGATTCAATTTTTTTCCCACAGAGCCCACACTTAGGACAGTACGCCAGGGAGGGCACCTTGACATACAATGTAAAAAAAAAAAACTTTACGAAGGATATGAAGAGAAAGAATGTGAAACCCAGGCCACTGGAGAATGAGTTTCTCCACACTCCTAGACACTCCTAAACTGGGCCCAAGATGTTGTTATTCCTTTGGTGGATGTGCACACAAACCCATCTGGAGGTTATAGCCCTTTCTTAGTTGAAACTAAACCAGATCAAAAGATTGCTGGTCAGTTGATGGAGCCTACAGAGTTTGCAAATAGGGGAAAACATGTGACATAAAGCATGGACTGTGCCACGCCCATGGTGGTTGGTTAGATAATATAGTAGATTGCAGTTATGTCATTGGAAGCTTACTCCTCTTCACACAAATAATGGAAAGTACCTTTTTGGTGACATTTAAAAAAAGACACTGCCATGGATACTGTAGTAAGTCTCCTTTTAAATAGCCCTGTCATCAATGTAGCTTTTGCTGCCCATCCTCCTAGGCAGCTGTCTCCATGACTGATCTTCAACTCATTTGTGATTTCTTCCTGTCAATGTCAAATTAAACTACATATCCAATTTAATAAGGCTTCTGTTGTACCTTACACGGCACATAAAGCTTTTTAAAATTACTCATTTCAGAAAACCTTGCCTCTCAGACGTAAACTGCTATGTTATTACAAAGATGAAAGGCATAGGGGACAAGATCACATGACTCCTTGCACTTAATTATGGCCCAAATTCAATTACTTTGCAACCTCATACTTTACAGAGCCACAGGAAATTGCTCCAATCGAGTGACAGCACTTGTGATTAAAACATGTTCACTTTGTAACATCAAAATGCTGCTGTTAGAGCTCACAGGAAACAGATGATGGCTCAAGACAACAGGAAACAGTTACCCACTCCTAACTGACTAATCATTAATGTGTCAACAGACCACATCACATGTTAGATGTGTGATTTACACACATTTAAATAATGCTCGGTTAGTTGAACTGCTACCAGCACATGGGACAGACCTAATGCTGGGCACTGCAATGTAGACAATCCTAATAAGAAAAAAACATCCAAAGTTATAGATTCCTCAGCACAATCTTTACCATCACTTGCAACTGGGTGACAGACCTTAGATACGACTTACTACGAGAGATATTTATATAGTCCGATCAGCTCACTGAACCCTTCAGCTCAGAGCCAGAAAGCTAACGCTATGCTAGCAAGATTCAAAGTCAATAACAATATGTACAGTTGGCAAAAAGTGAATATAATTTGACAGAATATTTAACATGACAAGCTAGCTATCCAGCCATGTCATTGGCCCCAAAACAATATTAAGATTTTCATGAAGTTATCCGCCATGTGAACTGTCGGCCGCAGCTTAAAGCGACGACCTCAACAGTGAACGGGATGTGAGATGACGGTTATTCGCTGTGAAACAAAGTAAGTTCAGAGGGGAAAAAGTGCAAACTTCTTGCAGTTTGTGTGTTAGCGCCATCATGTGGTGTTCAGACGACAAGGCACTGAAGCACCACACAGTGTTGGAAATAACAGATTCACATTTTCCTTTTATTTTAATGCAGCGCATTAATTTAGGTGAACAGTCACCATTCTGAATTAATGCGCTACGTTATAAGAAAATATGATTTACCGAAACTCTTTCAGTAGGTGTCCTATAACACTTTAACAGTATAACACACCCTGCAGCCAATCAGAATCGAGTATTTAGCCAGACCATGGTATAAAAAACCCTAATGCATGAACATTTAATTAAAAAGAAGACACAAGTAGAGTGAATTTTAAGTAGGTTGGTTGCTTTCAGCTACATAGTGATAACTGCACTGCATTTCCATGTATGTTCAGGTCTTCTTTATACTCAGGCTCTTTTTCATTTAACTTCAAATGATTAACTGTGTATTAAAAGAGAATATGTGAGTAGTATTTACTTGAAGACCTTATGGGCTCAGGCTGTGTAAAAGGAATGTTTTCCATGTTTAATTAGGAAACACAAGGGAATGTGTGTTTAGCTGAGAGCTTAGAAAGCAGATATCAATGTGAATGCGATATGATGTGGTTTTTGTGAGGAATGCTGGCTAGACTATATATTAGTATTAGTTTGTGTAACTTAGTGTAGCCTGAGTTGACTTTTAGCTTATCGAGTTGTGTTTTAAAGAGCCTATGACCTAATGTGCTTTGTTTGAGCTTTTCCACGTGTCATGTCATGCAAAACCATTTTAGATACAGATCTTAATATAGAGCTTAAAATATTTACATGATACAAATGAATGGATGTTTAATTTTTTTATTATTTAAAAAAAGAGTAATTTAATTAAACTGTTCTCAGAAGAAAAACTGGTTGTCTGTCTGTCTGTCTTATAGAATGATAAGGCCTAATCTTTTAGTTGATTAAATCTCTGCAGCCAGTCTGAGGGCAGCAGGACCAGTATGTTTGTTTCAGTTATAGTCTGTAATTTGAGTGATGTGCTGAATATTACCAAACAGTAGCCAATTACGCTCACCTCATGTGGGTACCAAGATTACATTTTGTGCAAACAGGGGCTGCTGCTAGATGACGCATACACCATGCATGGTAAGTCTTTCTCTTTCCAAGAAAGTGGAGCCTGAAGTATCTTGCAGCAGAGATATAGTACCTGTGGTTGTGATGAAAAACTGGCAAAGAAGCCTACTTACTAGGAACAGATTTTATGATATTACTGTTGTCACAGTCCGGTGTTTAGACTGTGACATGAAAGGGAGGCCCTGAGAGTAGCCTGCTAAAGAAAGACATTTTTCTGTACAACCACAACCAAATAATCAAAACAACATAACACAAATTATAGTTATGCCCAAAACACACCTGTGATTAATTAAGATACTAAGTACAACCCTTTAGAACCATGCCCCTGTGCACGGATCCTTTTTTCCGACGTTAAACTAGCAAAAGTGGATTTGCTAAACGCACCTGCAGCAGACGCTTCATGCCGTGGGCTTAGATCGTTAAAATGGGGCCCACTGTGTCTAAGCTCTGACCTTGTTGCAAACTCAGCACAGTGGTCACAGAGTGTCACTCTGACATGATTAAACTCTCCGGGGAAACTCAGAGTCATAGCCTGTACTTGGATACTGGCTTGAGGTGGGATCACAATCAATAGAGGTGGTGAAAAAATGGATTCACATAAATTACATTTTTCTTATAATTTGAAAATTGATTTCAATATTATTCAATATTCAATAATATATTTTGTAAATGACTAATGTTATGGTTTCTTCTTTCTAAAAAGGCTATGACAAAAGAGTAAAAGACAACTCTGTGCTGCAAACACAGCGCAATCATCATATGTCATGGTAGCTGCAAATAATTATGCTAGAAGAGGAACAACTAAAACATCTGACACAGTGTGGACTACACACTGTCACTCGCATACTATGGTCCCCAGTGGATGACTTTAAATAAAACTGAATATGCGTTAAAATTTCCTCGAGTGCCAACACAAGGTGAAAATGTCCAACACTTGACACTTAATGATGCTTGAGGACCATGAAGAGCCACAGCAAATTATATGGAAACCAGCAGACACAGGAGAAGTGTGAGCATTGTATATGTAAACTCATTTGCTTGAATCTAGTCTACCTAAGACTTCCATTCATATTGGATAATTCTGCATGACACGATTTAAATATGGTGCTAATACAGAATGTTGAGTGCAGCAACAAGGAAGGGTCTGGGTGAGGTCTTGGCGTGCAAAGGATTATGGAGAGACACAAAAAATTACTTAAATGTAACATTATTGAATGTCACACAACCAAACAACAATTATTTATACATACATGATAATATGCCTATCTATTATTCAGACTACAGCGTTATTTGTAACTGCACATATGATTACTCTGTGCATCTTTATCTGCCAAATTAAAACTGTTGGTGCATATCACTCAGATCACAGAGATCCTCCAAAGACGCTGGAGATGGGTTGGCCATACCCTTCGCAAGCCTGCATCAAGCACAGCAAGACACGCCCTCTTTTGGAACCCACAAGGGAAAAGGAAGAGAGGCAGGCCAAGGAACAGCTGGCGCCGCGATCTGGATACAGATGTGAAGAGGTCTGGCCACACATGGGGACAGTTAGAGAAGTTGGACCAGGACCGGGACGACTGGAGAGCCCTTGTTCGGGGCCTATGCCCACAGCTGGGTGGAAGGCATAAGTAAAGTAAGTAAGGTGCATATCACTGCACACACAGAAAATGTGTTGACAGGGCAGCCAGAAATGTGAATTCATAAAAAAGGGCCATCATCTGCTGTTAGAAGCATATTTGGGGTGCCACTTATTTATATTTAGGGAGCATGCACTTCCACGCACACTGGCTTTTAACTTGGGAGAAACCGCAAGAGTAAAAAACTGGCAGTATAGCGTGCAGTTCCATTAATTTCACTCATCTGGAAAAACACCACCAAGGACACTTACAATCATGTTTTCGTCTGTGTAGATTAAAAAACATGAATGATTTTATTTGTAATGACGTGGTGTATTACAGATTTTCTCAAAGCAAGCTCTAATAGATCATTAAATGTGTTGTTAATTGTATGAATAGTTTTTTTAAGACCAGCAATTCTGCGGAGCACTGTAAAAAAATGCATTTGGTAATGACATTGGAATGAAACAAACTGTGCGGAAAAAATAGACTGGGGATTGGTTTTATTTCATTACCCTTCTCCAGAAGGCTCTGTGTGGTAAAACTAATTTATTTACTGACTTCAGTCCCATAGAAATGTTTTGGTACGTGTCAAGTGGAGTTCCACAATAAAACAGTTCAGTCTCATTTCCATCACAGGGGAGAGGGGGCAAAAAAGGGATTTGATTTTCATCAGTAAGGGTAATATAGTTTTTAATTCTACCAATCCTTGAAGCAATCAAGTATAAAGTTTACAAAATGCACTAAAACGTTATTGGTTCCAACGGTAATTACAGTTGAGAAAATGAGCTAGGCAACAATGTGGTTAATTTCTCAATTCCTTTCTCAAAAAACATGCTGGATCCTTTTTGCATGTCTGACGTGATCACTCTGTAAATAGCTATCATGAACGCCACCTCTGCTGTGTTCCATCAAATCATCCTGTGTGTCTGCATCCTATTTCATTAAAAAAGAACGAAACCTCCGTCATTCAAATACAATAAAACTGGGCCAGAGTGACTGACGTGTAGCACAGTAAAAGAGAAAACCTTGCTGTGAATAGGCAGTGAGAACACTTTGCCATGAAAACTTTATGTAGTAGGGGGAAGATGAAAAGGAATAACAACTCTATTTTGCCATATCCTTTGTTATTACAAACAATGGCTCTGTAGTTTTCTGTCTCTCTAATTTGCCCGGTGTGTTTGCAAGACTAGAGAGAATCTAAATTTAACCCTGTGTCTCAGAAAGGCCAAAATATAGACCTTGTTGTCTTTTCTCATCATTAAAGTGTGTGAAGTTGGTGCATGCATACGTGCCCACGTACATGCAAATGATTTGTGTTGATGGCGTAAGAATTTAATGATGAGAAATGTAAACCTGTTCAGGGCTTACAAGGTTTTAAAAACATTTCCTTTCAAAAAGACATCTTCCTGCTCTTTTTGAAACAGCATTTTCATGCATGAAAGGAAACATTTGGATCAGGTTGGTGAAGTTTTTCCATTATTAGAATGCACAGGAGGGGTAGTGGTCTAACCTTCATGCTGAGTGCAAAATACATCCTGCAGAGATTTGTATTAATTCTACCAGGTGATGAAATTGTCTTTGTTGCACACTTCCTCAAATTTGTTCACGCCTTCTTCATTCCTCTTCTCTTTCAAAAAGTGAAATCCTTTACGAGTCACATTTATCATATTCTGTATATATGTGTCTAAGGTTGGTTTTCACAGTTGTATAATTTTGGACAGATAGGCCAGTCAGTTACTAGTTACAGTAAGTAATACTTAGCCTGTGAAAGCAGTATAATGTGCTGAGTACCTCTGGAGGAGCTTTGTCCAAGTCTGAGACAATAACCCTGATGATGTCAGCTGGGATCATAAGGTCAGCTTGCCTTCGAGGACTAAGAATTTATAATGAAACCTCTGTTACAAATTGGAGGTATTGATGTTTAAAGACATGGCACCAGGAGGGAGGATGTTACAAAAAACGAAGAATGCAGTGTTTTAGGAGCTTGACCATTACTAAAAGTGAGGTCGAAGTGGTCTCCCAATATTATGGAAATACAATATTACGTCCCCGGAGTGTCCCTTCAAATGAGCAGTGTGTAGAATTTAGGGGCATCTATTGGCAGAAATGAATATAATATTCAGAACTATGTTTTCATTGGTGTATAATCACCTGAAACTAAGAATTGTGTTTTCGTTAGTTTAGAATGAGCCATTCATATCTACATAGGGCGCAGGTAATCTTCCATGTTTCACCGCCATGTTTCTACAGTAGCCCAGAATGGACTAACCAAACACCAGCTAGAGAGGGCCTTTTATGTTTTCAAGTTACCTGAAGGCCGGAAAGTCGAGGGGAGGTGGAGTCTCATGGTGAACAACTACTGGTGTGACAGCAGGAACGTCCATTATCTCACACATTCCTGCTCACCCAACCTGGAGCTCCTGACAATCAAATGCCGCCCGTTTTACTTTCCTCTGGAGTTCACCTCAGTTATCATCAGTGCCGTTTATAACCAACCACAAGCAAACACTGACACTGCTCTGTCTGAACTACATGAGGCTCTTGTTAACCACCAGGCTGAACACTGGGATGCATCCGTCATCGCAGACGGTGATTTTAACAGTGCTAACCTGAAGAGAGCCAGACCTGACAGGCTTCGGCAGCACATCACACGCCCCACCAGAGGAGAGAGAACCCTGGATCTCTGTTTCTCACCCTTCAAGGACGGCTACAAAACAAAGCTTCTCCCTCCGTTCGGAAAATCTGACCATGCTGTAATTTTCCTCATGCCAAAATATAAACAACGGCTAAAGCAGGAAGGAGGTGACACGCTGGACTGACCAATCAGAGGCCGCCTTACAGGACGTTTAGACCGCACAGACTGGGATATGTGCAAATGCAGCTCTGACGATATCAACATGTTTACCATCTATTATGACATTTATCGTGTTGTATATTACTATTTTTATGGATTTTATTATTGTTTTTATTGAGCCGGAAAAGGTACACAATGAATTTGAGTGCACATTGTACTATATATGATTGTGTATGTGACAATTTTAATTGAATTGAATTGACACACAGGGAGTAATATATAAACTACCATGTCTCTTTCTTGTCATGGGACTCAGAACTAACTTTAGCTACAGCTATGCCTTTCCCTGCTGGGCTCAATAGAGTTTACAGTTAAATCACCTGGCGGAGAACAGAAAAACACATGGCTCTCTTCAGAGACTGCCCTTCATACTGGGCTGTTTTACATTCAACCCCAGTTCTGAGGGAACACTCAAGCATAGTTTAGTGGTAAGGATGTGATACCCATAAAACATGCTCAGTTCCAGAGAAGATTTATCAACAGGCTCCCTCTCTGCTGCTGCCAGCAGTAGATTACATGTCCAAAGTGGCACAGCAAGCAGATATTTCAGCCAATAAGCACTGGTGGAGGGAGAGCAGGGCTCGTCTCAAGAGTGACATTGCACAGTCTCGCTAAGAGAAGGGCCCAGGCTGACCCTTGATCCTATTGTTCTTAAGAGTGATGGCTGACCATAAACCTGCCTGACATCATTGGGATGAAATGTAGCAACGGGGGAGGAAAAACAGATTACAGGCTTGAGGGATAAAATACCCAGAATGGAATCTTCTCACAGACTACACACATAAATGCAGAGGTGGTCTCCATCTTTTTGTACAGAGGTAATGAGCCAATGGTAAATTCGAAAATCTGAACGTCATATAAATCATTGCAGACATAGATTTAATGAAAAAAGGGGCGACCTCTAGCTCACTCAGTAAGAGTGGTCGCCCCATGTTGGCTGAGTCCTGCAGCGGCGCAGGTTTGAATCCGACCTGCTGCCCTTTGCTGCGTGTCATCCCCCATCTGTCTCCCCCTTTCATGTCTATACACTGTCCAATAAAAGGAAAAGCCCCCAAAAAATAATCAAAAAAAATAAAAATAAAATAAAAAGATTTAATGAAAAAACATTTTTCCCAGGCTCAGTACAAGTAATCAGATTGGGGATGTTAACTAATGTAGACTATTTGGTCATGATAAAAAAATTGTTTTTCCTCTAACACACAATATATTAATCCAACAGACCCATATAGAGGCATCAAACCATGACAGGACTGATGCTAAATCCCTCTTTGTCCTGGATCAAAGGAATCCTCTTGCACACCAACTCTAACATCAACTAAACAGCAATGCCTCTTCAATGTAGCCCATTAGGTATTATAATTAAAATATTACTTATACAAAAAAGTATCCCTTTATCAAAGTTTGGACATGCCTTAAAAAGTATTTTACAGATGGAAAAAGGGGGTTTGCATATAACTGGGCTGTCCATGCAGTAGAATGGCACAAACATTTTTTAAATTGGTGCTACATGGCCAAAGAAAACAGAGAAAAGAATCTCTCAAGATTAGCCTTCATTGTCTAAGTTGACTTTCACCTGCTGTTTGGACCTACAGTAACATCTAATGGAAATACTATGTGTGCTATAATATGTGTGCTGAAAAATACTTCAAACATAAATTCCAAAACAGATTAGCCTGTTTCATGAAACATTCAGTAAAGGAGCAGTCAACATATTAAAAATTCTCACTGCAGCTTTATTTTATTTATGTGATAATGATTAGTATGCAGTCAGTTGCCAAATAATGTCCCAAAGGCCACAATACAACCAGTATGAGTTTAATGATTTAACGTTTATAACTGTCTGTGTGTTCCATGCTTTGGCATGTGAAAGGATGTTTCAGTCAAAGCTGAAGAAAATGTTAATTGTTGCAAACAGCACTGTAGGGACATACTGTATAATAACCTTCATGCACAGAAAGCCTTTCATCAACAGTCTCATGAGGTTCCCAGAATGATACAGCAGAGTCCAGGGGCAGTGCCTGCAGTGCGTTAGTTCTCCGGTGGAAATCTTTTGGCTTGTCACTTACCATCAAAAGAGGAGGACTCCTTTCACAAATGATTAACGAGAACTAGTGCTGACTCATGCATTTGATGTGTAGTGACAAGGCTGCAATTGCAGTATGTCTTCTGCTGCATGACAGGCTGTCCTTATGAACCATTCAGGGGGAAGAGTACTACTTAAGGGGACCGGAATTTTAACCATGAACACAAACTTTTTCTTAATCTTAACTAGTTATTTTGGTGCCTAAACTGCCGCATGACAGTCAACTTTTTGTGGCTAAACTTAACTTTAATGGCACCTGTCAAGACCTTCACCTCACGGAGACCAGTACCCAGCTAACAGTCACCTTTTGTCAGCTAAACTTAATAACGACCGATACACTTAAAGCTGTGGTTGGCACTTTATTTTTGGCGTCATTGGGCAAAAAAATCCATAATAATCTTTTAGCATATTGTAATGCATGTAGTCAGAGAGGAAACTAGACTTCTGCAACTCATCCATGGCTCTGTATTCAGGTTTAACTTGGCTTTGGCCAATCACAGGTCATTTCAGAGAGAGAGAGCTTTACTTTGGCTGTTATGCAAATGCAGATGCATGTGCACGTTCCTTTAGGGAAAGTTCTGCTAACCGTGGCTAAAGGCTCAAAGGGGCTGGACAGAGAGGGGAGAGCTGTGCGTAACCGCAGCCAAGCTGGCGCGCGCCATCGTGACGTCAAAATGACGTAGATCTTAAGCTACAGTAGTCACATAATGACTTGGTCTTGGTTTAGGTGGTCTTGACTACAACACTGGTGTTTACTATAATATGTTGTTGATATATGTCTGGATTCAACTGATTATCATAACATATCATTTTCGTTTGCTAAAGTAAAAGAATACTGTATTTCACAGATTATCATTGGACCTTACTTCAGTACTCTGAAAGTTAATTCCTAGTTTGAAATTGGATAATGCCAAAATGTATAGCGCATGAATTAAATAGAAATGTTAGCAGGGAAGTGGCAGCAAAAAGTTGGTTTTAGTTATCTGAGATTGCCGTGTTCTTTAGAATCAATATATACTGTATTTGTGTGGTGTCCATTAATCTGCAGATTGCTTGCATCTGTGCTTGCCACAGAGAATGTGACTGTATTTAAAACTTTGAATATTTTGCCCTTCAACGTGACACGTACATCTGAAATATCGTCTTTAAAACAATTCTAAATATGTCATATTCTTCCAAACATCCCATTAAAAACCCTATTATAATGACACGTCAAAAGACCTGAAAAATAAGGTAATAATTTGTCACATTTATACCATATATTTATGGACCCATCAGACTAATGTGTTTCAGCATACGCCTTCATTCAGACTGCTAATGGAGCCCGTTTGTTGTTTTTGCAGAGCACCAGGCCGCAAGGTCATCCAGAGGGGCCTACCCACCATAAATCCTTCATCTCATTCATGTAGAGGATCCCACTTTTCTTTCAGCATTATAAATATTGTACTCTGACTTAACCTCATGCAGTTCTTGTTTACAAAAGGAACGATGTCCAGAAGCAAAAGGTATTAGCTTATCATTTACGCCAGGGAACACTCTGATCAAGGAATCTCTTCCTGTAGTTTAATTCCATAATCTGACTTTCAATCAAACGGCCCTGTCTTAATATTGTGAGAAACTGTGCATATTAAAAAGCTATGTTTCATGTCACTTTAATTTGGATGTCAATTCCTAGACCAGATTTGATTGCTACCTGAAGATTCCGTTAGGGCTCTCTAAAACTCATTTTTCTCTGACAATCTTGGATATTTTATGAAAGTCATTCTCAGACATGAAAATATTATTGAAAATGGTTTCGGGATTTGAAAAGAGGCTCTTAAGAGTGCACAGTGCATTTCACACAGCATTGAGACGGATACCATAAACAGAGCACACAGCATAGTTCTCATCTCTCCCACCAATACAATAAAGCCAAGCTGTTGTTATTCCTCAAAGGCATCCTGCAACTTAGTGTTTGTCATACACATAACTTGTTACCCGCTACCTCTAAAAGGATTCTTTGGGTGAATTCAGGTTTGTTCTTCTGCCATCAACATGCACCCTCTGTCATCATTCTAGAAACAATGACAATTACTCGACCCTGTCATCACACTCGTTCCTCATCAATACAGCAGATCAGCTGCTCAGAGCCCGACACGGCCGAGAGCTCTGCCTGGATCCATCACTGACCATCAGCCTCTCTTCTCATTTTTACTATCTCTCAGTATCGCTCCACACATCTCTGTCTCTTTTTCTATTTTTCTCTGGCTGTCTATCTTTCGCACATCTTGCCAATGTCTTTCTCTCCATGAAATACCCAGAATTCTGTGCTGCTGTACAGCTGCAGAAGTGTAATCCAGACCAGGTTACATCAGCACTGCAATCAATCACGCAGCCTGTCCCGTCGCCTTTCATTCTCCCAAAGCAACTGACGTGTGAGCCGTCAGCTTATCCGAAACCCCTTCAGAAGAGTACATAAAAGGTCTGCAGGCAGACTTGAACAGCTGATAACAATTTATTTGGGTCTAATGCAAAAATTAAAAATAATCTAGCTAGGTTTATTTCCTCATAAACCATTAACATAGTGGCTAGCTATGTATAGACAGCCTATTACATGTGAATATTGATGAAAAACAATGTCAAAGTGAGCTGATAATGTGCTAAATATGCAGATTTCTTTTTGAATAGCACAAAAGAAATGTACAGTATCTCTAATCCCTTCAATTTTCTATGCAATCTGAAGGAAGGTAAGATTCCACAAGCCAAGCTACATGACACACTGATGAACAGTTATCAGGATGTCACATGATTTTCTAAGCTTGGTTGCTGCATTATTGATTGGATACGCTGACTGTTTAAATTAAAGACAAACAGCTTCGTAACTAAGTCTGAATAAAAACATTATTAAGACACTAAACACTCATTTTCAACAGAAATAATGCATACATTCATAAGATTTCCACAGTGTGTGCATATTAATGAGAACTCATATATGCCACATAAGATATGATTTTTATTGAACACAATAGTACCCAGCTGCTCATGAATGAATTGATGCTGCAGGCTTTGGTGAAGTTTATAGATGCTGATTGTCACGCCGCCACCTAATGCAAAGGCAGATGAAGTGGTGGGGCACTGTAAACTTTTACACAGGGATTTTTAAGAAGCCGAAAAGGAAGCTAGATAAGTGCAAAACTGTAGTGTTTTATTAACATAACAAAAACAAACATACTCACACAAAGGGCGCAAAATAAAACCCGGGAATTACAAAAAATAAACTGAGTTAAAATAACTTGCAACCTCACAGGAAGCTGCCAACTCCTTCCTCTTGTTTTTCCCCCTTGTCCCTTGTAATTGGAACCTACCACTTGAACAGTTAAGTTTAGTATAGGGTGATGTAAACTGAAAAAGCAACATTAACCCTCTGGTTTCAGAAAATACCATTAGATTTACATAGCTCAGTTACTGCAGACATATGGACAACAATAACAATAAGCGCCCCAAATATTATAAAAATGTAATTTACTGCAGAACCTATTCTCCTACTGTACACCTTAGGAGTGCCCAGACCCTCAATGCTGAAAGGACCGAATCAGGCAAACCTGTATGCACTCTCCTTGTTTGAGCTGGTAGGCAGCCGATCTACCCACCATCACAGGCACAACCATAACAAAAATACTATCAACCCATAAACTAACAACTAAAAAACCCTATGCCCTATTTGATACACATCAAAAGAAAATGTATAGGATAAACTAAAACATTATACTAAAATTAATTATATTATTAATTAAATGAATTAACATTTTTGTGCATGACCATGTTTGACATGGTACATACTTGACTATCTAATTGTGACCCATCCGCTACCCCGACCAACCTCCCTACACGGACCTTTGCCCTTTCATACTACTGCCGTAGCCAGTAGTATGAAAGGGCAAAAGTCTGTGTAACTTCACACGCAATCGCAAAGTAATGTAAGTCAATGGAGGCTAAACGGCATTGATAAACACACTAAAAAGCGAGTATGCGTCTTGATAACACGGCAATAATGGCATACGAATTGGCGTGAAACGGAAATGTGAAATGTTTTAGGTTGCACTCGTCAGCTAAATACGAACCAGATTGTACCTTTAGCTAGGACCACGGCTGTAGTACTTGAGTCCGGACTCAAGACAGTTTTTCTATGGTCTCGGACTTGTCTCGGACTCGTTGGTATTTGGACTTGGGACTTGTCTCCATCTCTGCCACTGGTCTTGCCAAATATGGCTTTTGGTTTCGACCGAGTTCAGGTGTCTTTATTATGTTTATAATAATGTTGGAGGGAAAATGAAACACAGCTCGGACAGCGATGTTGTTTGGCTTTTGACAAGTTTTGACAGCTAGCTAACGCTACGCCGATGTTTGCTAATGTTAGCGCAACAACTATATTGTTGTTATTTTTTTCTGTCCTGGACTTGGACTCAGTCTTGACTTGGTCTCGACTAGTCCTGGTCTTGGACTCGACAAAGGTGGTCTTGAATACAGCCCTGGCTAGGACTAGTAAATACAGTGCATCGGTACTAATATTGATCGTTGCGCTATCGATAGAGGTAATTGGTTAAAAATATAGTGATCTTGGATTTTCTCCATATTGCCCAGCCCTAATCTGTGCGGTGGTTAGGGTGTGTGTTGCTGTCTGCTACAGTATGTTTTGTTAATACTATCACTAGCAGTCGCCAAATTTAGACATTTGACATTTTTAAATCCAACACATGGTGGATTTAATAATGGCAGACAGCTAAGAAAAGCAATAGTAAAATGCAAATTGGTTCATTTCCAATTATTATTCTTTCTCTGAGTGCTAAAATTAAAGTAATGCATTATTGAGTGCAGAGTCTAATAGTTAAGCTCAGCCGGGGCTGTTCACTTTAAAATGAATTAGGAAACAGGCGTTGTTGCTTTAGCTTCATTTCAAGATATCAGAGCCTGTTATGGTGAGAGCCTGTGGTGAATAGGTGCAATGTACAGTAGGTGCATGGTATGGCATAGGTGCATGTTTCATCCAGTCCCTCCAGAAAAACGCGGAGTTTTTTTGTGATTGTTGCGGGCTTAATCCTTGATTATGCGGCACGTTTTCTTAAAAAATGCGATGGAATATGCGGGATATTTATGCCATTTTATGCGATGAAAATGCAGGAACTTGCAAAAATTGCGGGAACTTGCAAAAATTGCGGGAACTTGCAAAAACTGCGGTTTGATGAAAAAGAGAAAAAAAAGTGATTCCCCAACACTGTGTTCTCAGTAGGTGAAATTACGTCACTTCATAACGTTCCCATGGCAACAGGGGAAATGGCTGCTCTTGTGTGAAGTAAACGCAACATTTTTCAACTTTCTGCTGAGATATATGTGACTTTTTTGCAACGAAAATGCGGGGATTATGAAATCATGCAAGCCCCGCATATTTTGCGCGGAAATCGACAATTTATGCGGCGAAAGTGCGGCGTATTTTAAAAAATGCGGCCCCCGCATAAATATGCGGACTTTGGCTGATTATGCATTGAATTCTGCGATCGCATAATCGCGTTTTTCTGGAGGGACTGTTCATCTTACAACATTAAAACATGTCACACAACCCTTCTGCAGTACACCAAAATGATAAATGATATTGAAATATATATATAATATATATATGCACTGAAGCTTGTACATTTTCACATATGTCAAACTACAAATAAAACATAGTAAAGTAACTGTGTGCTGATAGTGTAATGTGTGGTAAATTGGAGCAGACTGTCAAAATTAGATTTCAACAAACAGAAATATTTATTGAAGGATAAAAACATTGAATTTAGTTTAGATGTGCTCAGATGAAGCCTGTGTATATGATTCTCTGAATCATATGATTAATCTTACAAGAGAATTAACAAATATCTAATACTTATAAATCTTGTGTAGTGTAGTGCTTCTAAATTTCTCATGACAAACTAGCTCCCTCTGTATAATGTACCTACCTGTGATTTTTTAGCAGATGCACACATTGCATACAGAACATCTCAAGAGCAGTTTGAGGAATCTGAGCAACTTCTTACTTTTGAAAATGTGTGAGCGAGCGAGACAGGAGAGAGAGTCGCTGCTTTTGCAGACTCACCTTGACATCAAAGACCCATTAATCCTTATGCATCATTTACGATATCCAGTTAAGGTTACAAGTCAGACTCAGACCTCTGAGAACAATGTTGAAACAAGTCCTACAGATTGCCAAAGGTCACTAGAGTACAAGTCATTGCACTGGAAATTCACTCAGCATTATGTTGAACATATTGAACATGTCCATGATAATGGCCATGCTGAACCACGGAAGAGGAAGAGATGCTAGTTCAAAACATCTGGAGGAGACATTTCTGTGCAATACTTGATTCTTTGTCCAAGGCCTCTTTGTCCTGTTGTCTTTTTAATATTAAACAGTTGCTACAAATGACCTTTATCATGGCCAGAGAATGGGTCTGTATTACAGTAAATTTAGGTTTGCATTGCTCTGCCTGTTTTACATTCTTGGTGTTGGAGAACTTGCATTCTATGGTGAAGTACACCTCCACACATGCACGCAATACAGCATTTGTTTAATTTCAGAGTATTTTTCTTCAACTCCTCGTTTTTGCACTTTGTTTACATCATTTAAACTTCCAACTGTGAGGAAATTGGTCTTATTTGCTGCACGACAGGATTAGGTGCCATGGCTGGGTTATTGCCTCATAGGGACAATCGCAGAATCAGTCAAACATTTAAAGAAATCCCTTTCATTTCTCTTTGAATGATAAATCAAAGTGATGACATGCTTCATCAAGAACATAGTCAACATTGATGTGTGAAAGGTATCTCTATAGAGTATAATTACACGTGCATGTTTCTGTGTGAGACAACAGTAATTTTGTCATATTTTGTTTTACACAGTTTCACTGTAGCTAAAGTCGCACTCGTGCGGTCTGGCAGTCTGGCTTACCGAACAGCATTTTTATTTGGATAGTAAACTGGTTGCTAAATGATTTCTATTTGATATGCAAAAAGCAATAAAAATAATCTGCAGCTAAATTCCTGATTCACTGTGAATGTTTTACTTTCTGCTCATGTCTGCATGTCACATTTTATATGCTATGCAAATGGCATTTCTATTCCTACTCGTTTCTGATTTGCAGCCTCAAGGCATACTGAAAAATGTTGCTGATGGCCAATGCTAGGACAACAATGAGTGTTTATAAAAACGTTCTTTGAATGAGACTGTGTGAATGTAGAGTGCATCAGATGCAATCAATGGCAAATGGATACAGCTACAGCTTAATATTTCACATCACACAATTAGTGAGAATGCAACTAGATGTGTCAAATTCACATGAAATAAACAGTCCAGTAGCAAAGGCTTTCATCTGCTGCCTGAGAATGCAACTGTGAATGAACTGTTTTTTGGTTTAAAGATAGTTAACTAGCAAAAGTGCTTGTGGCAGCTTGACCTTTTGAATCAGACCACTGCTTGAAACAGTTTCACCTCTGATGATCCCAGGCATGCCTCACTGGCTGACATACTGAGCAGGCTTCAAAAGAACATTTGATGAGTTACAAAGACATCCGCCAGGGGAGACATCCACTTGCCAAATATTGCTCAGAGGACAGGTGCATCTGCTTTACTGAAGCACTGTGTAAATAAACAAAGCAACGACATAAAGAGTGGGAGAAGGGACGAAGCACCAGGAATGAACACAGCGGGTAGAAAGGGGGGGGATCGAGGAGCAGTGGGGTTGTGCGTGTGGCATCCTGTGGCTCTGTAAAATGAAAGGATCACCAGGGAAAGAAGGTTCATTGAGGTGCAGCTGTTGCTAAGGTTTTACCAGATGGGGAGACAGGTCCCTGGCCATTTCAATGAACGCAGGACTTTCTTTAGCGAGCCTTGACAAGAAGAGCAATGGTGCTACTTTGAAAGAGGCGCTGCTTTGAAAGAGGTCAGCGTGTGAGGACTTCAACAAGATAACTGTAAGATGGCAGGCCACTGGGTTGATGAATTAATATATGTCTGAAACAGGTTTGTGAATGGTGCATCATGTGTGATCCCAAAGGACTCTCCAGACTCTCTGGACTACACAAACGATCAGTGAAAGGTCTCTTGGTTCGAGTAATGAATGTGGAGAGGAAGATTCAGATTCCCTTGCCAGGGTCTGGCTATGTGGCTTTTGGCTGACCAGACCTGCCGGCTCCTAATGATGAAAAAGGTGGCAGGTGTGTATGTGCAAATTGCACATGATGAGGTTCCCGCCTCTTGAAACAGGTCCGTCAGAGGAATTACACATCCTGGTAATCTAATTGAGGTGGCCACAAAGACAACTCTGACAAAAAACAGTATTTACCGCACAAGTCATTATGTGTCAGAAGCTGCAGTAAGGTCCATTTATCTTGTGCAGTACCTTGCACTGATATTTAGACTCCTGCTGCTTCGAATCAACCTAATCTCGTTTCAGATCCTGGGATTGCAGACAAAGCTGGTTTATTTCCATCTGCCAGATGGAATGAAGAAGAAACTTGCTGTGAAGTTGCAACATGGACTCATTGATTCACACCCCTCCTTGACCCAGTGTGAACCAAAAAAAGTATTTGAACAGGTTCAAGCTCCTTCTTAAGGATTCATCCTGCAAGCCTGGGGCACACTGTGTTTTGAGACCAGTCCTTTTAAATGTAGTAAGCATCTAACAGCCAAAGGTAAACACCAGTGTGACAGGTATTTTCAGGAAGAGAGCAGGTGAATTCATGATAAAAATGCATCTCTTCAGGTTTGCTTTTTCACAGCAACGTTGCCTCAAGGCCCACTCAACTCCTTGTATTTCTTTTTGGGAATAAAATAATTTAAATACAAGACCATTTGCCTCTCATATAGTCCTTAACAATACATTGTTAACAAGCTATTCTTTAATCTAGTGAAATAAACAACATAATACAGATAATATACAGATAATACAAAGCCCAGTCTCATACTTAGCTCCCACCACTTTCACAAACACAAAACACGCTTTAAAGATTAATTTGGTTTCATTGGAATGTGGCTGCTACATCATGTGTTCTCTCTTCATAAATTATTTCCTATACCTACTGTGTTATTGTATTTGATTTGATTCGACAGAGCACGTAAAACCAGCTGTTTCTTAGGATAAGTTATCAGCCAACAGCGGCCGTTACACAAACACAAAGAAAATAGTCCAGCATTGGCAGTAGGTGATATGTTCAGATTTAACAAGGTGAATTCATTCCTGTTTTCCTCTGTCTTTCTCTGTAGTTATCAGGGGTACGTTTGTGTATTAAATTGTGCTATCAAAGGAGTTGCCATGCTTTCATCTACGCTAAAATAGGCCCCTGGGGCTGATAGGTGATGGAGGGTTAACATGAATACAGGGGGAGGTCTGCAAGTGTGCTTAGTGGGGGTGCATAATTGTGTCGAAGAGGGTAATAGGATACTGAGGAGACGATACAGCAGGGAGGCAGAGAAGGCTTATGTAAGGGCCACGTGGGAATAAGAAGCAGCATGGTTCTTCCAAAAATCAGTGTGAACCTCTTCTGTTATCTTTGCTTTTACACACTTTACTATTGATGATTACTCTGGAAACACAGAATAAAGCCACTGGTTTCATCAAAAGAAAATAGAAGTCGTTCACTAGAACTTTTCAATTCATAATCCTCAAAATCTCATATTTCCTGCTTGTACAAACCTATTCACTCTGGTGTACAGTTAATCAGAGACCCTGTTTACACTTGGTTTTAAAATGTGACTTGGGCAATCGGATCACAGGACGACAACCATCGAGATGCACTGTGATCTGATCCGAAGTGGTCTGGGACGCATTTGACCACATATCTTTTGTAGTGTAAACACTACTGCGTTCCGATGCATACCCAACAAGGGCATAACAGGAAAATACATCATCAATGCAGGAAGTATTGGTTGTTTTGGTGACAGGGTGCCAAAGTTCTATGGTATGTTATGGTTGGCGCTGTTAAAATCCCCGGCCACAATAAAAGCAGCCTCCAGCTATGAGGTCTCGGTCCTGTCAATAACTCCATTATCCTCCATTATATGGTCCGGTCCTGGCAGTGAATGGAGAGCTCCTGTGAAACAATGGCCGAGTCTGGTATCAAGGAGTCTATCTGAGTCTACATGAAAATTATAATTTCTTAATGTCCCGTTGAAAGCCATCCTGCTCCTGAGCTCATCCAGCCTATTACCCAGTGACTGGACATTTGCTAGAAGAATACTCAGCAGAGCTATTTTCACATTTCCTTAGCCTGACTAGGGAGTCCGACGAGTGTTACCAGGACAGCCTAATACACTGCTCTCCTATTCTGAAGCATGATGCCAATCAGCTTTTGTATGATTGCACCTATTCTAGCAATATTTAGATTTAAAGTTGCTCTCTCCTGTGTACTGTTATATGATGCGCTTCTGTGAATATCAACATTTGGTTTCCCCCACATGGAGTTGTTTGTTGTACAGAATTTCCAATAATATTTCTTTTCATCTCTAGCACCCATAGTAAAAAGGCTAAAAGAGACCTTGAGATACATCAATCATTCACTCATTCATTAGCTGTGTGGTGCCTCCCATGCAATGACATGTACAGTACTGTGTGTGTACATCATGATAAACCACAAGCCACATCATATTATATATATTATATAGTACTACGTTAGAGAAGTAGGGGTGGGGGGGAAAAAATCAAAGTATCAATCTCTTATGTGTTGGTCAGTTTGTCTGCTTGACAATCCCATTTTGCAACTATAAAATTGAAGTGAGATGAACAAACTAAAAATGTATCTTTTTAGATAAAACAGATGTTTACCTTTTGGGGAAATAATTTGAAAAAAGGTAATAAATTGCAATATATCGCAGAATATTGCAATATGTTTAAAATCGCAATAATATTGTATCGTGACATAAGTATCGTGATGATATCGTATCGTGAGGCCTCTGGTGATTCCCACCTCTACAGAGAAGCACAACCATCAGCGCTCCACGGCATGTCACCCAATTGCATCACTTCATTCTTTGCTTCCTTCCATCTGGTTTCTCTTTGAAACTAAATCCAGTTTCTTCTCAACATGCCTGCGTTCCATTATCAGCCTTCTGCCTGAAAATGTACCACGGCGACTCAGCATGAATTGCACCCAAAATAAATGCTGTTTCTGCTGCTTTCAGGTAGTCAAACCATGGCATGTTCTATCATGTCGAAGAGGAGTTACAGAGTGCTTAGCACTGATTGAGGCTAATTCTTGTAATTGAGCACTGATGAGCAGCTGGATATTTTTATGCACTATTAATTACCGTAGGTCTATTATGTCTCAGGGCCTCATCTCCAATTGCAGTATTCAAGTACTCTATTAAAATTGCTGCAATTGTAAAACCCTCCAACTGTAGAAAATACTTTGGGGAGAAGGGCCCATGGATTGTTTATTTTACAGCAGTATCCAAACATCTGAGGAGACCAATATAAAATATAATGTTTTCAGTAATTATGGCAATGTCAGTTTGCTTGTAGATGTAGTGTCAATGCAAGAAATGCTATAAGTGTGTGGGAAGATGTTTTAGCAGACTATTGCAGGGACAAAACATTGGGCTCAAAAGATAGGTCACACCTGTATTACAGAACCATGTGAGAGCTTGGAATTGAACAGTTTGCCAATACTTAAACCACAAAACCAAAAACTACAAGAATATCCAGCCTAATCCTCTATGCCAAGCCTCTACAGTGCAATAAACAACCTCAACAGACTAAGGGCATGTTGAAACAGAAACCAACAACCTCATACTTTACGTTAATAAAAATAAAGCAGCATTTTGAAGCGAAAAGACTTCCGGTTTGTATCAATTACCATTTCTAATTAAACATTCATTATATACTGTTCAGGGGATTATTTATTGGAAAGTAGATGATGGTGTAATTGCATCCCCTTGTTTTATCCTCAACCCTGGTGGTAGGGAAATTAAAGCAATTTAAATGAATACACGACAGAGCGACGTTATCATATTTATATATTATATATCGAGACACCACCCTTTTAGTATTATACATTAAAACTATCAATGTTGTGAATACAAGTTAAAACAGCTAAATGTTTTAGGTGAATGTGATTGTGCATTATGGACAATAATAGCTAAAAAAAGAAGACTGACTGCAGGTTTATTTGGGCATCAGAGCAAAAGCTCATTAAAGTCGCAAAGCCTTGCTTTGATTTCGTGAACACCAGCCGTTTTAAAACCATGTTTCATAATCACAAGTCCCCTTGTTGTGCCTGTCAAATATTTAAACAGGATGTACTCGAGTTTATGCCCCTGCCGCATTCTTCACTTGTATGTTTGTAGACTGTCATTTTGTCTACGTGGATTAAGAGGCAATGAGAGACCTTTGAGGGAAACATGCTTTCTGTTGTCTGGTGGCATCACTTTCAGCAGAAATGCTCCCCCTTTTTTCTTTTTTACCAAAGCATGGCCATCATAGTTCTTGATGAAAACTGCCCATAGCAAGGTCTGTGGGGTAACTGTGACATAACTTCCTCTTACAATTAATTTAGTTTAATGCTTTGATCGCAACAAACCAAATGCCATTTATACCTCCATGTAAGTGAGGCTGATTACAGATCACTATGCTACTTAAAACTATGCATCACATATTTCTTCAGTAACATTTCTGAAAATTTGACATCAAAGGTTATTTTTACATGAAATAAAATCATGTACTGAAAAAAAGGAAATATATTACATTTACAGTACCTCCCCATATCCCTTCTACCACCCTTCTTCCCATAATGCCATCTATAATAAATGAGTTTAACTGTCAATGAATGTTGTAACCAAATGTCATCTATTCTCTTTCTGTTAGACTGTGTGATTCCATTTACACACTAACTGGGGCATTTCATCAACATGCTGAAAGACAGACTACTTCATGCTCAAAGAATAATTAGTTGACACTTATCACTTTGATCCATTTCTACAGATCTAATCTGGCACAGAAATGAATGACGCCCTCGCTGGTTTCTATCTTACTTGCATCTACTATAATAACCTCAGATACTGGAATATCCGATCAGATCACTCTTTGATCCCTTCACTTTGTACAAAGTCATTTGGAGAGAAACTGAGCTAGTGTGAACAGATTTAAAGAACTACGGTTTAATCAAAGATGAAAACCAAAATCAGTCCTGCTGAAGAAAAAGGCGGCGTAACATCTGTTTAAAAGCCACTTTTATATCAAGCAGACATAGTGTAAGGCATCATTAAGGCAACATATTTTACAAGAGTCCAAGAATGAAATCATGTACAGTAATTTTTTCCATAAAGTTGCAATCTTACCATTGTCTTGAATAATCATGGCGAATTAAACAAAGCATGCAGTGGATCAGTGTCTTGAATTCTTTGGTTAAATCTTTGTGGGAAGGCCTTTCTGCACTGTACCCATAGTCATAGCTGAGAGCATTAGACAGTGAGAAAGATAAGATCACTTTATATAGTTTAAATATGCTAGGAAGTAAAACAAGAAAAGAAAAAAAGATGAATCCACACTGGATCGTTTTTACTTTTCCATTCAAAGTGGAAGCTCAGCAGTATATGGCAATAACAAAAAAAATACCAATACCTCGATTTCCAACTTTGCTGCAACTGCATGTCCTCACTCTTTAACCCATATGTCCTTTCAGTTTGCACTTAAATGGACATGGCAATATCAGCACCTTGATATTACTTAATTTAGTTTTTTATATAAGAGCACCTGAGACATAATCATGTCTGTGTTTCACTCTGAGCAGGTGGTTGTTCATCTTGTGGCTCTGTTTTATAAAGCTGTCCGCATAATACATTTATGATATTCGCCAGATTCAGAATTTGCAGCTGTTTTGTTTGTGGAGTAGTTCTTTTATACAGATAGGTTTTACTGGAGCATAAGAGCATTGGAAAGTGATACTCATCTTTGACAAGCAGCAAGCTTGCCGAGATATCTCTGTAGATCCAGCTGATGCCCGGTCTACGCACACAGTCTCCACAGCTAAATCATAACCCCCTAATGCATTTTAAGAGTTCAAAATGTGGGCTCTGTTTCCTTCATCACCATGGCAAGGAAAAAGCACGTACCTCAGGAGCCCCACCACTCAGCAGCAGCAGAGGTGCAGCGCCTCAGAGAGCAACAGCAGTACATGAGTTTAACACCTTGTCCAGCAAGCTACTGCTGCAACATCATCAGACTGAACATGCTTTCTTCTGCACACTAACCTAAAGGCCCCTTAACACCCTCTACAATGACACACTGGACTCACACCAGATCCTTGCAATTTAGTTTTTATCATAATCACCTCCTTGTGTATGCTTTACCATGCTGGCACTCACTCAAAAATGGTCAGTTTCCATTTTCAATCTATGAAAATCCACCACCCATTTGCAAGCAAGTATAAGGCTTAACTCATGTGACTTCGATTTTTTTGGGGTTGATATGGGAGTGTAAAGGCGGAAATCATTATATGTACATGTGCTTTTGCAGCTGCTGAAGAGGAGCGGGCAACAAGGATGCCAGAGGCCAAGTAGTGGAGAAGCAGTTGAGCACTTGGAGATAATGAACATATGTGTGAGTGCAGCTCAAGTGGCAACTACTTGTGGGTAAGAAAACCCTCAGGAAGAGGGGGCCATAACAGCCATCTGTTTTTCTTCCAAATATGAGCTGGTGTGAGGATATTAACGGAAATATCCTTAATCTATGACAGCTGTGCATTGAGTCTGGTCACGGGAGATCAACAACAAGTCGAAATAATTTACCTAAAAATATTAACCTCTTTGAGCGGAAGGTTTGCATGAAAATTGCAGGATAATTATAGTCAAAGCTATTTATTTGCACATTTTTTGATAATCTGGCAACATCATGTGTGAAATAGATCTAGAAAAAGTCAAGAAGGAACATAATAAACGTTTTGCTTTTTGTTTTGGGCTATTGTTAAATGTGGGAGACGTTGCAAGTTCAACAGAGATATTATTTTGCTCATTAGGAAGACTGTTGCAGCATAAAACATAAGGAAACTAATACATTGAGATACAGCAGATCATTTCTATTTCTACAAAAAATGATAAGCAATTAAGACAAACCTTCTTGGGCCTGTGATGATACTTGTTTTAATGTCTTGTTTTAACACTGGAATGCTAAATCTCACATCTGCACAATACATTAAAATGTGAAGAAACCTAGAGCCTATTCTGTTTCACGTTACAGCAGACATAGACACCCAGTGAACCATGTGACTGAACCACGGCATGTCCTGCTGACACAAACTTAAATCTAATCAGAGCACAAACGACATGGCTGTCAGTAAACTAACACTGACCATATTTCCAATAATTTCTTATCTTGACATAGTTATGGTGTGCGCACTAAATGTGTCAGATGTGTCACACATAAAAAACAATCTTTATCCTAATTAGGCTGAGATCACATTGCTCTCCCACCAAAAAAATAACAAAAAAACATGACTGCAGTTTTCATTGGACTATGCCAAACATGGGTTTGAGAAAGAAGACTAGCTTGAGGCAATATTTTAGTGTGTATTTATTTGTGCCGTCAAACAAAACAGAGACGAGATAGTAGATAGTCAGATTAACATACGTGTGTACTGTATGGATCATCTGAGGAATTAATCATTAGCTTTAAATAAGCAAAGAGCCATATGAAAGTATGAAGTGCAGCTTCAAGAAATATATATATATATATATATATATATATATATATATATATATATATATATATATATATATATATATATATCTTTTTTTATCTTTACTAAGGCTATCTAAGGACAGCTGCAGATCTTGTGATGTGAAAGTCAAACATGTTTTACAATCCCTGGGTGGTCAAAGACTGTGTCACACTGCCTCTCTGAACAGGTCAAACTTATTGAGCTACTTAAAGAGTTATGGCTTAAATTGGCTCTAATAAAGATATTTAAATCCAGATCTCGAATCGTTTGGGACACTGTAACTGAACCTTAAGCTGCATTACAAGAACAGACATGGCTGACCTCTTTGATCTGAAAGAAAGTAACCATCTCCTCATAGATGGATGTCAACTATTTTGTCTTCAGATAGGTCTGGTGTGCCTGACTCATACATTTCAATTGTAATGTGTATGTATCTAGTAGAAGTCTTAAACACAGCACAGTTTGATATTCTATGTAACTAAACATCATTATATAACATTCACTATTCAGATACTATATTATATGTTTGCCTTTGTGACATTTTACATTTTGGTGAATGACCAGTTTTTTAGCAGAACTATTTTTGACATAACTTGTATTGACTTTGTTTTTCCACTTCAGTTTGACACTTGACTAATGGCTGCCTGGTCAGATGCCATAAGCTACAAATAAACTATTCAATATTTCTAAAGCAAAATGCCTTTAAATTGATTGGCATTTAGTCAGTGTCAAAAGGATGTCAACATGTTAAATGTATATAGTATACTAGAATATTGACTATAAGTCTCATGTCTCCAGTCTGCAGGCTAAAGAGCAATTTGTCAGGTAGTTACTACAATTAATCAATATAAGCTATTTTATTCCACATGAAATATGAATTGTTTTTAGCTACGTTAGCGGGATGGCAACGTCTGTCAGTTGGTTTACAGCTTTGGTACAGACTGAAATATACTATAGGATTATCTACTATACTATATATAGGCCTATACTATGGATTGTCATGGAATTTTGGTACAGGCATTAAAATGTGTGGGTCGAAGTGAAATGTTTCGACGTCTTGTAGGTGAATTATCATGCAATTTAGTGCAGATTTTCATGGTCTTTGTGAACTTTGGTGGACCCCTGAGTTTTCATCACCATTAGATCAAATTCTAAATGTGTTCAATATTTTGGTTTACTGTATCTATCCAAAAGTTTGGTTGCCTTTCCAATGAGCAGTATAGCCTCACAGAGCCAGGTGTGGCTGTAGACTCTTAGACCCTGTTTGCACTCGGTTTTAAAACGCTCCTTGGGCAATCGGATCACAAGTGGACCACGCTAAATACGAGTGTAAACAACCATTAAGACACATTGTGATCCGATCACCCAAACCACTTGCCTGGGACACATTTGACCACATATCTTTTGTAGTGTAAACGTTAATGTGTCCTGATATGTCCCCGACAAGGATGTAACAGGACAATACTTATTGACAATGCAATTAAAAAGGACGTGGAGGTTGGACAGCGCGCCAATGCCGTATAACTTGTCCATTTTACAAAAAGTTGTAAGTGTTGCATGAGCGTCCACTGTTTTAGCCCATTGTAGGATATGTGTTGTCTTCAGCTGACAGCGATATCTCAAGCTGTAGAGACACAACCACTACTGTGGCTGTGAGACACAAGTGGTTAGCTGGTGTCGCATGAAAGACACGTGTCAAGGGCGATGTGTCTCGGCTGTCCATTTGCCACCGAAACGCATTATTAAACCCAGTTCTGACACTGCTTTTCCTTAATCTGATACATTGGGTTTAAAGATTTGATTTTCACCATTTGATTTGACTTTACCACAGGACACACAGTATACTTTCCCATGTCCATAATGGAATTGCTTTTCATCAAGCTATATAATTATTATCTATTACTAAAAATATGTTTAAGGAGTAAAAAATACTAGCTTTCTAACAAAAAAGATGGAAATCTGAAATGTAAGTAAGTGTCAATATCTAACAAAGATACTGTACTATTATAGTTTTATTAGTATTGAGAGATTTTCTTTGACAGAGAACAAAGATTCAAATAAGAAGAAATAAATATTAATTGCGAATGAGACAGGACACTGACTTTAACAGAGGGTAATAGATGTTGTCTGACTTAGCCAAACTCCAGGTCACTACATTAAGCTATAAAAACCTAACAACTATCGTGCTGTGGGATGGGAAAACACATACAAAGACACAAGAGGATCTCTAATGAAATCATTCTAAATAACAAATCAGGAATAAAACTGTCATGGTTACTGGACAAAGCTCTTGTCCTGGTGTTTTATGTGTAACGAAGACGCCTATAAAAAAGAAATTGCCAACAACTGTCACACTACATTCTTTACTATTTGTGAGGCAAATGTTAGTTTGTTACACTGGAAGAACAGCATCCTCTTTCTATCTTGTACTTAAAATAATTTTGACCTTTATGCTATGATGCAATAAAGTACATTTCCAGTGACATGCACCCCATGTGAAATTCAGAGCTCAAATGTCCTTTGCCAGTGGCTTTGTTTACACAGTAATGTCACAAAATGAATGATTTATTGATACTTCTCTTCTACATTGTTTAATATGGTTATACTTGACATATTCATTATGGTGAGGTAACACTGTGTACCACCTGAGATACATAACACAAGCCGCCAAGAAGATGAGGACAAAAACTATCTTAAGCTCAGCATTTGCTTTGGTGCAATATGTGCATCACTGCAAAGGGCTTTTTGTGATTAAGGTGCTCAGCTTTTAATTTCTGGGCTTAAAATGTCCTCGTGCTTTTGCCATTGGTTCAGTCTTGTTATAAAAACTAGTTGCCTTTCCCAAATGTCACCTTCCTCTACTCGTGTGCAAAACTTCTGCTGTTTGGAATATACCATACAACTTTGGGGAAATATGATTAGAGATTCTAAGATGAGACAGAAGGCCTATGAACACTGGGGGAAGGGTGGGAATAAAAACCATAGTACCTTGTGCAACCTCTCTGTGGAGAAGATGGGGAAGAGATAAAGCATGTGTGTATGAGAGGGAGAGGATTGTGGAGTATGCAAGCTTAGGATGACAAGATATAACTCATCTGTGGATAGAATGCTGCCCCCCCCCCCACACACACACACAAGTGCCTATATGAGACTCAAATGTTTCATTTCGGAAGCTTTTTATGAAGTCCCATCGGGAACTGCCACCACAACACTACAGAGACTCTAGAAAACAGAGACGTTAAGAAAACCGTGTGTGTGTGTGTGTGTGTGTGTGTGTGTGTGTGTGTGTGTGTGTGTGTGTGTGTGTGTGTGTGTGTGTGTGTAAGAGAGCCAAATAGAAAGAAAATATGTAGCACAATGTTTGAGATGTGGCTGTGTGTAATTATTTGCAGAATAATCAGATTTTAATGTAACATTTATATAATGTCTAATGTACTTTGATGATTAAATTTGGCACTCTTATTTTCCTAACAATTTTTTTGCCCTGTAATCATGACTGATGTTTCATTTTGTATTCTCTTTACTGTGCCAATTTGCCTGACAGGTTTTATCATTGGATGTTGACTAATGTGCAGATAATAGCATGCTTAGAGAGGGAGAATGTATTAGTCAGTGACAATAATGCTGCTGCTTTCTTTCTCTGGAAGCTGGTATAAAAGGCAGCGGGAACGGCGTTGTGGTGGCCGATGCTATAACGAATCTCATTTACATTCGAAATAGAAAAGTAGAAAAGCAGGCTACTGGGGAGCCAGAGAAAGACAGAGACAGAGAATATGTCAAGAAATAAAACTGTCTCCCCTTAGATTCCCTCTTAGCCACTGCGCCTGAGCAATCACCCACAATGCAAAACATCCCCTGTTTTCTTTGCTTTGGCTGGAATGAAAACCTGCATAGTGTTGGGCTCTATTTATTACAGGCCATATGACTTAATACAAATGAGTAATAACTGCTCAATAAAAAAATTAAATGTATCACAATAAAATACTGATTTAAAACTATTTTAAAATGTACCATACTATACTTTAAATGGTCATTTCAGCCATTGTCTTCTTTTGACTTAATAAGGAAGACTACTAAACAATGAGGGATTGAGATTTTACACAACAGCATATTAAGACAGTGAACAAGAGTGATGTCCTTTAAATTAAATGGTCATTTTTGGTCAATGTTGCTATACTACTATAAAACCAATGTAGACAAAACATAACAAAAACAATGAATGCATTATCAACAATTGCCTTACATTTGCAAAACTGAGTAAAAGCCTAAAATGCAAACAATGCCGACCTTACAGCAAATTACTTTTCAAGTGATTCCACTGTTGCAGACTAATTTCCAATATCGGAATGAAATCATGAGGGGAGAGTCTTGCTAAAGTTGGGCGCGCTCCCGTCGTCTCAATCGTTTGGTCTAAGGTAGTCATAAAACTCAGTCCGAGTCAGTGTTTTTCCGACAAAATCAAACGTGTTTGATATTATCGTAAGTTTTAAGTCAACAACCAATGGGTGTGTTCCCTCCAGCACCAAACAGGAAGCAGCAAACTCCTAGAGCCGGTGTTTTAAGCTAAATGCTAAAGAGGGAAAGTTGCAGATTTTCAACCCTTCTGAAGCACGCCATGTAACGAGAGATTTACCGGTGGATAAACACGGACCTCCGGGTACTGGAGACATTCATCTGCATGTAGCTACGGCACAACAGAAAATCGTCAAACTTTCCCTTAAATTAGCAGCTAATGCTAGTGGTAGCTAGCTAGCTTGGTTAAATATTTCAAAACAAATCTAGTTGTAGTCTTGCAATATGTGACCCTGCAAGATCCCCAGTCTTTACATATTCTGAATCTTTAACGTTAGATGATTGTCTTTAGATGTGAGATGGTGTCAGACTGTTCAGAGTCTTCTAGCGTATGGTAGGCATAAATCACATTTGGATCAAAAACCTGTTCTCCAGGCTTCTCAACATCAGCTCACTATGTGTAGGTTGAATGGATTATATGCTGTCTGATAATTTGAAATCTATAGCAAAGACAATCCATTTTTCCAGTTACAGAACAATAAAGTCATCTGAGTTTTGGTGGGGGGAAAAATCTAGCCAAAAAGCAGAAAATCTGAATTCTTAACTGCCTTCATCTTTTCTCCAAATAATCTCCAGCAATTGCAGCCCTCTTACTGGCAGAGCTCCCAGATCCAGAGCTATTAGGATGCCATCAGCCCTGGTTCTGTGGCAACCACGGTCGGAGAGCTGGGGGTCAGCTCTGGCGAACACCAAGTGTAGGAGTGGAGGAGTGAAGGAGGCCTGCCAGGAATGAGTGCACTACTTTGCCAATGACAGGGCCCTGAGGTGACCCATCTCTTTTACTCTAGTTTAGCTTCACTCATTGAAGGACCCACAAAACATGGCTGGAAGAGATTCTCTGTGGGCTGGATATACTCCTGTTCCATAAAGAATTTTTACTGTGGTATCAGAAAAAAATGATGGCACTGAGAAAATATAAAGTGGCACTTGGATCATTGCATAACAAATTAGATAATCCTGTGGTAATCCATGATTACAGTAGCATTAAAACTAAAGAAGTACAGTTTCGGTGAGTTGGCAGTAAAGATGATACCTAATTATTTTTTTATGTTTCAGTAATTTGTTTTGAAGCTACTCGTTATAAGCTGGCTAAGATAAAACCCAGCAGCGTGAGAGGAAAAGCTCCTTGAAAAATAAGGTATTCTTTAAGTGGTTCATATTGTAGCCTCATGAAGTTGGCTGATTTCCCTTCATTAAAATCCTCAAACCGTGAGCTTGAACAGCTTGTTGAGACTCTGCTTATCACTCTGAACTGACAAATTCTACTTGACCACCTTGTTGGACTTAAATCTCACACAACTGTACATTGGAGATTTGTTGCACAAATGTCTAAGCATCTGTCCCTATTGAAATAAACAGGAAAAAAACTGTAAATCATATGGTTCCTTCGTGATAAACATCTTTTGGTCCTTTACTCTTGAATGCGCCTATTCTCTTCAAATCCATAAAAGTCGGAACCGGAGCGAGAGGTGGTTATTAACGCCTGCCGAATCCAGTTCTGAGAGGAACCAGATGTAAAACAGCTCTACATCTAAATCCTGGGCCCCTGAGAAAGGACAGTACCTGTCATGAAAAATTATTATTATTATTCTTAAACATTCATGTCTGTTTGTCAACCAGGTCTTATTATCTAGGCCTTAGCTTTGATCAACTAAGGCTAACAGCTAACCCAGGAGGCCACAAACTAAACTAACTTTGGTTATCCTTCCTCTGACCTCTTCCTGCACACATATCTTCATTCTGACAGTTAACAGCCCCAATTTTAAACAGCTAATAGTCAATAAACAGTAAGAATGCAAGTCTGTTGTTGTTGTTGGTAAACCAGGCCCCTCATGCTCAATTTACACACACCTGGTGTAAACTGCTAAAAATATGAATGGCTTCTGTTTTCCTGTTACAGTATAAATCTATAATATCGTTCTGAGAACACTTTTCATTTTTCTTTTCCTAAGGTCATATTTAAAGAAAGCTGCCATTTTATCTACTGATTTAATCTCATGTTATAATTTGAATGCCTTAAGAAATGATGATTTTATTGAAATGTGTATTATTTTTACTTTTCTTATTCATATGCTATGTGACTAAATGTCAGTATAAAAATTAAGTTCTCCTGTGCGTTCAAACTTAGTCTAACAATTCAACAAAAATCTTACTCTTGCCAAATGTACTCTACTTGCTGAACTATCTGAGTTTTAACTTGATTTTACTTTGTAACTTAGTTCTTGAAAAGTCGTTTCTTAAAACGTTGCAGCTTTTTGGCAGCGACCATTTTTCTTTGACTCACACTGAACACTGCAGAGGCCTTCTGCTCATGAACAGTCACCTGCTGTCCTTTTTCTCATAGCCTACAGACAGCTTTTGATTTGAAACCATTTGTTGTCGTTTTTCCAAGTTACGTCTCCACGTTTTTGAAGCTCGTCATTCTGAAGTGTATTTAACAGTCCAGTCTAAGGAACTTAATCTCCAGTAAATTGTCATCGGTAAACTCAGGACTTTTGTTTGATCAATCTAAAGACTTTTCAACCGGCCAATTGAAATCTTTTTGAAATACATCAAACGGACTTTCACTTAAAGGAGACGTCTCGACTTCAAACTCAAATCATCATTAAATTAATTTGAATTACGTTATACGTTAAATTTGACGATTTAATTCATTCAATTTGAGCGTCTTTGGCTCAAATGAACTCAAAGTGGTGCCCTTTATTTCACGAATGCAAAATTGTATTGATTAATGATTTGAATTATGATTGATACAAATACATTTGAAATTGATATTCGAAATTTAATAAATGTGTAATTCTTCATAGACTGACGCTACAATATCCCCTAAAAACCTGGTAATCCTTCAGAGAACACAAGGACAAACATTTTATTACTGAATGATCAAACAACAAAACTCACCTGGTTTGCCCCCATGAAAGCAGTGCACTATATGTTCCCATAGACTGATTGCAGTCATGACCACGGGTTAATTGGATTTGGTATGTGTAGGAGGCTTTGTGGTATAGTCACAGCGTGTACAAATAACAAGGTCACATGAGACACAGCCATCTTCTAACTGTATACAAACTGGGAACTATATTCTCAGAAGGCGCAGCACTGCAACTTCTGCTACTTGGGCGGTGTGATTCATCGCAGCACCTGAGAAGCCCCGTGGTGAGGAGCAGAGAGTAACAACGGGGCTTTTCAGGTGTTGCACTAATCACTCCGCCCAAGTAGCAGTGCTTTGCCTGGTCCCTTCCCCTTCGGTCGTTTCTTCTTCGTTTTATCTGTTTTATGGCAGGTGGCAACCAGCATGTATTACCGACACCTAGACTGATCTGTTTCTGTAGCTTTAAAGGAAACCCACTGACAGAAAAAAGGAAACATTCTAATGTTCGCAAGTTCTTACATCACCTCATTTAGCACTATGAGCCTTCTCATAATCCCTCTCCTCACCCACCACCTTGATAGTGGGCGATAGCATCATTAGGAACATCCATTATTTTAATGCCACCACACACTGTTTTCCTGGAGCCACGGTCCCGACGTTGCTTAACAAACTACCGGGGCTGCTGCACTCACTTCCTTCCTCCCTCCACATTGGCCATAATGACACAGCTCGTCGGGAATCTGAACAGACGAAAGACGATTTTAATGAACTTTAACCCTAACCCTTTTAAAAGGTTGTGGAAAATCAGTTTTTATCAGTGGTCCCTTACCAACGCTGTCCCACGATTCAGAGCGCTTCAGCCGGCTTCTCAGTCTCAACACCTGGCTTCTTTTTAATTTATTTTGGAACCGTCGCTCTTTTTATAGGCCTGATGGAGTTCCCCCAAATAGACTACAGTAGGTTACTCGTTTTCAGCAGTCAACCTACAGCTCGCTGTACAGTCTGCCCCACGTTTGTGACTATTTACCCCACACGCCCCCACTTCCCCACAGTCTTCTTCTTCTCCGCCCACCATGGCAGCTCCCAGATCGATCACCCTCACCAGCTCCCCCCCTGTGGCCTCATATGTCACCACCCCGTCCTCCAAACAAACGCTCCGGCTGCCTATTCACATACCACCTCTCATCGTCCAACTGCATCCCTTCACTATGGTCAAACCATTTTTTGTCATCATGTCAACACAGCAATTCACAGCGTGTCAATTTGCTCAACCTCTGTCCCCTTCCCCAGTCCTCCCAACTAATCCCAAAACAACGTCATCTAAAAATAGCCCTGCTCAACACTCAATCACTAAGTAATAAAACTCTCATCCTGAATGAATTCATCACTGACAACAAACTCGACTTCCCAGCATCACCGAAACCTGGCACAAACACCTGGACTACTTCTCACTCAACCAGAACCAACAGGATTCACCCACACAGACAAAGCACGCACTGAGGGACGGGGAGGTGGCGAAAGGACATTATAATAACCACCATCTCCATCCCAGCCACCCTGTCTTTTGAACATCTCACCTTCAGACTCTCTGGTCCCAGTCCTCTCGTCACTTCCGTTCTCTACCACCCTCCCCCAAGCCAAACCCCACCCCTTTCTCTCAGATTTTTCGCATTTCCTGACCCAGCTCTGTGCTCACCCTCTGTCCTCATCCTTGAAGATTTTAATTTCCACATCAACAACATTAACTGCAGATCTGCCACTGAATTTCTGGAACTGTTAAACTGCTTCAACTTGCCCACCCACACTCATGGACATATCCTCAACCTGGTCTGCTCCACTGGTCTCACAGTAAATCGTCTCTCCTGCGTCAACCTCCATATCTCAGACCATCTTGCAATCATCACGGACATCAACATCCCCATTCCTATTCCAAAAGACAAGCGCAAAATCTCATTCAGGAACCTCAAATCCATAAATTCATCTGTGGCGATAAAATTGGCATCAACTCGTTATTAACGCGTTCATTTTGATAGCCCTAATTTGTATATAAAACAAACAGGTCTTGGACATGCAACTAATAAGAGTTAAAGGCATCTTTCTTCATTCTTTTTTATGATCATTTTTATATATTTTTTTTATATTTTTGAACATACAATATACAGAACAAACAAATACAATTGAACAAGAACCAAAATCCTGCCTCGCCCCCCACCCTCTGCGGTCTCGAGGAAAACAAAACAAACCAATAAACAAGAAAACTAAAATCACACCTTGCCTAGTCGCCCTCCTCTAACCCTTGTGGTGTTGAGGTCACCAGGGCCGATACCTGTGCTGCTGCGTTTCTCCACAGGTCTATAGTCGATGACTTGGCTTTGTTAATCCTTGCTGTAGAGACCTCAAGCATAACTACGCCATCCACTGTTTTACACAAAGCAAGTGTGGGGGGGAGCCAGCGTTGAGCTATAATTTTTTTCTCTCCCAAGCAGGTGTAATTTGGAGTCGTCATTAAGTAACAAAACAATCAGGTCAGTAGGAGTTTGACATCCTATCACATCAGATATTACTGATGTTGTTTTATTCCAAAACTCATGCACCTGTTCACACTCCCAGACCATGTACAGGAAAGTTTGTTCAAGTTGACAGAACGTGCAATAGGGAGTAGGAATATCTTTCCTCATTCTAAACTGCCTCATACACAGTTCATATTGATTTCTTTATTCCAATTTACAAGCAAAGTAATGCAGCAGTTGGCAATTATTCAACATGCTAAGTGTATCTACTGCAAATACACAGACGCATATGATGTCAATGTTGAGACAGCTTTTTATTCAATTTATGTGACTGTAAATTAAATAATTAGGTTAGTAGCAAGAATCATCCTTTTTACTTAGAGGGATTACAGCTGGTTCAATTAGAAATATAAATGCAGCTGTGCTTTTGTCTCCAGCCAACTGTCTCCATTGTGTGGGACAACTTCAATCATGACCGTGACATTTACAATGAAGTCTTCTAATTGTCCATGTACATCAGTGGCGGCTGGTAACTCAAAACATTTGGGAGGACAGGAGGAAAACCAACCCCTAGCATTTACTATTTTATACAAGTTGGCTACTTATCTCACCCTTCTTGTGTTCGACTGAATATCAAGCAAATTAATTTGTTTTGGTGCATTCACAAAAAAATAGCTTACAAGATTTCTTATAAACAATCACTGCAGGCTCTGGTGTGAGTGTGTGTGTGTGTGTGTGTGTGTGTGTGTGTGTGTGTGTGTGTGTGTGTGTGTGTGTGTGTGTGTGTGTGTGTGTGTGTTGTGTCACTGCTTAAGGTGCCCTTCCATGTGCAAACAAAATGAATGTGGAGATACACAGATCGACTCCACACATACTCGACGCATACTCACATCTTGCAGCCCTCCTCTTCTCTAGTCTCTCTTTCACCGCTGACTGAGACACTTGGGATGCTGACATTCACTGTGAGAGCCGACACTGTTTGATAAGTCAAGTCCTTCGCTGTCTGTGTTCAGAGGTCCTAAATATGCTTCTCTGATGATAAAGACACTGTATGATAAGGGGATAAGGGGAAGCCTAATAACTAAATACATTTCTACTTGCAAAGTGGTAAGAAGACAGATTCAACTCACTATACTAGAACTTTAATCAGTAACATCTGAGCTATGGTTCACTGTATTTAATGGGTTGAACTAGTTTGACTTGTTCCCTTAAAAGTAAGGTTCAAATGAATGAATAATAATAATAATAATAATAATAATAATAATAATAATAATAATAATAATAATAATAATAATAATAATAATGAGCATAATTTTTTTAGTGTAGCTGTCAAAAGAACTTGTAGAGGATAAAACATCGAGAGTCACTGAGAATTGACTCAAAAGATTGTTTTGTGCTTGAACAATTTCATCAGATGTGACGCAACATTAACGCAACGGAGCAGCTTCCAGGGGTTTGAAAGCGAGCGCTCCCTCAGCGGCCGGTGGCTGTACTGGAGCTCCAGCTTGGGCGCTTGTTTTGGAGTTAATCAGACACTTCTTGATTGAGGATTTGGTCAAGAAAGAAACACAAAGTTGTTATAGGATCAACATCGTTTCTTGGGCATGCCAAATGTATTGATCCAGTTTTTCCATTATTAATGTTACTGTCAATGATAAATGAATGAATGGTTATGAATGGTTGTGTGGGTAACTTCCAAATTGTGACTGATCACATACTTGTGGTAGGAATATTTTTGTTTTATTTGAATATGGCTGCTGTCTCTGCTTCAACCTTTGAGTCATTTGAATACAATGTCTTACTAAAAATGAATAAAATTAAGTCTCACAAGTTTTAATCTTCAAGTAAGGAGGACCTTGTTAAATGACCACTCTGTACAAGGATGTTTGTTTCCGTCTTGGGTTACCCTGTGCTAAATGTGTCCTGACTGATGAAATGTCCTGACTACTGAATTGGGCAAACATGTCAAAACACAGAATTAAAATTCTTAGGCAAGGGCACGGGTTGGCAATTAGTAAGCTGATTGATTCCTCCCATGTCCGCGGGTGGCTCTTCTTGCTTTTGTTATTGCCCCCTCTTTTTATGATATGAGTGTCCTCCCGTCGGAGTAGAAATGTGGAGAGTTTGGCTGAGCCAGTCTCCAAATAACAGAGATGGCGTGGGTGGATGGCAGCCTCTGACTACAAATGAGAGCACACAAACACTCTAATCCATCACCCATGTAATGAGCACGTCCCTGCTATGCTCCCTTAAGAAGACACACCATTTGCATAAACACCCGCACACAAACACACATTCACTCCCACACACAGACAGCAAGAAAAGAAAAGAGAGATGCATAAAGCATGTCATTCATATGATTTCAATGCTCTTAAGATATTACACACACAAGCAGCATGATACATGTCTGTGGCAGTGTAGAGAGAGAGAGAGAGAGAGAGAGTTACTTTTTGTAGTCTGTACATTACACATACAAATCAAAGGACAGCCATGCTAATAAAAGCTGGCCACGCATACTGGGTGCACATTTTTTACAGTCTCTGCAAAACAATTTATCGCCATAGGTGCAGCCAAAGAGAACAAAACAGAGATATTCCAGATTGTAGTCTCGCTCAACGGATGTACATTGCTGGGCTAAAGCCTGAAAATAAAGCCTGAGAGGCGCGCCAGATGTTCCTCCCCTCTCACTATCTCTGCAATTGGGGCTTAGTGCAGCCCAGGACAGTTGTGATTGTTTTAAAGAAATACAAACAAGTTAGAGCGTTTCTTCCCCTATCCCAGAATAGATAGGCAGTGTAGCCAGACCATACTCTGATAGGTCTGGCAATACAAAACTATCCAGATTGTAACTTAGAGGATAAACCTCTGAACTAAGTATTGTCCAGTGGCTGGTCTGCCAGAGATGCCAGAGAGTCACCCTGTTGCTCTCAGACACAGATCACTGCAAAGCCTACAATAAAAAAGCCAAAATGACAGGATGAAGTTGATTCTGCTGAATGTTTTCCATCTTGGCCCCTAATGGAACACATTTTCACTGGTTTGGGAACAGAGTATTCACAATAAAGCTCTTGGCTGGCAGGCAAGTGTGTACGTATACAGGACTCAGTGAACCTGACCATGATGCTTAGAAATCCCATAAAACAAAGCTGGTGCTAAGAGAAACCATACAAGTGGTGTAGTACTAGTGTAATATATGTGTATGAAACACGTGCTTACCCTGTGATGCGTGGCAGTGTGTCAGTTGAGAAGAGGGCAAGTGGCGGTTTGTCCCGCTCTATGAGCCATATGGTGTATTGCCCACTTTGCTTGGGGTGGAGGAACACAGCCATGTCCAGGCCACAGGGACCCTGGCCCCCCCAAAGCCAAGGACTCAGCACCCAGGGGCCGCCAAAGGCTGAGCTGTTCACCCAGAGGAACTGACCTGAGGGAGAGACACAGACAAAGAACTGTCAAACACACGCAGTGACACCGACAAGGTGTACTAGGAAGGTCACTGGGTTAGAGACTTATGGATCTTGCTTAACGCAGAAAAGTATTGAGAAAGCTTGAAAATGATCAGAAGTTATAATCTCATGATCATGACATGCTGTTACAGTATGTACATAATCCAGATGAGTGATGGGCTATGATAAGCTATGATAATTTTGAGGCAATGGCTGAGAATAGAGCAGAAAAAGAAAAAGAGCAGTCACTAACATCCCTTGCACACATAAAAAGCAAAGAGGGGGTAACGGGTGAAAAATCAAAGCAGTTTTTTTCTGACTTTGATAAGAAATCCCATTTAACTTTCAAACCTATAGCAGAAAGTTCATCAAAAGCTGAAACTGTGTGTGTGTGTGTGTGTGAAAGAATCTCAATTTTAAAGGAAGAAAATTCATGTTTAGTATGCTCAGTTAAGAAAAGTAGTGTTGATGAGGGGAAGCTAAGATATCACAAATCTTGCAGAATAATTGATGAAAAAATATACAATCAGATTTAAAAGGGTAATACATCATTCTATTTGAAATAAACGTCACTAGAGGATTTCACTGTAGACATGGGCAGGATACATTTTTACTTTTTTACTTCCTCCTTTTATCCTTCCCTGATATCGAATGCTTTCCCTTATCCCATGATAGGTTGCTGACATTTTTTTGAAGGCCTCCAAATTGGATTGCTCTAGTTAAGCCTCATTTGCACTCCCTTCCACATTTGAATACTTCATACACAAAGGGTCCAGATCATTTGGCAAGGACAGTCTGAGTGCTTACAACAAGTTTGCAGGCAATGTGGACTGCATGCATTAACTACACACCCAGCAGCAATTTGATATAAAGGCCTTAAGACTCAGTCTGGAAGAGCTTTGGGCCTGAAGGCAGAAACCTATTAACTCTTGTTTCCTAGTCCAAATAAGATGAAGAAATACAGTACCTGCTTGGTAGCAATTATCAGCAGGGTACAAATTAAAACAGCAACTGAAGAGGAAAGACTATAATTCCATTAGATTTCTGCCTCAGCTTCACCTGTTAATTCTGCTGCCTAACAGAGCTTGATGCCCTCATTTACTGCACCACAAGGCCTGGTTCAACTGACTGTCTGTCCCAATCTGCATGGTGCAACATGATCATTGGTCGGGGGTTTAGGCAGCATAGACAGAAATGATCACTTCTTCTTTGCTTCTTTTAAAAACCAGCTTTGCATACAAAAATGGAATGGAAATGCATGCTGTTGTCTTTAATGACAACCTGTGGAGATCCAGTGTAATCCCATCCAATAATCTATTCTATATTAGGACTTAAAACTATGACAATGAAACCTTTCCTAAAAACTATTCAAAATGGAAAAGATCTTTACTAAAAATGATTGCAAGACTCTGTCTCTGACAGTCTTGTAATGCAGACCAGCAATTCGACTCTCTTTGCCTGTTTTGCTACAGTTAATGGACTCTGTTGGAGGCAATTTCTCATTTATCTGTGAAGTTTAGACTTCATCAACAGTGTTTATAAAACGGCACTTGATTATTGCCCTTTCGAGGAAGTCTGTTTGTTTAATCCCAAAAAAAAAGAAAGCAGAAACATTTCAATCCAAAGTGATAGTCTCCTGTATCATTGAATCAAGCTTGTAAACACTTTTCTCGCTCTCTGTGCAGTTACAGATTCAATGAACTGAGGCTCTTGTTGATAGCATACCAAATCAGGCCAACTGTGAGAGCAGAATTCCCTCAGATAATACAAATGCAGCTAAAAGGCCTGAGAGAAGGAGAAAAAACAAACTTGGAATTGTATTCTCTGCCAAATCCTCTTATAACATTAAGTATTTACCCAAGGCCAGCACATGCTTTTTGAGGTCCAGACAATTTGACTTTTCATTGACACAACATAGCGACAGCTTCCACTGCAGAGAGATGGTGTAACAGAATGTTCAGCAGCCTTCTTGTGATGGTGTATTGCAGTTGTTTTTCTTTAAAAGGATTTTCTCCAACAGTGCTTTCCATTTTAAACCTGCAATAATTGATTGTTTTGGCCAGCGGAGAACAGCGGAAACACACTTGACATATGATCTTTTAAGTTGATATGGTGAACTTGTTAGCAAACAGTTGCGTATTTACACATCCAGCATCATTAGCATTCGTCATGTTTCTGGTCTCCTGATGAATGCAAGTCCAATAATTACTCTCTTTTAGCTCAGTTTTTGGACTCTACCAACTCTTGAGGGAAATTTTGCAGCCAAATGCACCACTATGTGTATATCAAATGTCTCCAACTGTGTCTGTCTGTTGTTTGCTGCTGGTAGTTTTCCAGAGCTTTTTCTCTGAAAACAACACTAAGCAGTAAGAGTGAACCAGATCAGTTAAGTTGTGGGACTTTTTGACTATTAAATGTAAAATGTTCAGTAAATAACTAGAAAAGCAGGAAGCGTGTAGGCTACAGATAACAGCTACAAGGCAACCACCTCTCACTGCAACACCAATCATGGGATAAGCAATTAAAAAGTACAAGCAAAAATTACTAAATAATATGGCTTATGTCAAAAAAAATGGCACTAATCTTAATAACTTAATAACACCAGACCATATTAATGCTGTGAATGGGACTCACTCTCAGCTGCTTGCATAAAAGATTTGATTCATATGGGTCATTTTACATGCTTTTATTGTGTGCTTTGTGTGCTTTGTTTTAAAAATGGAATACTTTATTGTGAGATACTAACTGAATAACATCAACATTAGGGATTGTTTGATTGAAAATTGCATGTAGTATAGGGCTGGGCACCGAACGTCGATACTTTTATGGCACCAAAAAAAATACCCGGATCCTATGAGTATCGAAAAATTATTTATCTTTCGGTGCCAAATTTCGGTTCCAAAAGCGTCTGAGCGCATACGCGCAAGTTTATCTGTCCTCTCTGCATATTGACATAGAGTGGAGCTCCGACCGACAGTAACTGAACACCCGGAAGATCTGATGTTTCTGTGGCCTCGCGGAGCACTGACAAAAAGATCTCGATGTCAACAGCAACATGACCACAGAGCAGGAGAGTGGAGGGCACCAAGCACCAAAGTTCAGCAGGGTGCTCGCTGGGAAAAAAAGGAGTTGTTGTACAGCACTCAGGAGCAAGTGTATAATGAGGGCACTAGTTCACCACCTCAACCTACAAAACCCATGCTGTAATACTAAAATGTTAGAAAATGAAAATAACTGAGCACAGTATTGTAGCAGCAAACCTTGAAATCTGAATTTCTTGTTCTTGATATCCAAGAATGATTTGGCACAAGTTGTACTGCAGTTATGACTTCATTGCAAGAAAAGAAAAAGTGTCCCTTTTGTGATAAATTACCAAAAAGAGTTTACCATAAGGGGTGGCTTGTGGCCCGGAGGTAAAATGGTTGCCCAACAACCACAAGGTTGTTGGATCAATCCCAGGTCCTCCGGCCACATGTCAAGTGACCCTGAACCCCGGACGCTGTATGTATAACTGTCCACTGCTCCTAATACTTAGGATGGGTTAAATGCAGTAATAGAATTTCACTACATTGTACTCTGTGTATGTGATGATTAAGAATAAAGTTTGATTTTTTTTTTTTAGTTTTAGTTTTTTTTAGAGGGACAACTTAGCGGCCTGATAGTTGTGTGTGAGGTTTGCTATTTTGCAAAGTCTGTGTTCTACTATTAGCCTACTCCCCATTTATACTCACTGTATTTTAGCCAGTGGTATTTAAGCAGATGTCTGAATGGCTATGTTTGCAGTACGCTCCCCTCTGTGATCCCATTATTAAAGTCCAAGAAGTCAGTATCTGGTTTAATGACTAGTGAATTAGACTGAAAAATAAAACCGCAATTTAAAGCTCCACTACTTCACATGTCAGACAGGCCGCTGTCCTCTGCTAATTATCCTGGTTAAAATTAACCAAACAGTCTAGCTGTCCCTCAATTTCTGTGCTTCTGTTCTCATGATTCCATTCCTGCTTAAAATGGGCAGCTGTTACTTCAGCATGTGCTGTAGTTATTGTGTTTTTAATATACACTTGTCAACCAAGTATATAAAGGCAACCAGATTACATAAAAAACATTTAAATATGTTTGTAGTTTTTGAAGCAATGCTCATGGTAACATATACTTGAATGATGAATACCTTTTTTTAATAGCAGTAGTAATTATATCCAATGAGGAAATAATTTATAGCAGGAAACAAACTCTTCAACTAGATGCTATAATAGACATGATGACATCGTGATATGGAACTCCTCTTTAAAAGGTGCAGCTGTCTGAAAAACTATATAAACAGTTATAACATTCCTTCTGTCTTGGTATTATGTGAACTAATAGTGTGCTTATTAAAGCATTACATTACTGCCTTCGGGTTAGGGTTACTGCCTTTGTTTTTCAGTGTTTTGAACAACATATGAATCTCTCTCTCTGAGATATTTCTGTGTTAGAAATATAAATGATTTGACTTTTACCATCAAAGATACAGATCTTTGATGCAGTTAAATACTACTTCAATAGACAATAATACTCCTTACCCCCAACCACTAAACGTTATTTCACAGCAGCCGCATCAATTCAATTCTTGTGTTGATGACGCCTCGAGCAGCTTTCAACCAGTCGGAGCACAATTCATTAATCACTTCCCTTGAAAACAAAACAACCGATCAAAAGAACTGGTGGATCATGGTTTTTATCCTTTAAATGCATCTTTAGAATGCAGTCATTTAGTCTCTGTCAGAAGATTTAACAATACATTTTTAAGCCAAATAACAAATATATTCTCTGTATTTAAGGATCCCATTATTATGAATTAATTAAACCTCAAACTGTTTCATTCTCACAGACATGTCCTACTGTGCTGCCAAACTCATTTTGCACTGTTGGTACAAAGTGCCTATAGATTATGTTGTGTATTTAATACATTAAATTGAAGTTTTAAATTAAAGCATTAAATTCCCCAGTGTGTGCTATATTGACCAGGAAAGTGGCGTTCTCCTGCGTGTGGAGCCGTGCCGGCAGGGCCTACATGTACCAGGACTAGGGCTACACGATATGAGGAAAATATTGAATTGTGAGTATTTTGACTGATACTGCGATACGATTCACGATAGTGGAGGGAATGATTGTTTTTGTACCATCATTCTCATTTTCATTGAAAATTCTTAACATTGAAAGAAATTAAAATGATTATAGTGTGATTTTTGGGAGGCTCTGAGCCAAACAAAGATTTTTTTCTTTAGTCTGTAGGATACGATTTGTCTCTGCAGCACCACAATACTTCATTCAGAATGGTTTGACACATATTTTGCCATTAACAAATATTGCACCCCCCTGCAATTTGGATATTGCACTAGTCCATTTTGCGATTTCGATACAATTGCGATTAATTGTGCAGCCCTAACCAGAATGCATTGCGCGCAAGCTACTGATAATCAGACACTGAGGAATTTATTGCTTCAATCGACTACATTTATCATCAATACTGATTGGACATCCACTTAAAAGTGAAAATTGCTCTTTTAAGTGAGTGATCTGTAGTTTATTAAAGTTTTAAATGTCTAATCTATATTGACAGTGCCATTGAGCTAATACTTACTTACAGATACGATTTTAAAAGGCTCTTACAACAAAATAATCATGCACAGTCTGGAGAAAGTGGTAGCTACTGTGTCTCAACCATGCACGCATCAGTCTAATCCTAACACATGGAAACTACAGTGGGCAGAATAATACGGATACATAATAAAAGAGCAGACAAAACGTTGACAAAGAAACTATTTAGCCCACAGCAAAGATAGACGATTATTTGGACTCTAACTCAAGTTAGTAATTGAGTAGAATTTGTTGTAGTTTAAAACTCAGGATTATCAAGAGACCTACATCTGAAAGGGTTTTCATTGTTCTTTGTCTTCAGTAGAAAAGAGTTCCCAATAAAAACTGTCCAAAGCAAGGACTACAAAAGTCAATTACAAAATATACAAAATTTTCACAACGCATCGCAATTTAATAACTTTTGTAATGATTTAGGAACTTAATAGAAAGTTGTGATTTATACTGTCTGCAGTGGGCTATTGCTAATGTTTCTATTAACGCGGACCAGAGAGACGGAGAGGCAGATTGACCCAGGGACGGTAAACACTACGTTATGCTGCCAGCGCCAAGCAAAGTAAACAAGCAAGTCAACAGAGAGCCTTAGCAGTGATTTAAAGAGGGTTAGTGGTGACTTCAGCCTGAGGGACAATGCGTCTGGGCCCAGCAAGCTGACTGATTAAGTGGCCTTGTTTATAGATAGAGCTGATAGAAACGCTGCCAAAGGGTCTCTCCCACATGAGAGAATGACGCCATGGGCCATCCGCTGGGCTGCCAGTCACTGCTCAGCTGTGTTCGTTTGCAAAAGGTGCACAGGAGAAGTAAACAGAAATGCAGATTGTGGATAATTGAAAGTGGATGAATGTGTCATTTCAGTTTTTTACTTACATATACTGTATATTTACCACTGTCAAAAGCTACTACTGTCATTACTAATACCGCAGGTTTGAGTCATCGGCTTCCACTGTTTTGTGAATCCACTGTTTGTTGCATTAAAAAAACATCTTTTCATTTGAAACATACTGTGTGTATTTACTATCAATTTCCTTTTGCAGCCAAGCATGTTGATTGGGATGTGTGTTTTCATTTTCTGCATCACCAATATCTTCACATTATATTCTTGCAGAACTGAATTCTTAATACAATACAATGCAGCAAAATACAGCAAAGCTTGTGATATTATAAAATTACACATTCTGCTAAAAGGCAAAACCCCTCGCCCACCTGGTGATGCAGCAGTGGTGCTGGCAGTTGAAAATAAACGGCTGGCGACGCCATGTGCACATGTCTGAAGACTTAAGTACAGGGTCCTTTGTTAATCTGAGCCAAGGTCTGCAGCACAGACCTTTCACACACCCATGTCTGCCCACTGAGCAGTACTAATTGTGGGTGCTTAGAAATAAAAGCCAAACTTATTATTTTTACCCATCCATACTTTCTTTTCTGGTCTGAACCAACAACCATCCCTGTAACAAGCCCACTCCTCCATCTTCTATGCTTTTGACTTTATTTGGGCTAATTTGTAACACTGCCTCTTTATGATTTATCAACACTGAATTAATAATAATGTAATAACGTAGTGTTAGTAATCAAAAAAGCCTTGTCCATCACAAATAAAAATAAATTTGTCTTAACATGGCTCATTGGTTAAAAAAACAAACTCCGATCACTATTGTTGTACCTTTGGACAACACGCACACAAACACACACAACACACACAAACACACAACAAAATCTAACACTGTGAAAAATCCAATTGTTGAGTGTTGTTTAAAAAAAGAATTGTTAAAATAAAGCCTCTCTATAAAGTGCTCTGTGTCGATAGTCTATTATTGCTGATTACACAAATAAAAAACATTAATAGCAATTAAGACAACAATTACTACTAATGAGCTACCCTTACATAAAAGTAAGGTTGTCTAAACAAAGTAGCTATTAAGAGTAAATTTGAATTTAATATGTTAGTTTTTTTTTTAAACGTAGAGCTAATTGGAGCTTTTCAACTTTTCTAAACACTGCTAAACTAAAAAATGCCTGACAACTTCAAGTCAAGTCAAAACATTCCTACATATCTTATATAATAAGTTCAGGCTTATAATGAACTGCATAAGCCCAGACCACTAAAGAGAAGGGCTTATTTGGCAAGCTGATCATGGCTAAGCACCAGCAACTACACTTAATATGAATAACATTATTGGTAACATGTCCAGGCTTCAAATGCCCTTGTCAGAGATATTTCTCTGTCCCATTACTGCATTGTTTTGATAGTATAAAGCTGTCATTTTAGAGCTGCAAGAGGCCATCCTTTCACAGTCAAGATTATTGCTACTTTTTGGGTCTGCCGGCATGCACTCTTGTCAATGTCAGAGAAATTTGGTAAAGTGAGCTATGATAGAAAGTCAAAAAGTAAACATTTCATTTCAGCACAAAGGTCATCAAAGCACAAAGAGTAACCTCGCAGAAAGGACTTGGAACAAAGTTTGAAAGTATGTATCAGATAGTAGGGCCAAAAACACTCATTAAAAAGGAATGCACTAAAAGGCTCACATACTGACTGGACACTGACAAAAGAGGAAAAGAAACTTCAGAGGCATGTTGAGGGTATGGGCGGGATCGGTTTGTGCAAGTTACAGTCTTGCCTGGCAAGCAGGCTGAAGATCCAACAGCTGAGGGAAATATATAAAAAACTGGGACACGTACTGCCTTTGTAGTCGAGACAAAAAGGAATGAATACATAAATTAGTAGATCCTCTGAGCGGAAAAAGCACCCAAGTGTTCATGAGGAAAAAAAAAAAAACCTCTCGGCAACAGATATCAACCAAGTGAAACCAGTAATCATGAAGTCTGTGGGAAGGTAGATAAAATAGCTTGTTGATTAGCGAATGCTGATAGTATCTCCTGGAGTGACTTCCTTAAGGCTAGGATATTATCTGATTATGGAACTAAGGACTTTTGCCATTTTTCTTCCGCCCGTGTATTTCTTATCCCTCTTTCCACTTTTGTTCTGTTTCCATAGAAACGGGGGGAAAAGTCTAATGTGCATGTGTACGTGCTATTGTGAAAAAAACGCGCAGTCTGCATGTTGTGTGCATGTTTAATTAATTTACCCAGATTAGAATGTGTTTTTGTGCATGAGAGCGCCACAGTTCCACCTGAAGGCAGTTTTGTTTCTCAGTGTTGGTTTGGAGTATGTGTTATGGTCTAAGATGGCTGACAAGGGACTGGCTATAGACTGGGTGCCAGCCAGCCGGCCAGCAGCCTCTCAGCTATGTGACAATAGTTGATGGATCACAATCCACTGGGGAAAGTCAACACTTCCTTTCCCTGCCAACGTCTCCTGCCTGGCCTGCTTGCAGGGAGAAGTCCCAAAGCCTATTTTAACAAGAGGCCTAGAAGCACCACCCAGGGCGCTTGCATTGCAGCAGGTTGTATGGACTCTGCTCAAATGATAAAATGTTTGTCTACTACGTGTGTGCTTGGATGGAGATATGCAATGCGATGAGATCATAAGAAAAGGAAGCTTAATTTACAATGTATAATGAATAAAAAAAAACAGTGTGCTATACTTTAAATGATATGACATGTCTGTTACATTTGAAGTCTAATGAAAATTCAATGACAACAGACTATTTTCAGAGTGGAAACAAATAGGCAAAAAGTGCAGCTATATTACCAGTAATATTCTACAGATGTTTGTCTTGTTTGTATAATGCTAATTAGAAAACTACTTTGGAGAAGTAAAAATTCTTTCACACATCTGTGCACAGTTATGTCAGGTTTTCAGTGTTGGAAGCTGAAGTCATTTTAAAGTCAAGGTTATTGACCGAACACGCGGAATATTGTAGGTGGTATACCGGTCTATAAAAGAAGAGATGATTAGGATTCAACATTACTTCCTCTCCCTGCTTTTGATGTTACAAATGTGGCTATTATGGAGTGCAAAAGACCAAAACATATATTCACACAAACTGAATTATTTCTCTGTAAACAGCATTATCAGTTCAAATTGAGATAATGAAATTCAGGCAGTTTGATTCTGCACCAATCAATTACAGTATACTTTAAAGAAGCAGTATTTGCCTTATCGTTGATATTCTGACTACTCTGTTGCTGTGAACAGGCCTCGCTGTTGCTACTGAGCATTAATGTTAACCTTAAGCTCTGCTTGGGAGACCAAAAAACAACCAACACAGACTCTGGTGAAACCACCAGAGGTTGCAGTTGTTACATGCTGGTACACGGTGGGCGAGTTACGCTCTGCCGGCCCGGCCACCAACTGGCTTCAGTATCCAAGGAAACACAAGAGTGCAAACAGGTAAGTTAAGAAGTCATGAGCACTAATCAGCAATTATTGTTCCATATGTAGACTGAGAAAGTTAAAGGACGAGAAGCTAAACAAATAGAGCAGCAGCCTTTATGACAGTGGACTGCAAGTGCACCATCTCACAGTAAAACAGCTGAAAGCTGGCCAAGAATCCACTACATCTTGTGACTCCTCAACTGGTTAAATAATGGTTGCCAGGAGTGGGAGTGAGTAAATAAACAGTGATAAATCCAAGAACAGTCCCTCTGTGACACATCTCAACAATTATTTTTTTGTAACACTTGTTTTGTTTTGATATTAAAGGAGTAACTAGCATTCAGTAGAGTGCTGCCAGTGCAGTGCAACTGAAAGGATGCCAGTTGCTGGATTTTCACCAAAGGCTTATAGTTTTCTTCATGCCCCATTAGAGACTTGTTCACGTCAGTTGAACACATTATGACCTGAAATCAGATATTGATGCTCAAAATATAGCCAAGCATTTTAGCTGAGTACAGTGACACTACATGGCCAATAATCAACACATTTGTAATAACCAATTCTTCCTTACCATGAGTAAGCTTTTGGAAATGTTTTGTAAAAGTCCATGTAGAACATTCAAATGAGTCAGTTTAGTAGTCTCTATTATGAAAATATGATTTAATTTTGTCCATGAAAAGCCCAGTTACTATTGTGCACAATGAGTTAATTCCTGTTGATGTTGTGATTCGACACATTGTCAATCAGCACATTGTGATTCCACATTAGTCTCACTTGATATTAGCCTCATATTTACTGCAGGTAGAAAAAGGTTCCCTGGCACTCCTGCTTGTAAGGCTGTCAATGCTTTGGCTACACAGCTCACAGTTTGAAGAAAGCCCACCAACACCATAGCAGGGGGTGTCACACTGCTGATACCGTACACACTACTGAAGGTCCTTGCTGGTGCTTAGAAACAGTGAAGGGACTGCGGTAATTTAAAGCTATTCTCCATCACGGAACGGCATCATAGTGCAATAGCGCTCAGTCATGCTCAACAAGTCCTTCTGTTTATTATCAGATGGCAGCCATCACTTCTCGCTACAGGCGACAAATTCGCCGCCACATATAAACACGTGGGCTAGAATGCTGAGAGAGGCATTTGGGTTTGTGGCATGCATGAGCAGACACACATTAACACAAATCAACAATTAACACTTGATTTACACTCTGTGTCTTGGGCCCGGACACATACATTTAAACTTCCAGGAGGCATACACACTCTGCTTGTGCTCGCATCCTCAGCTCTTTGGAGTGGCAGATTGGTTGAAAGGTCATGGACTGTGCTTGTGTTTGCACAGATAGATTGGTTGTGGTGATGTCCTCTAGGGATGCGCTGACTGTATTATTTAAGGACTGGACCACACATACGTATAAGCAAACACAAACACATCACTGATCGTGCAGATTCAGTGAGACAGCTCTCATTACAAATGTAGGCCTATATAAAATACACAAATGCATTGACTTCAAAATGTTTACCCACCAATTTGTGCATGCATGAGGCTCAAAACACACACACACACACACACACACACACACACACACACACACACACACACACACACACACACACACACACACACACACACACACACACACTCACACAGCTAAAGCTAATTTAATTAGCTATCCTGCCAAACAGGCGCTTCTTTTAATTACTTGTGGCTGCACCCAGCAAAGTCTCTCACTGCTTGCAGAATAATAAATTCACCGTGGATTTTCTTAACTAATAATGGAATATTGTTGAACAATAAGACCAGTCAAAAGCTGCTTACATCCTTCCAGACAATTTGGTCCAGAGATATATGGGGTAAAAAACACACACAAGCACACACATCCCCCATTCCCTCTGAGTGAAGCCAAGATAGAACCTACTATGTGACTGTACTGGAGAGGACAGGGTCTTTAGTGAGCTGGCTTTTGTGTTAATAGATCATAGAAATGAGCAGATATGAGAAATAAAACAGCAGGGGTAGGGGCGAGCAGAAAAAAAAAAAACTATCAGTTTTGTCATCAAGCCTTGGACCACAAGCCGGCCGAATTACAGACACAAACAGGTTCCACATGATATGCCAGAACGAACAATGATTACAGCTCGACTGTCGCCATGATGGTTATACTGGTGGAGTATATCGATCCCCCCTTTTCCTTGTCAGAGCGAGCTGCACTGAGTGTCACTGAATGGCTGCATCTTGCACACACAAAAAAGCAACCGTGTACAGTTCAGTTGAAAGAGTTAAGATGCTGTTAAAATGAACCCAATACTTATTGCATGCGGCACAATAATATATAATTCATAGATGATTGATTGCATATGGGCAGTATCGAGAGCTGCTGAGTTGAGGATTGCAAAAGACGTAAAAGATGTAAAATACATCAGCAGAAGTTTTGGTTAAATGTATGATTGGCAAGTATATAAAAATTTCCTTCAAATCTATAACTGTAATAATTAAGCAGAGACTCATGACACACAACACAAGTACTTACAAAAACAAATATAAAGCTCTGCAGCCTAAAGTAAACCCTTAAGTAGAACACCAAGCATTACAAATCTACAATGTCACATTGGTTACAATGAATGGCATATTTATAGTTTATTCCAATATAAAAGCAGTTTTGTATTTATCTGTGTAAACATCCTTTGTTGAAATGTATGTCTTAAAATGTAACCCAATGGACATTAGGGGTGGGGGAAAAAATTGATACAGCATAGTATCGCAATATTTTCCTTTTTTATATATGTGTTGGTCAGTTTGTCTGCTTGACAATCCCATTTCGCAGCAATAAAGTGAGATGAACAAACAGAGATATTTATCATTTTAGATAAAACAGATGTTGACAAAGTTTCCTTTTGGGGACATCATTTGAAATTGGGAAAAATATGAAGTTGGAAAAAAGGTAATACATTGTAAAATCCCAATCATATCGTATCGTGACATAAATATTGCAATGATATTGTATTGTGAGGCCTCTGGTGATTCCCACACCTAATGAACATGTGTCTACAATATAGGATAGGGTAGGAGAAGCACTGGCCATGGTTACAGAGTTCACCAACATGGCTCATAAACAAGGCATTCGCCTTTTTTGTAATATATTCTGTCTTTACAGGAGGCTATATATTTCTTTATACACTAGCAGTGAGCCAAGCCCAACCCTGGAGGCCTAAATCCATCTGTGTTGCTCTCTGTTTTAATGTGCTCCTCTGAGAGCCACTCATCCCTCTCCCCCTCTCAGCATCTTTGCTGCTGTCGGTCCATTTCTGTTTGTGGGAAAGAGAGAATGTGATTGCCATGGTAACCAAGGCTACTTTTACTGACATGGATATTTTTGGGTTGCAACAAGCAATAACAATTCAATGCATCCACAAAGCCCAGAGTGTACTGAAGGGCAGAGGTCAGATCACGTTAAAAAGGTGAACAAGCCCTCCACTGTCAATGTGCTCAATCTTTGCTGTAGTGGAAACTCATTTTGATTTCTATTCTATAAACGTTCTTTAACCTCCGAGTCCTAATGCATAACAGCTAGCTGTGCAAATATTGAGAACAATAAAGCGGTTTAGAAATAACAGAAAATGCAAAGTATTATTTTCCCCAGAGGTTTAAGCACCACTTTTGATTGGTGGGCCACTTTTTTTTTTCTATCGCTGTGTTTTACCAGCCATTCAGAACAATTCCTCTGCTAGTAATTTTGGGCAAATAGAGAAAGATGTCCATTTATTTGAATTACCCCAGCACAGAAGGAGTCAAAGCAGGTGTTGTTTTCAATAACCTCTTAACAGGTCCCCGACGTAAAAGATCTGAGAATGTGATCTGAGAATGTGACTTGGTACTCTTATGTCTTCAGTTTTTCCCCCTGTCAATTACAGAGAGAAACACTTAAATTGTGACTTCCCCTCTGTTTTGGCAGCTGTTACTACATTTTAGAAAACAGTGACTTAGAGCTAGAAGTATTGACGGGTCCAAACCGAAACTGAGGTTTTCCACAAGTCTGTTTTGGATCTGGTTCAAAGTTTAAGACCCGTAAAGACCTCAAGAAAAAGTTCTAGTTTGGGTACCAGAGGTGGTCTTTAAAAGCACAGCTTCAGTACTGTACACAAAAAGGAATTAATTTAGTTTGGAGGGACTACTTGATTTCACAGAGCAAAAAGGCAACTTGATTGATCGTCCATTAAATCTTTTCTGGCTCTTCTGCCTGCCATTTTTGGAATGATACTGTATTCTTGATTGCAGGCGCTATTACACCTTTGGCTTGGGTCAGCAGCTCAACTTGGCTTCAGACACTGACTGGCAGAGGAGATGCAACTAGCAGGGCATAGATCTCTCTTCTCCCTTTGGCATCCAAGTCAGTGGTATTTCCAAACAGTTACACTGTCAATCTGGCATTTAGCACAGCAGTTGATGGACACTAATAGGGCCTTGGCTGCTCCACTATTACCCTATAGAGAACCCTTGTCAGCAACTATGTGATCAGTTGCCCGGTTGAGGGTGTCTAAATACTGTACATGCCTGATTGATCCGAGAGGTCTTAAGGCAGATCTGTAACACAGCCGTTTTATTGGAAGGCTGGTTAAGATTAGTATCGAATAGAATTTGCAACATTATTTCCAACAGAATACCATAAACATATATTTTGGCCACACATTATGGATTTATGCAAAGATTGTTTATGCACATATGTGTTGTATGTGTATATGCTACAACACTGTATGTAATCTCAATAAACATTTTCTAATTCATAATCTGAAGGCAACAAGATAGACCGATAGCCGATGGGTGTGTCTATAATATTTAAGTTCTGCATTCATGTTGTCATCTCACATCAGATTGTAAGATGGAGGCAATTCAACTTCACCCACAAACACATTTCAAACTAGGCTAAATGAGTGGTTTGCACTGCTATCAGTAGGACAAAGACTTTCCAAGTTCAGATAACTACAATTACTTGGTTATGTTAGAGAAAGATTGTCTTCACAGTTTAAATAAACCACAGGACTCTGTTCTGAGATAGGATCATATATCTGTGGTGTGTTTTAAAGAAGAGACAGGTTAGAGAAGTCAAAAAGTATAGCTAGACGGACCATAATGTTTTTTTCACGTTATGTTGACAATAAGAAAAAAAAACATAATATCACCAGCCATCATTAAACCTGGTCATATGATGACACAGAAACGACTCGAAATAAAATGATTCGACTGCAGCAGCACTGGTTCTGATGATGTATAATTTGATATCACATGTTGAAATGGAATTGCCAAGTATTAGGAACTGAGATTTCGGGCATAGAAGACGTCTGCCTCACTAACTGAGCTTAACTGAAAAGTGTTGCAGTAATCAGGCTCATACACACGTCATTGCTTTACTGCAATAACACCTGCGGGGAAATGTTTTGAAGTTGTTGGAACCACCTGACAACTACCTCACTGAAAGACTGATTTGTAGGTTCTGGCTTCAGCTAAAAATTGACAACCCCACAAATGACTTCAGCAACTTCACATTTAGGTCATTGCTCACAGTGTTGTGAACTGCGTCATTGTGTAAAATGGCTGTAGTGTTTCTGCAGGGGGCTGATGGGGTAGTTGATCAATACCAGTGACTCACTGATTGCTTGGCCATTTGCTGAGGTGTGTGGCTTACAACCCCCATCTCCCCACAAAACTCTGCCACAAAATGACATTTTAAAATGGAAGATTGCTTAACTTTAAAACTACCACCAAGATCAAGAGTATGCGGTTTTCTAATCAATCATTACAGCAGTCTGTATGACTGATGAGCATTACTTCAAATGGAAAGGAGGATCCAATCTATGAAAATTGCTTCAAATTTGTCCTAACTGGACAAACATTTTCAAACACAGCCCAGACTATCAGAACTAAGTCAACATGCAAAATATATGGCCTGGCAAATCAATCCATCCTTTTTTAGGTTTTCTTTATATTCTTCTTGTGTTCTTAGGAGCCTCTCTATGTTCCTCAAATGTCAGATGTAAGTAGGGCACTGACTGCCAAAGATGTCTCCATGACTGTCTTCTATTCCCCTCTTATTTCTGCCATTCATCTTTCTCTCTGCCACATATTATCTTCTTATCTCTTTTTACTCCATCAGTGCCTGTGACAATTTTTCCTACTCTCTTTTCTCATCTTGTGTCTGTGTCTCATTTGTAATCCTACTCCCTCTAATTTCAACTCAACTGCAATTTCACTCCCTCTCCAAGAGAACTCCAATCTCTGTTTGCGTCATTACCAGTGCTCTCTCTCTCTCTCTCTCTCTCTGTCTGTATCTCTCTCTCTCTCTGTCTCTCTCTCTCTCTCTCTCTCTGTCTGTATATCTCTCTCTCTCTCTCTGTTTGTATCTCTCTCTCTCTCTCTCTGTCTGTATCTCTCTCTCTCCCTTCACCCTCTCTCTCTCTGTCTGTATCTCTCTCTCTCTCTCTCTGTCTGTATCTCCCTCTTTCTTTCTCTCTCTCTCTCTGTCTGTATCTCCCTCTCTCTCTCTCCCTCTCTCTCTCTCTGTCTGTATCTCTCTCTCTCTCTTTCTCTCTCTCTGTCTGTATCTCCCTCTTTCTTTCTCTCTCTCTCTCTGTCTGTATCTCCCTCTCTCTCTCTCTGTCTGTATCTCTCTCTCTTTCTCCCTCTCTCTGTCTGTATCTCTCTTTTTCTTTCTCTCTCTCTCTCTTTGTCTGTATCTCCCTCTCTCTCTCTCTGTATCTCTCTCTCTGTCTCTCTCTCTCTCTTTACTGTCAACGCTGGCCATCTTGTCGATCTCCCCTTCTCTTTCCACCCTCTCACTTCCATATCTTTCTCTCCCCTACTGTTAACCAACCAAGCATTGGGGACAGCCCTTGCTGTGTATCTGTCTTTGAAGAAAGTAAAAAAGGGGCCTTACTGGTATCGAAGAGATTTGTTTTCTGTCAAGACCGGTCATAAGACTGAAGCAACACAATGACAAGCAGCATAAGAAAGCAGACACAATACATGCAGACAGTGTTGCAAGAGGGAGAAAGGTGCTGATGACTAAAACTGTTTGACATCTCTGCATGGTTGCCCATTGGACTGGTTGAAAACACTTTCAAATGGGAGTTTGAAAGCAGTTGCTGTTCTTACATTCTCACAGCTTACTGTTCTGGTTTTGGTTTGCATCCCATCAATCATAACTCAGGTTCTTATTGTTTCTCATCAAAGTTAATTCAATGTCAGGTACAGGTCCTGGTTTAATAACAAATACTTTGTCATGCTCTGCAGCCTTAAGGCATATACCCTGAGGACAGGCAACAACTGCTCATACTTTACCAATATCCTTGCTCCCGGGGCTAGCAGATATGCACCTTTCACCCTCTGCTCTTTGCACTGTTTGTACCAAATCACCCCTGAGGTGTTTTCCCCTCCAGATGCATTCATAACGCGGCCTACAACTTTGAACTCGCCTGGTGCTTGTGCCTTCAACTTTCCGACCCCATCCTCACCACCAACAATTCACTTTGACAATTCTGCCTGTAGTATTGAGAAGCAGACTTTTTTTTCTTCCACTTGCTCTCCATCTAATTAGTGTCAATGCTCAATTCCTCTTCTCCTCAACATGCCACTCACTCGCTTCCCACCCACCATCAAAGCTCTCAGCACAATTAAGCGTGCAAAGCGAGGCAAGGAGGAAAGAGAAAGAAAAAAATAAAAAGGCAGAAGTGCCACCTTTGAAGTGCAAAGCAAGATGGGGCAGGTAACCCTTGAGTGGGAGAACCAGTTGAAAACATGTTTCCTGTTTTTTAACTGACATGCCACCCACAGCAAGAACAAACTGTACAGGCATTTGCTTTCTGATTGGCTCAGACTTTATAAGCTGGATGTGTATCTTCTTTCTCTGTGTCTCTACGTGAGGGTAGTGGAGAAGCTATAAGAGAAGAAATTAAAAAACAAAATACAAATACAGACCAAGAAGAGCCCAGTGAGGAAAACTCCTTTAGAAAGTAATTTCAAATTCAAGAGTGAACTCGGTTGATCACGACTTGGGTGAAAGTAACAGAAAGAACAGGAGCAGGGGAGTGAGAGGAGGAGGAGAGACACGGGGAGAAGGCCAGCAAGATATATACTAATGATAGGGAAAAGGAAAGGTCGAGGTTATACCCAGCAATCTTAGAAATCACACACACACACACACACACACACACAGATTAGAGTACTGGCTTTGGAGAGCCGGCATCAAAGTGGCCGATGAACCGGCATCCTGTTGGTATAAAATTCAACCTAACAGATCTGTGGAGGATCACTGCTAAATCCCAGCATGTGTGTGTGTGTGTGTGTGTGTGTGTGTGTGTGTGTGTGTGTGTGTGTGTGTGTCCTGTTAATTGCAAAACTTCTGCTGAACACCCACATATGTATTGCAAAAGGAGTAGAGAAAGTATGTGGGCTATATAGAGTAAATGACGACACTAATCAGGATTAAAGTGCCCATATCATGACATTTTTTTTTTTTTTTTCTTTTCTGGGATTTGGGGTGTTATTTTGTGTCTCTGGTGCTTCCACACACATACAAACTTGGGAAAAAATACATCCATGCTGTTCTGAGTGAGATACGGTTTCTGAATGATTCCTACCTTCAGTCTCCGGGTGAGCTGGTCAAAATCTGCACGGCTTTCGACGTCACTAGCCGAGACAAGGTGGCTAACCGTAGCATGCTAGCGCTAGCACGCTAGCTCATTCTCAATGGCAAAACACTGCTACAACACACACTAGTTCACCATAATCTACAAAAGAACTACTTACGTGTCCCTGTTCTGCAGGTATTCCATGCAAAGTTGGAAGTGTGCCCTGTTTAGAAGAAGTCTCCCGGCTAATCCTGCCTTGTAGTTAGATAAAAAAGCTAGCTAACTGATGTGATCTTACCTAGCTACTGAGCATGTGCGAAACCCTACAAAGATGGTATCGAGGTGAGATGTCTCACTATGTAGCTAAAACAGAGACCTGAACAGAGCTGAAAAGAGGAGCTGCAGCAATGTGCAGTTCAACAAATGCAGTATCTCACAAAAGTGAGTACACCCCTCATATTTTAGTAAATATTTCATTATATCTTTTAATGGGACAACACTAAACCGCTGGCAACAAAAATGAGTACACCCCTATGTTAAATTCACATAGAGGCTGCAGGCAGATTTTTATTTTTAAAGGCCAGTTTTTTCATGGATCCAGGATACTATGCATCCTGATAAAGTTCCCTTGGCCCCCACATCATCACATACCCTTCACCATACCTACAGATTGGCATGGCTTTATGTCGGCCTAATAGCTGGTTTGATTTGCATTGAGAGATGATTTTATGGAAAGTACCACATGCCAATAAGTCAAAAGTGTAAATAGGGGTGACATGTGGGTCTGTGATTTTGAGAAACCTTAACATCTTTAGATCTAACGATGTATAGCATGTCCACATTGACACAAGTTTTGAACTTTTGTGGTTAAATGCTTAATGCGAATGTGCCGTTTCATTCGTTCTGCTTCTTCTGGAGCTAAATAAAAAAGCTTACATGTGATGGAAAAAGTAATTGGCCCCATGCTTTATGATTGCTTAACTGAGAATACTGCCAATTTATGAAAATCGAACACAAGCAGCTCTTTGGATGTCTGGAACTGAAGCCTGGTTAGTGATCCATAAAACCAATCCTTAGGAGAGGCAGGCTTGGTATCAAAGCGGCAGCTACTGACACAGTGCAGCGGCCACAATACAAGAGACTGACTTCATGCCAAGAGGTTCCATCATGAGGATTAACTTGTTACAGCATTTAACAACAATCAAGCACTTTTCACACACAACACAAAATTATCCAAAATAGTTGTTCTATTTATTTTATTTTTAGAGCAGTTAAGTGGATAATAGCCTTGATTATGAAAAACTAATTAGCTTAAATGGGCTAAATTATTCACTAACAGGTGTTATTAAGCATGTTTCACAGCATTGATTACGTTTTTAACGATGGCTCTTACTGTCACAGCACTGATAAACACAAGGGCTGCTAGCTTAGTGGAAGTATTGTTTTGTTACATCAAGTCGTGACCACATGGTTTCCTGTGGGCCGTTTTGCTGTGAGCCAATGTCCAGTCTTTGATATTATTGGGACATAACAGTTTGAGAAAATACTGGCCCTAATACAGTACATCCAGACCAGACCAGCTTAATCTCCGGGAGGCATTCATTCTTAAACACTAGGAGGTTACTCAATATTCTTTTTCCCCCTCTACCAATTCACCCAAAATTCTTTTGTCCTTAGATGCTGAAAAAGCATTCAATCGTGTAGAGTGGAGGTACTGTACCTATTTTATACTCTTGATACATTTGGCCTCAGTCCATGCTTTATGGCATGGATACAACTCCTCTATGCATCCCCTGTAGCCTCAGTCAATGTCAATGGCATAAAGTCAGGGTTATTCTCATTGCGCTCATTGCACAGTGGCACCCGCCATTGTTGTCCCCGATGCTGATTATTATGGGCAGTCGAAACTTTGGCCATATGGCTTCGGAATAAAGGAAGGTTTGAGGGTGTCTTATGCTGCAGCCTGTCCCATGAGCTTTCCTTTTATGCTGACCACCTCCTCTAATATGTTTCCAACCCTTGGTCCAGTCTCCCTTTAATCTTAAACATACTGGAGAAATTTAGAAGATACTCAGGTTATAAACTTAACCTTGAAAAGAGCGACCATATCCCTTTTAATTCCACTGCTGATTGTTTCCCTCAGGGCTCTTTCCCTTTCAGGAAGGCTCTTTGTGTTCTGGCAACTTAATTTACGGAGCTCTTTAATAAAAAGTTTAACCTATTATTTGAGCGCTGTAAATCAGAACTTAATAGATGGGCTTCGCTCCCCGTCTCTTTAATTGGGCATGTCAATCTGATTAAAATAACAATATTACCACAATTTCTCCATCTCATTCAGTATGTAAATCTTTCAGACGAAAAACCACATTGGGCTCACCTCCGCGCATTTTTCACTTTGGTCAGTGGTTTGCTCTCAACTCCCTATGTCAGTCCGACAGGTTAGCCCCAACCCAACTAACCAACCAATACATTGTTGATTTGGAACCAATTTAGAAAAGTGCTTGGCCTGCACTCACAATCAGGCCTAACACCAATTCTCAGCAATCACCGATTCCTACCATCCTGCTCCGATGCAACCTTCCAGACCTGGTTGGACAAAGGCCTTCAGACTATACATGACCTCTATGTGGCTGGCGTCTTCTCCTCGTTTGCAGACATGTTAGCGAAATTTAGCCTACCCAACACTCATCTTAGGTCTGGGCAATATATCAATATTATATTGATATCGTGATATGTGTCTAGATATCGTCTTAGATTTTGGATATTGTAATATTGTAATGTTCAGTTCAGTTTTATTTATATAGCACGTTTAAAAACAACTCTAGTTGACCAAAGTGCCTAACAAGTTCCAACAATAAAAACAGAAAATCAACCAGATAATATACACAAACAATAAACAATATACAATACAAAATAACCAACAATATAGAAATGTCAAGGTATCAAAACATCTTGAATTGAAAGCCACTGAATAATAATGGGTCTTAAGCAAGGACTTGAACGTTTCAATGGTCTGAGCTGTTCTTATATGAACAGGTAAACTATTCCAGAGGTTTGGAGCAGCCACTGCAAAGGCTCTGTCACCTTTATTTTTTTAACCTGAATCTGGGCACATCGAGGAGCGTCTGATTGGACAACCTCAGTGCTCTGATGGGAGTGTGGACGTGTAAAAGCTCTGATAAATAAGAGGGCGACGACCCATTTAAAATCTTGAAAACAATTAATACAATTTTAAAATCAATCCTGAAACACACTGGAAGCCAGTGAAGCGTGGCCAAAACCGGTGTGATGTGGTCGCGCTTTTTGGTCCCAGTTAAAAGTGGCGCTGCTGCGTTCTGGACTAACTGTAACCGACGAAGGGATGACTGATCCAATCCAACATACAAAGAGTTACAGTAGTCTAATCGAGATGTAATAAATGCATGTATGACTCTTTCAAAGTCTTTGTGTAACAGGTACGGCTTGACCTTAGCCAAAAGTCTCAGCTGGAAGAAGCTGGTTTTAACCATAAAACCAATCTGTTTGTCAAATTTAAAAGCACTGTCAAAAATCACACCTAGATTCTTGGTGAAAGGACGGATATGGGAATCTAAGGTACCAAGAGCATCTACACAGGCACTAAAATGTACAGGATGACCAAACACAACAATTTCAGTCTTGTTGTCATTGAGACAGAGAAAATTCAGATCCAGCCATATTTTGAGATCCCTCAAGCAGTTCAACTAAGGCTGGATAGTGTCCTTGTCATTGTTTTTTACAGGAAAGTAGATTTGTACATCATCTGCAAAACAATGGAAAGAAATGATATGTTTTTCTAAAATGGACCCTAAAGGCAACATGTACAGAGAAAAGAGCATGGGTCCCAAAATGGAACCTTGGGGGACCCCACACGAAAGAGGGGCAGCAGATGAAGAGCAATTCCCAAGGTGGACAGCAAAACTCCTGTCTGTCAAGTACGATTCAAACCATTTTAGGGCTATGCCCGTAATGCCAACACTTTGTTTGAGTCGGGATAAAAGGATAGAGTGGTTGACAGTGTCAAAGGCAGCAGTCAAATCTAAAAGCACTAAAACAGCAGAGTTTCCTGAGTCAACCGCTAAGAGAAGGTCGTTATAGACTCTTAGAAGGGCAGTTTCAGTACTGTGGCGGGGCTTAAAACCAGACTGGAACTTTTCATAAATACTAAAATCATCTAAAAATGACTGAAGTTGATTAAAAACAACCTTCTCCAAGACTTTAGATAAAAAGGGAAGTTTAGAGATAGGTCTAAAATTAGACAAAAGTGAAGGATCCAGATTTTTCTTTTTTAGAAGTGGTTGGACAACAGCATGTTTAAATGTGACATAAGTGTTGTCTTTTCCTGGTTTTACGAGCTGCATTATAGTAAAGTCATGTCATTTTCTAAACCTACCAGACCGTTCCAGCTGTTCTATTATTTACCTTTACCCACTTAATTATTATGTCCACATTACTGATGATTATTTATCACAAATCTCATTGTGGAAATGTTTTGGGAAAGCAGCAATTGTCAACCCTACAATATCTTTGCAATATCAATATCAAAGTATTTGGTCAAAAATATTGTGATATTTGATTTTCTCCATATCGCCCAGCCCTAACTCATCTGTTTCGCTTCTTTCAGATCAGGCATTTCACACAATCTTGTTCTCCTCAGTTCCCCAATTGTCCTCCAGAGTCAGCGATGGATTGCTTCCTCGCTCTCAATTTCAAATGAAAAGGGCTTATAACAACCACATACAATTACATCCGCAATCTGTCACCTAACCGTGTGAACTCTCTAAGGGCTGCTTGGGCCCAGGACCTTGTCATCTCTTTGTCTGACGAATAGTGGGAGCAAATATTGGGATGTGTACATACCTCGTCTATATGCGCATGGCATGGCCTTTTACAATGCAAAGTTTTACACAGAGTCCATCTCACCAATGCCAGGCTGGCCAAAATGTAGCCTGGCAGGACATAGTCGTGTAATAGATGCAAACAGCCGCCTGCTGACTATAGCCATATGTTTCTGTTTTACCCAGAGCTATCTCTGGACATCAATATTTGAAACAATCAGCAAAGTGTCAGGCCGAACTGTAAACTTTGAGCCCTTTGCCGTCCTCTTCTTTATCTCCTCCACACATAACATGGCTAAATCCACACAAAAAATTGTTGCATTTTCTACCTTACTTGCTCGAAGCCTTATTCTTCTCAAATGGATCCATTCTGCACCTCTGACTCATAACAAATGGATTCATGAAATATTGTTCTGTATCACACTTGAAAAGATTAGGTTTTCCTTGAAAGGCTCTTTAAATACTACTTACAAGATATGGCAACCCTTCCTAGACCAGTCAGAGAATGCTCTGACTATTGATGCAGAATCTGACAACTAGCTGAGCTCCCTACTCCCCCCCTCAACACACACACACACACACACACACACACACACACACACACACACACACACACACACACACACACACACACACACACACACACACACACACTTCACTTTAAAAAATATTATTTAATTTTATTTTGTATTTATTAATTATATATTTTTCTCTATTACCATTTCATTATCTATTTACCCCCCTCCCTTTTTATTTTAATACTGTGTGCATGTGTGTGTATATGTGTTTATATGTATGCGTAGGTATTCACTCACATTTGTCTGCACTCTTCACTTTAACTTCAAGATCTAGAGGACGAAATGTACAAACCCCAATTCCAATGAAGTTGGGACGTTCTGTAAAACGTAACTAAAAACAGAATACAATGATTTGCAAATCCTTTTCAACCTATATTCCATTGAATACACTACAAAGACAAGAAATTTAATATTCACTCATTCTGAATTTGATGCCTGCAACATGTTCCAAAAAAGGGGCATGTTTACCACTGTGTTACATCACCTTTCCTTTTAACAACATTCAATACACGTTTGGGAACTAAGGAGGAATTGTTGAAGCATTGTAAGTGGAATTCTTTCCTATTTTTGCTTGATGTAGGACTTCAGTTCCTCAACAGTCCGGGGTCTCTGTCGTTGTATTTTGCACTTCATACTGGCCACACATTTTCAATGAGAGACAGGTCTGGGCTGCAGGCAGGCCAGTCTAGTACCCACACTCTTTTACTATGAATTACTATGAATACAATTTTTTTAAATTAGAGCACAAAACGACAGTCGCGACTGTGTTAACTGACAATGGTTTTCCAAAGTGTTCCTGAGCCCATGTGGTAATATCCTTTATATAATGATGTCGGTTTTTAATGCAGTGCAGCCTGAGGGATCGAAGGTCACGGGCATTCAATGTTGGGTTTTGGCCTTGCCGCTTACGTGCAGAGATTTCTCCAGATTCTCTGAATATTTTAATGATATTATGGACTCTAGATGATGAAATCCCTAAAGTCCTTGCAATTGTACATTGAGAAAAGTTGTTCTTAAACTGTTCTATTACTTTTTGCTCACACAGTTGTTCACAGTTGTTCAAAAAGTGATGAACATTGCCCCATCCTTGCTTGTGAACAACTGAGCCTTTTGGAGATGCTTCTTCTATACCCAGCCATGACACTCACTCACTTGTTTCTAATTAACCTGTTCCACCTGTGGAACGTTCCAAACAGGTGTTTTTTGAGCATTCCTCATCTTTCCCAGTCTTTTGTTGCCCCTGCCCCAGCGTTTTTGGAACATGTTGCAGGTATCACATTCAAAATGAGTGAATATTTGCAAAATACTAGTACTTTGTAGTACCAATTATAATAGTTCTGGAAATATATCCAGACATATAAAGTGATTGCGCCTACAGATTTGCATAAAATACCTCCTCCAAAACGCCCTGAAGGAGGGTCTGGCTACTCCACATAGCATTCGGGGATGGGAGGAAAACCTGCTCTGGTTTAATGGCATTTATTTAAACCAATCGCAATCGTCTTGGGCGGTGCTAAACTCCGCATAGAGCCGCTGTAAAATAGTCGTGCGAGAGAAAACTCAGATTGGACAGATAGTCTAGCTAGCTGTCTTAATTTACCCTACAAAGATCTGAGGAGCAGTTAACAATAGTCCTCAAAAATACCAAATTTAAAATTCCAATACAAAGAAAGCGGAAGGAAACGGAAAATACATGCATCCGGCGGAATTTCCTGCAGCACCGGAGCAATCCCGGCAGTGGAACGCGAAGGATAAAGACTATACAAGACTGGACTATTGGCCTTGGCAGAGGTCTGTGCTCTTCGAGTGCCCTTCTGGTAATTATTAATGCATTAGTGGCACGTTAATGTTGCAGCTGGTAAAGGTAGAGCTAGTTTTAATTACTTGATATACTGCTGGGAAGATTAATGCATAATAATAATAATAATAATAAATCATAATTTATTAATTATTTAAATTTTTAAAATACATTTATTACATCTCAGCGGGTGGGGTAGAGTCTGTGTGTGTGTGTGTGTGTGTGTGTGTGTGTGGTGGGAGAGGGAGTAACAGTTAGAGCTAATCAAGTAGGAGGCTACCCATCTTTATCAAACCATTTGACACTAATACCATTAGGTGAGATGCATAGCTATGTATTAGTATTTTGCATGACTAATCTGAATCTACAAAGTAACTAAAGTTATCAATCAAATGTAGTGGTGTAAAAAGTACAATATTTGCCTCTGATTTGTAGTGGTGTAAAAGTATTAAGTAGCAGAAAATAGATATACTCACATAAAGTACCTCAAAATTGTACTTAAGTTTAGTACTTACTGTGTAAATGTAATGTGTTACTTTCCACCACTGGTGATTTAATCTGCGACAGTGAACATTTGCTACTGTAAAAATGAATACAAAATAGAAAAGCTAGACTGAATTAACTATTCCAAATTGATAAGAGAAAAGGTATACAATTGTAATGTTGTGAAGCTACCGATACACAGACAGTGACGATGTGGTTATAGCATTATAGCAACAGTTTTAGTGTTGGAAAAGCCAATAACTATGAAGGTCAAAGGGTCAGTGTACTCAAATATGGCATTTTATTGTGGCATTTGACTACAGCTGCCTCTCATGATATCTTTCGTTCTCTCTTCCTCTACACCAGGTCATTTCAGTCTTCCTGTCCTTTCACACAAGCATTATTGCATTTATTACATCTCAGCGGGTGGGGTAGAGTCTGTGTGTGTGTGTGTGTGTGTGTGTGGTGGGAGAGGGAGTAACAGTTAGAGCTAATCAAGTAGGAGGCTACCCATCTTTATCAAACCATTTGACACTAATACCATTAGGTGAGATGCATAGCTATGTGTTAGTATTTTGCATGACTAATCTGAATCTACAAAGTAACTAAAGTTATCAATCAAATGTAGTGGTGTAAAAAGTACAATATTTGCCTCTGATTTGTAGTGGTGTAAAAGTATTAAGTAGCAGAAAATAGATATACTCACATAAAGTACCTCAAAATTGTACTTAAGTTTAGTACTTACTGTGTAAATGTAATGTGTTACTTTCCACCACTGGTGATTTAATCTGCGACAGTGAACATTTGCTACTGTAAACTATAGCCATACATGATTACGTTTATCCCTCTACTTTAGTGAAGCAGCTCCAAAATGTTCAGAAGTCTTCTTTCTTTGGTTTCTGAAGAGAACGTGAGATGGCGTTATTTATAAATATTCAGTGCTGGAAAAAGTACTCAGGTCCTTAAATTAAGTAACAGTAAAAATACAATAATCTTAAAATACTCCATTACAAGTAAAAGTCCTGAATTCATAGTGACTTGAGCAAAAGTTCATAAGTATTATCAACTAAACATAAGCCTCGTAACATAAAACTCATTCTGCAGAATGGCTCAATTTAAGGTGTTATTATTATAGAATATTATATTATTCTATACACGTGTTGTATAGTTCTGCATTTGATCATATAAGCATTTGTTTTTATTTGTAAAGGAAACTTTTAACTATACGCGTCAAATAAATGTAGTGGAGTGAAAAATACAGTATTTCCCTCCAAAATGTAATGGAGTAGAATGACTAAGTAGCCTAACATGGAAATCAGATGGAAAAGTACAGTACTTAGTAAATGTACTTAGTTAAATTCTACATCTGAAAATATTGATACAAATGCCCCAGGGGCTTACATTTGATATCTTCTTTATACCAACAACTGTAATACAATAATGATTAAACCTGCAGGCCATGATAAACTGTAAGTGTTATTACTATAAATGCCCAGGGCAAGATATATAAATCATGCATATGTACAAAATGATTGGAAATAGCACTCCATAGACAAAATCAGAATGATATATGATAATTATTATTGATATTTATAAAAAAGAAATAGAAAAATCAAAATGTGCTTTGCATCTTGCTTACAGAGACTCAAGAAACAGCTGGGATATAAAATAAAAAAATAGAAACATAGGGGATTTGGATATATTTATCTGGAACATTTATATTTTCATCATTTTATACGAGTCGTATATACGTTTTCTGTTCAGTTTCACATTGATAAAATGTATTGAGCGAATAAAAGTTATAGGTAGTGTAGTGCCAGTTATCAGCAAATTAAATATAAATTGTGTGAGTTGTAAGAGTTTTGGATGATAAAACAAAGACAAAGGCCATGTAACCATTAGCCTGTTGCTGAAAAATCCACAGATATTTACATACCTGCTACCTGTTTTTTTCTAAAGAAAAAAGCAGAAGAAGTGATGCATTTCATGTTTGTGGCAGGAGAAGAAGTTAATAGTCTAAGAAGACAAAGTGACACACAAACAACCTTCAACAACAGAAAAGCCAAGGACACAGATGATTAAGTACAGGCCTCTCTGCACAGAGATGTTTTCATCTTGTTTGAGGATGTTTCACTGCAAAATCACTAATTTCATACAGACCTTAACATTGAGCTAACTGACAAGACACAGACACTGACTTCATCAGATTGGAATAATTGTGTATAGTTGAATTGGAAAAATGAATACAAAATAGAAAAGCTAGACTGAATTAACTATTCCAAATTGATAAGAGAAAAGGTATACAATTGTAATGTTGTGAAGCTACCGATACACAGACAGTGACGATGTGGTTATAGCATTATAGCAACAGTTTTAGTGTTGGAAAAGCCAATAACTATGAAGGTCAAAGGGTCAGTGTACTCAAATATGGCATTTTATTGTGGCATTTGACTACAGCTGCCTCTCATGATATCTTTTGTTCTCTCTTCCTCTACACCAGGTCATTTCAGTCTTCCTGTCCTTTCACACAAGCATTATTGCATTTATTACATCTCAGCGGGTGGGGTAGAGTCTGTGTGTGTGTGTGTGTGTGTGTGGTGGGAGAGGGAGTAACAGTTAGAGCTAATCAAGTAGGAGGCTACCCATCTTTATCAAACCATTTGACACTAATACCATTAGGTGAGATGCATAGCTATGTGAGTTCATAAAATTAGGGCCGGGGCCAGCGGCTGAGCTAGCACAGACGCTAAGGCTCCCACCCACAAGCAATGTGATGAGATTAGCATGGTGCGCTAAGAGCTGACAGGCGTCATCAGTTCACATCAGGATGAGCCCACTGTGAGAGAAACCATACAACCCTCCTGGGCTAACTGTGTGTGTGTGTGTGTGTGTGTGTGTGTGTGTGTGTGTGTGTGTGTGTGTGTGTGTGTGTTGCTGAGCAAGTGAGTAAGTAACAAACGGGTGAGAGACAAGGTGGCTGATGGTGAGCAGGGTCAGGCACTGTGTGTGTTCAAACTGATAAAACCAATAAACTTGACGCAACGTTTGCATGGAAAGACCAGATGTTCCACAGGCCACTGTGCCAATGGCATTAAGAGCCAAGCCAAATATACTCACAGATTCATGTTACTGATGACGATGATGATAGGTCAAATTGAGTGTTACAAGTTCCAGCAACAAACGGCGACCTGCCTCGAACACTGATTGTAGCAGACAAGCATTGGAACGTGTTCTGAGGAGAGCAGACGCTTGGAGTGAGCTCTGTGTTCAGGCCAGTTCTGTCATTCTGGGACAATGTGACCTTGTACAAGCAAAGCACATTAGCAGTTGTCCAGGCTGGGAAAAACGCTGCTGCTGGCTAAGGCCAAAGAAGGGCCCCATGTTGACAGCTGATGTTGAATGCTGCTCTACAGCAGCACACTAAAAAAGACCACAGCTCCAGGGATTATTACTTATTTTGTTTGGTTAGTTGTTTAGTAGTTTAGTTAGTAGTTGTTTATTTGCACAAAGAAGATATAGAATACATATAATGGATAGAAAAAAGTAATTTCAGTGCATGAGAGGAAAGAAGCCGGAAAGGCCTGTTCAGAGTCCTCTTCTATTAAAATAAAAAAATCAAACAAACAATAACAAACAAACAAACAAACAAGGAAACATAACACAAATATATATATTAAAAAAAGCAAACAGAAAAACAGCAACCTAGAATAAGTAAATAAATACAACCAACAGAAGCATCCTTCCTTAAGGTTCATGTAGTACTCTCACTAGTAGTTTTAAAGTTTAGGAATTAGGGCTGTCAATCGATTAAAATATGTAATCAAATTAATTACAGACTCTGTGATTAATTAATCTAAATTAATCGCATACATATTTTTTGCTGTGAAAGTATTTTAAATATTTCAATTCAAATGAATCAATGAATAATCAGCATTAGTGACATTAAAGTTAAAAAACTCTTTTTATTATTATTTTCAGTGTTCAAATAACGACCATAACAATCAACAATATGACCTAATATGCTGAGGAAATAAATTCAAAAGGGTATTTTACAATAACTACGAATACACCGCAAGGCTGTAGGTTACCAGTTTCATCTCCGTCTGTGTTTTTCCGACAGCGGCAGAAACACAGTCAAACTTTACACCGTTTAGCGTTAGCTGTCAGCATTTTAACCGTGTTTAATCCAGCTGCTAGCTAGTGGAAGGCTAACGTTACCTGCTGTTGACTGTAGTGTTAACTAGCGTCACGTGCAGCAATGTTTCTGTTGCCTGTGGCAACGCATTCTCTCGTCTCCCTCCTTCATTTTACAGTTGAATGGCGGCTAGAACGGCTCCGGGTGAAAGGTCAATATGGAATGGATTAATCTGCGTTATTTTTGTTAACGCGTTATTTTTTCTCAGATTAATTAATTGAAATTAACGCGTTATTTTGACAGCCCTATTAGGAATATTTATTATACACAGCAAAAATATAAGAAAAGACAAGTGTACCCACAATATACATTCTACTACTATCTTTTAATTGATTTTTAACATCCAAAACTTTATAAAAATTCATAGGACCTCCTCAACTATGAGTGCAGCTCATCCATCCTTTCCTTCCAAACTAATGAAGTTACCAGTTACTGAGCTGTCAGCCTTCAGCAGCAAGCAATGTGAATGTAAAGTAATATGGATTATTTGCTGTATGTGTCAGATTGTGCTGTGATGTAGTTTATATTAATTATTAAATTAAAACATATATTTAAAAGTGGATTAAAAAAGGTGTAGAAATGAAACAGGTTATTACAACCCCAAATCAGAAAAAGTTTGGACAGGATGGAAAACACAAATAAAAAAAGAAAGTAGTGATTTCTAAATGTACTTTGACTTGTATTTCATTGCAGACAATGTGAACACAAAATATTTCATGTTTTGTCTGGTCAACTTAATTTGTAAATATACATCCTTTCCTGTCATTCAGACCTGCAACACATTCCAAAAAAGGTTGGGACAGGAGCAATTTAGGGCTAGTAATCAGGTAAATTGGTTAAATAATGATGTGATTTGAAACAGGTGATGCCAACAGGTGATTGTAATTATGATTTGGTACAAAAGCAGCATCCAAGAAAGGTCTAGTCCTTTAGGAGCAAAGATGGGCCGAGGATCGCCAGTTTGCCAACAAATACGTGAGAAAATTATTGAAATGTTTAAAAACAATGTTCCTCAAAGAAAGATAGGAAGACATTTGCTTATTTCACCTTCAACAGTGCATAACATAATTAAAAGATTCAAGGAATGAGGAGGAATTTCAGTGTGTAAAGGACAAGGGCGCAAGCCTAAGCTGAACAACCGTGATCTCCGATCCCTCAGGCGGCACTGCATCAAGAATCGTCATTCATCTACAAGTGATATCACCACATGGGCTCAGGACTACTTTAGTAAACCTTTGTCAAGTACCACAATACGTAGTTACATCCACAAATGCTAGTTAAAACTGTACTGTGCCAAAAGGAAGCCCTATGTTAACAGTGTCCAGAAGCGCCGTTGACTTCTCTGGGCTCGGAGGCATCTGGGATGGACCATCACACAGTGGAAACGTGTACTGTGGTCAGATGAATCAGTATTTCAGGTATTTTTTGGGAGAAATGGACGCCGTGTGCTCCGGACCAAAGAAGAAAAGGATCATCCAGACTGTTACCAGCAACAAGTCCAAAAGCCAGGGTCTGTCATGGTATGGGGTTGTGTCAGTGCCCTTGGCAAAGTTAACTTGCACTTCTGTGATGGCACCATTAATGCTGAAAAGTACATAGAGATTTTGGAGCACAATATGCTGCCTTCAAGAAGACATCTTTTCCAGGGACGTCCATGCATATTTCAACAAGATAATGCAAAACCACAAAATTACACCTGAAACACTTTATCACTTGGTGTCTTCAGTCTCTAAATGTCTTTTGAGTGTTGTGAAAAGGAATGGCAACATTACAAAGTGGTAAATGCTTTACTGTTCCAACTTTTTTTAAATGTGTTGCAAGAACCAAAATAGGAATTTTGTTTATTTGAAAAAGAAAAGAAAAAAAATCATGAGTATTGTCTGCAATGAAATACAAGTCAAAGTACATTTAGAAATCACTACTTTCTTTTTTTATTTGTGTTTTCCATACTGTCTCAACTTTTTCTGATTTGGGGTTGTACAATAAGCACTGTGCAAACTGTGACATGCCTGGAAATATGCACAACAATCTCCTTAACTAGAAAGCTTCTAGTGGGCTGTGGTGAAATGAAAGGACTTTGCCCAAGACTGAATCGTATTATAATTTCACTGTGTAAATCCCTGAAAGATCCATGGGATCACTCTTTAAGTTGGAAGCAGCAGCCAGAACATTTGTATTCCTCGAATAAACTCCCCTTAGGTTTTACTTCATTTGGACTGCCTCCAGAACCAGAAGGGAGAGAGCAAGAAGACTTTAACCCTGACCGCACAAGTCACTACCTGCCACATCACATACACACCGAGGGAATTTAGACTGATAACTTTTTAATTGTGGGTTTATTAATGCTTGATCACTGGACAGGAAAGCTGTAATGAAACATCCATCCTGACGGGAAATGCAAATTAGCTTTTTATAATACAAGCTAAAATTAATAGAACCTTGCACCCAGACAAATGGCCTCTGACTTCCCCCTGTCTTGGCAAAAGAAGAGGATTGTGAAGAGGAGTGTTTTCCTGCCTGAGCTACCAATCAATAACTTGACGGGCCAGATGGTTTGTTACACAGAACCATCTGAGAAGCTGTCATTGGAAAGTGTTTGGAAAAGAGCAGGCACTTAAAACAAATACCTGGCAGGTGGTTGGATGAACCACCTATCTATCTATCAAACTCTTGCCGAAGCCAGTCGAGAAATGAGTGAAAACATCTTGCCAATCTGTCCCAAAACTTCCCAGGTGGATAATTAATAGGACTGTAACGATATGCGATATGAAACCGAAATCACGACACTCAGATCCACAAACCTGTGTCACGGAGTGAGAAGGCAGAATCGCGACACACCCCTTCCAACTCCCCCTTTTGTCGGATAAATTTAGCTAACTGTAAAGACGGCTAAAAGCGAACCGGGGGGCCGTTAGCGTCCTTAGCACCGGAGTTTAGTGCTGACCGGGTTTGGATTGCTGTAACGATAGCGGCTGGCTGCTAGCTGTGGATGTGTCCCCGGGGCTGTTGTCAGCTCTCATCCCGACTGAAGCCTAGCAACGCCGGGAGAGTGAGGCAGACACACAGGAGTGTGCTAGCTGGCTAAATTACCATCAGATTAGTCGTCTAGTTAACGTTACTGATGAATTTGTGGGTTAGCCCAGAGTTGTTAACCATGGTCAAAACAATCATACTAAAAATAACTGAGCGTGTTGAACAATGTCGTAATCTTATTTTATCCACCAAGAATTAGCTAACGTTATAGACCAAGCATTAGCATTAGCTACTTGTCAACCAGCACCTTTATAGTAGGCTAACCTTTAAAGCAACACCAAAGCACTTTTCCTCTTCGGTCCCCCTACAGGTTGGAAGCGGAATTGTCCATTACTGTTACCATTACCATTATTCGTATGTGTCATTCGAACGAGTTGATGAACGACTGAAGCGATTTTGGAAACATTATTTTAAGGTACAAAAGAATATTTGGTGTTGGATCGATCGATACTGAAATCAATAAATAAGGTCTCTGTTGTATTACTGTGTTGCAAAGTGGCATGTAATCAATGACAAAACGATGCCATGTGGCAGAAAAAGAAGTTGTGTTACGTTTACTGAGTATAACGCTCCTCCAACCCCCCCCCCCCCCCACACACACACACACACACACACACACACACACACACACACACACACACACACACACACACACACAAAGAGCGGAATGAGAGGGGCAAAATATCATAGAAGTGTAGTTCTCTTGATCCAGACTACTTGAAGCCTGACAAGATGGATTTTTGTGTGGTGTAATCAAAGGACATGAACTGAAAAAGAACTGTGACTGACTAAACTGCTTGCATTCATGTGTGAAATGTGTGATTTTTCAAAACAGAGTAAAGAACCATTATTGTTAGTTTGATGTGAAGAACGACTGACACTTTGACAACACTCAATGTCCACTAACTCAGTATGTTTGACAGACTGTGCTTTCAGTTATAAGACGGGAGATCGAAAAGCTTTTGTTTGCGAAGACCTCATTAGCTCAGTAACCTTCGACACAGATGTTTGTAAAGTATTAGTTCTTCCAGCCAATCTGAAGACTGACTGAACTCCCTAAATGATGTGCCACTGTCTCTTTATCTCTGTCAGTTGATGTCTGGTTGATTCGGTTAACATGCAAACAAAAGCACTCCTATTCTGCCTCCTCAAAGAACAACTGCATACTAATTTATTTCCTACATCAGTCTGAACCAATATAGTTGACTGTGGAGCTGGTGCTGCTTTCTTTCCCCAACAAAATACACACAGTTTGTCTGTCCTATCCAAGCCCTCGGTCTTAAATCTGTTTACTGCCTCATAAATATCCCTCAGTGTCTGAAACCGCCTTCCTGGATGGGGAAATTCCATCCAAACAGTAAGTCACATTATTTTACACTAAGGAAGTGCAGAAAGACGTCATCAAGGCCACCATTATCCATCTTTCTTAGTATTCCTCTCCATCCACAAAACTTAGTTATCTACATTTTCTCTCTATATTTACTCATCTCCTCCATACACATACAATATGTCATCTTCACAAAGGAGGGCGAGTAATCTAAATGAAGCTCCTCTGCACTGCTAATGACTTTCTGAGCAAGAGAAATGTTTCCCTCTTCACTATCACGACTGAAGTAACATATTGGACAAATGCAGATGGTTCATAGTCAAACAAATTAAAACTTGGGATTTAGCTTGGGTTATGAATGATATGGTTTTGTCAGGTCAGCAGCTTGTTTTTGGAAGAACACTGCAGAACAAACCCCCTTGTGTTTAACTGGGTTCAGACCCGCAAGACCAGTGTGAAGCTGGTCGATAAGCTTGTAACAGGTGGACTTCTTCCCACTATCGAAGAATAGAAAGTAGAACTGGGTTATTGGGGATATAGACAATGCTTATCAAATGCCAGGCACATTTGTCTGTCATCTCCTCTGTCTATCGGTATCAGACAATCTCCTTCATCTCCATTTCTTTTATGCTCCCCATCTGGTCTAGCTGGTCCTCTGAAGCCGGCTCATGTCTTTGGTTTTCTTCAAATACTCTCCCCACTCCCCCTAATCCTTCTTCCAGACTTATCTCACTCAGTCTTTGACAGTGTCTCTCTTATTTTAATATTGGTATTATCTTTTTAGCATTCTTGTTCCTCCACCTCCTTCATGGTGCCCTTTTCTGATCCATCATTTCCCATCATCATGCTGGCAGTGCTATCATGAATAATGAAAAAAAATAAAATAAAACGAGAACAAAAACAGAACATTGAAAAAGAAAAGCTGAGTCAGCTCCCTTGGCACTGATGGTATTTCCTCTGGGTGAATACGGAGTCTTGGAGGGACGAGGATGTAAATTTGCTACAGCACTACAAGGGAAGACGCTCGGTTATAGAGATGGGAATACAATGAGATAAATAAATCAACTGATTTCACTGCATGTGCAAACTTTGTCATTATAGAATTTGCATCTGTATATCTTGTCCATGTGCACGTGCATACAGCATTTTTCAATTGCCAAAGCATGTTGTGTATATGAGTACTTTATGTCTGCATAAATATTAGCACAGTGTGACTGACGTGTTTCATGTTCTTTTCGCACGTTTTATTTTCCCACCAGATAAAAAATACAGCTTTTGGAGAAACAGTGAATAGTTGTTATTTTATCATCAAAAGATTTTGACCAATGGCACAAAATCAGTAGCTGAATACAAAAAGCAATGCCGATGGGTTCTGTTTATTTGCCTAATCAAATCACGAATACACATTCATGTTTTTGTGCCCATTTGTGTGTGTAAGCTCATCTGTGTGAGTCACACACACAAGCATTTGGACAAGCCTACTGCCTGCGATCACTGTGGACCGTGGTAACCTGATTTTCTGATCTAGCCAGATTAGCTGTGATTTTAACAGATCCCATTTGATCCATGCACAGTGGTCTCTAAACATGCTCCTATCTCCTTTTTAACACCAATTCAAAGAGTAGCTTAGACTGCAGTTGACAGGCTCTTCATAAATAATGCAACATAGAGCGCATGAAGGAATATTAATATAAACTTAGCACAAAAAGTAAGAACATTTGTGTTTGGTAGATTATTTCTCTGTGGTAGTAATGCCTTTTGGCAATAAATCTTATACCGTTGGAAAGCCTGATTAGTTATCTTTCAAATGGTGCCCCATTTGAAAGGAACATGTATTTGTGGGATGAGCAGCAGCGCTGAATATGTGGGTCGCGCCCCTGAAAAATTTGCCAAATCTTCTCTGCCAATGCCAAACAGTTTATTCAGCCATTGACTCGTTTGGTGTTTGGTTGATTGGATGATTGAAGTTTAAAGAAACAACACATATTGGCAATTTAACAATTTATTCATTTCACAAACAGGAGCCTCAGTAGCGTGTGGGAAAACCATACACAGCCACAACAGGCTGGCATCTCCTCCTCATGCTGGTCACCAGCCTGGTCACACTCTGCTGTGGGATGGCATCCCATTCTTCAACCAGCATTTGTCGCAAGTCAGCCAACGTGGTTGTGTTGGTCACTCTGGCACGAACAGCACGCCCAAGCTGATCCCACAAGTGTTCAATGGGGTTGAGGTCAGGACTGCTGGCAGGCCAGTCCATCCTCTCCACTCCCACATTCTGGAGGTAGTCTCTGATAAACCCCGCCCTGTGGGGGCGAGCGTTGTCATCTTGGAGGATGGAGTTTGGTCCCAGACTGTGGACATATGGGATTGCCACTGGTTGCAGAATCTCATCTCTATATCTCTCTGCCTCCAATGATGACAAGCCTCGTTTTTCCAGTGAGGGAGATGCCGCCCTACACCATCACACTGCCTCCACCAAAAGGTGTTAATCAGCAGTCAGCATAGCGTTCTCCGCGTCTTCTCCACACTTTGACCCTACGATCCAACTGCCGTAGGCAGAATCTGGACTCATCACTGAACATAACGTTCCTCCACATGTTCAGGTTCTAGTGCACGTGTTGGCGACAATTGTTTGGCATTGGCAGAGAAGATTTGGCAAATCTTTCATGGGCGCAACCCACATACTCAGCGCTGCTGCTCATCCCACAAATGCATGCTTCTTACAAAGTAATGGGGCACCATTTGAAAGGGAACTAAACAGGCTTTCCAACACTATAAGATTTATTGTCAAAAAGCATTGTTACCACAGATAAATAATCTACCAAACACAAATGTCCTTACTTTTTGTGCTAAATTTAGTATAATTTGTAGGAAATACCATGTACCAGATTTTGTACCACTGGTCATGTACTATATTTGTGATATATTTGTATCAGAGTTCTTGAATAAAATGCTTTGTCAACAGGCAAAAATTCAACTCCCAATTTCAAGTCCCCATTCCAAGACTTAATACATCATAACAGGTCATCCAAGCCCATACAATGTTAAAGGCTCCTCCAATAAAAAGCTCAGAAATACAACCTATTTTTGACATACGCAGTTTATCCTCATCCTTTAATTCTTTAATGACAAGGGCTGCCTAATTCTACCAGTAGTTCAGGGCTCTTCAGTAAACTGTCCGGGTCACAATCCAGCTAACTGTCAATAAGCCTGCCCTTATTTTTGGGCTTAACGACTTGTTGCTCTGACAACAGTTCCAGGTATAAATTATATATATATATATATATATATATATATATATATATATATATATATATATATATATATATATATATATATATATATATATATATATATATAATTACATTTATAATTCAATTAATTAAAACATAATTAAATGAATTAATTAATAAAAAACAATTATAATTATATAATTATATATAATTAATCTGGATAAATCTGTTAGCCAGGTACGTAAGAATGGGGCCCTGGTCGCTGTAGAGTTAGTCTCTCATTTAGCGAGATCAAGCAGGTTCAGCCTGGCCTTTTGGTCCTCTCAGGGACACACCTTCATGTGTTGCATCCTTCACAGGACTCTGAAATGGGAATGAGCAGCTGTCTCTCATTATATCTCTTTATCTCTGGATGTCTCTTACTATACTGATTTGCCTCTTTTTTCCTTGTTCTGGTTTCTCTTTATTTTTCTCTGTCACTCACGCACTGCAAGATGTGTGAATATAATACAGATTTAGCTCTCTACTGTATGTTCAGACAAAGTCTATTTGGGAGGGTGATCATATCAGAGGAACATGACGTTCAAAGATATTCATACCAAATTACACATTTACTTACTCGTACTAAAACACAGCGATTACTGAGCCTGTGGCATTTTTATATCTGCTTGGGGACAAGTACAGAACATGACTCCAACAACCTAACTACAAATGATCACAATAATTATTGTAAATTTCATTTTTTTTTAGCACTAATGCTAACCTCAGCCTCTGTTGTGCTCTGCTTGCTACTTACATCCACAAAGACATTTGTACAGAAGCCCTGACAAGCAAGTAAGAAAAACTATTCTGGTGATCCATTTCTTATTCTGATCTAAATTGTTTTCTCTCCTGTGTTTATGACATACGAACAGGAAACAAGGAACATAAACACAGGAAATTTAAAGTATTTAGAATATTTTTTTATTATTTACCTCTCAGGGCTTCCATACATGTGTCTGCTTAATTTGAAGTACTAAGCATAAACTGCAATGTTCTACATAAAAAAAACACAAGTTCTTTATGTACTTGCAGTTCACTCCCTCCCATGCCTAAAAATTGTCAACTGCATGTCAGATGTGGGTAGTGTCAGCGTGATAAAAAAATAAGCTTTTTGTTTGAGCTTTTCACAAAACATACAGTATCTCCACAAGTTTGGCTTCAAAGCACCTCTTTAAACAGAAGAGAAGGGAAAAGAATGATATATCCATGGATGAATGCTTTAATCCTGAAGTGAATGATTCTTTGAGCCTGAGGCTAAATTTTTAGCAAGAAGCGATGGAACCATGCTGCTTTCCTTTCAGTTGAAAAAGCACTGTAAGTCCACAGGAGTGTAAATGTGAATGTAAAACTTGTACAGTATAGGGGCTGTTGGGGAAACCATACTGAGACGGTGGAAAAACGTTACAAACTGGAGCAGAAAAACAAATGTAACCTTTGGCTGCGGCTGAAAAGCCACTGGCTCTTTATACAGGTGTGTCTGAATTTATTATGAGTGCAAATTATTAGCTTAACTAGGAAACATTTTCATCCCATGTTTTCAGAGTACAACTAGAACTCCAGTTGCCAACAGTTGGTTTGAAAAAGCCTGAAAGTCACAACTCCATGAGAAAAAATGGCCGAAGATATAAAAACTACAGAAGTTGTAGTTCACACCTACATGCAATATCTGCAAACTCAGGGGCCATCCACACGGAGACGCTTTTTGATGCAAACGCACGGGCCGATCGTCCAAACGAATCCTGAAAACGCACTTTTTTGAAACCTGGTCCCAGGGTGAAAAAATTCGAAAACGCCTCACTTACAGCTTTGTTTGGACGGCGAAACCGCATACGTGCGTATCGCTGATGTCATTGCCACACCCCTCGACCTCATAGCCTGCTGCCTTCAACCTTACCCCGCTAGTACTAAAGTAGCTGACTGCTCTAGCAAGGACGTAAGGTTAGCTGCTATGGTTAGCTGTTTATAAAGTGGAAGTAGCTAGACAATTTATCAACTAGCTAGCTAATCCGTCTGCTTATCAACTCCTTGAATGGATTATAGTAACTTTTAGCACGGCTTATTGTAGAAAGGCTACTGCAAGAAAAACGTGTAGCTAGATTATCAAAAAGACATCGGATCATTGATGTTTGTTTGACTGCCGATGTTAGCTAGCAGAGCTAACGTTAGCTCTGTTAGCTAGGGCGCTGCAATCAAAGACATATTTTCTTGCGGCGTCATTATAAAATGAGCAGTGGTGAAAGCTATTAAAATCTAGCAAAGCCTGTTTACTTATTAGAAATTCTTTGAGTCTAGGTAGTCATGTTATGAACGGACGGACTGAAGACTGCTCTTCTTCTCCGTTTTTGGTTAATTTCTATAGCAATAAAAGCCTAAAGGCCTGGAATATGAAGTTGAGTCATTTACAAATGGATTCGTTTGGACGCAACTATTCCTCAAACAAATCCAGGAAAGACGGGTAAAAAAAAAGATCGTTTTGGTACGTGTGGACGTGGCCTCAGACGGGCTGAAAAAGGTGACACGCGTGATAGAGCCTTGCCAAAATCCTTCACATTGACTACTTGGCTATTTTGCAGTGGCTCCGGGCGGAGCTTAACGCTGCCCATGATGATTGTAATTGGTTTAAAGAAATGCCGGCAAGCAGCCATCCGGTCCTGCAGCCGCCATTTGTTGGCTGCAGGACCGGATGGCTGCTTGCCTGTGCTGGGTTACCTCCACCCCCCATTCCCCTCCCCGTTGCAAGTCATGTTGTCGACTCGTGTTGTTATGTCTAGTGATTATGTGCTTATTGCTGAGGTGTTTTTTCCTGTTCCCACACTGTACTCTTCACAGGAGCATAGTCTGGGAGTTGCTTTTTTTCTCCTCCCCTTTCCTCATGTTATGCTGTATTTTTATATTTTAAATTTTTTTCTTACTTGTTGCATCTTCCAGCCCTGTCTACCCCCCTTGTATGTATGTTTGTTTGTGTACGGGCAGGTTGATGGTTCTTTTTGTGAAGCGCTTTGGAAAACCTTGTGTTTGTTAAAATGTGCTATATAAATAAAGTTGGATTGGATTGGAAAAAAAACAGGGCACGTTTTTCTCCCATCCTGGAAGCGAAATTACGAATCCCACTATGGGAACGCCAAGACCCGCCCTTCAATCACTACTATTGGCCAGGCGTCCAAGGTAACGTGACCCCATTTGTTCATGTCCTATCCCCTGACCAATCCACTATCCTAACCTTAACCACTCGAGGTGAAATGCCTAACCCCAACCAATCGAGCTGCTTCGGAGGGCGGGTCTTGGCGTTGCCATAGTGGGATTCGTAATTTTGCATCCTGGAATGCTGTGTGGACTAGCCAGACTCTCCTCCGCAGCGCTGTTTTACCATTATAAAGGCTAACACAGTTGATATAAAGTTATATAAATAGAAAATACAATGTAGAGTTAATATAATATTGTTTCGAGTTTCCGACATTTTTTAAATGTCTGAGAGTTTGTAAATCAATAATGATTTATCATCACATATTCCATCCAAACATCTTCTAACATCCTAATCAACTCCATACAGATAAACTGCACACTGTAATATCTCTCTTGAAGCTTTATGTCAACATACGGCTTTCAGAATCCAGCTGGACTTTCCCATGCATAACAAAGAATTGTCTTTGCTGTTACACAAGAACAGAGGATGGTCCCATTAACACAAAAAAGGGCACCATACAGAAAGCCATTGTTTTGATTCGGGTATTTAATAAATAATCTGCAAAGGAGCTCTGAGGGAAGGAAAACTGTCCCTGCAGCATTTGACTGCATTTTTTTACACAAGTTAATGACAATAAATAACAAAACCAGCCAAGTATAACAAATGAATTGTATGCCTGTACACATACACAAACAAAGGCACATGCACACAAACTCATGTTTTTTAATTAAATCAACCATGACCGTGTAATTCAACAATGGAGGAAGCACAGTGTACATGCATATTTAAAGTCAAGAGTTGTTCCTGTCCCTGTTAACAGGTTGTAATCCTTCCTTTGCTTATAATTTGAATCTAAGAAAAAAAAAAGATTTCACCGGCTTGTGATGTATCTATATATAGATGGCAATGTTGGCCTGTCAGTCATTGTCCCCAGAGGATGTATCCTAATGACGTTGGTGATCCAATCAATCAATTTTATTTGTAAATTTAAAAACTTCGGTACCAGAAAAAGCGTGTAAGCGTGAGCTTATCTTTCCCCTTTGCATGTTGACAGAGAGCGGAGCTCTGACACGCACGCACGCATGCATGCATAGAGGTGCGGGCGGAGCAAACTCAAGCAAACTACGTTGTCTCTGCAGTTTTGTTGACGTCACAGTGAGTCACAGCAATGCTGATAAAGCGGTTGCAAGTGTGGTTTTCAAAACTTCACGCAGACACCGTTTGATTCTGTGTGATATTAAGGGCGAAGCGACAGCGGTCGTGGCAGAGGTTTCTATGTCCTGGTGACTGACTGACAGGCTGAGGTTGTAAGGCAAGGCAACTTTATATCTATAGCACATTTCAGCAATTCAAAGTGCTTTACATAAAACATTAAAGTGCTCATATTATGCTTTTTGGCTTTTCCCCTTTCCTTTATTGTGTTATATATATTTTTGTGCAGGTTATCGGTTTACAAAGTGAAAAAGCCCAAAGTCCCCCCCAAAGGGACTTACCATTTCCAACAGAAAACACTGTTCACAAACTGCTCCAAACAGCTCTATTAGGGATGTAACGATATGCGATATGAAACCGAAAGCGCGACACTCAGATCCACAAACCTGTGTCGTGCTGTGAGAAGGCAGAATCGCAACACACACCCCTTCCAACTCTCAGAGTTATCCTTCCCGTCCAGATCACAAGACCACATCGCAAGTAAGCTCCTCTTTTTTCTGCTTGTCAAGAGTTACATGATAAATGAAACTATATTGATGAGTTAAATCGGCCGTCCGTATACCAGGCAGACGTGTACAGCTGACAACCTGCAGGTGGAACCTACTAGCCAGTCTGCTTCCGACTGGCTAGTAGTCCTTACCTAGGTACTGTCAGGACACGCCCTCATACTCTGCTTCTGACTGGCTAGTAGTCCTTACCTAGGTACTGTCAGGACACGCCCTCATACTCTGCTTCTGACTGGCTGGTAGTCCTTACCTAGGTACTGTCAGGACACGCCCTCATACTCTGCTTCTGACTGGCTAGTAGTCCTTACCGAGCTACTGTCAGGACACGCCCTCATACTCTGCTTCTGACTGGCTAGTAGTCCTTACCTAGCTACTGTCAGGACACGCCCTCATACTCTGCTTCTGACTGGCTAGTAGTCCTTACCTAGGTACTGTCAGGACACGCCCTCATACTCTGCTTCTGACTGGCTAGTAGTCCTTACCTAGGTACTGTCAGGACACGCCCTCATACTCTGCTTCTGACTGGCTAGTAGTCCTTACCTAGCTACTGTCAGGACACGCCCTCATACTCTGCTTCTGACTGGCTAGTAGTCCTTACCTAGCTACTGTCAGGACACGCCCTCATACTCTGCTTCTGACTGGCTAGTAGTCCTTACTGCACATGTGCGACTCCCAACAAAGATGGAACAGAAGTGAGATGTCTCACTCTGTAGCTAAAACAGAGAGCTCAACACACAGGGTGAAAAGAGGAGCTGCAGCAATGCACAGTACAACAAATATATGGTGTTTTCTAAAAATTAAACCACATAACCTATTCTGGTACAACCTCTAAATATAATTATGAACCTGAAAATGAGCATAATGTGAGCACTTTAAAGAGCACTTAAAACGTTCATGAAAATAAAACAGGCATTAATATATTAAAATACAAATACAAGAATAAAAGTTACAGTGAAGTGTAAGAAATGAATAATAATTTGATTTAATAAGTTCTAGGGACAGGTTGTGGAGGGGAGAGGGAAGTGTTTTATTTTTTATTTTGTTTTATGTATAAAATGTTCGAAATAAAGTATCGAAATAAAGTACCGAAAAAAGGTACCGTTGGGTACCGGCACTGAATTTCAGGTACCGGTACCGTAAAAAAAGTGAACAGTACCCAACCCTAACTACTGTGGTCATGGAAATGCTCTGATTAGCTCTATATTGCCCCCTTGAGGAGTGACGTTTGCATTACATTACATGTCATTTAGCTCGCACACCTCTGGAGCAACTAGAGGTTGAGTGTCTTGCTCAGAGACACATTGGTTGATGTATCGCAGTGGGAATTGAACACGGATCTCCCGCACCGAAGGCACGTATCATATCCACTGCGCCACTACCACGCCCTTCCCCCACCTAAGAGCACAAGTTCAGTATGTTCACAGAGGATGCGCATTTGTGCCAGCTGGGCATTGTCATTTGCGTACATAATAAAGCGGATTTATTCTCTTCTAAACCTTCATTAGCTTTTATAGACAACTGGTTTACATTTTTGGTTTTTGAAAATAATCCCTTTCTGCCATGCTGGTGCCCCACCCCATTAATGCTGATAGTGCCTAATTAATTTCGTCATCTTGGTCTTGGGTCTTTTTCTCCACATCTGGAATACCTACTAGAGTATATGTGATTCACCCCCTAACACAGTCAAAATCATTTTCCACTTGATTCCTTTAGATTTTATCTTACCTTCTTTACAAGCTGGATCACATATGTAATCTACTCTTTTTTTCTTGTGACATCTGTCTGTGGTGACTTAGTGGTGCTGTTACCTCCCTAACTCTGCATTTCTTATCAGTGTTATTATTACACTGCTTTATGTACCGAGGAGCCCAGTTTCAAACAACACTACCATACAGCTTGAAATCCCACCCTAATGTTCATCTTCAAAATGACTGTGTCAAATATTAGTTTGCATTCTGTTGGATATTACAAAACAATGGTGTTTGAACAAAGCAGCTTATTTTCCTTCTCTCCCATCTCTCCCCATGCATTCAGTGTAAGCAGTGAAACCCGAGCACAGATGTTTGTAGTTTTTACTCATTTAATGCTGTAGATCTAGTGCAATATAAGCTTTCAAACGAGGCAAAAGGTTGAAAATGTCTTAATCTGCGTTTCATTTATCAAAAAGTGATAGGAACAGTTTTGCTGTGAGAACGACACTAAACAAGGAAATAATGGGCTAGGCTAAGGGGTAACATTTGTCACTGGGTTTTAATCTTTGCTTCGAATGCCTGATATGAAAAACTGAGGGAGGAAAAGGAGTGCAAAAGTGCAAGTCTCTGATGTGAGATGCTTCAAAGACCAGCAGGGGAACTAGAGCCAAGGTAGAACCCTGTCCAAGATGGAGGTCTCAGCAGGTCCCCAGTGAAAGCAGAAATGTGTCTGATCACAGCCACAGGGAGTCCTGCACTTCCACACATAACGTCTAAGAGTGTGTGTGATTGTGAATGCATGCGTGCTGTGTGTGTGTGTGTGATCTCATGCATGCTCTCTCACCGATCAAGGAGCCTTCAGGGAGACACCATCAAAAGAGCCTAATTAATCAAACGTAACAGAGCTGCAGCGCAGGTGGAACACTAAACAGGAATTCTGAGAAGACCCACATACCTAAACACTCCGCCACTCTACCAAACATAATTTCACCACTTAACCTCCAGGAATTCAGCTCTCTGAACTGCTTCTGGTTTGAGTTTACTTCAACTGTACAAAGAGCTTCAGTGCACAATTTAGCCAAGCCCAGATAACTCCATGTATGAATGGGTGTGTGAGCCTGCTTACTTCAACATTACACACACACATCCTCTTTCCCTCATGTTCAGGTTAGGATCAATACGATGATTGATTAAGGACAGATATCTTGGCAGCAGACAGGATACGGGCATGGGATCGAGTATGGAAGACAGTGGCCCTCAAGAAACCAATCGATCTGACCTTTAAGGATCGATGATCCACTCAAGAGTAAATGAGAAGCATCTGGCAGTTAAAGCAGGTTCACCTAATATCTGAATAAGAAATGCATTTCTGTGGCCTTATGGTAAATAAAAAGAGGAGTAATTGACTGACGGGGTTCTGGTTACTTTTAAGTTACTTGGCACAAAAATGCACCCGTTTTGATTCACTCCATTGGGTGTTATCAGTAGGGCTGGGAGAAAATCAGATATCACGATATTCTTGACCAAATACCTCGATATCGATATTGCGACAATATTCTAGGGTTGACAATTGGTGCTTTAACAAAACATCTTCACACTTAGATTTTAGATAAATAATCATCAGTAATGTGGACATAATGTCTGAGTGGGGAAAAGGCAAATAATAGAACAGCTAGAGCAGTCTGGTAGGTTCAGAAAAGTTCACTTTACTGTAATGGCAGTAAAAGACAACACTTATGTCATATCACGCTATTACATTATCCAAAATCTAAGACGATATCTAGTCTCATATCACGATATCGATATATCAATATATTGCCCAGCCCTAGTTATCAGTGGTTATCAGCGTCCTAGATATGGGTTAGAAGGGGCCACTACACCTTCTAGTAAGTTCAGAAGGCCGTTATGATCTATTCACATGGTAACAGTTGCGGTTAGTTTGGTCAGGGCTTGGTCACTTTTTAACGCACTGGGATTTCTGTTACCTTAACCAAGAAATGGGTTACTTGGTTAAGTTTAGGAAATACAACTACTTTGTTAGGTTTAAGAAAAGATTGTGGTTTGGGTTAAAATACTTACATTTGTGGTGTTAGTTAAGAACGTTACATAAGACTTACGTTAACTTTGTACGTAGCCCAGGTAATTAAAAAAAAGACATGACTTTTGGTTTCACACGGGACACAAACACCAGACTCCTGGGTTAAATTCCTGTGTTTGTTTGACCCATCCACCACCCCAGCCCTCCTCCTCACGAGGAGTTTCAGTCTTAATACTACTCCCTACCATTGCTGCTCTTCATAATACTTCATCTTACAGCACCGCAGTCGAGCAGTTGCTCGGAGCATCTAATATTGACGTGGACGGTCGATCCAGCTTACCAGTAGATAATGACTGCCTACTGAGCCAATTAGGAGGTAGAGTAGGGCCATACCTCCTCATATCTGTGGTAGTGATAAACAACTGACAACCATTCAATCGGCTGATAACATTCGAAGCTGGTAAAAAATGTAATGTTCTGTCGTACTCAACTACTACTTAAACATGCTACCGTCAATCCATTTGTTCTGTAATGTATAGAAATCAAGGTAACCGCCAACCTGCACTTGTTTTTCTGTCAAAGCAGTCATTTTATTGTGACTTAATGCATATCACAATGGGTTGCAAAAACAGATTTGCTGGATAATTATATGGTCCTTCTCTCTGAAGGCATTTATAACAATTGGAACCACAGGAGGTAGTTTCAGTTACAAAACAATACACAAATACATACATAAATACTTACATGCACACACAATAGCCATGCTTTGGGAGAGATGTCCACAATGTAGCACAGGAACACTAATTGGATAGTTAACAGACTGTATTCTAATTACATCAGAATGAACATTGAGTTGAAATAATGAGATTTTTTTTTCCCTGTCTTTGAAAGGTATGCTGTACTTGTAATTGCTTCCTTCCGTTGTATTAGTCTTTTAACTGTAGTTCATTAAATGCGAGAGAGAGTTAGACAATAGAGAATGACAGCACCATCGTAGCTTACACAGGTAACTATTATCCCTGGAGATAGTTTGCCCGGAATAGTGTCAGCCTCTGTTGGAGTGAAGAGCTGATCAATCTCTGGAAGGATACATGACACTTAATTGTGTATTTTCTTCAGCTTTAAGTGTTTCACAGAAGTAACACTGAGCCTACTACTCCAGGAATCTACAATTGGAAAAAAAACATTGGCTTCCTATGAGGTAGACACATGATAGTGATGAGATAAATTCAGGGCCAGGTTAATTAAGTTGTGGCGTCAGACAATTAGCGTAGTAATGTATTACTAAAACAACCTGTAAAAAGTAATGAGCTCATGTAGTGTGGCTGACCTTGCTTTTATAGTGCAGGGCAATTCATTAAAGAAGCAGGGTCAAAGGTGGGCCATTTGCTAGGTTATTGACAATTCTGTGGTCCTCTGATGACACACTTGACAAAAAAAGACACAGGGGATGCTGCAAGCTCATTTGGACCAAAGTTAGAGTGTGCATTAAAAACTGGTCTTTCAACACCTCTTAGGTCTCCATGGTGCAGCAACCTCTAGGCTAAGAAAATCCCTCAAGGTTTCATCGTGGATGAAAAGAGAAAAGCAGCCTTGGCTAATCTATAGCAACTCATGAGCAGTGTGTTTATCAAGTGGGCTTAGTGTGTTTCTGAGAAATGAAGGTTGACAGTAGAAGGACTGGAGAGAGCCCTGGGGCTCAACTTCAGACACAGAACCTGCCATTCCTCTTGGTGTGTCTGATCAAGGTGCATTTCACATTCTATTCTACTAGTCCTCTGTTAGCTTTCCTAAACTGCTAAAGATGATACTGGCCTGAAGTAGTAGGGCAGTATGTATGACTGGATTCAAACCTCTGATACAATATATGTATTGGTTATTTGCATGCTTTCTCCACACTGTTGAGTACACAACGTAACTTCACAACAGGCTATTGTGTAATGCTGTAATAAATGGACCTGAACATTTTAACCCACAGAGGTCAGTGCAGCAGTGCTTTTGCTCCATAGAAGATTCAGTTTTACCACACTGACCCATCTGGTTACCTGGCCCTTAAAGGTGCAGTACGTTTTGGGCTTTAGCGGAAAGGGGGGAGGGACTGAGTTGTCGATGTTCAAATTTTTTGGCTAAGTCCTGGATCTTCTCAATCTTACCTACGGCACCTTTAACCGTCCACACTATCTGAGATGTTCTTGTTATCATGCTAATCGGAGCACCACCTCTCCTAGAATAGCTTCCTCTGTAGAAACGGCATTTCCCTTAGGTATACTCCTAAGAAGAGGCTTTTATCATTAACCCTTCATCTCAAATAGGTGCTCTGACCTTTACATCAAACTGCTACACGGCGCTGTATGTTGAGTCCATTATCTTTTTGTAATTTCCTTATAATGACTGACTGACTTCCTACTGTTACAATGTGCAATCACAATATAAGGCACACAGTAAAGTGGAGGGAAGAACACAAGGCAACAAACTGTCCCTCTGGAAATGAGTAAGTGGCCTCATTATAAATTTAACTTAAACTGTTTATATCTGTAGGTACATTCTTCAATGACATTATTCAAAGCACCTTTGGTTCCCCAGGTATGAGCAGCACTTTTTATAGCATGTCCTGGTTACACAAGGAGATGATAGGGGATTTGGAACGGTTGTGGCAGGGACATTTTGAGTGATATCAACGATGCAGGAGATGTTGCTTCTGACTTGGTTTAGATTAAACATTTTAGATTAAACATTTTTCTTCACCCAACACCACAGAAATCATGGCAAAACAGAATGAGATGGGAAAGGGAAAAAAGGGAGAGATAAAGGGGTAAGGTGAGTTGCCAGTTTTTTCTGATGTGCAATCACGAACATTTGGCTTCTTCCTGTTTGTGTTTAGCCGACACATTTGTTTTCTATATTCTAGCTTGGATTGGCATACAATAAGATTTGATGACCTTGCTGCCTCTGGAAGCATACAAAGTTGTGTTAACGGTATTGGAGGTGGCATTGCTATTAGGTTTTGCATTAAATTACAAGAAAAACAACAGCAGTTCTTCCATCCTCATATAGACTGGATTGCTGAGAGTTTGCCATTATGTTAAGAATGCTTGAAATGTGCTCTGACTCCTGCTACACCATGTTTATTGCACAGAGCATTGGACAAAACACTGATAATCATGTCCTGCATGTATTTTACTTTAAGAGGGAGGATGTGTCTTCTGACATACATGAAAACAGGGCTTGTTATGGACAAAAGGTTGTGGGTTTCACTGACTAACAAACAATGTTCCATACATTGGTTCAATCTGTGATCTGGGTGAGCCAAATTTTGTTTTCTACTTTAATACCTACATAATACCTCACTGTTCGTTTTTCACAGACACAGTGTGTTGCCATGTAGGTAGCCATTTTATGCAGATGGCAGGGCCACCCGCAAAGCACAGTCTTGCCTCAAATGCCAGGGCCTGTATGTTTCAGGTCCAAAACAGATAAGTAGATCAAATTGCCTCTCATCCAAAGTAATGGTTTATAATTATTTGCTCAGATTAGAAGGATTCTGGGTGCAGAAAAAGGCATTAGATGGCTCTCCTGCCTGCGTGGCAAGTGGAACATTGATATGTCTGAAATCTCCCTGAGTAGAGGTGAAGGCAACAAGTCACATTCTTTCTTCTGGCTCATTTTAAATCAAACTTTGAGAAGCTTTGTGTGGAGCTTCTAATAAATAAGGATGACCTGCGGTGTTCTCTACCAATTTATATGTTCTGTACTGCACAAGGAGTCAACCCAGGTCTTTGTGAAAGGGCTCAAAAAGGTATTCCCAGAAGGCGCCACTGAGGCACTTTAAAGTTTGTGGGCAGCTATGCTCAAGTGCCCACCAGCTGCAGCCTTCATTTGCTCCATGTTGCTGCTTGTTCTTTCTTCCCAAAGAGCAGATATGTAGTGACTAAGCCAAAACAGTCACAGTTGGCCGAAAAGTAACTGGGGAAAATGTTATGCAAGACATTGTGCTATATCGCCTAGGGATGGGCATGATTAATCGACGATCGATAACTGATCATTAAGAATTTCATCGATCACGCTAATTTGTTATCGATTAAACTAATGCAGGTTGCGTTGCGTAGTGTGAGCAATGAAATTAATTCAACATTTTATCACCCGGGGGCGCCATAGGCTACTCAGTTACCTGCGAGTTTCTGTTTTGATTTCAAAAGTAATCATGAAGAGGTCACGGCCTATAGTCACGGCGAAGTGTGGCGTGGGACCGTTTTGATTTAAAAAATGACTTAGTTCACTTCAAACACTGCAACGGCGTCTATAAGTACAACACGGCCACGACTCAAATGATGTACCACTTAAACAAAGTGCATCCGACCCTGGTTAATGTCGGCGGCGGTGCGTCCTGCTCTCAGTCTCAACCTAGGAGCTGCGATGCACAACGAGCAGGAAAAATTACCCAAGGGATCTGCACGTTCATTCTGTTCAGTTCAAATTCCGTCACAACGTATCATCATCAGACTGGTAGAAACTCACTACGAAGAACGGAATAAGGTTCCCGGCCCGGCGGATGTTTTTGGCGGCTGGACTGACGGTCACCAGGTAGCGGCCGCGTCTGACCCCAGATCATAGATATATATAAAGCCTAGATGTCTCGTCCGCGCTGCTGGCCAATGGAGGTCGACGTCCGCACTTGGCGGCCATCTTGCCACAGTCAGCTCGCTCACTCATAACATTGTTTTAATGGTGCATGTACTTTTTAAACAACCATAACTTGCTCAATTTCTTACCGATTTTCAAACGGTTTGGTTTGTTATACACGTCAGAGATGTAGTTATGACATACTTATGAATAATTATAACCATGGACTTCCATATGAAAATAACATTAAACAGAACATATAGGTGGCTTTTCTGTTGCTGGCCACCTGAAATTAGAAATGCCCCTTCAATTACAGTATTCAAAATCAGGCTCAAAACACGTTTACATTAGCCTTCCCTGTCTCTGTCTTGATGTCGTCTTAGCTTAAATCATAGACTATGTGTATTTATTTATTGTATTATTCTTTAGCTAATGCGCTATGTACAGCACTTTGGTCAGTGCAAGCTGTGGGTAAATGTGATCTAAAAATAAATTTTACTTACTTACAATGAATATACACACGCACAAGGTATTTGTTATTGATGTTAAATCAATAGGCTACTAAAACTGTGTACAGAATGGCAACATGAGATATATATATCCTTTTATAATAGGAATATTACTAATATAATAAAAGCATTTGAATTATTACATAGTTATTTTAAACACGTTTAAACTATTATAAAAGTGACATTTATTTGCAATTACAATTATACATAAAGAAATGCTGCATGTTGACATCCCCCCCCCTGTAGAGAGAACAACACTACTGTGGAGGTATACACATGGAGGACAGACATACAAAATGACCCAAAACACAGCTTGGGCTAATGCCCTTTGAAAAGGACGATTTTATTGAGCTTTTGTCACATGTTGTTGCTCTGTAAGCTAAGGTTAGTCATGTTAGCGATGTGGTGCAGCATTAGCTTAAAAAACAGGGACAAAACTAATGTCAACAGCGTATGGTGGTGGCTGTCTATGCCATACTGCGTGTCGCCGATGTGCTCCCCGAGCCCAAACACATCCTCTGACCCCATCCTCTTCCGTACAATGTACATGACCTCTAGCAGTTTGATGGGCTGTGATCGGGCTGATGACTGACGAATGACCCACTCTGCTGCCCTGACGGCCCTCACTGTGCCTTCTGATGGAATCACCAGACCGCCATTGTTTTTAAAGTCAGCAGGTGGTAGCTCTGGTCCTTGATGGCAGATGCAGCGTCTGTCACCAGGCTGGCGCTTGCAGCTCACACTCCTCTCCAGTGGCTCCCTGTTGTTTTTGCCAAAATATCCAAATATATAAATAATAGTAATATGGAAATTAATAAGTTACTTTTTTAACAATTCAATCTCACTTTTCAATTCTGTGAGCCTGAATACATTTTAGGTTCTCATATTCTCCAACAGAAAACAACAGCATAATTTTAAGAAATTGTATAGGCTTGTCTACTTATAAGGCAAAAATATGTTTTGTGGCTCTGGACAAAAATGGCTCTTTTGATTGTAAAGGTTGCCTACCCCTGGTTGTAGTTTCAATGCTCACACATGTTTATTCATTCAAGTGTATGAGTGACAGAGCAAGTGAGATAGCCAGTAGTTCTCAAACTTTTTAAACAGAGCAACTAATATTGGGCTCTTAGACTACTAACACCATCATAGACCTTTCTGGGTACCACCAAGATAAAGGATTTAATATAGCAAGCCATATGATGCTCTCATTTGTTTGTGACATTCCAAATGCAAATACTCACAACATCAGGTTGAGGTGCATCCTGAGACAAGTCCATTGGCAGGTTGTCTTCTGCTCTTCTAGAGGTGGTTGTGCTTCTTGTTGCTGCCAGCTTAAATAAACCCAAGTAAAGAAGTTTAGTGTCTAAAATGTGCTGTAATAAACAACACATTATATAACTTGCAAAAACTAAAACTAAAGTGACATTTAATCACATATATTCACATATTGATATATCAGTCTCATACACCTTGAATTATTGTTGGTCAGTGATACACATACCCTTTGAAGATGAGCAGGAACGGTTGGCACAACACCATCTTTAAGCCGGACATTCTGCCCCGTTCTGTCCTCACTCCTGAAGTGTCCTGTCAGAGGCAACTAAACCGTCCCTACTTAGGGCAAGTTCCCACTGCCTCCTCATCTTTCCATTTTTGGGAAACTTTAAAAACATGAGACATGTACCCAGATATCAGTCAACATTTCCAACCCTATTTTTCCTTCTTTCAACATTAAGGGTAAGGACAAAAATACACACCTAAATTATCATAAGTACTGGGTAATTGTATGTATGTATGTGTGCATGTATGTACTTTAGAATAAGACAACCACACTAAACTAGTTATAAAAAGGTGTCCAAAAGAAACATCAGTAATTGTGTAAACAAACTTCTAAAAAGCCTTGGGTCAACAACAATCTTGTAATACTAGCATGTCATAGCCCTGCTGTTCCTGTGTAACAGGACCTGTATTGTGCATAAATTCACTAGCTAAATAACTAAGGATTATCCCAAATATAATCATAATATTGTCATATCTTACAGGTGAAAGGTTTGCGAATATGGCGATTTGAGCATCCGTAGGCTGCATAAAAGTCTGGCATCTTCCTTGTAAAGCCAGCAATTTCCTGTATCATAATGTAAGATGTTTTTAACAAACCAAACCGATTGGAAATCATGTGCAACTTATGTTATATTGAAAAGAAAGAGCAATTATGCCTCTCTCACTGACGTAAAATTGCTGGTAGCAGCTAAACTGTAGCTGCTACCAGCTAGCTAGGTCTCACTCAAATCGTCTTCTTGTTATTAGCCAGCTAGGCTAATAATTACAACCACACTCACAGCTTCTTGTTATTAACCAGCTAATAACTACAACCACAACTACATCCACATCCACAAAGATTGTAATTTAGACAAAAGACTAGCTAGCTAGCTAGTCATAACATCGTCATTGGTGTCAGTACACTGATACACAACTATGCTGCACGATTAAGTGGTTTTTCGAAAAGAAAAGCTGTAATTTCAACATGTTCAAGCATCCAGAATTATAGCCACGTTTATAACGTTTGTAAGAAAGATTTCAGCGAGATAAGAGTATTTGTGTTTGTGCAGATCACTCACCTCACATCAGGTACCACAGAGTCCGCCAGAAAGCTTGACTGTGACAAGATGGCCGCCGGTGATGCCGTTGGAAACTCCACCGTAAGACATCTAGGCTTTATATATATCTATGCCCCAGATCATGTCAATGATCATGCTTATTTTTCTCAACAAAAATCAGTAGACAGAAGTTGTATGTGAATTACTGGTTATTTTATATTAGGCCTTGGATAGTTTTTAGTAAGTATTATTATGTTTTTGGTTAAGTTATTATTTAACATGATTCTTTTTATTTATTATTATTATTGGAGCAAACGAGGGTCTCTGTTTAAGAACGCCGGTGTTCTGTCGATGTAGCATACTTTGTCAGAATAGCATACCGGTAGTTTAGTTTGATAGCGCGGTCTGTCAATTTAGCCTACTTTGTCAAAACAGCATACCAGTGTTTGTGAAGGGTATGCTGTTTTGATAGCCCCTGGTTTAATAAAAATACAGTTTATAAAGGGGAATGCTGTTTTGATAGCCCCTTTGTTTAATACAAATACAGTTTCTACAGATGGTTGGTTTATTTAAAAATTTGTTTATAAAGGGGAATGCTGTTTTGATAGTCCCTTTGTTTAATAAAAAAATACAGTTTCTACAGGTGGTTGGTTTATTAAAAAAAATTGTTTCTAAAGGGGTATGCTGTTTTGATAGTCCCTTTGATTGTACAAGTCATGCAATTAAGTAATGTGTATATAATATGCGATATAATACACCAAAACTTACCGCTTGTAATCTTAGGTATGCTGAAATGATGGTTTAAATTTAACGCATGCGCAATTCCACAAATTTCACTGCTGCACATGCGCATTTACCGAAGGTATGCCATTCTGATGAGTATGGTGTTCCGTCAGAACACCGGCTCGCAGCAGCAGGTTCCGCTGCTTCAGAGCATATATCTTTAAGTTTAGCCTAACCTCCAGTTTAACTGCCACAAGTTGTTCTTCTTGTAATTAAGATCTCATCGAGGAAAAACACGCTGTATTTTTGTATTTTCATTGTGTTTTTAATTTATAAAAAGTTAAATAAATAATGAATTTTAATATAAAAATATTAATGATTAATCGATAGTCTATCGTTAATTCTCTCGACAATTGACTAAGAAAATTTAATCAAATGCCCATCCCTAATATCGCCGCAAACAAACCTTATGCCATCCAGCTGTCACGTCTGCTACCTTTACTGTTTGTGTGGTTTCTTTTTGTGTGCATGCGTGTATGCGCAATAGTCAACCATTGAAAGATCTATCTATATTCACCAAATTTAGTACGCGAGGGCTGCAGATGGGATTTTCAGTACTCATTCTTTTAATTCATTCATTCTTACGCATTCAGGCTACTCAGCTTAAGGGTATGAGAAATAGTAACACTGGTTAAGTTATAAAAATGCAATTGTATACGACACTGCATTTTATGGTAAATATTAGGTGCTAATATCTTTCTCTGTAAAAATGCTAACAATTATACATATACAATTCTTCAATTTTAGATGTGATGCATGCTGTATGAAAATCAAAGGTTGACCATATAGTTTATGGCACATCACTATAGCTTCACATACATCCATTCATTCCTTTTTGGTGCATCATTGTACTAGAGCCAATCTGTGAATTTCTTTATTTGGATGATTCTACAGTAGACACATTTCAATGTTCAGTGCTTTTGTTTGCCTTTATGGTAGTTTTATATTGTGCTAAACCACACATTTAAAACCTACAGTTTAACTTTAATGTAGGTATAATTATTTAACAGAAATTATAGAATGCTAGTTGTAATTTTACAACATACACATGATTAAAATGTAAACTTCTAATGACTCCTGTTCAGAGTCACACGTTAAAGTACTGTCATTTAAAACTTTCTTTTTTATTTGTATACTATAGTTTTTCAGATGTTCATTCCAGATATGTGCTTCCTTCAAAGCCTGCAACAGTTGGTGAAGCTACGGTTTTAAATGCAAAGAATGTAATCTATACAGCCAGTGTTTGCCTTGACATTAAAACCAATGTCGGATAAGCTTCTGTAAGCCAAAGCTCCCTCTACATTTTGTCTTTTTATCCTGAATCCTATAATACTCAGCCCAGCTAAGAAAATCCAGATGACTCCCTGAGTTGGCAGATGACAGACAGCCCCGGGGCCACTCTATTACAAACAAACAAATCAACGGCTTCAGCAAACAGCATTCTACTGGATATCTCCTCCTGCCAGTCAGCTCCGAGCTCCAACTCATGCTACTCTATTCTGCGGGTGAGAGCGAGGAATCAATGTGTAATCATATTCACACTTTCTTTGGCAGGAGACATTGGAGGCAGACATGGAATTGAGGTGACCTGCTCTGTGCAGAAAGGACACAAGAGAAGCCAAATACATTCACATCATTTTCTGTCCGTTTCTTCCACAGCGTCCTGATTCAAAATCTCTCTAGATTGTACTCGACAGAGGTGACTCATTTTCAATCAACTCAATTAGTGTCACAGAATAAGCATTTGGTGCCGAGATAGTTGTTTCACGGTTTGATTGATTGGATGTATATTCCTTGAGCTTCACATCCCTCGGCAGTTGCTGCTGCGTGCCACCACCTGTTGGCAGCCAGCCACTACAGATAAACCCTTCACGGGGCCCTCTCACAACAGAAAGAGCTGATGTGTCAAACCTATCCATGATTACTGCTATGATTTTTCTTGATCTAAATGTTAAGCATTGTATTTTATGCTAATTATCTTGCCAAGGGCACTGTTGCTTCATGCTGTTCTCATTACTTACTTTACCCAGAGCATTAATGTGGCTAACCGCCCCCACACATCAGCCTGAAGGGGAGGAGCAGAATGCACAGTGTGCTGCAGTCACATGCTAGTGATGTCCAGGGACATCATGATAATGACTGACAATGATTTCATTAAAGCCACATTTCATTTTATGCATTGGTAAAAAAACAAAACAAAGAAAAGTGTAATGGGATCTAGAGGATAAAGAAAATGTTTAGAATGTAGACAAACACAGTAGGAATGGAACCTTAGTTCCAGAAATGGTATTGCCATATATTATTCTTTACACTATAAAGGTCATTAATTATCCATTAGTGGGCACCACTATATACCAGTGGTGGAAGAAGTATTCAGATATTTTAAAATTCCACCTCTCTCTCCCATTTCCCTGTCTTCAGCTGTCCTACAAAATAAAAAAGCCACACAAAAAAATCTTCCAAACTACCCCAAGTACAGTACTTTAGATGTATTTACCCTGCACAACCTCACGCTAACTACCAGCATCTCTGGATGAAAGAAACCTGTCAGTTTACAAGTAAGTTGATCATCCTACAGCGAATGAGTTAGATACTGTAGAAAACAGCTCTAGCACTTCCACACATGACAGCCATTAAGTATTCATCCCTTATTACCATCCCTTTTAAATTGCAAGTGCCAGTGAATGTGTGGAGACAGCGGCTCGCCCAGCTCAATTATTCAAAACACGCCAACTGCACTGTGGCTAACTGAGGGCTTAAACATGATTATGCACATATATTCCCTTTGTTCTCCACATTGCCAACCTTCAATCATGATCAGCTTTGTTTTCTTTTCTCTCTTTTTTTGCACATATACATGCGTGACTTTAATCAGGGTTTCTGCAGGGTTAGCAATTCAAATTTAAGACTTTTTAAGACCTTTTTAAGACCATTATGGATGAAATTTAAGACCTATATATCACGACATTAAAAACAAAACAAAAAACGTCAGATGTCAGAGTTAGGAAACATCTGAAACAATTCTCCGATTTCCTCATTCACATTATAAGACTGGTGTCTAGTCACCCTGTAGAGGACCCAGAGTAGGGTTGGTATTGGGTTTTTTTCCACCCCGATACCAGTCCGAAATAATACTTTTAAAATGGTGCCTAAACAGTGCCTGAATCGATACTTTAAAATAAAGAGCACGGCTTGTGCTTTGCTAAGGCCATATGGTCAAATCAAAACTTATTTTACCAGTCAATTGTAGTTACATGACAAAAAGAAGAACCACTAGATACTAGGGTCTGGCCTAGGCAGTGTGGAGGTAGTGCTGGGGCCGGGGCTGGAGCCACCACTCAGCAGAACTGGCTGATGGCTGTAGTTTGCTTGAGACCCTTCTCAGTTAGATGCTTCTCACTTTTTTCATGAGACTCCAGCGCCCGTACATCCAACGTTCACAGTTTAATTGCTTTCTCGCTCACATAAGAAGCAGTAGGCTTCAAATACATTGGAAGCAACTGAATTTTTGCCCTAAATTCAGTTTTTCAAGCATTGCTAAACTTGCACTTCCACATACCTAAAGAATAAAATCAGTTGTCTGTCTGTGGTACAATTCGAAAGAGACTCGCACCAATAACACAAAAGCTGATTGGCTGCGATTTAAGTTGCATATTGGTCTCATTTGGAGTCGTAGTACAGCTAATTATATTCTGACTAGCAAAAGAAACTACAACCACGGAATAAAAAGAACTTTCGCGCTGCAGGAGCATTTCAATGAGTTGCATGGACGTAAGAAAATTAAGACCTGTTTAAAATTATTTAAGACCTAGACACAATACTTCAGCGAAATTTAACTGCTAATTTCCACTGCGGATCCGCTCCGGTCAACAGGTTTCCATTAAAGTCAATGTGTGTACTGACTGCGGAACGGCTGCGACTGCAGCTGCCGTTGTTGGAAAAACAACACACAGACTCACTTCACTAGAACCTCGGCAACCTTGTGGTGCATTTCAAGTTATTGTAAAATACCCTTTTCCCATCTGGTGCTTGTTTTTGTCATTTACCAGCAATTTACTGGTGAAATAAGTCATTGTTATAAGTTATTGTTATTACATTATTAATCAATCATTTAATTTGGACCATATGGCCTTAGTAATAAACAAGCCGTTCTTTAATGTCGCTCCTTTTTAATATTTTATATTATATACATCATAAATATATTATATATATTTCGGTTCAGGCACCGTTTAGGCACCGGCATCGGCACCGGTATCAGAAAAAACCCAAACGATACCCAACCCTATTAACTGCTGTATCTTAGTCGCGTTAATGGGTGCAGGCTGACCTAATGTAACGTGAGCTCCCGTCCCCTTGCAGCAGCCGGAAAGCCAGGGAGGTTGGGTGACTGTCCAAAAGAAGCACAGCCAATCAGATGTCAGATGCATGGAAAAGGGATGGCAAACTCCTTTGTAATTAACATTAAGGATTAAAATTAACTCGTTAACGTGGCTCAGCGGGCAAACTTACCGCTCCACCAGAAAATAAACAGCAGGGCACAGATTCTAGATATTAGAGTTCTGATAGTAAGTTAGTTAAAATCACTTTATACACGTAGGAAAACCCAATCGCCTTTAATCATCGATATACGATCTAATCACCAATCGGCACAAGCCTAACACACACACACACACACACACACACACACACACACACACACACACACACACACACACACACACACACCCTATGCCCTCATTTACAACTTAAAGTAGATATACGGGTGAGACATCTATCATTTCTTCAGTCCATTCACACCAACTCCTTTCTCTTACCGTCAATATATTTTATTTTTCCAATTTCATTCAGCACTCCACCCATCTGGTCTCAGACTTGAGGCTCATGATAGGAAAAAACATTTAAGGAAATAAATAGACCCTTCTGTCTCCCTCCATTTCACTATCACCTCAGGAGATAAGATGACAGAAACTGTTTTCTCATCTTCCAAGGTATGGAAATGAATGATGCCGGAGGATATGGAAGATTTGAAGGCAGGAGCCTACAAGATGTTGCAGACTACTGGCTTAGTAAACTATATTCAGCTCTTTACCTGAGAAAACGTTATGAAAAGTAATATCCCAATAGCACTTAAGCCAACATGTAATGCCGCTTCTTTGGTATTTAAAGTGGCTTAAAGTTATCAAAGTGATTGCTTTAGTTCCTGTTTAAGTGTCTGCATTGACATTATTAAGTGGAAAGCTTAAAGGACACAGAGTGGTACTCCATACTGCACAGAACCAAAAAAGCTTGCCACGACAAAACTGACAAAGGCGCTCAAAAAGTAATGGCTGATGCATTCTTTATACAGTTCAACATGAGCAGGGAATGTTAAAGTATGAGAAGATTGAGAAAGTGTGTTTGTAAAATATAATTCCCCTGCAATAGGGGGAAAGTGATACCTTCATTCTTACCTTCCTCCCACCCCTGGGGGCTTCCTGCCTTCTTTTCGCTTTTCTCGTTCCTTCCCTCCCGCAGGTCCCCGGCAGCCACTATGCTCCATGTGAACTCTGGGACACCCTCCAGGTGCTGGTCGCATGCTCTGCTATTGCCAGGGCATTGGTTATCTGATAAAATACATACATTACATTTAGAAATGTGTCTATGGCTGGACCACTGAAATATGTACACAAACACTTTCGGAACAGACAAAAACATTTTTAACAATAATTCAAAACAAGTTTCGGCAGAGGCACATATATTCCAACAGGGGCTATCATAATGCAATAACTAAACAACGTTTAAACTAAAGTGAATCTTGAAGCCCACATCACAAGAATCTTAATCCAAACTCATTTGGGAAAGAAAACTGAAGTCAGGCAAAGATTACTGGAAATATAAAACAGCACACACATCAAAATACCTTGTTTAGTCTGATTAGTAAATTCAACCTTTAATTACATATACTGCCAGGGGAAAATAGGTGTTTAATATAATAAACATAATGTTGCAGCATTGAAAGTCCACAGTTTCAACAAACAAGGTACTGGCTACAATCTAAACAGACTTTTCAAACTGTTGCAAAATCTGCAAAACTACAGCTTCATTCGACCAAAACTTTAAAAGATCAGTAAGGTGGCCGGGTTGGCTCAGTGGGTAGAGCAGGCTCACATGTACTGAGAGGTTTATGCCTCGGTGCAGAGGTCTAGGGTTTGAATCTGACCTGTGACGATTTCCTGCATGTCTTCCCCCCCTTTCTCACCTAGCTGTCCTGTCAAAAATTAAAGGCGGAAAAGCCAAAAAATAATCTTAAAAATAAAAAAAAAGATCAGTAAGAAGAGGTAACAACAGGCTCAGGGAGGAATAACCTTGTCAGTTGGATATTTTGTATTTTCAGATATAATGGCCTCAGACTTTTCAGTTGCACATCATCATTTTATGTCAGTACATGAAGCAAAACAGCTTTAATAGCAGCACAACTCTTGGTGCATAGTGCCGACTGTTTCACGGCAGGAGTTATACAAATGCATTGTTCATTTAAACATAGCTGCTGTCAAGACTAGGGCTGGGTGTAATAGAAGTCAAGGTATTACTGCTGCAATACCCTCCCTAAAAATCTGCTCAGGGAAAAAGAAACAAGGGTCAGCTCTCCTCCCACTCAACCTCTCTCTGTCTCTATCTTTGCCTCCATCTGTCCTTCCCTCCCTGTGGACAGACCTCATGGAGACTCATCCCTGTGGTTCGGTAAATCGCTGTTTGAGGAGGCTTGGTCACTTTCAAATGACTTCTCGCTCTAGGCTCTGGAGGAGAGGACCTAAAGTTTTGTATAATCATCTTTCTATACCTAGCTACCAGTTTTTTTTTAACATTTTTGCTTTTCTACATTAAAGTGGTCAGAACCAGGTCTGGGTTTAACAGGGTGGTTGACTCGATTACACATGTAACTAATATTTCAATAATGATCACAATGTTATAAACATGCAAACACATTTGTCTAATAATGCTAACTGCATTAGGCTGATAGTTTATAAAAAGCTAACCACGATTAACAAATCAACATTTTTTGGGCAAATTATTTGTGCATGTAAATGCTTAGTGTGGAATAATTCAGCAATTCTGTGCACCAGAAAGGTGACAGAGTGAGGCGATTGCAATTTAAACAAAAACATGACTATAACTAATCATGTTACAGGTCATAAAGACAACTCACTCAACATCAATGCAAAGAACAAACCTGACCAATAAAATGAGCAACTGTGTTTAGGGAGGCACTTTTATCGTAATTAAAGATATTGATTGATTGATATTATGCTCATTTTCAGGTTCATAATTATATTTAGAGGTTGTACCAGAATAGGTTTACATGGTTTAATTTTCAAAAAACACCATATATCTGTTGTGCTGCATATTGCTGCAGCTCCTCTTTTCACCCTGTGTGTTGAGCTCTCTGTTTTAGCTACAGAGTGAGACATCTCACTTCTGTTCCATCTTTGTTGGGAGTCGCACATGCTCAGTAACTAGGTAGGGACTACTAGCCAGTCAGAAGCAGAGTATGAGGGCGTGTCCTGACAGTACCTAGGTAAGGACTACTAGCCAGTCAGAAGCAGAGTATGAGGGCGTGTCCTGACAGTAGCTAGGTAAGGACTACTAGCCAGTCAGAAGCAGAGTATGAGGGCGTGCCCTGACAGTACCTAGGTAAGGACTACTAGCCAGTCAGAAGCAGAGTATGAGGGCGTGTCCTGACAGTACCTAGGTAAGGACTACTAGCCAGCCAGAAGCAGAGTATGAGGGCGTATCCTGACAGTACCTAGGTAAGGACTACTAGCCAGTCAGTCATTTCACTTTGTAAACCTATAATGTGTAGAAAAAAGGCAAAGGCAAAAAGCCAAAAGCATAATATGAGCACTTCAAGGTGGACAAGATTACCAGGCCAACGTCATCAGATCATTACAGTAGCTTTATCACTATATTGTTACGGTTACGGAGTGCTCCAACTACAGTCTAGGTAGGAACTGGGAAAAGCCACACTTTGTACCTTCTCAGCATTTGTTAGATAGTTACACAGTATTGGACACTTTCCCATATTGTGCCCGTCTCTAAGAAATCAGAAGCAAGTATTGATTACACAGCAAGAGCACTCACTTCTTCTGTTTGTAAAAGTTTTGTTTTTAGCCTGTATAACCCTGATACTGCACTCTCTTCATGTTAACAGTGCTGCTGTTCTTCAGATAAAATACTTTCTAAAAGACCAAAGAGAGCATGTACCAGTGCCACACAGGGCTGCTGCGGTTGATCTCATGTTTGAGTTTTAGTATCCATTAATAAACTATGTAACAATAGATCTTCAAGACTGTACAAGTCTGCAGAAGACATGACTTGGGCTGGCAATCCTAAATTATCTTAGATCTTAGAAGGTATGATATGCAGTGCTTTCCTCAAAAAACAATGTATCAACAAGTATAAAAGTAACCCCTCTCAATTATCACCTATGACCCACAAGAAGTGTGTGGTGGTGTCTGTATTGGGGGTTGATATATAGAATGTTCAAGTAAAGCCAAAACATCCCGATCGCCCCCTGGCTGCAGTAAGGGTCATAAATCCTGCCCTGTCCATGTTAGCAGATGGGACATGGGCCGAACAAAAAATCAAAGTAATTGTCAAATACATTTTTCCCAAAGATAGTTACTGTGAAACGTCATGAATGAAAGCTGTGATTGACTTAGTCTGGACCAACAGAAGTACATTTCCAGGATAAACGATGGCACGTTGTCCATGTTTTTTTTTTACAGCCTATGGTCTGCATCTGTAGAGACTAGAGCTACATCTTCTACAATCTTCCTCTATAATACCATTCGAATTTCATTTATTTTATTTTTATTTTTGAATAATATTCTAATATTTAATGCTCAAATGCAGCCTGTTATTAATATGTACTACACTACGCATTGTCAATGCCACTATAAGCATGTGGTTGTTGTTATATGTTCTGTCCAGTAGAGGGACCTCCAACATAAACCTGGCCTTGAAGGGGACCTATGTCATGGCGCATTGCATTTCTGGCACGCCGCTCTCTGTTTACTATCATTTTCCACCACGAGCACACAGCGACAAACACAAATCAACAGAGAACTCTGTAATGAAACATTATCTAACAAGTGTAATGAAGCGGCTCTGTTGTAAAGGCTAACGGTGCTCCGTTAGCACAATGACATCATGTTAGAAAGCCAAAACGATTTATCATAAACTAACTAACAATAGCATTAGCCACGATGCTAACGGCATTGATAACTAAGTGAAACTGTGCTGTCACTACAATTTTAATTAATAAGCAACCTGTTTCTTGCAGATTGTCATGTTACTGAGAATCCAGCTGTTAGAAGGTGTATATATATGAATATGAGAATATATGAAGTCAATGCTAACTCTGACAGCTGTAGGGCAGCTAACATTAACTTTAGCTGTCTCCATGAAGCTTCCAGCTAAGCTCCTATAACTCGCAACGCAGCTAGGAAACCAGAACGAGCTAACTAATGATAACATAAGCATTTTGGCTCAGATGTCGATTTTAAAGTCATGTTAAAACTATTTCCCACCCTTCTTCTGATTTCCAGCTGCATCCTGTCACTCCCCCCTGTACTGATCTAACGTTAGCTCCTGCCTTGTGTTTCTCACTCCCGCTAACTTATTGTTCATCAGACGTGACATGACAAAAGCATTTTGTTTTCACATGCGGGTAGGCCAAGGCAAGAAGAGGGAGATTAGACAACGTTAGCCAACAGATTTATTTAAAAAAAAAAAAACATTTAAATAGTAATTTCAGCATTTGAATAGTATAAATGTTTCAACTATTCAAATTATATTTGACTTTCAGCCCAAGTAGAACCCTGCCCTCTGCCTGTATTTTCCTGTGCGTGGCGTTTCTGGGCTCTTTGACCCTTACAGTCTGACACAGACAAACAAACACGAGCAACCTTGAACAGTCTGTTTACAAACAGTAAAGCCATACTCACTGCATATTCTACCTTGTTCTATATAATATTTTAAACAAAATGAAATGGTTACATGTGAAGTGCTGACTTTTAATAGAGTGGCATGGTATAGGAGCTCTGGCTGTAACTGCCAAAGAGAAGAAAACTGTAAATGGCAGAAAACTATCTACACCAGAAAGCAAACTTTACACAAACTAAAGTCAATAATGCCCTTTAGCAAATCTGTCACCTGCAATGCCCAGAACAGGTTATATGGTCTGCCCTCATAAGTCCTACATCTCTTTGTGTTGAGTGCATAGTGTGGTGTAGTTTTGACTTTTTTTTTTAGCAACTTGGCTTAAAAGGTGCAGTCAGCAATTGTAATCCAATAGTTTTTGTTAAATTTAGCAAATATCTCCTCACGGCCCGCTAGCTGCCAGTTCTGTGTGTACACTGAAAAAAATCATATTCAAACACAGCCCTGGCTCTTTAAATTTTAAACAAACAAAGTGGCTCGGACCGAGCCACACTCAGTTGTGAGTGTCGCTGTCTAGAGCTGGTGTGCTGGCTCTGGGAACCTGTTGAAAATAGTTTTCAACATTTCAACATCCCCATAGCCCTTTCAAATATCCATTAACAGAGAACACCTTAATCTCCTTAAATATTTTTATCGACAGTACTTAACAAATATTATGTGACTTGGAACAACGTTCGTTATCAGTGAATTGAGATGTAGGACTAAAGCATTCAGTCAAAAGGAGCTTTACCTAATGAGGTGGCATCAAGGCTGCATTAGGCTGCCCTTAAATTACATGGCTGTCTACTTGAGGAGGCAAATGCCTTTAGAGGACTCATAGTGGCAGCCACTTAGTGCCAGTAAGGGTAATAGTTTCCATGCTTACAACTTTTAATTTGGAAAAAAAACATTGATTCCTGTAGCTCATTGCCACTGGGAACCTTGAGGGCTGATGAGATGTGGAGAAATAAATAGTTCAAGGTTGCGGTGAAAGCTCATTTCCTTTCCTTCAATAAAAGCCTATGTAGCATGGGTGGAATAATGTAGGATGATCAATATAAGACTTTTGGTTTTACGCAGGGCATGAACAGTTTGTTTGACCCACCCACCGTCTCTGACCTCCTCCTTAAGTGAACTTTGATTAGAAATGCATTTGTCATCCATCAGAAAAAAACGGGACAAAATACATTTCCATCAAAACGTAATTGAGCATGCAGTTTAGTTGTATGGGAAAGTCATTTCTAGGAGACAGGGTTAAACATAGACATGCGTTTTAGAGCTGTCCCCTCACGTTTTCCACCCTCGAATATCATACCAATATTCATGCATGCAGAAGCACACTTGGCACACTGAAGACCTAAGCACTTCTGTGTGCTGCCAAATGTGCATGAGAGATATGATTCAACTGTGGTGAGCCTGATCTGGGTCTGTCATCCACTTTCGCCCACCTTATGCATGTGCAAAGTGACCAACTGATGACTTGCCAAGTGACCAGGGACACAGCTTTTACGACCCATTCATTCACAATCCCATCTTTAATTTCTTTCAATATCCTCTTAATATGTAATCATATCTTTTTTGACATTGCTGAGTACACCATTGCACATTTTAATCAAAGCAACTTGAAGAGCTTTTTAGAGAAATAGCAGGTACAATAACAAATATTTCCCACATGGTTTGAGTTTTCTCCCCTTTGTGTCTGCCAATGGTATCCTTAGTTGCCCCCTAATGTTTTGGCAGAGCACTATTAATTTGTAGCAGGCCATGACAAACATTCTCCCATTTTCCAAAGTTTGTTTTAATATTTGATTTGTCCCCAGGCACAGAGTAATTACTGGAAACACTGTTTGAAACTGAACCAGGTGTTCACTGTGAAACTGATACCTCTGAGAGAAGAATGTATGTGTGCCTGAAATAGAAAACCTGTGGCATGAAGAAACTTTCTGAAAATAATTATTGAACGTCGATGTACTTCAGCTGTTGTATGCATAATAGCGCTATAATAGGATATAATGTATATTTTGGTAAATCATTTAACTGTGCTGTTTTATCATTTTCTATAATGACAAAAACAATTAATTCCATGATGCCTAGACTGCTATGCATTCATCAAATGTATGGAGATAGCTCAGCAACCCATGTCTTAGTATTTCTAGCTGCTGCCACTTTCTGTTCCTGTAGATAACTGGACCCATATATTTACCAACATGTCATTTTTTCTTAACTAAGATAATATAAGTAATTAGATAAGACAGGCTGATGAGAAGTGGAAACACTCCCATCATATAACTGCTCATGTGAAAATGATACAATGTTGTGACTGTATCTGACAGTAGAATCCCCGTCTCACATTTATTGTTGCTGAGCCCCATCATTAATGGCTTATGTGCAGCTTTTATCTAAAGAGGATATAATGCAGATGATATGAGCTCATGAACATCAGGAAACCAACTTTAGCTGACTTAATTCCCTTTTTTCTCCTTTTTTCTTGCAGCTTCCGTGGAATTACTATATATTAGGGCTGTCAATTGATTAAAAAAATTACCCGTGTTTAATCCAGCTACTAGCTAGCAGAAGGCTAACGTTACCTGCTGTTGAGTTGTTATGCTGTTAACTAGCCAGCAATGTTTCTGTTCTGCGCACTCTGTTCTCTTAATAGGCTACATCCATGGTCTCAGAACGGCTCCGGGTGAAAGGTCAAAATGGAATGGATTAATTGCGATTAATTTTTTTAACACACACATTTTTCACAAATATATATATATATATATATATATATATATATATATATATATATATATATATATATATATATATAAACTAAGAATGCTTTCAAAAATATAAATGATTGTTTATTTTTATCAATTTACAAAATGCAAAGCGTACAAAAGAGAAATCTAAATCACATCAATATTTGGTGTTACTAACCTTTGCCTTCAAACCAGCATCAAATCTTATAGGTACTTGCAAAAAGTAGAGAGATTTTGTAGGATTGTAGTCAGGTGTATGATCAACCAATTATAGTATATAGGTAGTCATGCTACATCAGCAAGGTCTCTCAAAGCAGACTGGTGTTTCAAGATGTGCTGTTCAAGCTCTTTTGAAAAAGCACAAAGAAACGGGCAACGTTGAGGATCGTAGACGCAGTGGTGGGCCAAGGAATTGCAGTAGATGAAAAACACATCAAGCTTATTTCCCTTCAAAATTGGCAGAAACCAGTGGGACCCAGGTACACCCATCTACTGCCCGGAGAAGTCTGGCCAGAAGTGGTCTTTATGGAAGAGTTGCAGCCAAAAAGCCATACCTCCGACATAGAAACAAGACCAAGCGACTCAACTATGCACGGAAACATAGGAACTGGGTTGCAGAAATGGCAGCAGGTGCTCTGGACTGATGAGTCAACATTTTTAAATCTGGCTGTAGCAGAAGGCAGGTTGTTCGCCGAAGGGCTGGAGAGCGGTACAATCATGAGTGTTTGCTTGGTTCCTTGCAAGTTTGGAGCTGCATTTCTGCAAATTGAGTTGGAGATTTGGTCAGGATTAATGGTGTCCTCAATGCTGAGAAATACAGGCAGATACTTATCCATCATGCAATACCACCAGGGAGGTTTATGATTGGCCCCAAATGTATTTCTGCAGCAGGACAACAACCCCAAAGCCATTAAGAACTATCTTCAGTGTAAAGAAGAACAAGAAGTCCTGGAAGTGATGGCATGGCCCCCACAGAGCTCTGATCTCAGCATCATCGAGTGTGTCTGGGATCACATGAAGAGACAGAAGGATTTGAGGAAGCCTACATCCACAGAAGAGCTGTGGTTAGTTCTCCAAGATGTTTCACACAACCTATCAGCCGAGTTCCTTCAAAAACTTTGTTTGTGTGTACTTCTAGTGTACCTAGAAGAATTGATGTCTGTCTTGAAGGCAAAGGGTGGTCACACCAAATATTGATTTGATTTAGATTTATCTTCTGTTCATTCACTGCATTTTGTTAATTGATGAAAATAAACTTTTAACACTTCCATTTTTGAAAGCATTCTTAGTTTACAGCATTTTTTCATACCTGCCTAAAACTTTTGCACAGTACTGTATATATTCGTCAAAGGTGAAAGGCCATAGGCGAGGAAGACGAGCCAGTGCGTCTCCACCCACGGGGACTTTGCCCACTGTTGCCTGGGATATTTCTCAACAAACTTCAGCTACTGTTGAGGAAAAACAGAGGCTTTTCTACATCTGCCATGTTGTGCTTCACAAAGACGTGGCTTTGTGGATGAATTCTGGATTCTGCGCTTCAGCTGGTTGGCTTCCAGCTGTTCAGACCGTACTGCGACATGGAGCTCTCTGGCAAATCGAAAGGTGGAGGAATCCATTTTTACACTAACAGCATCTGGTGTAATGATGCAAACAGTGATTCTACAGCACTGTTCTCCTATTCTGGAAATTTTCTTCATAAACTGCAAACCCTTCTATTCCCCACTGTGAGTTTGCTTCATTCATACTGGTTGTTTACATTCCACCGCAGGCCAACATGCAGGAAGCACAGCACACGCTCGCCGACCAGATACTGTGTGTGGAGCAAACAAACCTGGACACCTTAGTTATCGTCATTGGTGGCTTAAACAAAGGTAACCTCAGTCACGAACTCCCCAAATACATCCAGTTTATCAAATGTCCAACCAGAGAGGAGAATATTTTGGATTACTGTTACACTACAGTCAGCGATGCATATCACACAGTTCCCCACGCTGCACTGAGACACCGGCCGCACCATGGTGCCCCCGAATCCCTCATACAAGCAAAGACTAAAACTTTTCTAAACCTGTTCTAAGGACATCTAAGTAGTGGACCAGTGAAGCTGTGGCGGATCTTCGCACGCGTTGAACTGTACAGACTGGGATGTTCTTATGTGATGTTTTCTGTGAATTCTGCTTCACGCACCACGGTGAGAGGTACAATGAGACGAATCCTGGTCAACAGCCAAACAGACAGCTAAGGTTGCTAAAGGAAGAGGCGCTCAGGAGTAGGGATAGGGACTGGTTTAAAGAGTCAAAGTACAGGTTTAGCAAGGCAGGTGAGAGATCCGAAAAGCGTATTAAGTATATAAACTTCAAAACGCATTTTGTGAGGTCACAGTGACCTTGACCTTTGACCACCAACATGTAATCAGTTCATCCTTGAGTCCATGTGGACATCTGTTCCAAATTTGAAGAAATCCTCTCCAGGGGGTCCTGAGATATTGCATTCATAAGAACGGGACGGACAGACAACTCGAAAACATAATAACTCCGGCCACGACTGCAGTTGGCAGGGAGGCATAAAAATGCACTAGACACCAAGTTACATGTCTGTGACTGCTTAAATACTAAAGAAACATAATGGAATGTCTTTGATCCAGTAGCCTACATGACAGAATAAATGGTGTTTGCTCAGTGACTTTGACAAGCATTTACATTTGTTACACATAAATTATTTTCAGAAAAGCCATAATAATTTGATGTGATTAATTGCTGTCATAACAGAAATATTGGTACTGCTTTATGTCAACATTACGTAATCCAATACTTCAGCTTGTTCGATCTGAGTAAATAGAAAAAGAAGTTCAATCAAAAAGAGTTCCCATTTGATTCCTTCCTACTCCAATCTACACACCATTTATTTTATGTCATCTCATCCGACTGTAATTTCATCAGTCCTGTAACCCAATACATTCTGAATGCTTCATTGCATCATTGTTTTAGTGGATCTGTTACGCAAACCCAGATTTTCATAGGCCAGTTCAATGAGCTCTCAGCACACCGTGTTTTGATGATAATTAAAAGACAATCTCTGAATTCTAATACCAAAGAGATGGAGGTCATTGGTTGCGGTGATGCTCAGCTCTGCTCTGCTGCGACTGCATGAAGACATAAAGCATCATGGGGTTAGCAGATGCAAATCTACAGAGAGCAATCTGTGAAGCTCAAAAACGGCCAATTACTGCTTCCTGCATGTCATTTCTTATTAAGAGAGAGGATGATTATTAAGTTAATTTAAAAACCGGAACCAACCTATTGTGACCTGGCAAGCAAGAAAATAAAACTGGAAGATCAGGGTCAATATTTCAATATTGTTTCTAAAAGGCTTCTGAGAACAAGCACCACTTGTAAATGCAGTTCTGGTCATTAAAAGAGTAGTCTCGCTTTGCCAGACCTTCCTCCACCGCAGCACAGAGGAGGGGGGTCTGGCTAGTCCACACAGCATTCCGGGATGGGAGGAAAACGTGCTCTGGTTTATTGGCATTTCTTTAAACCAATCACAATCGTCATGGGCGGCGCTAAGCACTGTATGGAGCAACGGCGCTTCTGCAGAATAGCCTTGTGAAGGAACTTCTTTTGGCGGAACGTGTACTTTCAAAAGTGGTTCTAACCCTAACAGAAAACTCAGATTGGACAGATAGTCTAGCTAGCTGTCTGGATTTACCCTGCAGAGATCTGAGGAGCAGTTAACCAGAGTCCTCAGAAATCAGCTGGAGTTTAAAATGGCAACACAAAGGAAGCCCAAGGCAACAGATATCTGGCCTAAATGAGTGAAATCTGGCGGAATTCCCGTTCGCAACGGAGCAATCCCGGAAGTGGAACGTCGAGGATCCATCCATCCATCCATCCATCCATCCATCCATCCATCTTCGTCCACTTATCCGTTGTCGGGTCGCGGGGGGAGCAGCTCCAGCAGGGGACCCCAAACTTCCCTTTCCCGAGCCACATTACCATCGAGGATCTAAACTATTAAAAGAGCAACCTCCCATTTGTGAATGGTGCTGGTTTCATAACCTGAGTTGGTTTCTCAACATAAAAAGAGTGTAAACAAGGCCGGTAAATGGTGTTGGCTGTTTGTTAACTTGTTAGCTTGTAACTGGCAGTGGCAGACACAGCGTAAATGGTTGTGAAACATACAATAATTCGATGTTACAGTAGTTTACATTGTTATTATGTAGATATATTTTATATACATTTATTCACACTATGCTAATATTATGGAATATTGACGATGGTTCCTTAGGAATGTGACGTAGGGTTTCATTGTCATTGGTTCACTGCAGTTCCAAAGCGGAAATGCTCAGCTATCGCACTGACTGCTTGACTCGCTCATGATAGGTCTTGTAGCATATAAAAAACACCATATGGACATGTTAACAAATTTAAAAACTTGATTTTCATTGGAGTTTCAAGAGAATTCATTTATTGTAAAAAAAACAAAAAACGAACTGAATCTTAGTCCTGGTAGTAATGAAGCAGAGCATTTCCAGAGTTGCCAGTGCTTGTGTAACAAGGATGTGTGATTGGTTAATGAGCCTATCAGGACTAGAGGCTATACACCTATACAACCCTGACCTCATTCATCAGACAGAGCAGAAATTGAGCGATGTGTCATGTTAAGTAGCCGAAGGTCATTGAGATGCAACTGTGGCCATCTTATTTTGGATAGCCTATAAATTAACTAGTCAATTCCTAGTAGTGTCCAACTACGTGATTACATGTTTTAAAAAATGAGATGCTGGATTTGCACAGGAGTGCTTTTGACATCAAGTAAATTACATCTAACAATGTATGCCTCTTTGTGGAGTGAGAGTGAAAACTGTGCTGACAAATTTCCCCATTTGCCCTTAACTGAGATGATGAATATGTTTATTTCCTGATTACAATGAGATACTGTCTGGCTGAGTTTATTTATGTATCCATTCGACTTTTTATGGCCTAGGTATTCCAGGCAAATTCATTTCCTCTCAAGGGAGCTGGAGCTGTCCTGTCAAACACATACAGATGAATAGATGACACTTAAACACAGAACTGCGATTCTGTTGCACAAATAAATATGAAAGTGCTCATTTCATGGCTTGTTTTTCTTTACCCAGTATGAGTTGATATTAATCAGTTGTGTTCCCCTTTTGCAAAGCAATTAAACGTGTTCTCACTTCTCTGGTTTTGCGATAAAGGATGGGTTTCAATGTCATCAAATGTGTTTATTGACTGCAAGCGAGACAAAGAGATGTCTGGAAGTATTAAGGTAGACAGTGGTGGAGGTGATCAGAGGGGGATCAAAGCCAAATCTCAGGCTTTCCATTCCTTGTGAACTCACCTTATCCTTAGCATCCACTTTTCAAAACTACAAAGGTGGCACACGGTGACAGGGGGTCAAGAGAAATCCTTCACAACAGACCCTCTGTGGCTATGGAGATACTGAAGAAACTACTAACAAAACCAAAACCATAACAGCTCTACAGTTATGTTCCAAATCACTAACAGTTTGATAGTTTCCTATTGTCTCAGTCAATAGCTAATTAATACTTAATTTGGTCAATGAATCTCCATTTAAGACACATTTCTTTTTCAAATTTAAATGTTTAGTAGGTAACTTTAATAAAACATTTGTCATATTTGCCTAAACTTTCACTATATACCAAGCACCGCCCACCAGTGGGAGCAAACATTCTTAACTTTACAGCTAAACAGTAAACTAAAATATGTTTCTAAAAACATTTGAGGCAAGAAATAGTCGATTCAGTAACAGAACCTTGATTCATATTTGATCAGTGCTGCCTAGTTTTACAGTTTGACCGCAGTTCACAAGCAGTCACTGACACTGTGTTAGACTAGAGACTTCTTGGCTCCGATTGGTTGTTATGCCATTAAGAGCACCTGGAGAAGGCAGAGGAACGTGATTCTTTCACAAATTATGATTCTTATACTACTGTAAAGATATAGTGCCAGATATGACAAAAATCTATTTTTATGAAAGTTAGCAACCAGCACTTTACCTCACGATCCAGAGCATCTAAACACATAAAGAAAAGCATCTGTGGCATTAACAGTAAATACAGCATAATAGACAGCAACCAGCTGAACTCAAACATGGGAGTATATCGGATTTTATTATAAAACTTTTCCCTCTGCGAGTGTGTTTGCTGGTTGTCTTGCTCACAACTTAACAAATAACAATCTTAAATTCAAGCCAAACTGAGTAGATTTTTTCATTAATTTTATTATTTTGTATTTTTCATCATTTATTCCTGATATATTTAGAGTAGCTGTCAGAGATAATCTCCTGAGTGGGAAATGTGTGAGACTAATGCTGTGATATTAACGAGACCTTAGTGTTTGAAGAATGCAAGTGAGATACTAAGAATTAGTGTTAAAGATTTGATGCATTTTCTGTTGTGGCATTTGATATTCTAATGGCCCTTGGATGTGACATTAACAAATGGAATTCAATCTGTGCTCTTTGTCACCCTGTATATGAATATTGCCAATATATTAAAAACAACTTAAAAATTAAACCTTTTTGGTTAAACTAGTCACACATGAGAACACATGCTCATGGGTGCTTGAGACAAACTATCCTCCAGTGCATTAAAAAGCTGTGCAAACGGAACAATGTGCACACTAGTACAGTAGGGGTTGGAAGGGCTGAATGATGTGACTCCAGCAGGATGCCATATTTAAGCACCTGCACCACTGCTCTATCTTTTATACCCCCCTGCCTTTGCAAATGTGTTTTATTCCACTGCTGTGTCTCATTACACAAGAACATCACTACCAGCTGTGTAAGGCAGATGTTCTATTGTAGAGTACGGCAACTCCTCAAGTGGCTAGCATCCATCTGAGTGCCTCTGTTACAGCTGGCAGCCACAGCTGAACCAGGACAATCCATCTTGATAAAGAGAATAGGTCTGGAGTGAGAAAGATGGCGCATGGAATGGATTTGCTAAACAGAATATGGCAACAGGCTACCCCGCTGTTATTCCCCAAGGGAAGATGCACACTGTAGATGAGTCAAAGGGGGCTCTGACACTACTGACATACAGTGGCAATGAAGTCAGTTTACCAGCACTGAAATGCAAATACAGACATTGGCAAACCCTGTAGCCCCTGCAGCTAAAGGCTGCTAATGGAAGCAGGGAGGCAGGAGGAAGAGTATGGGGGCTGCTGGTGGCGAGTGTCCAGTCGGTCTGTTTGGCTTTTGTGGTAGGTAATAAATGCCAGCGGACAGCAGATGCTGTAGGGACAGTTGAGATCTATCACTGCAGCCTAAAGCCATGTTCACCGTGCCATGTTGTGAGACCTCCTCTAAAGCTGTCCTATGTAACACAATGCAATATCACCTTCAAAAGCTCCTTCAAGAGGTATAAAGCATCACAATATCCTCACACTGAAGGGCTTTTACCATCTTGGCTTGCGGTCCCCACAAGTATAAAAAGTACAAGGCACAAATATGCCCACACATACAATCACTAAGAATACTATATAATAAAATATATAAAATATTGCTCAACATTTTGTCAAACTGCACAACATTTGTGGTAATCATGATTTAATTTTTTCTCTGAACTGTGCCATTATTCATTTGGAGCATTTGTAGTCATCTGGCTTTTACTGCCCAGATGTTATCCTTCCTGCTTCAGCCACATCACGCTCCGTTCACTAATTGCCACAGAGACCAAAAAAAACTTGTCTGGTTCGCTAACATACTAGAGATGAGAGGTCAGAGCTGTCATCATATGAAATTCTAGAAAATGTAGTGTAGCTGTGTGCATGATGGATTGATTGATTCAAAACTGGTGGGGTGATCCATTGTCTAACTGACACCAATTACAGTGAGTCCACTGCAGGCTGTCAGAGCCTGCAGTTGAAGCAAGGTCCCAGGGTTTCACATTTAAGGATGTGTTTCATAAACAGTTGTGTGACAGTTGGGTGCTGGCAGGACTTTGAATCATCACTTACAGGATGACCTCCCACCCTCCAAGAGGTTGGAAAGGGGCACAAAAAATAGCACTGGAGCTGTCGCCACCGAGTGATGGGAATGGGCTTTGAGAGTCTGATGTGACACGGATGCACACATGCGCCTCTGGGCTCACTTACTCAGATGCTCATACCCAGGGTTGTAATATTGGGCTCCGGTCCTTAGATCACTTTTATTACCACTCAGACTTGTTTTCTTCCAATGTAAATTTTGACTCAGCTGTGCCAGCTTTAGCCATAGACATAGACTTTTCTCTCCACCTACTCTACAAACAGCTGTATATGGTATGAAATGGTCTTCTAGATGTATGCGTTAGATCAATGTTGAAGGGCAGATCCGGTACATAGTACATGTCTGTTCATCGTCCAAAATTATATTTAAATTAAGAAAGACGTTTATACGCCTCTTTCCCTCTCCCTTTTAACAGGTTTTCTATCTCATCTTATTTGACTGGTCCACTGCAAGCTTGCTTTCACATGTCGCATGACATTTTTTAGCTCATGGAATGTAACGCCAAAATCTACCCGCTTGAATCCTGCTCGCAAAATATGACTGCTTAAAGCCAGTGACAGAGAAAATTATCCTTGTAAATGAGATCCATGAAAACCTCAGAATCCTTTAGCAAAATCCCAATTTCAAAGTTTAAAACTATCACTAATATTTTGCAAATTCAATACAGACAATGCTAAGCTGAATGTGCATTAAAACTACAGCTCCATTCTTTAAAGACTATATTAAAATTATTCTTTTCTTTTTTTACAGTTTTACTAGTTGCAGTAAATTGTTTGTGATTGTATCTGTGACATATATAGCTGTCAATTCAGATTAGTGAACTGTGAGCAATATAATCTCTTAGTAGCCACCCACATGAGTACATCAGTTCTTAGCATAAATGTGGTTTTTAGACTTAGTATTCTGTTAACATTGTACATGATCCACACCAAAGGAACAATTATCAGATTTTAGGAACTATCAGATCAAGGATTTGGATAGTCAGAATCCATATTAAAAAGGCACTAAACCCTACAAAAAAATAACAGTGAATCTGTGATGGTACTGTATGCTCTATAGGGAATTCTGCTGCAGTCCACACCTTACTTATAGAAGATTAACATCTCTCTCACCTTATGTATGGCTTTTAAAGTTATTAAATAGGCAATATCTGTTCTCATGTTAATGTCTGAATGATTCTGTAACTTAAAATAAAGTTAACACCTGAAAAATTGGTTCCTTTAAAAAGAAAACCTTCATTATTTGGAATTACAATCCAATATTTTGGCCAGCTTTGCCACCATTACAAATTCTTTCTCGTTTTTTTTTTTCTGCTTGATTTTCTTGTAACCGTGTTTCTTCCATTTATAATCACCTGTACCTTTTTTTTAAACAATATTAACAATTTTTTTAAGACATGACAAAGGAGTACATTGACAGTACGCTGAGATTTCTCTGTTTCATTATGTTTGACGATTGAATAGCTCTACATTTAAAAAAAAAAACACCTCTATATTGTTTCCATTGCCATATCTTAGCTTTCCAACAACTCCAGCATTACATACTGGATCATTTGAACATTCGACACTCTTGTTGTACAGTATACATTCTATACACAGATTGACTTTAGTGAGTAGGTAAATGTGGTTACATTTGTGCACGTGTGTGAAAATGTATTTTATTACTTTCACCACTGTAAGCAGCCCGGTTCCCCACAGAGATTAATTATGACTAATTCTATAAGCACTGTGGCAGGTTCCAGATGTGTTTGTAATGGTTACTAGAAATACTTTTTCTCTGGGTCCTTGAGTGGTCACAGAAAGGCTGATCAACACAATCAGGTTTGTGATGGTGCCAGTGCTGATGGTAGAGGGCAGGCGAGACAGAGACGCTTATGTGTGCTGATGGAGAGCTGATGCCAGGTGTCACGGCCAATTGGGAGCAAAGGATCTTTAGAAGGCCGAAATGCCTTAGCCTGTCCATCTGTCTGAGGAGAGCTGACAATGTCCGACTCACCTGACATGGGCATGGAGTCGTTGGGAAAGCTCAGGTCGTCCTGGGCTACCCAGGAGAAGCTCCAGTACCCTCTAGGAATGCCAGCAGCAGCTCTACCAGCCAATGGTTCACCTGCAAAAACAACAAATTCACATGTCACAGAGACAACATAAGTGACCTGAAAATCATTACTAAAATGTTAAGGCATTCAAAGGAATAATTATTACTCCTTGCTGTGTTTATGTGGGCTGTCTGGTTGCCATTGATTTGGCATCCCTGCTGAGGTTAGGCATGGGCCAGTTACCGTTTTCAGGGTATACCGCGGTTTGAAAAAGTCAAGGTTTCAAAACCACTAACATTTTCCGTCATACCGTTCCTTACAGTTAGTTAGGTATGAGCTGTTTTTGGTCAAGGAGAGAAATCCATATCCCTGCCAGTGTGCAGTGTGTTTAATAATTAAATGCATTGTGTTCAATGGAGAACTTTTTTTTTTTACCCAGACATTTAAAAATAAAAAAAACATTTTAAAGCTGGAATTGCAATAGCCTGAAATTTTTGCTGAAGGTTATCATACCGTCAGAATCGTATAACGGCCCATACCTAGCTCGGGTCCCATTTAGTTGGTAGTCCAACTCCATTACTTATTATCATCATGTGATGCACATACAGTAATAAGAACGGGCTGGAAAAAACATCAAATTCATTTTTCATAAACTGTATAAGTCAATGAAACGTCCACAGTACTGCAGATTAATAGCTGAAAAACTTGAGTAGTGACACAATGAACTTGAGTCATAGTTTTAAAAGTCCAAGGGCCTATACTAATTGGTTATTGGATATTGATAGGCTGCATAATTACCTGTGGAAAAGTTTGCCTGATTTTGTTCGACTCTGTTCTCACCTTCTAAACTCACACTAATTATCACAAGTTCAACCAGAAGTCTCTTACTGTAAAGTAGATGCAACAACGTTATCTTATACTTCTGTAGCCCCACCTACCCACACTGCCATCACACACCACATTATCTTTCTCAGTTTGTCCTTAGTCCATGGATAATTAGTACACCGTCACAGACCAATACACCAATGCCTAGAAAGGAGACTCCTGCATAAATCCTGCAGTCATTTCAAATGAGCCTTAAAGAGCGATTCATCGTAAACACTGCCTTTCATGGCACTGAACAGAGCACATTCAGGGTTCTTCCTGGGTTCACACTGAAGTTGTTCAGCTGCAGGTACCAAACACATAGATCCTTCCAAGCCTTTTAACCTTTACTGCACACATCTTTAAAGCACTTTGGGTTTACGTGTAATAAAAGGTGCTATACCAATACAATTGACATTGACAAAATGACGGCTGACTAGTCTGTCTTAAAAGAATTGTCCATTCATTCACTTAAAGTGAAATGACATCTCGACATTTACAGCTTATGTCTTTTAAAAGAAAGAACAAAGTGACATGTTCACAAGACAGGTCAAGCACATTATCAGTGCGTTTAGCTGTGAAGTCATTTTTATTAGGTCTACAGGAATGGATAATGTATATGAATGTGGCTATAAAAAGGACTTTAACAAAAAAGAAAACAAAATAAAAAGAAATTTCTAACAGGGTCAAGAGATATCAATAATTGGCAATTAGTACAACTGAAGCATAAGAAATGTTCTGGAAATTAATTATATGTAGTACAAAGTACCTTTACCCAGCCTGAAATTGAGCCGTTTTAAATGTGACTGCTGTTTTGAATTTAAAGGACGCAGTTAATTGAAATCAGGCAAAATAGTCCTTGGCCTTGATGAGCGTCACCACATGCTGTTGTGACCCTTTTTCCCCCATTGATGGCCAGGCGAGAGGAGTGGACTCTGGCTCTTGAAGGTCTGGTTTGGGGTCAACAGCTATCGCTACAGGGGAAACTGGCTGGCTGGTCGGATACAGCTTGAGCTGGCAGGCTGCTGCAAGAGTTAACTGGCTGAAGAGCTTTCATACAAACTGGAGCTGACTGGCTGTTGTGAGAAATGGCTAGCTTTCTGACTGACTGACTGGCAGACTGACTGACAGCCAGGGGGGGAAGTCTGCCTCCACCGAGCAAAGCTTCTATGGCGCCATTTTGTTGTTAACAAGCCATCACCCGCCGTTAGCATCCCATTGACTGCTATTCATTTTGGCATCACTTGACAGTGAGTAACTTTACATCTGAAGCGTTTAAAGACTTTGTTTGTCCGTTGTTTATTTCTAAAGAAACACGACAATGTATAAAAGGCTCCGTTACCTTGTACCTCACGTTATGGCTCCGTAGCAGACGTTTTTATAAAAATAGGCTAACGATTGGGTCATAACCACGTGACTTACTGTCACATTGTAGAGGAATTACCGTACAGTACAGGAGAAGCTCGCAGGCAGTTTGGACTTACATTAGCTGTTTAGTTTAATTACTAATGTTAACTAGCATTTTAGTTAGCAGTAATTGCCTGTGCCTATGTTATCTCCTTACATATACCTATGCTGTCCGTCTCTGCAAGATTGGGAATGATTGAGATTTCTCTTGGCACAGCTACCAGAAGACTTACAACGTTCAGACACGTTGCTCACATCACATCTATGTCGGCAAGCTCAGTTTGAGGTAACGCTCAACCATCACCGGAAAAGTGCTTCTAATAGACTTCACTGGTCTCCGTCCAGAGCAACGGGATCTGTTGGTCCATTTCTTTAACTGTCTATGCTGACAGCTAGGGGGTGGACAAGCTGGTTGGCTGAGTGGATATCAAAGAGTGGATATGACAGGAGTAGATATCACAGGAGTGGCATTTCCAGCAACAATATTGTTCGGATCACTTTCAGAGCAATTTGATGAACGATAAAAACACTGACCGCCAATCAAAATACATCTAAATTTACAACAGCATGGCAGATGACACTGCAGAGAGACGGTGCATTTGTTCCACATAGGTGGGTCAATGGCGTGACTTTTCCACTCGATAGGACTTCAATCCTCTAGGTAGCTTTGTGTTTTTTTGTATTTTTAAACAGTATGAAAGTATTTCTCATGTCACAGAAACATACCGAGAGACACCCGCTCGCCTGCTCTTATCTCGTATCTCTCTGGAGCTCTGTGTGCCGTCTTTGCCTGGCAAAGGCAGTGGTGTTAGCGGCCCCTAGACAATAACCTTATATTTTTTGGTTCATAAAACATATCCAAATTGCCGAATAGGTAGGATATTACTAGATATTACTGTAATCTTACATTGCAACCATACGTAAAAATAAGGTTGCAATGTCTGCTGTATTAATGTATTATGTAGCCTATTATTATCACCAGTTAGTTATTATAGTTATCATTCATGGTGTGGATGGCCCTTAATCTGAGGTGTGGCCAACTAAGTGCTACAGTTTGAGCTAAGCTCCAACTAACCAAACAATTATAATAATGGAATTTCCTCTAAAAAAGGACAGAAATGAGGATGTCGTATACAAATAATGAGACTGTTGTGTCAGATTTGTGATTCCACAGCTGAATCTAATTTATTAATCAAATCCAGCTCATTTAGGTTTGTTGTTTCAACTTTATCTCTGTGTCAATCAGACACGGAGATGTTAATATTGACAGCAGGTGTGTAAATCTCTGCTAATTTCTCTTAATAAATTAGGGCAGGTGTATATTTAATTAAACTTATTTTTCAATGTTTAATCTCAAAAGATAACACAAATATATATAAATGTTTTTCCCTTGTGTCTTTAATAATTTATCGTTTTGGTATTTCTGTTCGGTGCCCATGAAAAAAAGGAAAATTCTCGCTGTAATAACGCTGTTCAAAATGTACTCATGGAAAACATTATTTATGGCAACCCTGTCACCCACACAAGCATGTGCATAACAAACGCATACTGTGCACTCCTATGCACAGTCAGTAGTCCATGTACAATTCACCACTACAGAGGAGAATTAACTCAGCTCAGTGAACAGTCTAATTCTGTCCCACCCACACTACAAAATCCTTCAAATGCTTAGTGGATTTATCAATGAGGCTTGACTCAACCTGTCACTTAAACATGGCTGTGCACAGACATACATCTCACTTAGTCTGTTTCTTTTTGACTCTCAATCATTCAAATGTCCATATCCACATATTTTGTTTTAAGTGAGACTGAAGTGGATAGTACCTGCAAAGTCCTTAAAGATATGGGGCACTAAAGCACAAGGGAGAGACACTTGCAAGGTAGGGGAGGAACCCTTTTGAAGGGACAGTACTATACGTGATGTATGTGGTGCCTGTGGGCTTTGTTTCACGCGAGTGCAATGATCCAGAAATTAAACCAATTACCCATGAAAAGGTGTGGGAGGGTAAGTGTACAGGTAGTGGATCTGTAGGTCTTCACTGGAATGGGATGGATTTGGAAATGTTTTGCAGGTTAAATAGATGTTTCTAATATATGTATGAGCCTTGGTGATGTGAGAAGATCTTAGCTTAAGAAAGACGTTTGGAAATGTAACGTAGCACAGCTGGAGTATCAAGCCATTACAGCCAATTAAAAAAGGAAATGAGAATGCCACCAGTTTACGCCGTTGAATTTTCATACTCCTTGGCCTATTGCATCACAATTGTCCTCTTCTTTTTGCCCCCTAATTAAAGATTTACCTTGGGATACATCCATTACTGCCTAAATAAATTGATTACCTGTCTAGCGCAGTGACGCGTCATTAAATGCTCGTCAAAGTCTGCCAGCACCACATCAGGCAGCTGAGGCCCGGAATTGGCTGCTCACCCTCTGCTACAAAAGACTGCATTGATTTCCATCAGAGGAGCCCTCATGTCCACTAAGCACTCCGACTTTCATTAAGACCTTCACAGAATTCCACACACGTTGCCAACCCCTGTGTATGTGTGTGTGCGTGTGTGTACAGTCATTTCCTCACACTCCTCTCCTGATCACCCTTCTCACTGGGGACCTCTAGAGCCAAGGCAACCACTTCTCCAATTAAAGCCATCTTTAAACAAGAGTGTGGTGACAGTAAATAATTCATAAATGTCTCGTCCTCATTAACAGAGGTGTCAAGTTCTTCTAATGCTTAAGTCTTATTCTGACGACTACTATTCAAGTTTAAACAGGATTGTTAATATGCCACCTACCACGCTTGTTGTTAGCTGTAAGAGAGGGATAAGTTGTTTCTAAGAGGCTTGCTGTATTTGTCATAAGATGTTGGTACATGCATATTTTATTTTTACCATAAACCCCATCTTGTAAACAAGCAGGATTTTGATTTAACTGTCGCTGGGAGTGCTGCCCGTAAAACGCTCACTTAAGGCCTCCAATAGTGCAACCTCTTCTCTGCAAGAAGCAAACTCTCTATCTTGTATAGCGGTCACTGAATTTTAAAATCAAAATGACAGCACGGATTACAACCTGCAGAAAGCCAAATTAATGACATAATGAACAATACAGAAGGGAATTTTAAAATTAAGACATTGACGGACAATTTTCATTGAGTCTATTCAGTAGTTTAATATTTTAAATGTTCTCCTCAAGCTGAATAGAGGTCATGAATAGTCACACATAAAAAGCATCTCTATTAACAGTTTGCAATGGATGTAAATGAGCTGCTAATGCAGTAGACTTGGCAATGAGCAGAGACAGCTTCACAACATATGATGAAATACCAGCTAGGCCAAACACCATCACAGGAATAACTTCTGACAGCACTGAAGGTGCTACCCTAAGTAATGCATGTTCATTTGACATGTGTACCCAGAATTCAGAGTAATCAAACACTGTTTCGCCTCTCAAGGCAAATAAATCATTTCATCAAAGATATGGATCATAAGGGTTCAGTCTGAAAGCATTATGCAGGGGAAGAAAGGGCTGCAAAGTGACAATAAAGATGCCAACTGGGCTTCACTGATGCTCATTAAAGAAAATGATTTTACTGTTGTACACTGATGCCTTTTTTTCTTTGAGGCTTTACTACACCGTTTGTGCTCTCAAACATACAGCTACCCCTGCTAAACATAGCAGGCAGCCCAGTATTGACAAATAATGGATAGAAATGACCCATCCATATACAGAGGGGCATCTAAAGTTACCTAGTCACATTTCCTATGCTCTGTAAAATAGTTTGTGGCCACAGGGTGTCTAATTTTAATGATGGAAGCACTAATTTAATTAATTATGTAAGATGGTTCCCATTTGTCTGCATATCTTTATTGTGCATGGCCCACTGTGAGCTCCTGCGTTTCCTATAGATAAAGAAGAATTTGGCAAAAAAATAAGTCCCCTCAGATTAGTTTAGGCTCTAACAGCAGCACGGAGGGAAGATGTCTTGTGACACACTGAGTCATACTCACAGCATGCTCAGAATTATTTTTCCACCCATCACATAATGATGGTGGCTTGTACCAGACCTTTTATCTGTGCTGAGATATGTCAATGTAAGACTACTGCTTTAACAAAGGCTTTTAGAGGAGAGGCCTCCAAGGAGGTAGAGACATGAGCCAAAGATACAGCCTGAGGTGAAATAAGACATGCATGCCAGAGTTGTAAAAACAACGGAAAGTTAGTAATTATATTTGGCCCACTAATTTATGGTTGTGAAACCGCTTGTGAATGTTATTAAGAGCTACTCCAGAACCTGCCTGTGAATCACCACATGTTCTGCATGTAAATGAAGTCATACAAATACATTTTGTCAGACCTGCCTTAGAGAGCACCATTGGTTCACGCCTCTGACGTTTTTCTTGATGTTTCATACCATTTGTTCCTTAAAGGGATACTTCACAGATTTAGCATTCAGCTTTGTATCAGTAGAAACCCGGTAGTATTTCTGAATGACCGTGCGTCCCTCCCTCATATCCCCCTGAGACAGGAGATCTCTGCATTGGGGGGTCTGGAAAAAAATCTTCCGATGACGTAAAATGACGATTTTTGCGTCATCGGAAGATTTTTGGCCAGAGGCAAAAGACTACAGCCAGTTGTAGGAGCTACTTCCACATGTTTTCAACCCGCCCATCACCTGAAGCGAGCCAATCTCAGCCGGAAAAAAACGAAATGTCAGCCATCTTGAATCCTCGCTAAACTGCTCTTTAACTGCTCTTGTGCTGCTCTTCTCAGCAGCACACTTTTACAACAATTATGTGCATTCAAACTGCTGTACGTGTACCACCGGGATACATCGGTACAGATCGGAGAATATGCAGGAAACGTTATTACAGACGGAATAATCAGCCCACTACGAGAGCTTCGCCTTCACGGAGACCAGCATGGAAGCGGTAGGCGTGGCTTGGGAGTGGACTCAAAGCAGCGAAGCGAAGTGCATTCTGGGATTTGGTGTCTTTCATCCATATGAGCCAAAAACACATTTTCTGGCTTTTCTCGGCCTAGAAGGCACCAATTTAAAAAAAAAAAAATCACGTCTGCTACATAAGTGACCCAATTTAAATATATATTCAGCTTTCCAGCGGTGAAATATCCCTTTAAATATTAAAAGAAATAATCATATTTTTAAATATCTGTTTTAAGAAACATATTTGAAGAAAGGGCATGCTACCATATTCTAATAGTGACTGTTTTGTTATCATTTCTAACTAGCAAATCAACATTCTTCACAGTGGCCTGGGTCCCAGCCATTCGCAGGTCTGCAGCATGTAATGTTTACATGGCTTTTTCAATGGCTGTTATGTAAGCCTGTGGGTAATGTAGTCCTTTATGAGCAACACAGGGACAAAACAATTTTCCTCCAACAAAGGAGAACTCAGACTGAATGGGTGGCCTCTGCTAACATACTGTATGTCCATTCCCCTTCACTCCTATAGCTCATGATGGGTCTACATGCAGTTAAGTTACAAACAACGTCCCTCTGGGAAAAACGTACTTCTGTAACCTGTTGTTTGAGCTACATAATAAATTACAGAGCTCATCAAGTCTTCCTTAACTTCAAAGTGTTTGACCGTGATGTTGGGGTGTACGTTTTGTTACATCATCAAAGAACCCCCAAGCAAGATCTGAATCGGCCTTACTCAATGACTGCATCAATTAGTTTTGTAGCTTTTGTATTATCCAAAGACTTATGTTGGTGTGTGTGTGTGTGTCAGTATAATGAACTGGCTAGTTTGGTATTACATGCACATACAGTATTAATCATTCATCAAAGAGCAAGTTTCAAAGCCCAGTCTGTGCACGAGAGGGGATAAGCATGGAGGTGAAATTACTGTGGTTTCCCATGGACTGAGTTATTACCACTTCCTAAGGTATAATATCAGTTATGATATGAGAGTAAGCAATATGAAGTTAAAAAAAAACACTGGCACTGGAACCATTTACTTGTAGCTCGTGTTTTATGCATGCTAATGCAGAAGTAAATATAACAGCACTGCAAGTGATGTACTTTTCTGCTCTACCCATGTAGTGCTCCAAATTCCTCACTACAGTGAGTTTTTGCAAATCTCCCAGCTACCACACACACAAATATGCTCCTGGATGAGAAATGGAAATATTCTATTTAATATGTCTTCTTCAACTTTACCAAAAAGGTATGGAGACCAACCTGCAACTGTCTGTCTTAATAGGTCTCTGTCACTGTAAACGTGTCCCCAGTCAGCTCATTACAGGGTGGGCATCCGTTTGCCTCAACATATCTAATTAACACAATGAAATAAGTAATACATATTATCCTCAGTATGGGAAGGAATGATTCTAAAGAAATTCTTCGGTCACTGAAAATTCCACATCATCCAACACATTACAATGGTTCAAAGCTACCAGTTACAGCATACTGACCACGTACAAACACAACTATAGCCTCAATACAGCATGCTCTACGCTCATTACCTGACTAATTAATCATAATAACAATCATATATCCTTAGACGATACATTTGACAATACATACACGTTTTTTGTTGTTTTTTTTGTGGCATTTTAGGCCTTTATTTGATAGGACAGCTTAGACATGAAAGGAGAAAAAGAAAAGGAATGACATGCAGAAAGGGCAGCTTGTCAGAACCGAACCTGCAGCCGCTGCAGCAAGGACTGAGCCTCTGTACAGGGGGTGCACGCTCTATCAGGTGAGCTACCCAGGTGCCCCTTCACTCAGCATTTGAAAATTGTGCTGCAATATGCTCACAACACAACAAAACTGTTTCCAGATGACACTAAAAAGTGATTCACATGGCTGGGACACGCGGCGCTTGTTGTTGCTGTTAGTATGAAGTTATAGAAGTCGGCTATCCCTCAGTGGTGTTTGATGACCTTACATTTAAGTTGTTTTTGGCGTATTTTAACATTATGGTCGCATGCGTTAGATTTTATTACAGATATCTGCTATAAAACTAGTGTTAGTGTTTTGCTTATTATCACAATATCCAGAAATGTGATTACAATGACACATAGCCGACTTCAATAACTTCCAAACAACAAAAGGCTGTCCCAGCCATGTCCATCCCTTTTTGGTGTCCCCTGGAAACCAGAGGGACAAAGAGAGTGAGGGGGGCAGTGGCTTGAGTCTCTGCAGTCACTACACTAGGGCTGTTGGAACGAATTCCGAAAGTCAAATATAATTCTAATAGTAAAAAAATACTATTATAATGCTGAAATTACTAATGCGATTTTTTTTATAAATGTTGGCTAACGTTAGCTAATCACCCTATTCTCGCCTTATGCTTTTGTCATGTCATGTCTGATGAACAATAAGTTAGCGGGAGTGAGAAACACAAGGCATTGTGAGATCACGGAGCTAACGTTGCGTACCGAGTAAAGTTTTAACATGACTTTAAAATCAACATCTGAGCCAAAATGCTTATGTTATCATTAGTTAGCTCGTTCTGGTTTCCTAGCTGCGTTGCGAGTTATAGGAGCTTAGCTGGAAGCTTCATGGAGACAGCTAAAGTTAATGTTAGCTGCCCTACAGCCGTCAGAGTTAGCTTCAACTTCATATATTCTCATATTCATATATATACACCTTCTAACAGCTGGATTCTCAGTAACGTGACAATCTGCAAGAAACAGGTTGCTTTTAAATCACTAAAATAGTAGTGACAGCACCGTTTGGCTAAGTTATCAATGCCGTTAGCATCGTGGCTAATGCTATTAGTTAGTTTATGACAAATCGTTTCAGCTTTCTAACATGATGTCATTGTGCTAACGGAGCACCGTTAGCCTTTACAACAGAGCCGCTTCATTACACTTGTTAGATAATGTTTCATTACAGAGTTCTCTGTTGATTTGTGTTTGTCGTTGTGTGCTCGTGGTGGAAAATGAATATAAACAAAGTTGCGTGCCAGAAATGCAATGCGCCATGACATAGGTCCCCTTCAAGGCCAGGCTGATGTTGGAAGTCCCTCTAGTGGACAGGACCTGTAACAACCACCACATGCTTATAGTGGCATTTACAATGCATAAGCCTGAGGAGTGTAGTACATATTAATAACAGGCTGCATTTGAGCATTAAATATTTCAATATTATTTGAATATTTTTAAAAAATAACAAATGAAATTCAAAAGGTATTATAGAGGAAGACTGACAGCTCTACACTACACGCTGCTTGTCCCAACTGCTCACCAATCACGCACGTCAGACACGCACGTCACATCCGAGTGAGTGAGCACACTGAAGAGGGGGAGAGAGAGCTGCCAGTCTTACTCAAGTAAGAACACATTGCGTACTGTCCAGATTAAACTGTAGAAGATGGGCAGGTTGATCTGTGTCTTCTGTCCCCTTGCCTAATAACTTACTCCCAAAACAGGCTGCTTATTGTCACGCTGTAATCTGCAGCACACTTTGCAGTGCTTCTTGTATTCGTCTCCCAACTCTTGAGGACACTCAGTTTCACAGTCAACATTTTTGCAATCTGTTGCATTTGATGGAGATGCTTAAAGATCATGTGATTTTTTCATTTCACTTTGATTTCCAGCATCCTCCTGCAATAAGGCTCTGTAACCAGGCAACACACTGTGGTAAAAACATCATCTCAGATGTCTCATGTTTCTCCGTTGTATGAAACAGTGGTATTTACATTGCTGTATGGACAATATGACAGACAATAAGCCAATCAGCAGCACTCTGAGTCAAAGCACAACTCACTTTTTTTTCCAAACCAGTTATTAAACCAACTTGTCATGCCAGTGTTCATATTGGTTGCAAATGTTCGGTGGAATTTCTTCCAAACCAGTGCTTGCAAATAGGGCTGGGAAAAAAATCGATTTGATTTAAAAATTGAGTTGATAGGTCAAATCGACTCATATTTTCAAAAAATCGATTTTTTAGATTTTCTTTTAGTTCAATCCAAATACAGTATAAATAATTTGGATGTTTAACAATCTTTGTTGCACACTGCACAGTGACTTTTCAGTTAGAGAAAGGGTTTGCCTTTGCAATTTTGTTTATGTTGATGCACTTTAATTAAATACAATAAATATATATTTTTAAAATATATTTACAGTTTGCAGTTATTTTGTTTTAAATGGAAGGGGGGAAAATCGAATCGAATATCGAGTTTTTTATGGGAAAAAAATCGCCCAGCTCTAATTGCAAATCACAATTTTCTACATTGTTGTGTTCACAATCCTCTACTTAGTTTTGTCAGCTACCATTTAGAGAATGAGAAATCACGGCAGTCAACTAATCCTCTTTTTTCCTTTAGGCCCACAGTAAATCATTTTAAAACTATCAACCGTTTCAACTCAGTTTCTCCTCCATCCTATAGCAAAGAAGCCCACTAGCCAGAGTGGCAGCTGCATGTCTCCAACATGACAGCGTGCATCAGAGGGACTCATTTCTTGATGTTTGTACTTGTAGTTTAGTTTGTAGTTTGTAGTAACAGCAGTGAACGCAGTAGAAGCCGTAATCATAGTAACCCTGATGAAGATGAGTGCTTTCAAAAGACATACACCAGTATCATATTACCGGCACGCTGGACACATTTCACTGACTAAAAGAAAGAAAAAACATAAATTATAATGGCACAGATTTATTGTGAACATACTCCTAACTATATAAGTATATGTTTTTATAAGTATGAAAGGTGCTGAGCTTGTGATGATCATTACTTAAATATACCTTGCATAGAGTCATTTTGTCTCTGTAAAATTAGAAAACTGTGAAACAAAGACTCAGTAAGACTGCAGCTTTCTGCTAATAGAAAACAAGTGAGTTATTTTAGTATTTATGCTGAAGAGGAATGTTAGGACCGTTAAATTCCCTCCTTGAAACACCTATGCCTACACATTTCCTCTGTCGTCCTCCCGTTCATTTAGAATATTGACTTTCACATTCTTGCAGAAGTTCTGTGTGTGCATCAGTAAAACTGCATTACAGAACAACGGGGACATTTGTAACATGCTGTTGGCAAACCCACTCTTAGACAGCTATGACAGTGTTGACGTCGTGGCTGCAAGTCACAGATCAAGCAAGAAAACATTATTTAAGACGAGACACTCAGCTGACTGGCCTGACGCTGACAGTCTCTCAGAACTACAGCGATGTGAGGCCACAAAATAAATACTTGCACGCAATATCCACAGACGTACAGCCGCTCTTCCTTTGTCACTAGATATTTTGCAATATATTTTGATTATGGCGCATGTATTCTGCACGAGCCTCCACTAACAAACACAATCCATCAAGAAAGAGCTGCTGCTGTATGAAAGTGGACATGATTTACCGCAATGCCTCCCCACTCCCCCTATAATCACTTGAGTTAATGTAATGTGGGCAGGCTTTTAAAAACTGAAATGGTACTCTATAAATTTGGCCCATCTCTTGACCTGTCATCTTTCCTTCCTCTCTTGTTTTCAGCCGCTTCTGCTTGTTTGCCCGCCCACACACACACACACACACACACACACACACACACACACACACACGGCAGTCAGTCCTTTCAGCCTTCTCTTCTAGGGATGCAGCGATTAACCGATTTCACTATACCGCGCTTTAAAACGTCACGGTTAATTAATCGTAATTAACTCCTCTGCACCGAGTGTTAACTGACTGCAAGTTATGTGTAGCAGTGTGTGCAATTCTCATGTAACCTCCTTGACAACATAAAGGTTTGCGCACACACACGGCACATCAGACGTCCGGTCCAGTTACCGCGAGTATTGACTGTCAGAGCGACAGTAGCAGTAAGGTATCCCACCCTATAGGGTGGGATACCTTACTGCTGCAATTTTACATAACGTTAGCAAACAGCAGGAAACAGAGCAGAGCCAGTCCCTGACCTCACAACAGCTGCAACGGGGAATTCAACCCAAGTTGGTAAGCTTGCTAGCCACTTTATTGTTTGTTAGCTTGTTAACGTTACCAGTTAGCTAACGTTAGCCTGTTTAATGCCGACGTTTGCATTTACAGTGAGCAAGCTGACGATGACGTTACGTCCGTACAATGTAAAACTCTGCAACAGCTTGTCACTGACATTACCACTTAACGTAACTTACTTAGCTACTTTTCTTCATCCCCTGTGGGACATAAGGCTGCAAAGAGATCTCTCCATTGCATGTATTCCTTAGCAACATGCTGAGTATCTCCCTGTGACAGGGGGATCTTATCTAGCAGCTCCTTCAACTTTAGACACCAGCTAGCAGGGCCGTTTCTAGCCCACAAAGGGCCAACTTCTTCTTAAGGACAACACTGTTGTTGCCAACTTGGCCTTTGTTTGTGGTGTGACTGATTCACCTCTAGTCTTTAATCTTTTCAGATACATTTTATTAAAAAGGTTGATGATTGATCATATAATCTTTTTCGTGTTATTTCTGTTTCAAAAGGCAGCAATAAATAACACATTACAATATAGTTCATGTAATTTCATACATTAGCAGTGAAATTAATGAATGCATAATAAAATCATGAAACCGTGACTATTTTTCAGACTATAATCTATAATCATTGCATCCCTACCCTCTTCACAACTGCAGTCTTTCTCCATGAAATCTGATACTCTCTTGCTACTTATTCTGTGTGTGTCCCCTCCACTACAGAGAGGACAGCCACTAGTAGTAAATCATCTCTGTTGCCTCTCAACGGTTTGCTCCTTGACGTCTCTTCAGTGGAGCTTTGTGTAAGTACTGTACCACACTGCCCTCTGCCTACTTTGGCCACTTATGTGTTGTTATTTTCGTGCTTGATCTGAAAACATACAGTACTCACTTAATCCAGTAAAAGCATGCAATCCCGATGCAATATTGTCACATTAAATTGTAGGGACTATAGACTTTTGTAATATTATGACAACATTACTTAACAATGCAATAGTAATGACAATTAAAGTAAAAGGCAGTCCAACAGATAAATCTGTGTGCTGACGTGTGTTACGAAATGAGCATTTAAACAAGAAACTAGAGCTGGGCGATATGGAAAAAATCTAATATCACAATATTTTTGACCAAATACCGATATTGTGGGGTTGACAATTGGTGCTTCCAAAAAAATATTTACACAGTGAGATTTTTGATAAATAATCATCATTAATGTGTATATAATAACTAAATAAACAGTCTGGTAAGTTAAAAAAATTGAATCACGATATGTTTAGGAACACTTCCACCCATCACATATCACAGATAAAGATAAAGGCTACATCTTTAAAACCAGGGACAGATAACACTTGTGTCATTTCACGATATTACGATATCCAAAATCTAAGACGATATCCAGTCTCGTATCACAATATCGATATAATATCGATATATATTGCCCAGCCCTACAAGAAACCCAATCATTCTCTGTGGATTATTCACTTCTCTTCTCCATGCTGACATGAGAAAAAATGACCTTTTTATTGTGGAAAATATAATTATATATTTGGTAATGGTTAATCCTGTAACCATTACCAAATATATAATTATATTTTCCACAAACAAGTGGGTGGATTAACATGGAGTAATTACTCATAACTCATGCAGTTGGTGTAGGCAGATTTCCTTTTAACATACAGCTCAGATAAGTAATGCATTCATGAGCTGTGCAGAGTTACTGTATCAGTTCCACAGTCACCCGTTGCCTTAGCTTGCTGCTGAAAGTAAGCAGTGAGTTATGCTCGCTGCGGTAGCTTGACATAATGATAAAGTCTTACAATGGAGCACAGTAAACAATCTATCGTGGACAAATTGATGGTTTTAGTTTGAATGCTCTTATCATTTTACAGGTAAGTTTGACCGGTGGACCAGTCTCTCAAAAACACTTGTTCTTTTCACAATGTGATGGCCCTCCTGCTGCACCTGGTTAAGCTTGCAGGATGCCTCCACTGTGCATTAAACATTAATGCAAACATCCTTTTCACATAGAAACATGACAGTAGAATTTGCTCACAGTCCAGGTCTGTCGTTATGTCTACTTGTTGCTACATTCTTGCTGATCTGAGTGGGAGTGTGTCTGTGATGTGTGTTAAGAGAGCACCTAAAGGATTTGTGTGTGTGTGTGTGTGTATGTGTGTGTGTGTGTGTCTATTGTGTCCTGATGTCTATCTATATATTTCCAAATTTGTATCTCTGTGGAATTGTATGTACAAAAGCCTCTTTTTTTGTTGTTGACATGTTCATGTTCAGCCAGGTGTACATGAATTTATGTTCTAACTCAAATGCCATCCTAAAAAACAAACCAGGTTACTTAATTTGTAATTTGTATCACTGGCAAAAAATGTCTATGCACAGGCAATAACAAGAAAAACTTAGTGCCCCAGTAGCGGAACAATGTCACATCGACCAACATAAAAAAGCATGACCAGGCTCTTCAAATCCAAATGTTAAGCTTGGCAACTCCATTTTCTATAGACTAGCTGTTGCTGGCAGCCTGTACATGCAGCAGACTATCTACATAATATAATTACAACAACTGTCGCAACCTTGGGATCAACCAGAGCAGCACAACTTTCCATTCAACAAAAAACATTGGGCTACAGAGGAGTACAGCATAGACCCACCTCTGAGTAGGAGGGCTTACAGTATATCTACCTAAAAATGGGGGTGATACCTCCATGCAGATTAAGGCATTATGTTACCTTCTTTTGAATGTAATCTATGGCATTGACTGTGCAGGGAAAACTTTTGTGAAACGTTTTTTGCACATGCATAGAACATGGCACATGCAGATAACGCACAAGTCATCATTTTGTTTTCCTGGCTGTTTTTGGAAAAAGGAAATAACGAGAGTATCAGGTTAACTAGCTTTAGTGATTTAGTGATGAAGTGTTGTGGATAGAGACCTTACAAGTAGTCAGACACTTTATTTAGGTGTAACGTTTGTAGGCCTAGATACAAAAATGTGCGATTAATTTGAGATTAATTGCAATGAAATGTTTTGATTGACTGACAGACCTAGTTTGAGCCAAATATCAAATTTTACTCAGAAACACAGCCGCTCTGTATTCTTACAGTGCACTTCCACCTGTTTGTAATCAACATAAATGCATAGCCTACTATGGCATAACACTGACGGAAACAAAAACACATTAGGTAGCATTTTTCAACAAGGCAACATAAATCGTCAAAACAGCGGCGCAGTACAAGTTGTTCGCTTCCAATTGGTCTTCTCTTTTAAACTATAAGCAACAACATACCGACAACCCCGCTAACAATGTATGGTTCCCAGAACGTTCCCTGGAGGTTAGGTTTTGGTTCCCATGGAGGTACAGTGCAACCACAGGATAACGTTTCAGTTGGTTGGTTCCCTTAACGTTTCGGGAACGTTTTAACCATAGATATAGAACATGAATAGGGAATTGTGGTCTTATAGTTGAGATAAAGTCGGTCTAGACTTTGAAATGCAATCCATGAATTCAACGAAATCCAGTCCAAAATATATCTTGCACTTATGTAAAGTAAGTAAAAGTAAGTAAGTAAAATTTATTTATAAAGCGCTTTTCACAGATAAAATCACAAAGCAATTTATGACATGAATAAATGTATTAATAAATTACAGTTGGATGTTTCTCTCATGTGTCTTATCCTAACTACCTCATAATACTGAATCTATTTAGGATTTCTACATTAAAAAATATTGTTTAATGTATATTAGCCATTCAGAATATCAAAGACAGTTTTTACATATTAAGTTCAGGCAAAAATTTTTTTTTACCTGCAATATAAATGCTAAATTATGAGATTATCTTCAATTACTTGTTCTCTTGGAGCTATATCAATCAAAATTCCACCCAAATCTCTATTTTTTGTTTTGTTCTAGAAAAGGCACTGTTGTCTTATGGTCATTACTTTGAATTAAAACCACTATTGATGTATTGGTAGAAAAATATAAGGATTATGAAGACAACATGAGCCTCTTTCCCCATTGGTTCCAATGGAAACAATTCTAAAACTTAACCCTGGTAAGATGGCCGCCAAGTGGTTCCATCCTGGAATGGCAAGTCAGAGTTACATGTCACATCTATTGTTCTATATCTATGGTTATAACCCTGAGGGAATGTTCCCTAAATGTTAGTTTTTGGTTTGGTTTGAACCATAAACTAACGTTCCCTAAACGTTCTGTGTTAGTGGGGAACATAGGCACCGCCTAAAGGTAATAAACCTACCATGACACTGACAGACAACTCCTTTACACATTTATGTAAAACAGCAAGTACAGCCCACAAACACAAGTTCAGTAAACGTACTGCTAATTAGCAGGTGTGTAGTCCTTGCTAGCTGACTCATCTCTCCCTCGCTGAAGACGAAGCAAGAAAGAAGCTAGAAAGAAAATCCAGTCGCTGTTTATGTGCGGTGTTGTTGAGAAAAAAGCTCCCTCGTGTTCAGGCATGTTAAGCTAACTTGCCAAAACTTCTCTGCAGCATGGATCTGCAGCTTGCGCGCAAGGGGCTGTTTAAATTTGGGTCACGTGCTGGATAGCGTTACCATGGTTACATCAACCATGATAAGAAATCGAATAAAAAAAGCTAGGAACATCCAATACGGTTTGCTTTGGAAAGATGTAACGTTAACAGTTTAACTTTATTGTATTGCAATGCAAAAAAATATATATTTTTATTTCGTCCGTTACATTTACTTATCTATTTTTTTCATTTAAATTATCTAATTAGGCAATATTTTGAATTTCTCTGTAAATATCTTTGGTCAACATTTGTTGCTATACATACCCTTTTCATTTCATAATTGTAATACATCAACATTTGTTTTTTTTGCACTACAAATACATTATTTATCTGTCTGCATGGACATTAAATGAAAACCAGAATGGCATGTACAATGGTATGTTCTCTGTGGAAAAACAGCATGATGAACATACTATGACTAATGCAGTTATGTCACACCTCACAACAAATATGACTGATGAATGATTCTAGGAAATACTCTCTTTGTGAGATCAGATGGGTATTTCAGTCTTTACACTTCTGTATTGATCCGTAATCCCATTACCTTCCCCAAAACCTCTTGGAGTTATGTGTGTAGTGTAAGTAGAATATTTCGTGTGTGTGTGTGTGTGTGTGTGTGTGTGTGTGTGTGTTTTGTGTGTGTGTTGTGTGTGTGTGTGTGTGCGTGCGTGCGTGTGTGTGTCAGTTTCTCCTTGCAACCTCCCTGTTATTGATCCGTCCTACTGCACCATGTCTCTCACATAAACACATACTGAATATGCAGCTAAAATGAAGGGACTTCCATGGCTGGCAGGGTGCGGCTGCCCCTGCGCAAACTCCCCCATTAGTGTCAAGTGCCATCTAATAAATATTTTCCCTGGCAGAGAGTCCTGACGCCTCCAGAGTAAAAAAGAAGAGATTCAGCTGCCAGTAACAATAAGAGAATTACCAGCAACAGCAAATGTATTTAAATTATTTTCTATTGGCATAACAAAAACAATCCAACTTTTATTGGACATAGAGGGAACTGAATGTTGAGCTTACACTAAAGCCAAAGATCAGCATTAAGCAGGGTTGTGTTGCACCCTGTCCATATGTAGCAATTACCCTGCTATCGATGAAAAACATGCATTTGTATATACACAAAGAAACAACTCACGCTGCGCCCAGAAAATGGCAAAATGAGGACTAAGAGTCCACCAAAACAACAGGAGGCTTAAACCACACCGTCTTTTTCAGACACACTGTGATGTTTAAATGGTATCCTGCTACTTCTCTAATTCTTGTGGTTCCCTCCACCCACCCGCTGGTCAGGCGCTGTGTGTAGTAACTCATCAGTGAAGAGACTAGGCAGGGTGAACACAATTACCTTGCCTCCATCTGTCTGCATGCAATCTCTCTCTCTCTCTCTCTCTCTCTCTCTCTCTCTCTCTCTCTCTCTCTATGTATATATATATATATATATATATATATATATATTAGGGCTGTCAAATGATTACAATTTTTAATCAAATTAATCAGAATTTTCAGTAGATTAATCATGATTAATCACTATTTGCAATTACACCTGAATCCTAACCATTTTTTTTCTGAAATGCATACCAAAAGATACTAGTGCTGTCAAGCCGTTAATAACGCGTTAAACTGACAGCCCTAATATATACAGTATATATATTTGCAAACATCCACTCAGCTCACACGTACAATACATTATCACCCACGCACAAGTCAATAACTTCCAATGTTTGCCTCTTTTCTCTCTCCCCTTGTCACCCTCCAGATTTAGAGTGTCCCAGTGTCAATACCATCAGGCTGACCCTACTCAAAGCAATCTACACCACCCTCATGTCCCTCTCAACAACCCCATCATCACCATCACACAAATTACTGCACCTGGATGCTGCTACTGTAGAGGCTGAGGCTGTAATCCAGCATCACCAGGGCTGAACGTGTTTGTTTAACCCGATTTCAGGGTGGATTCGACTGAAGGGCTGACACTGTCTAACACCTGTCATGATTATGTAGTTGACTTGATTTCTTGGGAATTTTGTACCAAATTTCAGATTTTGCCAATGTTTTGCAAATAAACAAATAGTAAACAGTAACCTCTGGGCCCTATACTATCCCTGCTGTGTCTCAATTGTCAACTGTCTTAACTACCATAAATATAGTTTATATGGTTATGCTTGCAGCAGTTATCACCCCATTATGCAGGCTAGAGCGCTTGTTTTTTAGCTGGGAGTCAATGCAACAGTCTTACATTAAGAACAATACTCCGTTTCTCAATGAGAGGCTTATTTGATTTTGACAAAACAACAGAATGTTTAAAGTCCTTGCAGTTTACCGACTGCGGTGTGAGATTCACACATGGCTTTAATAACATCCATCAGCATGCATGTGCAACACTATAATAAAATCCCTTCTTTCTCCATCAGTCAGGTCTACTTGTTATTACTTTACAGGCAGGGCTGAACTGGTCATCTGGCTGACCGGCCACTTTTCTGGTAGGCTGACGTGCCTTTTAGGCGGACACAACTGTCTTTTTCTATTGTCTAACGGGCCCATAAAACAGGTAGATCGGCCAATTTGTTTTTCTTTTTTGTTTTCTTACACTGGCCTGGTCTATCACATATTTAAACCCTTTCCGCTTCGGGCTTAGTGCCTTCATCCAACAGGATATCTGGGCAAAGCATGCCAAAATACATAAGACAAAACACAAAGAAGACGCAGAGAAATTGTGGGCCCTTAAGGCAGACGCTCACGAATGTGTAAAATGTACTGCTATGTATGCTGCAGGACCTTCTTCTGCACCTGTAGCCGATGATGGTGGTGGCGGGCACAATGACGAGGATAAAGAGAGGAAGAGAGATAAAGGCAAGAAAGGAGGGAGGGTAAAACATGCAGTGACTTACCGCACCAAAAATGATAATAATCTAGAGACGGATGCTGCCAAATGTACAAAAATAACACGTTTATTGCAAGGGCTGAAATAGCTTCAACGTCTACAGTACCCGGCATTGTGCAGCAACAGGTAGAACTTTAAGGAGGAGAGCTGGCTGGCCATGGCCACTGCCAGGCAGGGAGCAGGCATGACTGGGCATGTCATGATGACAATGATAATGATTTGTTAGAAAAATTATGCTTAGAACGGTTTTTGCTTTGTTAAACCATTTGCATCCAAACTGCTGTTTTAGTATTTCGTAAGGTAATTTTTTTGTGGCCATTTTAGGTCTTTATTTCCACAGGACAGATGAAGACATGAAAGGGGGAGAGAGGGGGAATGACATGCAGCTAAGGGCCGCAGGTCGGAGTCGAGGAGTAAACCTCTATATATGTGCGCCTGCTCTACCAACTGAGCTAACCCGGCCACTGTTTTAGTATTTCTATCTGTGTTAATCATGAAGGCTGAGTGACCTTGCAAAGAGCACAGGATGTGTCCCTGAAGGCAGAGTGCATAATGTGGAGGAGATGCCGGGCCTGACCAGAGATAAGAAGAAAGCTAGTGATTGCATGAACCTTTTATTTATTTTAATAACTAACTTGACTCCCAACTCCTTTAAAAAGACAGTGTTGTGAACAATCTAAAGTCACTTTCTGTACTATGCTGAGAGTGCTGTAAACGGACTCTACTTGCAAGTAAAAACACACTTTTCAGAGAACTCCAGTGATTTTGTAGCCTGACAAGCCAGACCCACATCAAGATGTTGGGTCTGGGAACTCCCCATTGACAGGGCTCAATCCGAGCGGCGGGATAAACGGTTGTCTTTCAGATTCCCTCTGCATGCAATAGGATAGTGCTACAACCAGGCAGAGCAACGCTAGTTGATAGCTTAATCACTGTGTTTCTGCCGCTGTCGGAAAAACGGAGACGGTGCGTTCTAAAAACTGGTAACTTACAGCCTCGCGGTGCATTCATAGTTATTGTAAAGTACCCTTTTGAATTTATTTCCTCAGCATATTAGGTCATATTGTTGATTGTTATGGTCATTATTTGAACAGTGGAAATAATAATAAAGAGTTTTTTAACTTTAATGTCACTAATGCTGATTATTCATTGATTCATTTGAATTGAAATATTTAAAATACTTTCACAGCAAAAATTACGTATGCGATTAATTTAGATTAATTAATCACAGAGTATGTAATTAATTTGATTACATTTTTAATCAATTGACAGCCCTAATTATATTATATTACTTATTTTATTATCCTTTTTGGGGCATTTTAGGCCTTTATTAGACAGGACAGCTTGAGACGGGAGAGAGAGGACGAATGACATCCAACTGCGGCGAGGACTGAGCCTTCGTGCATGGGTCGCACACTCAAACAGGTGAGCTATCCATGATTACTTTAAGTAATGGCGATCATAACAACATAACTTACTCATAAAGTGAGACTCACTTATTGCTGGTGTTTACTCAGTCAATGTCAGATGCCGAAGCATAAGCTATTTGTCATTGTTTTTGTAGCTATAGCATAGGAAGCTGTACTGGTGGGTGGGGTTACAGGTCATTAAAAGAGGCAGATGGTGTACAGTATGTTATTTCAAATGAAAACTCACCAGAAAGCAGGAAATAAAGCCTTTGATAACTGAACTTTTGGAAGTTCCCCTGAGCTGTTGTTTGATGATTTATTTGTTGCACTCATACAGGCACGGATTATCAAACGAGTCAGCATATTAGCTTCCTGGATTCTTATTTATAACTTCACACTTCCTGCTCTTGCCAGAGCCGGTGAAGCTCGTACATCAGACAGTCTTGTGCATTTAGTTCCTGAAGTCTTTCTGAAGTGTTTCTCAACATGATAATTGGTGCATGATACAGCATTGCTTCACCGTGCTGCAGAAACCTTTCAGACTGAATGAAAGACTAATTTAGGTGTGATATTATATTATGTATCAAATATAATATCACACGTGGCTGGGTTAGCTCAGTTGGTAGAGCAGGCACACATATATAGAGGTGTATTCCTTGACGCAGAAGGTCCAGGGTTTGAGTCCGACCTGTGACGACCTTTTCATATCAAGCTGTTTTTTTTCCATTAAAGGCTGAAATGCCCCAAAAAAGTCTTTAAAAAAGATATATATATAATATCACACCTATAATATGGCATAATTGTATGATGTGATAAAAACAAATTTTGTTTTTTCCTTCCTTTTTTGAGGTTCAAAAGTTATCATTATGGCACTTTAGTGAGCTAAAACAATATAGTGGTTTGTAAGGTGCTGTGAAGGGTCGGTATGTTTGGTCAATACTGTGTCTGTTTTCTATCCCTCACGTAGCTATCGAGCTGTTAATATGGTGAAATGATCTTTTAATAAAATATGTCCACTCACACAGGGACGTGAGCCGTCACCGCTGAGGTTCACAACAAGGCTTTGTGAATGAAACAGATGAGAAAGCGTCACAGGGATCCTTTGATCGATATCTTCACATGAGTCAAGATTGTGATTATTGCCCATGATTGAACATGTATGTACGTGTGTGTGTGTGTGTGTGTGAGAGTGAGAGAGAGAGAGAGAGAGAGAGAGAGAGAGAGAGAGAGAGAGAGAGAGAGAGAGAGAGAGAGAGAGAGAGATTTAGCCTGTATACGTGTGTCTTAACGTGTATGTTAATGCACAAGTGACCTAATACATCAATCGCACACTGGCAACAGCAATACTGACAAGCAGTCAGAGACAAATCCAGTGGGATTCCTCCTCACCCCCAATGCGCAGTGAATGCGACACTGGGCTTTGGGGAGTTGGAGTGGTGGGAGATAAGTGTAAAATCACCTTGCCCAAGGGTATGGCCTGCACAGATCAATATCTGTAAGAATTGATGCCAAACAGTGGAGAGTAGGTGCATGTATTATGTGTGTGTGATTGTGTGTGTGTGTGTGTGTGTGTGTGTGTGTGTGTGTGTGTGTGTGTGTGTGTGTGTGTGTGTGTGTGTGTGTCAGTCTCTCACATAAACACAGACTGAACATGCAGCTAAAATGAAGGGACTTCCATGGCTGGCAGCTCATTTTTGCCACGGGGCACCCGAGCAGGTTAATCCAGCAATGTGATGTCTGGTTTGTGTACAACATGTTTACAGAAGGATACTGCTTTAAAGAACCTGATTTTGGCTTTGGAACATTCACATTTAATTTCTGCAAAATGTGCGGTTTCTTTGCCCCTGCAGAGATCCTTCCACCACAGACATCCAGCTACTATTTATGTTCAGCAGCAGTCATAAAACCTCCACTCTGTCCTTGCACACCTTGGACCCATTGATGCGTTTGATAGGTGCTGCCTTCGGTCTGACATTATTTGCCTCATTTTTCATCTTTTTCTCTCTCTCTGCTCATAGCAAACAGCCTGAGCGAATGTATGTGTGTGCGTGGGTAAGAGTAAGAAAGGAGGAGTAAAGGACTGGGTGTGTGAATGTCAGTCAATGTCAGTGAGCGTTGAAGTATCTGGGCAAGTGCATGCATTCTTGTACATTTATCCATGTGTAAGCAAGGTAACAGAGCAATATTTCACTCTGTGTAAACTGTCTTATAGAGCGACAAGGGTCCTTCCCTGCCTCCCCTGCTGTGCTGTGATTGAGGGGACAGTTAAAAAAAAACATGCTATGCTATGGCAGCAGAACATATAGAGTGTCCAAAAAGAAAACAATGCTGCAAGTCCTTCCAGGGCAGTGAATTTAACAATGAACGGCACCCCATCGAGTGCCACATCCTTAACTCTTCTCCTCAGGTGGCAATTTTCATCTGGTTGCAGGTGTGAGGCGTCAACAATAAAAAAAGAGGCTCTGCAATCCTGTGCGTGCGTGCGTGCGTGCGTGCGTGCGTGCGTGCGTGCGTGCGTGCGCGCGTGCGTGCGTGTGTGCTTGACTCATGGGCAGTGCAGCTGCAGCACAATGGAAAGGAGAGCAAATTGAAAGCATGGTAATCACGGACATTGCTAGTCTATTCTGCTACTCACACTCAAGAGACGAAAAGTGGACAAATGGGTGTAGGGTATGGGAAATAATAATCTGAGTTGTTGTCCTTCTCTTTGCCATTAATCTGGTATGGCCTGTCCCAGAGAGGAGACCATCGGCTGAACTACTTTATTGTGGCAGTGGGTCGGCTTCCACATCTCCTTTATTCACAAAGTAATCACTTTGAGCTCTTCTGCCAGCATTCATCTGTCCTCATTGTTCTGTCAATGCTTACCATTAAATCAACCGTGCACTCTTTCCTTTAAATTATATAGTAAGAATTCCTGCAGTTCATTTGTAATTTTGACATTTCAGGGAGAGAAATAGAACCCAGGCCCCAGTACAGTGATTAAGGCCATATTGACAACTGAATTATTTCCTGATTGGCTAGCACGAAGGTTGGCCTTGGTTATCCTGCCTCTCAGAGAGAAAGCAATTCCCTTTAAAGATTTTCCCGCTCAATATTTTACTACTTCTTCTCTCGCACCTACGTATTCCATCTTTCCCTCTCTTTCTATTTATTTATTTTTGACGGCAAAATCCGTCTGTAGGCGTGAGCTCATTTCCCCAACCAAAGGGCATCGAAGGTTGAACCATATAATTCTACATTTGTCCTGTAAACAAAGGGTGACAGCGTATTAATCACTTTTATGGCCCCTAGTGTGCATGAAGCATTGTCGTTATACAGCTGCTATAATATCTTGTCATTCACACAACGCTGAATGCCACTGCACGGCTGCCACTTTCGCTGTGAGGGCTTCCATGTTCCCAGGGAAGAAAATGATGACATCCCTCCTTGCAGTAATGATAACATTTGGAACCCAGGCCACGGGGATGATGGGTAAGGGACTGTCAGGCTGGCAGCCATTGTCAGTCAGCTGCAGTCACAGAGAGAGAGAGGGCAAATGCCAGGACGTCTGACGCCTCGCTGCATGCCACTCTGTGTCTGACAGCTGCCAGCGCTGCCCAAGAGCCGGGGAGGTTCAAGAGGGAAAAGTAAAGCAGTGTCTTTGAGGCGAGCTGCCATGCTACCAGGCCCGGGATGGGGATGAGGTGGCTGACGGTGTGCAAACAACACATGCTTGTCAACACAAAATCTACTGAAAACACATGCACATTGGGACAAACAGCCAATTGAAAAAGACCCAGGAACACCATCATTGAATGTCATACTATATATTTATATTGGTACATCTGAGGCAAACACACATGTGCATAACCAAAAGCACACCATCAAAGTGTAATCACTCGTCTGTCATAACGCGGCTCAGCATGCCCTGCTGCAGAACAAAGCGCTTTCCTTTAACCTGCTTCAATTACCAGGCTGACAGAGAGTAAATGGTTGCCCCATTACTGCTGTGGGAACATTGAACCTCCTAATGTCCTGAATGGGAAAGGGTAAAGTGTTGGACCTGGGTGTCAAAGAGTTTCTTAGGGATCCTTTCAGACTCACTGGACTGTCTTTGAAGCCAATCAAAATCAATATCCCCTCATCTGAACCTATAGGCAGGACTTTTAGAAAGGAAATTAAATAAAAAAAAGAGCTAGATCTGAAAATGCATCACTTCTATGTGCAGGCTTCACACAATAAAAAGATCTCTTTAAGTCCTGGTAAACAAGACTGTCAATAGATACTTCACAAAACCTTTCTTCGATCTATTTTCATAATTCCTCAAGAGTGATCTCTGAGACTAAAGCACACATTTTTCTAAGCAGTTGATGAGGAACTATTAGATGTTTTATTCCTCTGACTGCCCTGCAGAGAGATTATATTATGGAAATAAATTACATTACGGAAAATGAAAAACCACTTTTATCATGCTATGTGCGAAAGTCTAACCATCTAAATTTATACTGAAAAGTCTAAATATAATAATATATAATTGCTATGCTGACTCCCACTCCACTTTTACCGGCAAAAACTCTGTGCAACAATTTTGCGTGGCACTTTGTGTTAACTTTGCATGCAAAAGTACAGCTAAGTCAGGTCAACTGGGGCATAATAAAACACCAAGATGTCCTTCTGTGAGGCTATGCCTATTTTTCTCCCTTTGGTCTGTTTTTTTTTCAGGGTACAGCACAGCCTCTCCAAAATCTGTGCATGTCATGCTTTCACTGTGAAGTCTGCACAGGAATGTGTGAGTGTATTATAGTGAAGCATGGAGAGCAGGTGAACTAGGACTGTTGATTTAAAGAGTGTACTGTATTTTCAGATCACCATGTTTAGAAGAGGATGTCCAAGCTCCATTAACCATAAACTAGCAATCAAGCCCTAGCTATCTGGTTAGTCAGATATCCTACAATTTCTACTAGGTGGCTCATTTACAGTGGCGTAATGAGTTTTTTTCCCCAATATGAGCAATTTGTCTTGTGTTGTGGTTGTTGTGTATTGTGTTTGAAGCTAATGGGCATCAGTCTTATTGAATTAAATAGCTTTAGTCATCTATCTATATTGTGACACAAGCCACTGGCAAAGCAGTGTTTTTTAACTGTGGGAATGAGGGGTGTGATCTCAGCAGTTGACTATAAGTTGCCGGCAAAGGAAATGCAATATGTGTTCTGCATGTTGGAATTGAACAAAATGAAATTAATTAGTCACCCACATTTGTTCCAAAATGTTCCGGGTGCAGGATTTATATTCTGAATCCGTTACGGGTGGGGGACAAGGACAACTAGGAGTTCTGTGTGTTTGCAAAGCTGGCTGTTTACTTCCATCAGCAAGAACTTGAGAGTAAACAACATGCAAATGTAGGGCTTTAGCAATGTACTAAACTGATACTTTACACAACCACATGTCTGCTCACAAAGCAGCTATCTTCTGTAGTGCAACACAGACATGGCAGATGCTCAGGCACTCTATGGCACCAAATGCTTATCCAGCATCTAACATTGCTAATAAAAGAGAGAGGGAACATTTATCCCACCAGTGACACATTAAAACAATCACAGATTCTGTTTGAAGAAAGATCCTCCAGGACAACACACAACGCCCCTCCCTTTGTGCATTTAAATCAAGCTGGCTGTTTACTGAAGCATGCCCCACTGACTTCCCCCTGCTCCTGGCACCAGCATTGGGTATCCCTTGGCGGGAAGAGAACACAGTCCAGCACCCGTGATACTGCAGCACCACATCCCCAGCTGCCAGCCCCTTTCCAGGCCCTAACCACCACTGCAGCAGAGACAAAATCCTTGGTGAGAGTCAGTAGGTAAAGCGGCCCCGTTGCCCTTGTCGCCAGAGCTCAACAATCCGACTTGTCTAACAAATTGCTCTTAGCAGCTGCTCCCCAATCTGCCTGCTGAGCCACCACCATGCCCCACTTCCCCCCACCGCTGTGTTTCTGCACAGACACCATAAGCGAGGCCATAAGTGTGGCACCCGTCAGCGGCGAGTCACTCTATCCTGTACTGTATAGTTCCCAATGGGGGAGAAGTTACACAATCTGCTGTTATTCATCTGAATACTGTAATCTATGTCAGAAAATGATACACTTCAGCTGCTGCAATTTGCGTAAATTGTACATGCTCATACTGCTTTGTTGCATGCCTTCACGACAAATTGCCTGCTGCAAAACAAATGAGGGGTTGTTGTCAAGAATGGAACTTTGGATTTTCAGAGAATTCAATCAAAAAAATTGGAGTTAAAAGACAAATGACTGCTTGAGTCACAGAGTAATGGCAGTGCACAAGGTGAACCAACATTCAGTGAAGCTAGAAAAAAAGGTTTTTCTATGATGCCACATTGTCAACAACAATATTTCTTCTCACTTCTATAGATGGATCAGGCATAAATAATGAAGGACCTCAAGGCAACACAGCTGCCAATTCTCACTCCTAACGCTAATGTATGGTCCAGATGAGTCCCAGTCTGCATTTGTTAATACATTTTAATGAAGTCCCTAAAGGATGGTTTAGATGGATGACATTCCATTATACCACTCCAAGACCATGAAGCAAATCTACTTCTTTAGCTGAACACTTCCTCTAGTCCCATGTTTTCCAGCTGTATTCCTTTTAACTCTCTGTATCTTATTCCACCTGATCTCTAACCCTCTATCTATTTCCATTCTGTACTGACATCTTCTTCCCCAGAACCCTGTCTCTACCTCTACCTCATTCCACTATCTATTTCTCCTCCTCAGTAACAACCCGTTCTCCACATTCCCAGTCTCTCTTGTTCATTCCCATATCTTCCTATCCCCTTGTCTTTCTCTATCCACCCCTCATCCAAAATGCACCTAGGCTTGTGCACAGCGCACAAACACTAACACTAGTAAATCCTCCATCATAACAGCAATGCTCCAAGGTCCAAACGCACCTGGCTTTTAAAGTGAATGGGAGATGACTCTCTGATTGGTTGATTGCATATTATGCCAAAACACACCTATGATTAATGAAGACACTAAGAACAACCCTTTTGAACCATGCGCCTGGTGCATGGACCCTTTTTTCCGCCGTTAAACTAGCAATTCGGATTCCTACACGCCCTAAACGCACCTGTGTTTCACACCAGGCGCTTAGATCGTTAAAATAGGGCCCTCATTTGAGTCATAGCTAATATATAAAAAATGGATTAGTGCAGCTTTAAAGTTAGACTCCTAATTTTGTTACAGCCCAAATCCCCCAATTACCACTCTATCCTTGTTTTGAAACTCAAAATGATTGAAGACAGTTTCAAGACATCAAAAGCGAGTTGGGGAAATTTGGGGATTTGGCAATGAATGAGACACTGCAACAAAATAAGTTGTCAGAAAAAAAAGACATTTGAAGTTGAGGGGCTTGTTACTGACTACTACATGTCAGAGGTGGAGACATTCCAGTTGTTGGAAGAGAGAAATATCGAGTAGAAGCTCCTGGTCTAAACAAGTAAAAGTTCCATACTTGTGTGAAACTTTACAAACTTTAAGCAACCCAGTGCTCCATAACAACTGTGTAAGGACAATTTGTGTCTTCATGCTTTTACATTTTTTTTTAAACTCTGGCAAACCCACACAGACACGGGTCAGCAAGCCTTTTATGTACATATGAAGCGACAACTTGCAATGACCTGGCATATAGTACAAGCGCTGATCCATAATTGGTTGCTCCTGGTATTTGTAATGATGTTGTTCACTTGCCCCTGCTCTAATGCTAAAAGCTAGTCAGTTTCCCCTGGAAATATGAAAAATAAAGTAGACTGGCCAAAAACATTATACATAGACTTCTTTGGAAGCAATTTGCCCATTTTCAGTAATGGACACAGGGAGCTTAAAAAAAAGCCAGGACGTTAATTATGACTCAGCACATCAGTGGCAGCAATTGCCGACGGTTTACAGCCTATGAAGGCCTACCACATTAAGGGGTTTAAAAGATCAAATTGTTACAGGTCTTTATGGAGCTGCTGCCCAAGAAAAGGAACATCTTTCAATGTGACAAAGTTGCTTCTGTCATGTTTTCCTTGCATATTTGTTTAAGATGGAGAAATATTCCTGTCACATTCAGCTTTACAGTTTTATATAAAATATGATATGAAATATTTAAAGTGATGGAAGTGGAGCACTCGTCAACACCCATTCATTTAGAAATGCTGTTGTCCCGATGTGCAAAAAAGAGCTTATTTCACTGAATTCTTCCCATTCTCTTATTTATTTATTTTTAGACACTGGGGTCAAAACTGTCAGCCTGTCATTACTATCCTTCCTTTTTTCCAAGCTGTTCTGTGTCAACTGTGTTTTCAATCATCACTATGCAGAGAAAATACAACAATGCTCTGTAACAGAAATGATGGGCCCTGTCTAAAAGCATAGCCTTAGAAAAAGCATTTAGCTTGACCATTCAATTTCTCATCATTCCTCTCTTCATGCTTGTCATACCTAGCTTACAAGTCGACCATTTTACTATGATCTGCTGTTTCTTTTTAACTACTATCTATAGCAATTTACTATCTTCCATTTAAAATTGGGACTGACAACCACAAACTGGGCCAAAGGGAAACAGATTAGATTAAAGACCGACAAGACAAGTTCAAACATGCTGCTGAGAAACCACTGTGGACCTGAACTGCTCCTGTCTAATAGCTGAATCCCAACAGGAAAAGCCCGACTATTACATCCATTTGTTTTTATTTTACTGCATCAAGCTCTTTTAAGGTCTCAGTTGAATTGTTAGTTTCTATATGTATGTGTGTGTAAACTGTCAGTGTTTGATGCAGGCTGTCCCGGGAATGAGTAATTGCCACTGTCATTCATAGTTTTTATAAACTCGCTGTTGTGAGCTGTAAACAGGATGAATTCACTCATGAAAATGACAACCAAGCAGTAAAGACATCAGCAGAGTTAGTGCTGTTGTAGATTACTTCTTTGCACTGTAAAAATGCTTTTCGAATAACATTGATGCTGCAATGTTGAATAATTGAATAACACACGTGACTTTACATGTACAGTTGGACTTACGAGATTTTCACATGGGTTGCTCAAAGGGTCAACAAGAGAATACAACTGCTGTGTTTAAACATGTAGATTTCCATCCCTGCCTCGTACTGTACCCCTGTGCAAATGTGATGATGAACTTGATGTAAGTCCATTAAACTACCATAGCTGAGTAGTAAATAATTGTAACTAATTAATAAAGGATTCATTACAGCCAAATGTATTTATTATTGCTCCAAGTTCTGCATCTAAGGAGACAGTAGGGTTTTTGTTGGGTGGTGGCAATATACTGGTATTGACAATAAGTGTGATATTTAAAAAAAATAAAATACTAATATAATATTAATAATACACATATGGTCCTTACCACAGCGGCCCGGGTTCGAGTCCGACCTGCGGCCCTTTGCTGCATGTCATCCCTTTCTCTCTCCCGCTTTCCTGTCTTCAGCTTTCTATCCAATAAAGACCAAAAAAGCCTCCAATTGTTTTCACAGTTATGGTTACAGACTCTCTGTCCACCTCCATACACTCATATTTTGATATTTAAATTAATTTGCTAAAAGGGAGACTAAACGCCCAATAAACAAAGTTAAAAAGGAATTTCACAGCATCATCATCATTATTTATTTATTATCAAATTTATTGTAGATTTCACTATAATTGAATTATTTTAGCTACAAGAATCGTGTAGTGAAAATCTGATTTCGTAACAGCTCTAGTTTCAAGAGAACATTCATGTCAGCAAGGAGCCAAGAATTCAGTTTGTTTTAAAGTGCTCATATTATGCTCATTTTCAGGTTCATAATTGTATTTAGAGGTTGTACCAGAATAGGTTTATGTGGTTTAATTTTCAGAAATCACCATATATTTGTTGTACAGCACATTGCTGCAGCTCCTCTTTTCACCCTGTGTGTTGAGCTCTCTGTTTTAGCTACAGAGTGAGACATCTCACTTCTGTTCCATCTTTGTTGGGAGTCACACATGCTCAGTAAGTACTACTAGCCAGTCAGAAGCAGAGTATGAGGGCGTGTCCTGACAGTACCTAAGTAAGGACTACTAGCCAGTCAGAAGCAGAGTATGAGGGCGTGTCCTGACAGTACCTAGGTAAGGACTACTAGCCAGTCAGAAGCAGAGTATGAGGGCGTGTCCTGACAGTACCTAGGTAAGGACTACTAGCCAGTCAGGAGCAGAGTATGAGGGCGTGTCCTGACAGTACCTAGGTAAGGACTACTAGCCAGTCAGAAGCAAAGTATGAGGGCGTGTCCTGACAGTACCTAGGTAAGGACTACTAGCCAGTCAGAAGCAGAGTATGAGGGTGTGTCCTGACAGTACCTAGGTAAGGACTACTAGCCAGTCAGAAGCAGAGTATGAGGGCGTGTCCTGACAGTACCTAGGTAAGGACTACTAGCCAGTCAGAAGCAGAGTATGAGGGCGTGTCCTGACAGTAGCTAGGTAAGGACTACTAGCCAGTCAGAAGCAGAGTATGAGGGCGTGCCATGCTAGCAGCTAGGCGAGCATTATAACGTGTGTTCCAAAGTGACCACGTGTGTCTCTGAAGTAAAGGCTGGACTACAACAGAGCTGTTTGGAGCAGTTGGTGAACAGTGTTTTCTGTTGGAGATGGTAAGTCCCTTTGGGGGGGACTTTAGGCTTTTTACCTTTGTAAACCTATAACATGCACAAAAAAGATATACTGTATAACACAATAAAGGAAAGGGAGAAAGCCAAAAAGCATAATATGAGCACTTTAAAACAAACCCTGATGTATTGCATTGAAACAGTATTTAACTGATTATCTTTAATATGAATTGCTGGTTACGAAAAAGTCTGTGTTAAGCGGTTGTAAGAATGAGAACTCTAGCAGTCATGTGCTGCAATGCCCAATTATGAATAGTTTTGTAGTTTAACTGTATCCAATGGGTTCTGACTTTGATGTTTTTACAATGTTTATGACGTACTCTCCCTGTGGGTGGAGAATACACATAGAATCAGGGGGAGGCTATTGTGTCTCACACTCTCCTATGCAGGCATCTGTTCCATTGCAGCTTTAAATATCGTTTAATCACTACATCTCACAAGTCACAAGTCATTGAGCATCATTGCAAGAGTATTTCTACTGCTTTCCTACATTTAGCACTGCATTATACCTTAGAATTGGCCTCATAAACTACCACTTGCTATACAATGAAACTTCTAACTATGCATCAGAAAAAACAGCATTCTGAATCCATTATATAAGCCTCCCTGCAGAAAATATAACTAGAAAGCTTATTTGTCCTTTGTGTTCACACCAACCTCCGTACCTAGACAAGTCTGGTTATGATTCCTAAACTATTTCTGTCTCCTGCAAGAATAGAAGATTGTGCAGAATATACAGTATGTAATGCATCATGTGCAAACCAGATGAAGTTTGACCAGTGGCACCTGCCATACCTGTCAAGGAAGGCGACAGGGGTTAAAAGGAAACTAAACTGCAGTGCCAGGGAACTTCTTGTCCAGGTTTCTGGGCGAGATAATAAGGCTTCCTGCCACAGGTAATTACTATCATCAAATCTGTGAACATGTTTTTTTTTATACACTAATGATGTATTATTATAGAATCCTCAGCATATATCTCACAGACACAAGTAAAAAATTGTCATTCTCTCCAGACAATGTCAGGACTACCAACAGGCCATAATAACCAATCACACCTGCCATCAAAGGTATTTTAATACCCTGCTGTCATTTTATCCATCTGTGTGTCTCATATGGGCTCTATAGATATTTACATCTATCTTAAGGTCTTTCTTAAGCAGCAAGGGTAAATCTGCCATCAGCATGATGCATGTTATGCCAGAATCAGACTATACAATTTCTTTGTCTTTCACGACAGACATATTGCCAAATATTATTGCTGTTTTTTGGACAGAAGAGAGGCAACACTACAAGTATGACATTGACCGGCCCCCAGACCGATTATCGCGTGCTGGTGTGAAGATCACGCACGAGTTCATAGGTCGACGCTTTGGTGGAGCTGCAGCCTCTCAAAAAAAAAGGATCTGTGCTAAGCTAGGCTAGATGGAGCCGGTTACCTCCAGGATCTGTGCTAAGCTAAGCTAGCAGTGGGGCCGTCGGACAGAGTTACAACACGCACGGAGATGAGAAGGGTATGTATGGACTTATCTAACTCTGGGGGATACGGGGAATAAGACAACGTCCTAATAAGTTGGCGTGTTCCTTTAGAGCTGCAATGAGATGTGAGATGTTTTTTAAATGAATAATGGATTAAAATATTATGTGTATGGGAAAGGGGTCAAGCATAGTGACAAACACACCGAGAATTATCACTGGAGACTGCAGCTCTTGTTGACTCGAGCGTTTTAGCTATTTCCGCTTATTGTTTTGGTTTTACGGCACGCAACCTTGCAGTTTTGATTCGGGCAGAGAGACAAGCTAGAGACTAACTGGTAAACACAGTGGAGTATTTAGCAGCTACAGAGCCAGGTCTTCCCCTTAGTAGTTGATGGAGAGAAAATCCGAGCCAAAAGGAGAGGGGATATTGGACTGACATTCACCAGGTGGCCAGAAAAAGATTTCTTCAAATGAATGCTAATGTTGCTTACTGCTGGACGTGTAATAAAGCAACTGTTTGCATAGTAGTTCAAACAATTCATTGTTGATTTGGATCTTTTCATTACATTTAGGAGATTTCTTTGAGATGTAAATAAAATATAGAATTCAACCAGCTTTACCTTCTAACACTATTTTTTTTATTTATTACATTTATTGCAAAGTGGTTCGTTATAAACACACAAAGACAAGCATAATTTGGTGAATTTTATTTTTAGTCCCTTTATTTTCATTACTAATCGTGGTGTCTGGATTGACATTTTAACCTTTTTTTTTTAAACCATTTTAACCTACAGCGCTATGACCTATAGGACAATGCAATACATCCACTGATTGCCATTCAGCAATGCCCCTAACATACCCTGCCTCTATGTTATGACAGCACTGTTGGTAAAGCATTGCATTTCCTTTACTGTCATCCGGAGGGCTCTTCTGTAAATTGTGTAGCCCCCTTCTGACTCTTACATCCTGTGTTTATGTTCATGCATTTACACATGCATAGCTATGTGGGCATGCAGCATGTTTGCACATACAGTATGCACACAGATTTATTGTCCATTCTAAAATCATCTCATTTTTGTCACTCTCCTCACCCTCTCTATCAGGGCACCCTAAAGTGCTTTTCTTTTCTTTGTCAGTGCTCTCATAGCTTCCTCCAAACCTTTTTTGTCAGCAGAGATTTTGTCTCCCCCTGCTCTCTGTTTTAACTCAGAAAAACAAGCTCACACTCATTTGTCAGTGTTCCCTTATCTGCAGCCACACTGTGTTCTCCAGGACCTCTCTACAACTCAGGTTAGTTGGGTGGGTGGGGTAGAAGTTTGTGGTGGTGTGGCGGGAGGAGGGCTAGGGAGCCAGAAGTCCAATACCAATTACCTCCACACTATCCCACCATTCCAGGAAGCTCTCACATCAGACATACATGTCTAACAAGTAGAGACTCTGCAAGTTTTTTACTGTTATATTTCTTTTCCATAATGAAGCTACATACGATACGATACAAAGATAGAAAAAAATTAGGCCTGTTGATGCAGCCCAAGAAAAGACAGGCATTGTTACATTACACACACTTACAGACACTCACACTGTCTTGTATAGCCCTGAACCTTGAACTTATACATTGTCAAGCAATAGTATATCCTGGAGGTATAGCACGACTCATGCAGCTCTCAGATCTAACACCGAGACCTGCTGTGAAGGCACAAGGGCAGAGTAACATGAATCAAATCTGTACTCTTTGAGGTGATTGCCCTCAGTGAGCAAGGGATTGCTTCTTGCTTCAAACACCTCTGTGTGCGATGTGATTGTTGACTTCTCATCAGCTTTACACTATGTTTGTTGCCTATAGATATTACAGTAATAGATCCAAAGAATTATAGTATGTCAGTATTAGCATTTACATATTTACATCAATGTACAAAAAGGAGAGATAACGGTGGCTGTAAGGTGGAATATACCCAAGAATGTATAAGAAAGGTCATAAAATGCATTGATATAGAGCATGTTTACTACCTCTGTTTTCTGTTTGGCATTTGAAGGTGTCATGTTGGCTAAAATGAATTGGCAAAGCTGAATCCTCCATCAGCAATGTCACTCTTGGCACCAGCCCAAACAGCACTACTCAATGGCCAATGCTAGAAGGATGTGGATGAAGAAGGCAGAGGAAAGACGCCCCCTGAAAAACCCAATTTTTAGCCACGTTAGCTACATTCTAAGGATGGCAATGTCCGTCTCTCGGTCCACTACTTTGGTCCAGAATGTAATATCTCAACTAACTATTGGATGGATTGCCATGCAATGGTGTAGTTCAAACAATTATGGTGCACCGAGGATCAAGCCTAATTACTTTGGTGACCCCCTGACATATACTCAACATTTGGGTTTTTTAGTAAAATATTACAACAACTGTTGGATGGAATGCAAGGAAATTGGGTTCAGACAGTTCTGTTCTCTTCAGGATGGATTGATCCTCTGACTTTTCATCTAGCGCCATCATCAACAGAGCTACAGGAATAAATTGGTCATCTAATGTGAAATACTGCAAACAAGTTAGCAAGCCACGCAAAAAATAACGTGTTGCTCTTTGGCTTTGAGCAGAACATGGTGAGTCAAATGTGCAGCTTCACAGAGCCGCTGGCATGGCTGTAAACTCTTAGTCTTTTTTCATTAAATGCTATATTTCAATTTAAAAAAATAATTATATTCTTATTTTGACTTATAGTATAAAATATTCTGCAAATGTATGGCAAAGCTTTTACCAAATGTATTCAAATATTAAGCAAATGTTACACAAGTGTGACTGCTTCTGATACCTGAGTGAACTTCCCTGATTTCTCATTCAAGTTGAGTTTCAGTTCAGCTCTAGTCTCATGCAAAATGTTCTAGGTTTTTTATATGAACCAGCCTGAAAGCTCCTCTGGTCCAAATGGTAATTAGCTCTGGTAGCTCTGGTAGGCATTTGAGCAGAACATGGTGAGTCAAATGTGCAGCTTCACAGAGCCGCTGGCATGGCTGTAAACTCTTAGTCTTTTTTCATTAAATGCTATATTTCAATTTAAAAAAATAATTATATTCTTATTTTGACTTATAGTATAAAATATTCTGCAAATGTATGGCAAAGCTTTTACCAAATGTATTCAAATATTAAGCAAATGTTACACAAGTGTGACTGCTTCTGATACCTGAGTGAACTTCCCTGATTTCTCATTCAAGTTGAGTTTCAGTTCAGCTCTAGTCTCATGCAAAATGTTCTAGGTTTTTTATATGAACCAGCCTGAAAGCTCCTCTGGTCCAAATGGTAATTAGCTCTGGTAGGCATAATAGACTTGTGGGCATTACAGAGTCTTCCTGATATAAAGCTGAAATCATTTCCAGCAGAACTTACACCTTGAACACAGGACAGAATAAAAGCTTCAACAAAAAGGAGAGACTGCATTGTGAAATCTGTCATTTGCGTTTACACCATGTTGTATGCAGTCCAAGCTCACAGGTACAATCATGATCAGATGGTGAGGGAATGAGAAAATAGGAAGACTGAGTGGCAGAGTGGGAGAAATATGAGAAAAAGCTCCCATCGCAGTTTTCACCCAGTCAATGCAACAAAGTCATTCAGCAGCCAGAGTATTATCTGTCTAATCCAGCTATCATTTACACCCACACATTCATGGTTGGCTGGTGGACACATTATGGATTTACATGGAGGATTAGTTGATGATCGTTCCTGGGAGATGATGACGATAGAAATTCTGACAAATGAGGTGACGTCCAATATATTGATGCTGAGAAGGAGTACACATGTACAGTACAGGTTGTGTACTGATACATGCTACTTTTCACCTTGTGCAATGTCATCATAATAGGAATCTTAAGACTTGTTTCTTTACAGGTTAAGGCTCCGATTTAAAGCTGCTACTCACTGCATCATTTGTTTTAAGGAATTTTTATTTTACAGTACAAATCAGTATATTTTACATTGTATACTGCCATGTAGGGTTATAAATACTTATGTAAAAGCACCAAAACCACTAAAATAAAAATAACTCCATTACAAGTAAAATCCCCAGCTGGCTCCAGCTGTTAAAGCATACAGACACTCTCACTTGCCCTTCTTTCAATAATTAATTCGGTCCAGAGGGGAGTTTGGCGGCATATTCCAGGCTGATATTTACTGCATCTGCCTGCAGGGATACCTCTCTCCTGAACACAACATGTGTATGTATGTGTACAAATGTTGATAAGTGCATGCAAGTGTGGCTCTGAAAGTGAGAGACAGAGAGGAGTGAAGGGGTCTGAAAGATAACAAGTTTGGGGAGGAGAGATGGGGAGGGCAGCATGTGATGCATGTGAAGCACCATGCTGCGCCATGGTGTCATACCAAGAGTGATTAAAACAATGCCTCAGGTCAGCTGTGGATTGGGACGATGGGAAGGATAGAGACAGCCAATCACCATCTGCTAACAGTGTGCTGACTTTGCCCACCCCAGTAGTTAAGGAGACACTCCTACAGTCCCCCAGGGTATGTGGCGACATGTGGCCTACTTTTTTAGTCACTTTACTGACATGTGTACATGCACACATCTTTAGGTGCACACCTCATCAATCAAAGGTGTGGTATTATTATAAGTGTAAGCCTTCCTGCTAATCAGAGATATTTGTGAGGTAGTAGACTAGTTAAGTTAAATCAATAAGATGAGGACACTTTGCCACTGTTCAAGCAATACAGAGTTGAGGTTTGACGTTTCAGGAATCAATACAGTTTACTTTATAGAAATGATAAAAGGGTCCTCACATATAGAGTTATATGAGTGTGTTTATTGTATAGCATGTGTGTCTATTTGAAAAATTAGTGATGCCAGCACTGCGCTGTATACTGGGTTTTTGTGAACATACTATATGCAAATACCTTTCACACTGCTAACATATCATTTCAATATAAGGCAAAAGAGGAAGAGGGGAAAGCACATCTTATTTAAGCAACTGTGCTGAATTCTTTTATACAGTGTCACTCTCTAAGTGTGATGTGCACCTTGAGAATGTATCACTTGCTGACTCACGTCAAAGCAGGCATTCTCCTGCACCGAGTGACCCTAAGAGCACAATGGGAGTTTTGTCTGAAATGTTGTTTCAGATGAAGCAAAATGTGATTAACAATCCATTAGTAGAAGATGTGCCAGAGTTGCAAAGCAGAGGCAAACAGCAGATGAGCTGCAATGGTATAATAAGGTCAGGCCGAATTTATTGAAGGTAGAATAGGCTGCATGCATGATGTGTTTGTCCCAAGAGATTTGATCTTAGTTGGTCCCTCAGTGAAAAGATATTCATAAAACATAAGAAAATATACAATTTCTCATAAAACAAAGTCACCTTTGCATGCTTACAAAAAGTCTCTGCTCAAACTGCGAGCAGGACTTTCTGCTTGACTAGTTGACTGATTGATAACATCTATTAATGACTTGTAAATAAGTCCAATGATTATGTCTGAGAAACAAACACAAACAAAGCAATAAAGAATAATTGTGAAAAACTGCAAACTAAATAAAAATTAGAACCAATTTCTGTGATCACCTCAAACTACAGTCACACAGTACAGCAGATCGATGAATGTGTAAATAAATAAATACCAGCATTGTTCCAAGGGGACCAGGCAACCTTTTCATACGGAACAGTGATATGTAGTTATCAAGTGCTGGGACCAATCCCAGCATGCACTAGGCATATGACTGCATATTTACAATCCATTACTGGGCAAACAGGAATAAACAGCCAATCACTCACTTTACTATGCATTACTAATGCCTTCAAAATGTAATTAGCCTGACGTTACCTGTTATTCATAATGAAAGTTGGCTAAATATAAATTAGAAAGAATGAATGTACAAAACAGAACCAAAAGTCAAACTTTTGGAGACTGTCTAGCAACAGAGCTGAAAAGAAATTTCAGCACCCTGGACAGTTAGTTAGTTGGTCAACCACTGTTTCAGCACCATGGACAGCTCCACGGCTCAGAGTTGCCTTCAGGACCACAGGAGGCAGCATGCACACACCAGCCTCAACTGCTTCCAGGCTCATTATTAAATCCAGCCAGCATAAAATTCACTATCAATTGACTATTGGCTATTTCTTCAAATGTGAGCACTATATAGTTCACTTTTGCTCTTATCACAGATAAAAACCAAGGTCTTCTTTTTGCTGCTGCTTTGCAAAGCTGATGCCTTCCAAATGGTGAATATGATAGTATGAGAATTGGTACTGTGAGAAAAATTGTCCATTGTACAAATTGGCCCGAAGACAAAGCTAAATAGTGTTTTTAAGCACTTTGGTGCCCTAATGGACCATTTACCTGTGCCCCATTATAGTCTTTACAAAGGACCAGTATTAAGGGCAGACAATACATCTGGGCGGGTAATAGATTTCAGATCAGCTTAGTTATATCGCACTGCTCCATCTGCTTGTCAAAAGAAAGGAGCTTGTTTGTGTGTGTGTGTGTGTGTGTGTGTGTGTGTGTGTGTGTGTGTGTGTGTGTGTGTGTGTGTGTGTGTGTATGTAGTCATCAGTATTGGGAAAGCAACTCAGCTTTCATTGAAAGGGAAGAGGAATATGGCTTTAGTTCTGTCTCTTTTTAACCAGGCTGCTCTCTGATCCGTGGAGAGCTTGGGCTGCAGTATTTGGGGGGGGGGGGGGGGGTTTAGAGTACAAGGCGGGTCTGAATTCTGTCCACAAAGCAGCACAGGTCTACGAGACCTGGCTGCACTATTGATTGAACTTATGAGACGGCACTTTCAAACGTGAGGGACATGCAAAGAGCTGCCAGATAAGCAGGAGAGGAGATGTGTGCATGTTTGTGTGCAAAAGCGAAAGAAACAAAGACAACGCAGGATACATGACATGATGTCACGTGGATACATGTTGTTCAACTGAGAGTGAATGTGGGCTCAATTCAGAAAGAGTTTAATTGGGAAAATGGAGGTTGTATAAAGCAGATCACATAATTCATCACACATGCCAGTGGTCCATGAAACTGAAATCTCATTTCATTGTGAGCTACGATACAAAAGACACACGTGAGAGCGAAGGCTGGCATGAAAATGGGAAAAAAGACAGTGCCACGCAACAACGAAGACAATGCCACAACTCATTCAAAGTGTTCTCAAGGTCTGACAAAGGCAAAATCCAACCCGAGAATTGGAGGAGGCAGAGGTAAACCGATATTTGTATTTGAAAGCAAGGAAAAGGTAACATATTCTTTTGCTTTGCAACAGTTTGCCAGATCAAATGGAAATAAGAAGGAAAGGGCAAGGCACAAGAGAAAAGGTAAGTCATTGAGCGATAAAATGTAGAACAAAGACCGGAGTTTTAGCAGTGGAAGAATATGAAAGTGTACTTGCCTGGGAAATCAATTTAGCTTCATTGATTTGTTCCTTTTATGTTTTTTCACTGCCTTTCAGTCAATGATCTCCACCTCCTACAGAGAACAAGAAAGCCTTTACCCCTGGGGTATGTTTTATTCTCAATTCGGAAACTGTGCAGGCTGCAAAATTGAGCACAGGTGTATGGAAGATTTATATATCAAGAAAGTAATCCATGCTGTCAGAGTGGTAGCGCCCATACAATGTTTTCTAATGATGATACCATTAACTATTGATTTCAAAGGAGATGTCTTACCGTGATTGTGCTGCACAGCACTGTTTCCCCCACTCATCCAGTGTTACGTTCCCACAGCATTAATGGGCAATGTGACCATCAAAAACAAGCCTTTGCCCTTTTTATTTTTTTTTAAATCTCTCCCAAAGATAGCTTCATGTTCAAAATGTTTTTTTGGGCATTTTTTCAAGGAAGATACAGGATAACATCCATTCTTATTCTGACCATTAGTAAATCTGATTTTTACCAGTTGTCTAATGGCCATTAAAGCTATAGTGCGTAGTTTCTGTTGCCCCCATGAGCAATTCTAAATAATGACAACAACGCTGTCGGCGCATCCACATTATGCAAGCCTTCCGTGATCGCACACCTCTGTTGTGTTGTGATAGCTGTCTACCAAAATGATATACAATGTTGGTATAGCCTGCAGATAATAGTGTTATTTATTGGCTATGTGCTGAGCTGAACAGTACTGAGTTTGTTTGTTTTTCTCTGCATGTTTGTAGTACATTCAAATTGTACTGTGCTATGCAAATTCTGCTGTACTTTTACATGTTTCAATTATTCTTCTAAATTTCAGTTACTGAACTGAAAAATATGCTTATGGCTAAATGTTTGCATTTTAAAAACAATTCACACACACAGACAGATTTTATTAGTATTTTTGGACTGGAGGTAATCCAACTATAACACCAAAATATACTATAACATTAGTATAAACCTACGTGTGTATATTAAGTCAGAAAGTAAAGTCATGGGTTTAAATGAACTCAATTAACAAATTCAAGACATTTTGGAAGGTTTACATCGATTTTCCATAAGAACTTCGGGAAAAGTGACCATGCGGCCATTTTGTTAAGGTCAAAGTATGTAAACAAACTATGGCACATGCCCCCAGTGACACACACACACACACACACACACACACACACACACACACACACACACACACACACACACACACACACACACACACACACACACACACACACACACACACACACACAATGATGAATCATGCACAAGTTGGCATTACATTTCACTGAAATTTTTATGTGACAAATAATTGATTGGGGAACGTCAGAATTGAAAGGGTGAGAATCGTTTGCATTTTTAGAGACAGTTTTTTTTTGTTGCAACATACTGGAATTAATAACTGCAATTTTCCCCTCTCTCAATATTGTAACTAGTGCCATATTTTCTTCTTTCTCAGCCAGAAGTTCAAAGGTCTTGAATTTGACATCATGCAGCCTTATAAGCTGCTCCACTTGGGTTCACGTCTCCTCTCTCTTCCCATGCCTACAGTATAATGGTTCTTCTCAATAGCATGTGTTTAACATGAGGAAGGAGGGCATAGAGAAATTAAAGGTACCCAAAGTGGGCCATTAATTTTCCCTGAGCTCCACTGACTTATTCACTTTACTAAAATATGTCAATAAAAAAACATCCATATATTGAGGCCTAATCAGACATGCCTGAAGGATTGACGAGGCATCAGCCAACGGGGAGCCAGGTGTCTCTTTGATTGATCTGTTAATTTCTTCTGCACTAACATTCCTTGCATGGTTTGACCCACTTTGATATATGGCCTCATTTGAATCTACAGGACATTTATACAAGAGGGGAGGGTGAGAGAAAGGGTGTCTTGCTGACTTGTCAGGACTTCAGATTTCATTCTCAAGTTTCGATCAAGCTTTCCTTTCGACTCTCTCCACTGCTGTGGCGCCTCTAAGCGCCCGATGGGATGCTCAGAGCGAATGCTTGGCTTCTCTTCCGCTGTTTTCAGAGCCAACCCCCAGCTTGGAAGCTCTTTCAGGTTCTCGTTTGTATCCTGACTGAGGTAAATATGCAGGTCGCTGTGTTTTGCCTTGAATTTCTGGTTTCCTCATGAGGGAACTGCCAACCCCCCCCCCCCCCCCAGCTTGTTGTCGCAGTGATGAAAGGGAAACAAATGCACAATGAGCAGTCTAGGCTATGAGAGTTGTTAAGATCAGTTTGCCCTGGGTAGATGTTTGGGGGAGAAGTGTATGGCAAGGAACAAAGAGAGAAGCAGAAGACATGTAATGAAATTATGGTGATATAACACAAAAACGTATTTTATTTATTTAAAAGCTGACTTTTTACCAGCCGCGACAGCGATGCTGGTATTGTTTGATCCTTGTACGTCTGTGTGTGTGTAATCATGGGAAAATGTGGTCCTGGAGACACCTGCTATAGTGGGAACTACCACAGAGTCCGTTTTGAGTACTTTGCCAGGTGTCTAAATGTCTGCGGCCAGATTTTGTCAAGGTGATAGCGTCGCAAGCATGCAAGATGCAGTCACAAAACTTTTGTAGGTTTTTGTAGCCTTGGCCCCCTGACTTTACGCCCCTGGGCCTACAACTGTGCAAGATACAGTCGCGCAACTTTACATGTGTGTAATCAAGGCTGAGTTCAAAGATGGTCGTGGTACAAGCAAGGGTGCCAGAAGTAGAGGGGTAAGAAGGTGCCCCCCACTTTAGGTCCCTGGCCTGATTTGGCAGTTGGGGTAATCCCATTGCAAGATGGTCTCTAGTTAGACATGCTACAGTAGCATCATGGTTCTAGGGTTGGCAATGTGGGTCCAGCACTGTGGTCCACATGTACGTATTTCAACAACTATTGGATGGATTGCTGTAAAATTTTGTACAGGTATCAATGCTGCCCAGATAATTAATCCTACTGACTGGTGACCCCCTGGGTTTTTATCGAGTGGCCCCAGCAAGTCAAAGTTATTCAGTGAAATATCTCAACATGTACATCATCAAATGGTTGTAATGGTTAATGGACATGGCCTTTATATAGCGCCTTTCTACCTTACCGGACAAAGCTCTTTCAAATTTTCTTGGCATTCACCCATTCACACACACGTTCATACACCGATGGTGGCATTCATGCCATGCAAGGTGCTGGCCTGCACATTGGGAGCAACTTGGGGTTCAGTGTCCTTCTCATGGACACTTCGACATGTGGACAGGAGGAGCTGGTGATCGAAGCCTGTAGACTCTTAGTCTTGTATATTATCGTTTGTTAGAAGTGAAGAGCTCATGATCAAACGTGAAAGAGCAGACTGACATTTAGTAGATTAAATATCTTAAAATGTTTTATGCAAACAAGACTACGAGTCTATTGCCATACTAGCAGCTCTGTGAGAAGGCTTAAAATGTAATTATGCCCATTTTCAATATTCATACATGTTATTCTTATGGTACTGTATAAGATAGTCCAAACATATTAGTAAACATGAACAACTTCCTCCAATTACCAAAACTAGAGTGGGGGATGTAGTTTCAGAACTGAGAACACCACTATAGATCATTTGGCTATAAAATCAGTTTCCCATTCATTGTCTATGGAGCCACTTCAGACTTTATACTTGATGACATCGCAACTTTGATACTTACCTCTTCTGTTTCTGGCTTTGAGAGAGAGAGTAGCTCATGTCCACAAATATTGATTGAACTTTCCTAGGCCATGAAAATAACATATTGGAATTCTTAATAAAAGACATCGATCCCACGAGCTCATTCAGCGAATGCACAAACTAGAGACTTGTGACTGAATGGGTTCCAATACAGGCTATGCTGTGTCACTTTTATTTACTAACTGCCTCCTGTTTTTGTGTTATGACTGTCATAATAAATACTTAGGTACTCACCTATCACTCTTGATTACTACATAAAACCCAGTGGAAACCTAAATCAGTTGAACATATACTTCTCTCCTCAATCTAGAAATGACACTAACCAACAACATTAAGAACATGTGAGTCATACTCTTTTACCTACAGCATCAGAATCTGGGAGCCCCTCTTAACAACAGTCAACACCGTTTCTAAAGCCGCCCAGCATTCTCTCTACAATTCCAATTAACTTTTGTAAAACTTGTGTCAGAATCTGCTGTAACACTGTCAAACTGCCAATATTACAGCATCTCTGTAGCAGTAGCGCTACAGAGATGTGGACGCAGTTGGTGGAGGCATGCCGATTGAATTAAACCCGACTCCTTACTGTACCAACTTCATCATCTACAGCCGGCCAGAGGAAAGGCATGCTGGGAGGAAAAGGCACCCTGAGGTAGCTCTTGGCTCAATTCATTGTTGCACATCTCGGCACATAAACACACAGACCCGAGTTTGGAACGAATAACAATAGGTCAAAAATGGTCATGTGTAATGTAGGAGGAAATGATGGTGGCATCCATGTCTAGAGATGAATCCAGGGCAGCCCCTCTTTACCCGTTGTTAGATCTTCGTGCTGGATAACATCTAGACTTATTTGCCAACACAGACAGATGGAGAAAAAAAGAGAGGACGATGGATAGAGGAAAAAGATAGAGTGAAGGAAACACAGAGAGAGATAGACCACTCGTAGGAGGCTATAGCTCATGGGATTACTGCTGTCTGTCTTTGCTGGCACAGACAATCGTCCTGACGGGGAGGTAAAAGTCTGGCAAGGGCGTGTAGAGTGTGGTTACCAGGCAGCAGCAACTTGATTTGTGGCGCTGAACAGCGCCAAAAACTCGTGCCTGCTAGAAATAGAACCAACGCCTATTTTTCACGCGACACGTTAGCGTGTTGGAAGCGTTTCCAGGCAAAATAGAACAGGAAAATATGTTTATATGTCATTTTCACACAAATACATTTAATAAATGACATTTTGATGTTTGAAAGTCTCTAGGTTTTGACATAAATGCAGATATAAATGTAATTTAAAAAATTAATAATAATTAATTATCGATTTTCAAATATTGCACCTGTCAATACAGAACCAAATATTCTGGAGCCTATTTTGCCATCAATACTGCCGACGTTGTCTTTGCTGTAATCAAATCAGTAGATATTTAAGTTTAACATGAAGTATACTACTGCTTGAGTGCAGTACATTCCACAACTCCCTCCCCATATGCAGCAGCAGTACCGCGTCAGACATGTTTCTGGTGTGCAAAGACATAGAAAACGCCACGCAGCCGCCCTGCAACTGACACGCAACAGAAACGCCACGCTCACGCCATGCAGCTAGTGTGAAGCCGGCCTAATGGTTAGAGAAGAGTTTTGCAGGCTGTGGAAAACGGAGAAAGGATTATTTAAAAAAATGCTCATAACAGAAGCAGAAATGTTGTTTTCCCTCAACAATTTAGGAAACATTTGTAACGGCACAATCAAAGGACGGCGTGTCATAACAATTTTTCATTTCAGTGTCTTTGCATGCAGCACATGTTGGCATTCTGTTCATGTAATTGCCTGCTGCAATCAATCCCAGAGAAACAAGCAAATGATTTCTTGGCTTTTATTGTCCCGTGATAATACAATAACACAAGTATTACTTCTGTGAGATGATGCAGTTAAACAATTAACCTCTTGCAGAGACAACCAAGATGAAATATTGATCAATTCAGATTGAAAAGTAGTTTTGATGGTTGTTGGTTGGTAACTTTCTTCCCCAAAATTCAAATCTCGCTTTATAATCATATACTTGCAATAATCAAGTAACACTAACACATACTCTTTTTTTTTTTAAAGATTATTTTGGGGCTTTTTTCCCCTTTATTTCAGAGTGACAGTGGATAGACAGGAGAGGTGGGAGAGAGATGGGGGATGAGACGCAGCAAAGGTCTGATTCAAACCCAGGCCGCTGCAAAGGGCCTCAGCCTACATGGGGCGCGCGCTCTTACTGGGTGAGCTAGAGGCCGCCCCAATGGATTATACTTTTGTAGATTTTTAAGGCAATAAACTGTGAAACACTGCATGGTTTAGAAAACATTTCTGCTCAAGTAAGTGGATGTCGTGCCAGCAATGAGCTAAACCAACTTCTTCACCTTTGACACACTGGATTGGGATACTGGTTAGACACATGAAACATTCTAATTACTCCAGCAGCTTTATCAGTGCTGAACACCACCGCAATATGTTCTCCGAGCTTCCCACTTGTCCATATCTCATGTTAAATTATCTCCGATTGAGATGAAGTATTTCCCTGACAGATGTCTGTCTAATTGAGTGTTGCAGCTCCAGTTGGTGGGGTTGTTGCTTGGCTCCATTCCTCTCTCTGCCTCCATGCCTTGCATGACGCTGCACAAATGTAACTGTTGTTTTGCCTTTGTTTATTTTGTCTCTTCTACAGTGGATGCAGGGGGCCTCTATAATGCAATGCACTTAATTTCTAAGACTGGTAATGCCTTGGTATCTTCTACAGTTAAAGCTTAGGTATAGGTCAACTTTCGTACCATTGTGGGTGCAGTGGATTCTGTTTGCTATTACCACGCTCACGACTGTCCACTGATCCAATTACTGTAGCGCCCCACAATTAAGAATCAATATGGCTGGTGTATCTATTAGATTCCATCAGGCTCCATTTTCATTATATATATGCTGCAGTATTCAATAACATTATCTCTGTTCACATTGTTAATCAGACAATACATAACCATTTGCCTGCACTCCACCTGCAAGTGAATTATTGCAAATCTGACATTGATTTGAACTGATTATTTTGAATAGTAACAAAAGTAAATAATGTACAGGTATATTCACAAAACGCATGTGTCACTGTCTCTAAGACTGTCTTATGTGGAATGTGGTGACTAAAAGGATAATTCTGATTAATCATAACTTCATAACGTTTTATTTGCCAAAGTTTTGGCAATTCATCTTTCCTAATCTTACTACATAAAAACATTGGGTTAAAGAACAAACCTGTATAGCTATTCTATATTTTTCTCATTGCCCACTAATCCCATGAACAGACCAAAACCAACGAGGAACTGATTCTCCAAACAATTCCTATCTGTTTCTGTCTGATATTTATAACTGTGCATCAGATGGTTTGTTACACTGAATCATCTGAGAAGCTGTGCAAAGTTAATATTTTATTCCTCCGTGCAATAAAGCTCCACTATTGTCCAAAAGCCAATAAAACACATAAATGAGCCACACAGTTGTCCTAAGTCTCATGTTCCTTCATTTCCATGAACACACACACTGTACAATAGTTTATTTTTAATTAGCCATACTTACTGTACACTGACCTCCAGTCGTAATTACTCACTAGCGCACCATGAAAATACAACAAAAGCCCTTTTTACTCCTGCTTGAGTAACATTTACTATCCTGTCAAAGACAGGCTAGAAAAGTCTGGAGAGACAGACTAAAGCATTATCCTTTAACTGCTAAGGACATCGCTAAAGAGAATTCAGACGAGGCAAGAAACATGATTACTCAAACAACATACAACAACCAGCTGGATTTATTAAAATGTATTTGGAAGAGAAAACAAAGCCGAATGGTGAAATTATTACCCAAACTGTACGTTCTTAATGTCAAAAACAATTAAAAAAACTTGCGCATGTTTGTTGGCCTGCACACTTTGTTGTAGCAATGTCTTTGCAATCCCAAATCTCAGCCTTTTCTTTGGTGAGTACAATGTTTTTACAATGGATATACTGTAGGTGATTGGCAAAACTACAAAAAGTTGAATAATCCTTTAAATATCAGGATTTATTTCAGACTATTTCACACTACCACATTGCCAAATTGGCTTCCGCTTCAATGCATCAAAGCCAACGTTTTCACCATAGTTGGAACTCAATAAAAAGTATATGTGAGTTCAGACTGGGGTTCACAGTTAGAGGTCTGGCAAGCACCTCTAGAACTGGCATTACACACTATTTGGGGATTTATCTGCCCTGTCCCTGGTCACGCACTACTGGATATTGGCAACAATAAGAAACCAGGCTGACTGTCACTGACTGATTCCTCTGAGCATCAGAGATCTCCGCCACCTATGATCCTGCCCATCTATGTCAACCGTCTGATAAGCATGAGTAGAAACCTCTCACGAGCATCTGTCAGTCAAGTACATAATATCATTTGGTTTTCCTGGGTATCTCTGGCTTCGGGTAGAAAAAAAATAAGAGAACATGTCTGGTTGCATTTGGGTGAGAGACAGCCTGAGGTGATACATCACATTACGTCTATGTGACTGGCTGGGCCTGGGATGAAAGGCAATGAAAGGTGAATGTTTCTTTTCTTCTGTGGACATCTGGCCATCACATGCCTGACAGGTAGGACAAAGCTCTCATTATTTTGGGCTTTGTAATTTTGCCTGTTGCTTGGCCACAAACACAAATCTACCATTTCTGACAGGAAAACAAAAATGTAGCACGTGAAAATATCCTTTAATTGAAATAAGAAGATTCATGATGATTGCATAATTATTAGGGTTCAGAAACGGGGGTGAACCATGTCAATTTGCTTGTCAGACGAGCGTAACCTTTACTGTTGGAGAAAACTATCATCTCGCCTTTTTATAGTGACCAGTTTGATGTGAGCAATGTGTTTATCTTTTACACTCCATGAGATGAATAGTAAATTGCTTGTTCTTTCACTAAACTTGTGAATCTAACAGAATGACGACCCCTAATATAAAAAAGGTATGCACTAAAGCTTTAATGATACTGCTGCTATTGTGCAGATTTTCACATTTTTAAAAGAGGGAAAGGCTTTGGATGGACATTTGATTTCAGTTGTTGCAACGAGACGCCTTGTCAACTTCTATGCACATCGTAGCTCTGTATAGACTAAACATTTGGGGTAACTTTTTCACCAACACACATAAATGTCTGTTCCTGTACGACATTCAACATTTGAGAAGAACCATCTTGCTGTTCAGTACGTATGTATTACACTCGGAAAGTGGAAGCTAGCAAGTAAGGCTAACTAGTAAGCCTAGCTTGCTCACCTGCTAAAGTTAACATTGATGTAGTCTATATCCATGACGGTCCACTCTGGGATTGCCCTGGTATCGCAGGGAATTCCGCCGGATGTCACTCTTTCGACGGAAACCAAAACAAGTCACAAATTCATAATTATGATGTATAATCCAGATATTATAGATGCTGTGCTCCATAGCTTCAGACTGACATGACCTACTGATGCCACAATATCTTAAGCTATAAAACAGTCTATTGGGATATAAAAGTAATACAATCATGTAGGAGGTTACACAGCACTCACAGTCTTATCTACAATGCTGAGAATCCATTTGCTATACAACCCTCTCCCTCCCTCCGCTGCCCTGTTCCTGACCTTGTCATATAATGGAGTTGTGCTGCCTTGTCATTTAGAATTGGAAAACATTTGTCCTTTATGATGCCACTGCCTGCCTATGGTGGGTAATCTCACATCTTTGAGTGCTCATCTCATCTACCTGACTGGCAATATCACAGTGGGACTGTGAAAACCGATCTAGCAGCACCTATACTCCCACTCTGTAGCACGGAAACAACACATCACCCTCCCTTTAAGTCAACTGCAGAGGAGGAAGTGCACTCAAAGTATTAAAGAGTAATTGTTATTTAAAGACTTTAAGCGCACTGGTGTAAATCGAGTCAATTCTGGACATAACTGCTTTGTGAATGAAACAGAAACTAATCAACCATGCTACTGATGATAATAACCCAGCAAGTAATTTACTACCAAAAAGAAGGAATGTGTAAGTCTTCTCATTTTCTGTAGGTTTTTCACATAATACAACTTGCCTAATGTTTTCAGCAGAGTCTTTAGGTAGTGATGTCCAAATGAAGCTTCATTAACCATTAGTTGTATTTGTTGACCCAACTAGACGGCACTTTTGCATTTTGCAATATGGTGTGCAACTCATTCTTTAACAGAGAGCACCATCTTTTGGGCTCAGAAAATGCAATGGGCTCGGGCTCCAGTGCACGCAAGTTACTAGTTATGTGTTGGCGTTCTAACCTCCGGTTGATTTGTGAGGACTCTGGTTAACTGCTCCTCAGATCTCTGCAGGGTAAATCCAGACAGCTAGCTAGACTATCTGTCCAATCGGAGTTTTCTGCTGCACGACTAAAACAACTTTTGAACATACACATGTTCCACCAAAACAAGTTCCTTCCCGAGGCTATTTTGCAGAGGCGTCGTTGCTCCGTGCGGTGCTTAGCGCCACCCAAGACGATTGTGATTGGTTTAAACAAATAAACAAATAAATAAACTAGACTACGTTTTTCTCTCATCCTGGAATGCTGTGTGGACTAGCCAGACCCTCCTCCGCAGCACTGTGGAGGAAGGTCTGGCAATGCGAGACTAGTAGTTATGAAACACACACACACACACACACACACACACACACACACACACACACACACACACACACACACACACACACACACACACACACACACACACACACACACACACACACACACACACACACACACACACACACACACTTTTGCCTAAACTAGCTACCGTATATTGTATTATCTTGTCACATGATCAAACAGAGACTTGACATTGGGCAACATCAACATACATATTACCCAGCAATCACTGCATATCTGTATATAAAAAAGATACCAAAGAAAATAAACAATTTCAGGGGTGCAAAATTGTCACCTTTCAGCAAATCGCAAAAAGGTCATTTGTGTAATTTGTGTCGATCAGATGACTTTATTTATGTATGTAAGTGCCCTGAACTGATGTCCCCCTTACATTTGTAGCAGTAATTACATTCATTCTAGGGTGAGTTTTTCCACTATATCCTCATGCTAAAATCAACTGTACATCCACATATAAAGCTGATATTTACCAAAAAAGAAATTCCCAGGGCATCTTTGTCACATTTTACCCCCCTGATGATTTTGTACCCCTAAATTTAATTTTATGTTTTTCTGTAGTTAATTTATAGCTCTTGCTTATGTGATCTGACTTCTCCTCATAAGCAAAACATTTCTTATCTGTATTTACATTGGACGGGCAAGTCCAAGAAGGCTTCCATGTCGTTCCGCCATTTTGAAAAACTATAATGGCTGAGAGGGACATAAAGCACTAGCCTACCTGTCTAGCTAATCCACAACGTGTTTTCGTTCAGAGCCAGCGTCACGTGACTGAAACCAGCTGAGACGGAGGAGGAGATCAGTGAGAGGCGCTTGTCACTGCCTCGGCAAATCTGAAAGCCTGCACTGCCCTTTAGTTCATAATGGAGGATCATACTGATGCCGAGCCACAGGAGAAGGAATCTTCGTCACCAAAAAAGCGAAGATTGGAAGACATGTTGTCATAGCTTCTTGGTACGTAACGGCTACCGTAGTTGCAACACGCATTTGAAAAAGTGAGGCGCTAGAGAGCGCTATTGGTTTGAATGCAAAATACAATTTCACCGCTAGATGAGAGAAATTCCTACACAGTGTACCTTTAAACACAGGTGTTCTTCGGAAGTGGCAATCTGAATCACTTGCAAGTCACTCTCACTCTCTGGCCAACACATCGTTGGAGGGCCTGCTCTGTCTATGGGCCCGCCCACCCCACGGGCCACAGTGCAACCAAACTGCCTGCACTCTCTATATTTACACCCTTGATTTGGACATCACAACCTTTAAGACCTCAAAGTAACTGTTCTCACCTTGTGGAAGGGCAAGTCAACTGTGCAATGACTCAGAGCTTGCAGACTCAAGTCGTCAGGCTGAGAGAAAAAGAGATCTCTTAACAATTTACTACAACCGTAGGCGGATTAAGAGATAATGGGCCTCTGGACAATGTTGTGTTTGGTAATCCACCCATGCATACAAGAACCCGTTCCTCGCTCAAGAAAATCTGGTTCTTCCCTCAATTTTTACACAACAATTAGTCATTAATAAATATAAATGAAGTGGCTTGCCTCAGGAAATAACCGCCCCTAACATTAACCTAAATGTAGTGAAATCAGGCCCAGCCAGCCTCTCACATTTTAGCTTGATTGTTGAACTTCAGAGTCAAATCCTCTGATGGATTTTTAGTCTGCGGCCTTGAGCTGAATATGTTTGACTTTGGAAACAAGCCTGTAGCTGTGCTTTGTTTGTAGACGGCTAACCCTGCAATATAACACACGCAGCTTAAGATTTAAAGAGTGTGTAACTGTTTTTGAAGCTGGTAATAGGTTGTGTTAGGAGGAAATAGGAGGCTAAAAATATGGAAGCTATTCCATAAAATGAACCGTGCCATTTGAGTAGGCATAGTATTAAAGCTGCTTATCTAAAAGTCCAACAATATATTTATTTTTTTACAAATACTTAGTGCATATTTATATGTGGCGAACAAGTATGTGTCTGGTTTCATAAGTGTGCAACAGTGTGTAAGTACGGGACATGAAAAGGAAACAATTCTGATGTTTTTTTTCCTTGTTGGAAAAACTCTTTCTGCACATTATTCTTTTTCCAAAGCCTGGAGACATCCCACATCTCAAGCTCAATTTCTTGCCGACTCCCTTCTCTGAAGCAGAAAAAGTCATTTTCTCAATCACAGAATGGGTTTTGTCCTGACTGTCAAAATCTTCCATTGCACAGTTTCTTCTTTGAGTTAAGGAATTATATTAATACACGCTCTTTTAGGCAGGACAAAAGAGTTTGTTAAAAGTGGGGCAATTAGACTGATGTTGTGCAATGGTCCATGCTAAGATATGTCAACCGTTGCAGGAACATTCCTGATTTTGACAGCGTATACCGAATGCTTTGGGATGATGAGGCTTGTAAAGTATAGTACAGCTGCATTCTGGTGTGCTTAATTCTTGTAACTTTGCTCTGCTGGCTAAAGCTGACTTTGTTTTGATGGGAGAAATAAATGACATACCACATAAAACTTTATGAACTTCATACAGGGTATGAACTAAATATAGTCTACACTAACAGAAGATTATTATTTGGATATTTCTGCATTAACAGTATTTCCCTGGAGTGAAATCAAACATATCTTAAACAGCACTGGTAGCATTTTAATCAATATTGTAACATTTTAAATGGCCATATTTATCCCATGATGCTTTTCCCTTAATGAGAGCAATGTCTTCCTGTTTGTCAGCGACACCAATTACCAAATGCAAAGCTTCCATGATCAAACTGATCATTAAGCAGGGCTCCATTTACCAAGATCTTCTTAATGACTCAACTGCAAAGATGCAAAGAAAATAATTCTTCTGAAACAGCCACTGTTTTCTTGCTACCATTAGAAATACTAAGGAAGTACAATGTTATCTGTTAAACAGTGCCCTGCAGTATGAGTGAAAAAAAAAATGTATGAAGTCCACCATTTAGTTGACTAAAAAGATAATCGGTCTCTGCATTATGTATGAATATCAACCAGTTATAACACAACGTTTGTCTTTGGCTTGCTTGTTGCAGTGGAGTGAGCAACTTAACACCTTAGAGATTTACCAGCTACTTTGTGTGTGGGCCCACGTTTGGCTAAGGAACAGATCCTTCACACACACACACACACACACACACACACACACACACACACACACACACACACACACACACACACACACACACACACACACACACACACACACACACACACGTAGCGAGGTCAACAACTGCTGGAATAGAATGTGAACGCTGAGTCGGAGAGTCGATGTCATCTTTGATTTCTTCCAGTAACTCTAATATTGCATGGCTGCTTAATCTGTAACGCTTAATGATTTTGCATTCACTCAACTAAAAAAGTGTGATCCTTCTGGCAAAAATCTTTTCAGCTCTTCTCCTTGGCCTATGTCTTCGTCTTGTTCAGATTACTGCTGCCATTTCACCAGGAGGCATATGCCAGGAAACCCGCTTGCGCCTGGTTTATACCTGCTTTTAAGAGGCGGACAATTTTCACCGCAAAATAGAGGCACGCTTCCACGGGCGGATTTTGTACATACCGCGGAATACATAATTAGGCACACTTTATGCTTCCCCTCCCATCTCTTTATGGGAAACTCCCACTTTCCCCTTCAGCCTCCCATGAATGCATATGCATGATACGGAAAAGCGCAAATTGCCATTTTCAGTCCCTGCTACAGGCAGTCTGCGCTTTTACCTCAGTGCGGCCTGTTTGTACATACCTCGCTATGCTTGTACGCACACGTTGCGAACCAAATACGCCTTAAGTGGGCGCAAAAGCGTTAGTACATCTGGCCCTCAGTATTTCTACATGGTTTTAAATGGATTATGTCCATGCTGCTGCTGAAGACAAACTACATCAGGGGATTATTTGCCTGAAAGAGCAACCAAACACTGGACATTTAGAGCAACACATGTAAAAACCTTCTTTAACTGGGTACAAAGTGATTCACTATTATGTGAAAGCAGTAAAGAGCAACAAACAGCCCTTTTATTGGATGTACAATCTTTTGGATTTCAACCAGAAATCCAAGCCAAAAATAAAATGTAATATCTGCTAACCGCTTGGCTTTTTATTGGAACTTTGCATTTACTTTGTTAACTATCCAAAGTAGTCCATTATTTTTGAAAAGCTGCAGTTGACACTGCTAACAGTCTTTCATCCTCAGTTGGGAATATTCCACGAGTCCCCGAGCACTCACAAGTGTCACAGTCACAGTATGATGAAAAAAGAAAAAAGAAAAGACAAAAAAAAAACGAAGAGCAGTTGGTCAGAACGCTTCGAATCCGCTCAGACACTAGCTGGTTACCAATTACAGCCCAATGTAATCGAGCCCTCTTCACAGACGGCTCCGAGCCCTTAGTGATAAAATATGCATCATCTTCCCACGGCCTAGTCTCTGGACAGCCAGCAGAAGGGTCGGGTAACCTCCATACATCTGTGTGACAGCAAGCAGAGTCTGGCTCGGTGCCAGAACCACAACTCTCCAGGGAAATCATTTAGTCGAGAACTTGGGCCCAGTCACAGCCTGCTCACTGCTGATAAAGGGGTCATCCCGTGCCTGGGTCTTGCACCATCTCCACATCCCGTTTCAAAAACCCATCAGCCATACGATGATTAACTCAGAGGAAAAAAAAGATTAAAGGAGAAGAATATCATGAAAGAAAGAGAAGCAGGGGTGTGCAGTGTCTATGTAATCACACAAAGTGCCACAGTTTTACTGACTGGGATGTATAATGGCTGCCTTTGAAGGGATAGCAACAGGCCGTAGCTTTGATGTAAGACTTTGATACAGTATCACTTTTAAGTTTTTTCAGTTATCTTCGTCCCAGTCATTGTGACACCTATTATAAGCCATTTCTAACTTAGACTGATGACATTCATTGTGGTATTTATTTGGGGGGGGGGGATGGATGGATGGAATTACTAAGCCTATCTCGTTAAAGCATGTGATGCTAGGCAGCATGTCAATTTGCACCATGTTGAAACAAATTAAGCTTTCAACATTGTCATGCCAAAGATAGCCTTCTCCATTCGGTCAATTATTAAAAATATGTTGCAATTAAAAGGATCCATTATGAGCTTAATTACGGCATCAATGCTGACAAATCCACACACTGTGGCAGGATAAAAAATTGGAGCCTTCTGAAAAATCCGGCGAAAGACTGAAGATGCAGTGCTTGCAGCTGCGCCTGATCTGACTTGTAACAACTGATAATCAGCTGGTCAGGTGTCACACTCCTGTTCAAGTGTGTATGCATGAGATACTAATGTATGACAAATAGATTATCACTGGGAGGCAGTAAAACAGCAACAGTTTGCAGCATCATTTGTTCTGCAGCCAGTGACAACAGCACATCAATAGTCTGCCTTTATCTGAACGGTGAAATAAAAGCTGTACATGTAGGAGGAGCCACCGGTTCTGTTTAATGACCTAATTTCCCAAAAGTGTGGCGATGGATGGATAGGGAAAAGGGACGCAAATACACAACCAATTAACAAGGAGCCTTTTAACTTACCTGCTAAGAGAGAAAAGATGGGTTGGGAGGAGAATCACGAAGTGGAGGAGTGATTAAACAGTGTTTAATGCCTACAACTGTATGCTCTCCCATTAGCAGCTGTGTCGACTCCCATACTGATAACCCCACATAGTAATAATGAGCCCTCGTAAGTTTATGCTATAGCAAGCTTTTGTTCTAGTGACAGACGAGGCATTTCTGTCCACAAGTTTGTTGCAGGGAGATATAGCCTCGACAGCAGAAAGGAGAAAAATACATAATTGCTCACAAGTGGAGAAACTGGTTTGATAGTAGTTCGGCTCTCCTTTGAAGAAAGATTAGAATTCTCAGAAGAGTGTGTGCGCAAGAAGTGCCCAGCAACACAAGAGCATTTAATGGGAGGGAAATACGTGTTTTGGCTTTTGGAGTCGTTCCATCTCAAGAGTGGAGAAACTAACAATTTGGACATGCAAAGGCCCACGGCTTAAACTATCACACAGCAGAATTTACCATAATCTTCCAGCCACAAAGACACTTGTGGAGTCTAGGGTGGTCATTATGTTTGAATACAATCACATTACCATTTGACCCTCATTATAATGGCACACTATTTTTGTCGAAGGTTAAAAAAACCAAAAACAGTCTATTTAACTTTTGATAAAAGGCATAACACAATCGTCCTTTTACAAATGAAAAGTTGAATTGATGAGCAATACAATATTTAATGAATTGAATTCAATTGGTCTGGTTTGGCCAGTAGATACTGGTTCATGTTAGCAAACTTTATTGCTGAGTCAGTTCACTGACACTAAGACTCTCCTCTACGTGTGTTACTGTTAAGATGTGTTCAGATTAGGGACAGGATGCAAATAGACATGAAAACGACCACGGCAAAGTTGTACTTGCAAAGATAAAAAAATATTAAAATTTTTCATTGCCTATACCAAGGCTTTATGGCTTTAGAATGAAAAACGAGAAGCTGGAATAAAACAACTTCAACTTATTTGGGAGTTCTCTTCACACAAATGGTATGTGTGTACTTGGCAAGCTAGCTGTAGCTAACATCTGTGGGCAACATGTTTTTAACCTATTACAAACAGGGCGCTCTTGGGTAAAATGGCAGATTGCCTGCTACATGAGCGAGAAGAGACAAGTTGCGCTTTCAATATGCGTTCGTGGGAGAGTCATGGGGAAAGTGGGAGTTTCACCCAAATAGGTGGGAGGATATGCGTAAAGTGGGCATAATTATATATTCTGCGGTATTTACAAAGACTGCCAGTAAGAGCGCGCCTCTTAAAAGCAGGTCTTAACCAGGGAGCGCATTTTCCTGTGTGTAAAAAGGTACCTTATTCAATGGCAGCAGTGATCCGAGCAGGGCGAAGGCACGGGCCAAAACGGCGAGCAGACAGGATTTATGCCACGAGAATCACTCTTTTCCACTTAAGCGAACCAGAAATCATCCGACATTACAGATTAAGCAGCCATATAATAATTTTATTACTGGACGAAATCAAAGATGATCTGGAACCTCTCACTCAGCGTTCACATTCCATCCCAGCACACATTAAACTTCTGGCAAAATTACAAAGTCGTCACTAAATTACGCTGTCTTTTTCCCGTAGGAAGATCCATGATAGATACATTCTTTGCTCTTTTAGAGCAAAGAATGAGGACGCATAGCGTGCGCAATTACCGAATTCGCATAAACACACGCAGCGCAAACTGCGCAGTGTTAGTAAATCTACTCAGTGGCTAGTACTCATTGCCTTCATTTGTTAGGTTGGTAAGGTTGGTTAGGTTTAGGGATAAGGAGTGAGATTGGTTAGGGTAAGAATACCAGGATAAGCCAATCAAAGGCAGAATAGAGCTAGGGTTATGGTCATGCCCTTTGCCATCTTAGGAAAAATAAATACTGCGCACAGTGGCTGTTTTGGTGTAAATGCTGCGTTCCAGGCAACCCGTAACTCGTGTTTTCACAACCTTCTACCCGTGAAAGTGCCCTGGAACGGCCGTCCAACCCGTAATTTACTACCCGTGAACTCGTACCAGATTTTGTACTCCGAGTTACAGTTTTTGACGTCACACACACATAAACAACAATGGCGACCCCCTGTTGATGCTGTACAGATGCCGGTGAAATAGAAATAAATAGACATGAATAGACAACGTAAAGTAATTCCGCACATTGTAATCAAAACAATACACACACAAGTGTGTACTACTACAGGTTATGTTTATTAAAAAGCCCAATATATGTCGCTGACTAGAAATCGCTAGTATCAGCTAGCACTAGCTAACGTCAACGTTAGGTAGCCGCTAGCTAACGTCAACGTCAGCGTAGCCAGTAGCTAACGTCAACGTCAGCGTAGCCAGTAGCTAACGTCAACGTCAGCGTCGCCCAACCTGAACCCTGGAACGCTACCAAGTCGTGAGTCGTGGCTTGAAGTCGTAACTTACGGGCTAAAAATTGTGTCTGGAACGCAGCATAAGTACGGACTGTGTACTCCCATACTGATAACCCCACATAGTAATAATGAGCCTTTGTAAGTTTATGCTATAATAATAAGTATGGACTGCAAAAACACTTACGGCGGTCAAATTTGCTCAAATAATGTGAGGCAAGTATTTGTCTTTGAATTCAGTCTGAATATACCTCTACACTATGTCTTAGCATCGAGTCGTCAGGGACCCACTTGTAAAACTTTGCTTTATAACGCTAATAGAGAAAAACTCCACAGGGAACCTACCACTTTGATGTTCACTTTTCTGCTCAGCAGGGTTTGTTGCCTAGTATTATGCTCCCACATTTAACTTTTCAATTTTACCCGCCCTTAAATAACCATGTGGAGTGCAATATTCCCAGCATGTAAAGTGTGACTGAAAGCATTGTGGTGTGCTATGAAGCTAAAACGCTTAAAAGCACGTCCTTTTAAACATTTCTTAAAGTAGCTGTGACTAAGTAATTGCCAGTGTTACAGTTAGAACAGTGTTATGTTGTACTAGTGTGAGTATAGCTTGTCATTCCAATCAATTATTCACTAATTAAAATAATTGAATACCATGGACCATTGACAAGAGGATTATCTGCTGTGTTTATTGCTTGTGTTGTCACGCTTCCTGAATTTGTTACTCAGGTGGCGAATATCAGAGTTTGCAATACCATCCTCTACTTGTTATTACCTCATAGTCCTCCCAGCCAGCAACTTGTATTTACGGAATATAAAGCATAGCGAACGCAGCATCAGGGGACGTGAGCAGTTCAGCTCATGCTTGTTGAAATAACATATCCAATACTGCTACAGCTTCAGGCAATGGATAGTTGAAATTCGGTCGAAGCTGGGTCTTATTCTTCTGTGATTGTTATTTTTTTGGAAGGAGGTGTTTTAATCCCTTTTCGGGTCCAACTGCTGAAAAGGCAAAAAGTAAAGCTGCATCAAGCTGTACAATGATTTATTGAATTGTAATCAAATCAATCACAATGATGGCAAAAAGTAGAAGAAAACAAGTCCAGGTTGAAAATAACTGGAATTATCCTTCAAGTGTGAAATACAAACTGCCAGATAAAAAGCTGTTTACAGAAAGCTAGATTTAAAAAAAAAAATGCCTCCTCACACATTTCCTGAAATTCAATTATTGGTTCAATTCACACCGCCTTTAGGAGGAGCCTTCAGCAGCTACATGAAAACATTTTACATCTCATGTATGACAAATGCACTGCTAGTTCTTGATGTGATGTACGGTTAAGTTTTGCCCTCGTTGCTCCTTGTTGCACATGCATGGAGGGCATTTAACCGCTAGCCTCATGCTTGGCTTCATTGGAGACCCAGTGAAGCAGTTGGCTGGAAAGAGCAGAGAAAAGTGTTGTTCACAGGATGTTCCTCTTGGCTGCCGTGGCCCCTGTGTGCCTCGGGGCAGAGCACATCTCCTAATCATGTCAACCTGGGAAGTTGTTGATCCCACTTATAATGGTGTTACCAAATCAAGACAGGCGAAGAATGGGAATGGGATGGGATTTAGTAAGTTATGGAACGGCAAACATTTTCACATGGCAGCCCAAGCATGATGCCTGACAAAGCCTCCTTTTTTTAGGATGCTGGCAGCCTTGTTTCGTCACTATCACCACACACTTTTTTCATGTGTGTGCATAGAACGAAGTAGTTATTTCTGAGGAGGAGAACAAGAGGATGAGGCAGGGAAACACATTACAGCAGATGACGCTAGACTTATTCATTTTGGAGTGCAATGGGATAAATAACGGCAAAGAACACAACTCCCTATTTTCAACTCCTTGTTTCTGCTCTCATGCTTTAACAGCCCCTCTTTCTCCTCCCCATCCCTATTGTATTCAACACACAGGCAATTTTCTGCTTTCATGTCGTCTGTCTCATTTTCTCAGCGACTCTTTTGCTCTGTCTCAAAGGGCACATTTGGAACTGTGCAAAATTAGGTCCCTCCTCCGCAGATTGATCCTTTCCGAGATCGTCCTATTTCTGACCTAATAGCTTTCAGCGTGCTTGAGTAGGATTTAGTGTCCAGTGGTTATATTCAGTGTGCAGAGTGGCTTCTCACACCATTCTTTTCAATCTCATGAGCTGATACAGAAAATAACTAAAATTGCAAAAAAGATTGTAATATTCTGAGATGTGCTGTATGAAGTCCCCTATGACCTCTGGAAACTCCATTAATGTTATAAGAACTTAAAGGATAGGTTTACAATGTTTCTAGTCTGTCTTAAGAAGAAGAAACTAGTTGTAATCATCCCTCTTTATATTGGCCATTAACAGTAAAATAATAATTTATGTTCATATGAAGCTAATAATTACAATTTGTGTTCCCACTTTGTTTCACTGTCTCTTCGCTGCAGCCCAGCAAAGAAAAATTGTCTGGGGAAACAAAAAAAAAGGGGGGGGGGGGGGGGGGGACTAAAACATCTGTAACTCTGGAAAATTATCTTCAGATGATCTTTAGAGCTCAAGCTGAAGACTGCACTGTATTTTGTACCGCTTTGTCTCTTCCATTGGAGACATTAAGCAGGGATATTTTTTTCTCTCTGTTAAGGAGACATTTTACAAAAAATGAATGGTAATATTGTATATTAAACAATGTAAAACTCAAGGTTCAAGGTACAATATTGTGTCTCTACTGTAGGCCTCTCTCAGTACAGAGTATACAGGACAAAGTACTCCTAATTTGTAAAAAAATAAGGACAGCAGTTGTGTGACAATAATTTCAACTCCACTACCGCTTTTCAATCACAAGCCCTGTTATCTTCACTGTAATGTATATTTACAACATAACTAAATGGAATGTACATCACACTGCTGTTTGAGTTCTTTTAAATATATTTAATTATTTTGGTGTGGTGAGATTTGTACATTTAGAATGCCACAAGCACACAGAAGAAGCGCTATTGTGCAACAATAATATCCATCCATCCATCTGCGGCCGTCTATCCGGTGTCGGGTCGTGGGGGGAGCAGCTCCAGCAGGGGACCCCAAACTTCCCTTTCCCGAGCCACATTAACCAGCTCCGACTGGGGGATCCTGAGGCGTTCTCAGGCCAGGTTGGAGATATAATCCTCCACCTAGTCTTGGGTCTTCCCCAAGGCCTTTTTGATGCAAAGGAGCAGCTCTATTCCGAGCTCCTCACGGATGACTGACCACCCTCCTGAGGAAACCCATTTCGGCCGCTTGTACCCTGGATCTCGTTCTTTCGGTCATGACCCAGCCTTCATGACCATAGGTGAGGGTAGGAACGAAAACTGACCGGTAGATCGAGAGCTTTGCCTTCTGGCTCAGTTCTCTTTTTGTCACAACGGTGCGATAAACTGAATGTAATACCGCCCCACTGCGCCGATTCTCCGAACAATCTCCCGCTCCTGAACTCGCGAACAAGACCCCAAGGTATTTGAACGCCTTCACTTGGGGTAAGGACTCATTCCCTACCTGGAGTAGGTTCTCAGCAGGAAACCGACGGAGTGCAACAATAATAGTCCAGCTAAAATATGAACCTCATCTTTACACCTCAGCCAAACCAATACGCCAGCAACAAATCCTCCAAAAGAAGTGACAACTTATGTACAAAACACTTTGGCGACATCAGTGCCAAGTGGTAAATTACCAAGGGCCTTGTAAAGATTAGACATCTAAATGGTGCATTTCTCTCCAGAAAATATCTCAGACCTTTATTTGGTGAGACAAACATTAATGAGTCTGGTTCATATCCTGGTTGATCTCAGAAATGCATGCTGGGATACTTGTCTACCCCAAGCTTACGCAAGGCACGCTACCAAAGCATCCTCGATAGAAGCTAAAACACTTCTGGTAATTTGGACCGGATCTGGCTAGATGCAGATTTTGAAATAGAACAGTTCTTGTGCCGTGAGTGATGACATTTCACAAGTTCATGAAAACAAGAACGCAGATAGAGAAAGAAGTTAAGTTATGTGCTTGTGAAAATGACCAGTTAGAAGCAAAGCATGTGTCCCTGTTGTAGCAGAGCTGCGCTACATAAACAGTTTTACTCATTGTCTTTATTATATCTGACGCCTCGTGTCCTTCAGCTTTCGAGTATTGTGCTTATTTTTCAAAGGTAAATTCCCCTAGAGTCCCCTGTCAATTTTTTATGTTCACACATTTAGTGTTTCAGCTGGAAATTAATGCAGCCTATTATTCAATCACTTTTCATATTTATTATATTGGGCGAAGAAGTTCCCCAATCAATCATCCATATGGGCTGATGAGTAAATCTTGTGTCCAGACTGCAATATGGCAATGCTTGTAAGTCCAAGGGTTGTTATACAGTTGCAGGTTGACTGTTTTTTTCCCATAACAATGCAATTTACATAACACACTTGTCATTATTTTATGTTGGAGTTTGTACAGATATAAAGTAAAAATTATTCCAAATTTTGTGTATTTATTTGATTCAAATATTTTGATTTCATTTTAGTGTATTTCCATTTTTTTATTTAATTTTTTTGGCCATTTCCACCTTTAATGAATAGGACAGGTAGATATGAAAGGGGAGAGAGAGGGGGAAGACATGCAAGAAATCGCCACAGGTCGGACTCGAACCCTGGACCTTCTGTATATATATGTATGTATATATATGTATATATATGTATGTATATATATATATATTCACACATATTATATATATGTGTGTGTTTGTATATATATATATATATATATATATATATATATATATATACAATATGTGTGTGTTTGTATATATATATATATATATATATATATATATATATATATATATATATATATATATATATATATACAAACACACACATATATATAATATGTGTGAATATATATATATATACATACATATATATACATATATATACATACATATATATACATATATACATATATACATATACACATATATATATATATACACACATACATATATATATATATATATATATATATATATATATATATATATATATACACATACATACATACATACATACATACACATATATATATATATATATATATATATGCACCTGCTCTACCAACTGAGCTAACCCTGCCACTGCATTTCGACATTTTGTGTATTTTGCATAAACACTTTATTTATAAAAATGCTAATTCCCCTGAAAGTACCTCCTCACAAGGCTGATGTTGATTAAAGAAGCAAGAATAATATTTAATGGTCATGCGGCTTTTTGCAAACAGTCCTGGCACATAGCTGGATATTAAATAAGGTTAATAAAACAGACAGGCAGCTGCTAGGAAATAAGATTATAGTTGTCAGAGAACAGAGATAAGTCAGAGGAGGGTGTGTTAAAAGGACCACAGGACAGAGGATTTAACAAGATAGAGAATACAAAGAAGATAAATACATCGGGTGAGAAACGGACACAAACTGAAAGGTCTCTGGTGCAGCAGCAATTACTAGTGATGTCCAAATGAGGCTTTGTGAAGAATTTTCTTTATTTTCTGAGCCCAGTAGATGGCACTCTCTGTTCAACAAAGGGTTGAAACACACTGAATTGCAATTCCTTGATCCTTTTCCTTTAAACCAAGAGCGCCGTCTAGTTGGGTCAGCAAATAAAACTCATAGTTCATGAAGCTTCATTTGGACATCACTGGCAAATAGTAGCAGCCTGCAGAGTTATGCATCATCATATAAGGTGTAGCTGACACAGCTAGAAATATAAATGACCCCCTTTTGCTGATCTTAAAGGTATAGTGGAGGATTTTCTTTTTCCGGGTGGATCATCAAGACTATTGGTCCTCCTAGTTGTCAATCATTCTGCTGATATGTTTACCGTAAAACTTCAAATAATAGCCGAGTCCCAAATAGACGCCTGTCTCTTTTAAACGCCTGGTGTGACAACAGATTTGGGTAAATAAAGGCTGGTCTCAAATAGAGGCCTGGTCTGTTTTTTTGTTTTTTTCCGTGTCGGGTTGTATTTGATCTTTTAAAACCCGTCAAACACAATTCATTTGGATAAAAGCGTTGCATTTTAGAAGATATACCGGATTGTGAACAGCGATGTCCGCGCTGCCGCACACACACTTACACACACACAAACATAGCGGAGCCGAGGTGTGTGCGTTACTTCACGCAGCACATGTAACTGACTGGAAACGATACCGAGGATTATTTAGCCTACTGCCACTGGCGCAGATGAACTAACGCTACAGTCGTTACTGTAAGTAGTCTACAATAAAACCTCCATGATTAAAAAGTCAATACTTATCAATATACCCACCCACCTGTTCTACAGGCATCAACATGTTTCAGTCTGCTCTGTCTGCTCTGTCCACTCGCTGTGCGACACAGCTCTACTCTGCAAATAGCGACTTTTTACTAACAAGCTAAAATGAAAGATGCCAGTTTGTAGTCTAACTGTTTATCTTGAACTTTGGACAAACTCTTGTAAACTTAGCTGCTGTCTTAACGAACCGTCCTCTCCGCTGGAGCAGTAACCTGTGGATGTATAATAAGACCAAAACATATACATGTGGCTACTTAATATGCACGTGAATTACGTGATCGTTATGTGGTGACAACAGAGCATAACGCTAGCTTCACTTTTTCCTACCCTTCACAGTAAAAGCCCAACCTAAAGAACGGCCACTGAAGTCAGTCAGTCAAGCTGTTGCAACTCATACAGTACTATTAACATTACCTCCGCTAATTAAATCCATGCCTGGTAAACATAAAGCAGAACTGCGACGTCTGTCCGAGGAAGACGACCAAAGGGCCAGACTGGGAGGTGGAGGGAGGAAGAAGGTCAGTGAAGAGCTGGAGGTGAGCGTGTGTGATGGATCCACAGCATGCGGGCAAAGCATCGTCAATTAAAGGCCCGTCTCTTATAGACGCCTGTCTCAAATACACGCCGGGGCATTTCGGCGATTTGGGTAAATAGAAGCCCGGGCTATTATTTGAAGTTTTACGGTACGTAAGGCCGTCGTACGTGCTCGTCCCGAGGTAGTTTTAGCTTTCTGCGGCCTCTAGCCCGGCCGCCTTCTCCCCGCTCTCGGCTGGTGCTGGCTCTTGCGCCCCCGCCCTGACCTCGTCTCCCTCGGCCTCTAAGCGCATCCCCCCCCTCCTGGATCTTGGTCGGGATGAACAGGGCACGGGCTCGTAGTCAATATCAGATCCCACAAGACTCTCTTCTTGAAAGATCTAAACGCACCAGCAATAAACAACAACAACAACTTAGATGCTAGACGATAGCTTGTTTGTTGGCCTGTAGCGTGCTAACGTTAGCTATAGAGATGCTTGTCGTAAATAGATTTTCACTTACCGGTGGTGAGTCTGACATAGTGGAAAAAGTGTAAATCTTCTTTTGGAAACATATAAACAGAGCGTGCACGAGGAGAACTAGGCGTGTGCATGCTCTCTCTCAGGAGCAGGTAGAGTGTTGCATTTTTTCAAAAAGTGGAGAGGGCGGTTCTTTTCTAAAATTCGGGAAAATCCTCCACTATACCTTTAATGCATAATTAACATTTGACCATAGATCATATTAATATTAATGGACAAAGCATCCGGTTCGGCGAAGAGCTGCAAATGCGGAAGTGCCTTAAACCTGAATTCTATCTGAATTCCAGCAGGGGGCGACACATGCAGTTTCTGTAGAAGTCTATGAGAAAGTGACCCACTTCTCACTTGATTTATTACCTCAGTAAACATTTTCACATTGAGTTTATGGTCTCAATCGTTAGTTTTAAGTCGTCTGCAACACAGAATGATGTTCATTTTTGGAATTATGGTCTCGTTGATTTTAAAATCGGCGATAAAGCAGGGGGTGTTTTAGGGCGTGGCTATGATGTGATTGCCAGTGAAAGTGTGTAACGTAATGTAGAGTGTAAGGGCTCCTCCCTCACTCCTCCCTCTCGTCTAAAATCGTCACTTCCGCAACCATGATGGCTGCGCCCGTAACGGCAAACTCAACGACTGATAGCAGATCTCCACAAACCAATGGGTGATGTCACACATGCGCTGTCCATTTATATTATACAGTCTATGCATTTAACATTACAAGGCTTACTTGATTTGTTTTTAAAATATTTATGACTGGTTTACACTTGAGTGAGCCAAGGAATGCCAGAAGGATGTATAATGAAAGAGGCACGCACATCATGCAATTGTCTTTTGACGACAAAACCAGCCACATACTGCTTTTCATTGTGGACAAAGTTAAGGTTTCAGTTCCTCACAAAGACAATTTGTGAATTGTGTTTGGTGTTTAAAGCCCCCAACGTCGCCTTCCAGGGAGTGCTGCCTGGTAGGCACAAAGGCAATGGTTAGGGTTAAGATTAGGGTTAGGTGCCTTGAAGTCAACGGTCACAGCGCTGCCTTGAAGTCGACGTTGGGGGCTTAAAACACCACCGAGCGTTTGGATTCCACAGTCCACTTGACCTGCATGTTTTTTGGACTGACGCCCACAACTCAACCCGACCATGAGAAAATATGCAACATACCAGCGTTCAAAAAAGAAGGTTCAGGGATATAACCAGAATCCTTCATGCTTGAAGCCAACACTGCTAAGCAACCAACCACTGCCAAGCCTTAATGATTCAGTTTTCCAGATTTTCCCAGCTGGTCCAGGGTTTAAAGTTTGAGTGAAGTGTGTTTCATGCCAAAAAAAGTAAAAAGTATCTCTGATATTGTTTCTAGTCAAGGTGGAAAAGTCTCTAAAACAGCATTTAGATTATTAAAAAAATAAATTGCACTGAAGCCCGGTCTCTCAGCCGATTTGTAGTACTCACAATGCGTCATCTATTAGACAGAAAGAGGAACTCTGGAAAAAATTATCACTTTAAATAAAGAATTAAAGTGCTAAAACATTATTGAGCACAATTGAAATGAATAAACCAAACGTGCAATCAAGAGCGATATTCAATAAAAGACCTAATCAGGGATTCAAACTAGTGACATTTAAGCTATTCTAACCTTTAGACTACAGCCAACCCTTCGAGCAAAGTATAAATTGTGTTGGCTACTGTCCTGCACAACACAAAGTAGCAACGGTGCAATGAATTTAATCAAAATGCCATGTCAATAAATAAATAAATAATAAAAAAGATGCATTGTGCTTGACATCCATTAAGTGATGCTGTTACGCTGTCACATATTGAGCCGATTCAAAGGTCAACTTAATTTTCTGTCTATAGTCGATGAAGAAATAAACATTTGTATAAATCTTCATAAAGTCATGAATGTTATTAATGTGATTGTTGTATAATTTTGCATAATCAGATCTGCTGTGTATTTGCGGTGTTGTATTTTAACAGGAGCAGCTATTTATTTCACCCCAGAGAAATTGATGAAAAATAAAATATGGACTTTTACAATTGTGTTGCCTGCTCTTTTTTTCAGGACAGTCAAATCGGCTTCACGCACGCACGCACGCACGCACGCACGCACGCACGCAACAAAGTAATGACTACATGCTACATGCTACAATCGCACAAAACATTAATTCCACTTAATAGCCCATATAGGAGACATAATCAGACATTTTATGTAAATCTTCAGGATGTTACTTATTGTCTAGCACTAATGAAACTAAATAACCTTAGTGAGGTGAAAATGCAAAAACTCACACGAGGAACGTATGGCATTATTAAAAGATAGCAAGGTAAAGAATCCCTTATGTCTGCAGCTTCAATGAAAATAATGTTCATGGAGCAATAAGTATGATGGGTTTTTAATAATGCTGCTAGGTATTTGCATGCATCTCTGCTTTCTGCTGACTTACACACTAATGCTCTATATTTATCAATCTGTGATTACAGTTACATTGGGCCATAATGTACAATGCAACACATTTTTCTATTATTCAGGACCTACCTTATGTGCAACACAGCGTTCAGTCCCTGATGCATAAAGAATTAGCATGTACAGTAGCAGATTGACGTCTCTGGATAATTCCCAGCACCCTGAAGGCTTTACCATCAACCTAAACCAACCTGTCAGGCGCACTCTTGACCCGTAAGCACACTGAAGCTGCTAAACTTTGTTGATTAACGCTCTCAAAGTGTGATTAATGACACTTGATGAAGAAACATTAGCAGCCTATTGCAGCCCTGCAAGATGTTTCCCCCCCTGTTGAGTACACTGCAATTTAATGAGCATGGGGAAAGAACACAACAAGAGAGAGATGATCGAGATGGAGCCAATTTGCACGTCAATGATGGCAAGCACTGCTGTAACGAGGACAAAAACAGACATTAATAAAGAGGTGGAAATGAACAGGGGGGAGCAGGAAGTTGATGCAATTTCCATGTTTAATTAAAGTGACCCTTGTGTTTGTGATTGGAGCCCATGCATTATTTGACAGGCACATTACTGTGTGCACGAGCAAATATTGGTAAGTTGACTAATTAACTGACTTACTGATCAGATAATGAAACCGTTAAACAGCAGTAGCTGGTGAAAACACACAGACCGCTGCTCATTATATTTGCTGGGGCTGTCTTGCTGGCCTCACTGAGCATGGGGTCCCAGATTCATTGTGACAGGGATTTCAGGGCTCTTCTCAACGGGCCAGTGCATATCTATGCAGCATGTGGCTACCTGCGCTCTCATGCATCAGTAACACAGTTAATGGGAGCTTTAGCCTTGCCAGATGAGAGAGTGTCGTCATGCTAATGCAAACGGGTCTAACTCATCACTGGACTGACTGCTGAGCGTGTCCCTCTGCTGTTGCTTTTTCTGACTTTCACTTTGGAAGAAAATGTGTCACCGTTATGTTAACACCATGTGGTGCTTGTGTAAGGGATGATTGGGTAGTCTATACCTGTTCTCTATCTTATCTACTGCACTATGGTATAACAACAAAAGTACACCACATTCCAATACATTCTGCTAGGGGGATAAAACACAGCACAAACACGTACTACGTAATGTATTCTAAGGTTGCTTTTACTCCTTTAGTTATGTTCATTTGATCCAATAGGGAAACACATTATACATTGATGCCATTTAGTTCTGGTCCGGTTTGTGTTTATACTGGGTTATTACAAACAGAAAGCAGCAAACATGAAGACATATGGACTGACAGGTAAAATTGGACGTTTTTTATTCATCTTGCATCATCAGGACCAACGTGAAGAAAAGCCATTTCTATGATTGACAGCGCATGTAAGAAATAAGTTATTATGACCATTCTTAGTCAAGACTGAAATAATAATGAACAGGTAGAAATAGGACAAAAAAAAGGCATCTTGGAGGAACTGCCAAAATACATGGAATATGACACAGGTTTACCACACCTCTGTCTTAACTAATTTTCACTTTCTCATGTATCAGGCAAAATCACTTATGAGCTAGTGTGCATATATATGATACTAATTATGCAATCTCTGAACCAATTGGCAATCTGTCTAATGGCGATTTAGCTTCTGGGGGCAATGGCCAATATTTTGGGGGTTCCGGTGTAGCTAGCGCATTTCCGGGGCAAGACTTTCTCATCCGTGCGCCGGGTCATTGTTTACAGTCTGATAAGCAACCAGATCCAATCTCTATAAACAGATATCTTCATATGAATGCAGATACAATTAAAAAATGTTCAATCGTCCGAGACTGCATTTTGGCCAATGCGTTCTGCCTCTTTTGATCTCCACACAGACTGTTTTCCTGCATGCAACCAAAGCCAACTCAAACGTGATTGGTTCACTACTACTACTACTACTACTACTACTACTACTACTACTACTACTACTACTACTAAAAATGGAAACCAGAGCTCTTCTGATACCAAAATCTCATCCCTTTGCCTACAGATTCTGCATTTACTTCCTGAACATATCACAATCAGAAGATTGATTTAATGGTAGTTTAGTTTTGGAATTTTAAGCAACAAATCCATATCTACTTCACCCACCACCCCGCCCAGTTGACTCACAATATTATCCCAATGTCAAGATGTCAGTATGCTTCAAACAAAGTGCATGTCAGATCTGTCTAGGCTATTTCTGTAACTTTCTGGCAAACTCCCTTTACTTCCCGCCTTTGAGTGTGGCCATTCAAAATAGTTATAAACACTTTTGCCTTTAGGACATGAAAAACATGTCCTACCAAGTAGTTTGTTTTGACCATATTGACACCTTTACTGTAGCGAAATATGCAGAAAAACACACATTAAGGCAGATGGCTTTAGATAATTTGTGGAGGCCAAAATTCCTGTTTTAATTGGTCTCATTTTGCTTAAAGGGTAGCATCCTACCACTTTGATGCCTAAACAATAAGCTACTGAGGTTTAATTGTCCTTGACTATCTCATGTGACCGTATCTTCTGGGTTCCTTGTCAAATGTGAAATCAGTAGCATTTATGACAGTAGCATAAATTCAAAGTGTTCAGTCTCTGACAGACAGTCACTGTCCAGCTGAGGATACCTTGTATTGTTTTTTTTGTCTTCTGCCTTGTTCCTAAACCTGGTACATGATGAGCCCTGTCAGTGATAACATCAGTGCTGCGGATGCTATCAAGAGACGGGAGTATTAAGAATGAAAGACAGCAAAAAGGAGAACAGTGAAGGATGCTGAACTGATCCAATGTTGTTCATAACTCATTCAACTCTTCAAAAAGCTCACCTCAAATGAGCTCACTGGGGGAAAAGGGAAAGAAATCCTACAACAAGCCACTGGGATAGGTTTCTTACACTCTTCACTTCACTGGCACAACCTTCTGGAACTCAACCGCCAAAAGACGGGGGGGGAGTGAAAGAGGGGTAATGGGAATCCAATGAGGACAGGAAATGCTGCGAGCAATCTATCTGTCATCGGAGATGTTAGTGATAGCAAGGGGATGATTGCATGGAGCAGTGAAGAAGAGAAAAAGAAACTAATCAGCCTCTGTCTATTCATTCCTGACACATTGCTTAACTGGAGTTGACAAGCTTGGAAAGGGAGAAGGAGAGTTTGATGAGGGAGACAGCTGAGAATGCCTCAAAAAATATGACCGCTTTGCATACTGGGACAGACAGAGCTCTATTTTATTTTAATAAACAATGCAGAAGTTGGAGAGAATGTGCTTGGCTGCGCCTGTATTTGTGTATTCCAAGTACAGGTGTGTGTTGCAGTTCTTTTTCTGCCCCGAGGCCTTTAGCCACACTGCAAAACAGGGAGCTCATAAATGAGGCTCTAACAAGACTGCCGTCTAATGAGAAGAAGTGGCGGCTCCACAAACCAGAAAGCCGTTTCCAACACTCAGGAAACAGTTACATTTAGGAGTACTGGCTGTGTTAACATCCAATTGCAGCCTAATCCATCTGCCTTAGAGTTGTATTCATTTAGAATCTACCGACTACACAAAGAAGTGAAGGACAAGGTTATTTTTACGCAGTAACAGGAAAAAACGGACTCGTAGCAAAAGACGCACGGAGATGCTCACAAGGCCGAATGGTAGGTAGCAGATAGGTGTGTCGACAGGAAAGCATCGAGAAAATGGCAAGTCTAAAACAAGAAGTGCCTAAAATGGAGATCAGGGAAGCTGCTTTGAATTCTGAAACAATCTGGATGCGCTCTGTGGGTCTCAGCATCCTTTAGATGAGGATGTTTGTGCCGATGATTGATTGGCAAGTATTTCAGATAAGGGCTCTACTTGGCATGGAGCGTTGGCTGGCAGTGATGAGGCAATCAGGGCTCTTGCCTTGAAGCGGACAGAAAATGCTTTGGCATAATTTAGCTGCTAGACTGACTGAGAATGAAAAGAGCTTCAGAGGCCAAAAGGTTTGCTCTTTTTATTGACATGAGCAGGAGTCAGCCCAAATGAACATGAAGAGCTTCTCTGATGCCACAATACTTTCAGAATCACTTACATTGACTTTATTGATCATACTTCAATTAAAAAAACAATAGAAGAAGCTCTCAGATCATCTGGTTTTACCACAGATACACTGCTGTCCTGATAGTCCTCTAATTAACTACTAACATAATCAAAAGACAAATCTGACAGGTTGTATGTACTGTATTACCAAATTGGTGGTGATATTATTTGATTGTATTGCTTGACTTGGGCATTATTCAGGTCTGGTAATTATATCAGATAAATCATATGAATTTTAATGGAAAAAGATATGATTACTCACCAGCTTCAGTTCAAGGATAAAGCCTCACAGTCCATTGATCCATGAAGCATTGCAATATAATCCATCAGATAGGTTAACAAAATCCAGAGAGAAACCTGCCAGCAAAAAGCGAGAAAACAGCGAAGAAATGGCCAACACTACACAGCACCGCTTTAACCAAACTCTACACAGTGGACATTCACATAGACAGTTAAAGAAATGGACCAACAGATCTCGTTGCTCTGGACGGAGACCAGTGAAGTCTATTAGAAGTCACTTTCCCGGTGATGGCTGAGCGTTGCTGCGCAGCCTCAAACTGAGCTTGATGACGTAGATGTGACGTGAGCAACGTGTCTGAACGTTGTAAGTCTTCTGGTAGCTGTGCCAAGAGAAATCTCAATCATTCCCAATCTATCAGAGACGGAGAGCGTAGGTATATGTAAGGAGATAACATAGGCACAGGCTAATTATTGATAACTAAAATGCTAGTTAACATTAGTAATTAAAATTAAACAGCTAATGTGAGTCCAAACTGCCTGCGAGCTTCTCCTGTACTATACGGCAAATCCTCTACTATGAGACAGTAAGTCGCGTGGTTATGACACAAACGTTAGCCTATTTTTATAAAAACGTCTGCTACGGAGCCATAACGTGAGGTACAAGGTAACAGAGCCTTTTATACATTGTACATCGTGTTTCTTTAGAAATAAACAATGGTCAAATGAAGTCTTTAAACGCTTCAGATGTAAAGTTATTTGCTGTCAAAGTGACGCCAAAATGAATGGCAGTCAATGGGATGCTAACGGGGGGTGATAGCATGCTAGCATCAAAATGGCGCCATAGGAGCTACGCACTGTGGAGAGACAACACTTACCCCCTTGGACATTCACTGCATTGCAAAACTTCCTGGTTGAACTTTGACCTACCGTAGTTACCATAACTAAGGGGCACAGGTTTTTGCAAACAATGGATAATTGCAATGGACAGCTGTGGGATGTTTGCTTTGCTCAAAAGAAGTACTTGCTCTTGACAATGTCAAGGCCAATTCTGAGCCAGCTGTTCTGAAACATTTAAATGATAAAAGCAAATATGTGATTGCACCATGGAAAATGACGAAAACAATGTATTCATTCCACAATCACATAATGTGAAGAAGACCTAAATATTTCATTGGAGCTTTCCTCTTTAACCTTGAGCTTTTATAAACTTTAATCAAAGTGTTGTTAGTTGTTCTCAAACTTAAAACTGCCAAAGCCTTGCCCTTAGCATTAATCAATGCAATTTAATTGCCTAAACTTAACCATTAATGGCTTTTGGAAATGTATGTATAATTCATGCTATTGTCACCCAATTCAATTTGTGGGAGAAACATAAACAATTCCGAACTGCATGTGATTTTTGCGCTCATTTAATGAAACTTAATAGCCTGTGTTCAGTCTTCAGAAAGCAATATCAGCAGCATGGTAAAAAGATTGTAATTGGGCTCTGCTTTCTGACACTGTGTGTGTGTGTGTGTGTGTGTGTGTGTGTGTGTGTGTGTGTGTGTGTGTGTGTGTGTGTGTGTGTGTGTGTGTGTGTGTGTGTGTGTGTGTGTGTGTGTGTGTGTGTGTGTGTGTGTGTGTGTGTGAGAAATAGAGAAGGACTGTTTCTACAAAACGTGGGAAGTTCTGATGTTCATTTCAAATACATACACCGCAAGGAGTGAAGAGATCAATGTGAGAAATTAAGGTTTTGTGTGTTGTTCAAATACCAGAGGAGAACTTAAAAATAGATTTCTCTACAGATGTTTATTCTTCAAAGAGAAGCTATAACAACTGAGGTGATCTGAGATGTTACTACCCAATTTCAGAAGTGTTTGAACTTAAATGTTCATTTTCTTTTGTTGGATTTGTGCATTGCATTTAGGTCACAGATGTCTTTATAACCAAAACCAGTCCCGTTAATCTGCATGGGCACAGGGGAGAGTAATCCACAAAAAAGAAGGGTTATGGCTGTGCACAGGATTTGATTTGGGCTTCCTCTCTTGCTGACTGTAGCCCCGATGCCATGCTGCTTTTTATATCTCCGACTTATGTTGAGCCAATGTTCAAATAGCCTTTTTGTCAGCGATTCCCAGTGTTTGAGGCATTCAAACCTGAGCGGTCACAACATGAACGTGACTGCAGGGCTGATCTGCAAAGACATCACTTTGTGTCAGTGACAGCAACATGTCAGCTTCCACTTTCCCTGTACACCTTTCAAAGTGAGGTACAACAGCGAGGACGGCAGGATTCCTGTGCTTTGTGTCCTATGCTATAATCATCAGTGTTTCCAGGAAGCAGAGCTCAGCTGAGGAGAGTAAACACATTCCAGCCTAACCCATGACATTTAAAAGTCAAAATTATATGAACAAAAATGAGAGCATGTCAGCATAGTGTTTATTTAAATAAGCCTCAGAAGAGGAGGGAGATGCTGGGAAATGAACTGGGTTGGTACGCATGAAGGAAAGGCTTTGGCAGACAAGGTTACCAAGGTTACCTCATCCTTAAAAATATACAGTAGATGCCTTTGCAACCTAGTTCTGCAAACTAGGCTGCACCTTGCACAGAATGATAGACAGAACAAGAAGAGAGGAAAAGTAAGAGTGAAGAACCAACAGAGGCAAGCTGGATTTTAATTGGCTGTTTGTTTTTCATCAGTCCCAGAAGAGACAATATTTATGAGTTTGATCTTTCTTGGTTGGTGCAAAATAACAAGAACGCCTGGTAGAACGTGACGTGCAATGAATGGTCTTCTTTGTTCTTGCGGTGGCTTGACATTTTGCACGCTCTGCCGAATTTATTCTAGAGTACTGCATGCTGCCGAGGTTAGCCTGAATCCTGTGAGAGGTGATGAGTGGACCCTCACCTGTTACAGCGACAGTTACGCCAACGCAGATTTGAACAGTGACAGTACCTATTAGAGAAACGTCTGTTGTCAATGTCATAAAAATGTGCGAAAACATATAATAATCTGTGTGGAGAAGTGGTGTCACAATTTGCTAAGTTTTGATCTCACAACTGAAAAAATACTTTGCTCAGACGCAGTTGTTTGGAATTGTATAACAGAGGAAACGATTATCATGCCTAAACTACCATCATTTGCATTCATTTAACTGTATAATGCGCCGAAGGGCCAGGTGGTGCCAGAAAAGAAAGTGTTTAACCAAACCAAAACGCTGGGAATCAGATTAAGATATCCGAGGAAAAGGCTTGCATTATAGAATACCCAGACAGATCAGCTGTGCTATGAAATTATTGATGAGGTTTTGCAGTGTTGATGAAAATGTTTGGCTAACCTGACCTTGGGTTAATCAGAATTTAAGAGATTCTGCTGTGAGGGATAAGTCCCTCTCCCTACCTCTCAATGTAGAGCTGATGATTTACACTCATACCTGAAATACATCCAGTGCAGTCTTATTACTGTGTGTGTGTGTGTGTGTGCTGATGCTATTTAAATACCAATGAAAGCTTGAATCATGCTTTTGTCTGAGGCAATGGAGAAATGCCATCCGTTTATTCAAGAAACATAACATCTTTTGGTTTGATATGGTTAAAAACGTAAAGCCTGTGTTTTAGTGCGATGCATTCACTCGATCACATTTTCTCATCCATGCAAAATGATTCTTGCTTGTTCAGGATCTTCAACAAAAGGTCTGTCACGAGCCTTCTCATCAGTGGGGACCTTTGGGCCTTTTTAACTCTAAGTAGTACTTCATACTTTCACTGGTAAGAAAAAGAATAACTAAAAGTGAAGCACAAACTGGCAAATATTATCCCACACATCTACCCACTCGCACACAAGTGCACCTTTAGACGCCCACAAACGCTGTCCTGCATAGTCTTCAGGTTGGCTCGCGTAGACTTTCTGATTTAACTCAATAACACTTGACCTACTGCACATTCCAAACAAAAGTGCTGCAAGGGTTCAGCACACAAGTCAGAAACAAATGTGAGCATCCTGTCAGCTGGGACACTGGGCATCAGGAGGTGTATTGCCAATAAAACAAAGAATTTGAACAAATGCAGGAAATCACTAGTAGTGGTAGACAGAGTGGCATATACGCCAACCTCCTAGACACAGTTAGCCCACATCCACATGCACCCAGAAGCACCCAGGTAATCTCGAAAGGTAGGCTTTGATGAAGTAACAGCTGTTCCTCATGTCGTCCAACAGAAGGGCATTTATAGCAGCCTCAAGGAAGCGCGGATACTAGAGTTAATCCTGCATGCTTCCACTTGGCCATAACATTAAAGACGTTTCCATGGGGCAACTTTACCTGAATTTCCCCCTCCCACACGCCACAGCAGCAGCCCCTCTGGCACATATTTGCAGGGTCAATACCTCTGTACGAACCAGGCATCACTCCAGGCAGGACTCTCGCCTAAGCTCCAAGTGTATATGTCTGTCTGTCTCTCAAAAGTTTGATTCCTGTTCCCGGAGGTGGTGTGAGAGTGAATATGATGTGCTAAAAAAATGAGGCTAAACACTGCGAGAGATCAGACAGAGTGAGCAGCACCCTGCATGTGTGTAGCGCTCGAAGCATTTTATGCGATTCAGCTAAAAGAAACTGTAACTGTCAGGAGTTTTAAAATGAGAATAGTGAATCTGTGAATAACCTAAAAGAAGCTTTTGATCATGGGGTCCTGAATTAGTACTTGTGTATTGTAAAAACACAAGCAGCTACCTTTCAACTGTTTATTATGAATATAATTACGTCTGACATTTCTCAGGCCTGATAGTCTTGACTTGACAGGAAATAAGTTTGTTTAATAAGTTAGAACTAATCTCTTGGAGAGTTTCTTGGAGGATTTAACTGTAACCCAAAACATCTGATTATCCTACACTTCACTAGCTTCAAGTAGACTTGCCAACAAGGCCAACAGCTTTGGCACCTTGTGCATTGTACCGTCCCAGTAGCTGGCACTTTTGGCAAGCTAGCTAGCAAGCTAGCTGAGGCTGCTGCTTTAGTAGTTGGGGAGTGGTATGTGTCACAAGAAGCTGTGAAGACAGGAGGAGTAGAAAGGCATATATGATGTGGTACAGTTTCCAATTTCTTAAAAACAGATATGCATCGATAAACCTTTTGACAACACTTGTGCTTGATTTTACTTTAGCCGCTACAACTTTTTATTGTTCTCCATCCAAATGTGTATGTTCTCTGGCTTTTGTCTAATGCGAGATACTCCGCAATGGAAAACTAACAATAAAATCCAATTACATAATGAGCTCCAAGACTGGAATTGTTATAAAGTCTGCATCATTTAGAACCACACAAAAATACCCGGGGAAATAAATCCAGAGAATTCTTCACTCGTAAACAACCAATTACTATTCTTGAAACACTGCGCTACCAACTCTGTATATTTTGTGAGAGCATGGTTAAAGACAGAGGCAATCAATTATAATTAGAGATGTCTGGGCAATACAGTATGTCTGTTAAAACATCAATGAAGTCCCAGTCTTCAGCGCAGCCTTGAACGCTCAGAGACATATGTTGGTCATGTAGTGCTGAGTGCAGCCAGAGATCAAGGCTGAGCTTATTGCACTCCCAGAGAGCTCTGCGGTACCCATGTACCGTCAGGTGTGATCACACACTGGTATCTTCTACCACAGCCTGCTGGGAGCATGAGAGCCGGGCAAGCAGGGGTGATTGTGGCAAAAAAAAAGAGACTCACATTGAGGCCTCTGCGTGCACTGCCTCTCTAAGCTGCTTTGGTCTGCAGCTTTGCACTTTTTCAAAGTGCTGGCTTGTGCCATGGATCCTAAGCTTGCCATTCGGGCGCCAGCAGGCAGTCTCGGGATATACATAGTGACAGAGAGGAAGAAAGACAGACAGACAGACAGACAGACAGAGAGATAGGTATGAAGGGAATGAGAGAAATGAGAGAAGAAGATCACAAGTTTTAGCCAAGGGGCATTGGTGTGTCTATGAAACACTGAGCTACGCACGCACACGCACATAGACACACGCACATAGACACACATCTCCAAGAACCCCCTCTGGCAAAATCTCCCTAGTGTTCATAATTTGATTTCAGATCCGTACGTCAGCACTGTGCATATGGGTGAGGAAAACGAGCAGAAGCTCTTGCTCTTTCCCGTGTTCTGCCTGTCCACATTGCTTGCATTGCCCCAACTCTCCTGATGCTAATGAGTTTGAAAACTATTCTTATTTTGTCAGCGAGCCTCTCAGGTCTTCCTCTTTATCTTTCTGTTTGCAGCGTACAAGGCCGCGCTCTCACCCTCTTTTCTCAAAGGATTAGACATGCTGAGTATTTAGGGTCTTTGCATACAAAACGGCGAGGGATAAGAAGAAAGAGACCTTAGCGTGGACTCCAGGGCAGTGATTGGATACCCAATTTAACAAATTGGAGATGGTTGTTTCTCACAGCTCCTTATTGACTAAATATAGCTAGAAGAGACTATCCAACCCTGTGGGTGTTATAACAGAGAGATAATTAACAGTTTATATTTTTCAATTTCTACCTTTCATCATCAAAAGTACAGAAAAAAAATCCTCAGCCATTCATAAAAAAAAGAAACAACTTTTTTGATTCTTGTCATCATGATCAAAATGCTTGAAGCTGCAGTATTGGAAATAACTTTAGATAGTGCTGAAAAGGTTTAGAATCAGTTTTATAGGCCATGTTGCGTTTGCATACAAGAAATTTGACTCTGGTTCAGAGCAGCTTCTATATATATATATATATATATATATATATATATATATATATATATATATATATATATATATATATATATATATATATATATATATATATAATTATCATTCATTATATATCATTCAAAACACTATAAAAATGTGCCGGCACAGTTTTTATCAGACAATTATAAAAAAAAGTTTCTTAGAAATCCTGTTATCCTTTTATTGATGTCATTGACATCTATCTTTTCATTTTGAAATATCATTCACACATTGTGTTGATGTTCTATGTATTATATTCACCCTCTGTTTTCTTCTAAACCAAAAACTGTACTGGCGAACACACTACTATATTTCTGGAGCAGAAATATATCACATGTATAGAACTCTCTCACAAGCTGACGTCAGCTTGAGCCGAGAGTAGAAAAAAACTGTTGGAAGCAAAGTGTTCAGAACGGTCTGAAGCGGTTTGAGGGGGGTCACAGGGATTACTTTTACATACATTTACTGCATCGTAACATTATAGATATGACAGAAAATAAGATAAAGCATAATAGGTCTCCTTTAAAGAACAGAATACTTGAATGCATATGTGCAGGGCTGGATGGGGATGCAATTTGCTGATGAACATTCCTTTTTTTTAATTCTAAAATACAACATTTATCAACAAACCAGGAGAAGTTCAAATGTAATGCTCAAGCAGCGGAGTGAGACCTAGACATAAGCATTAATCCTGTCCAGTGCAAGGCACTGTACCAAGCATCCACAACACTGCTGAATCATCTCAAAAAGCCTCCAGCTATCTTTAACTCGAGCAGATCAATCCTGGGGAAAAAGGCAGAGGTCTGACAATATCCGAGACAAGATATTGAGATGCTGTGCACACCGCTTTATTTCCCCCTCCATCTTCACAATGTTGCTTGCACAAGATGCCAGAAAATGGGAAAAAAAGGAGCTTCAGTTATTCCAGTTGCCAGGAGCAGTTGCTCTTAGGTGTTGAATGACTACTATCCAATGGCCTTTACATCCTCAGTAATGAAAGTATTTGTGAAAACAATTTAAAAAGCTATTCTCTGCAACGATGAAAACACATTGGCTTCCTCTCAGTTTGCGTGCAGGTACTTTCACCCTTTTGAACCTCAACTACAAACAACCAGAGGGACCAAAGCCACACGCAAGGCTGTTGTTGATATTCTTTTTATCACCTGTTAATGTTCTGTGTGCTGACACAGAATCACTCTTCTGCTCTTTCGCTGGATGTCGAGCTGGATGTCAGTCCACCAGATGTCTGCAGGGCTGTGTATCGTCTCCCTTTCTGTAAAGTCGATATATGAATGACTGCCGAGGACAGACATATTGTTAAGATCACAGATGACACTGTGATTCTCTGTCTCCTGTGGGATGTAGACACAAACTTTGTTGATTGGTGTCTCCAGCTTAATACCTTAAAAACCAACGATGAAGCAAAAGACTTTGGGAGGACTTGACCTCCCTGTGCTGTCACTGCAGTCAATGGCAATCAGTATGTAACAATACCCTGGGGCTATAATTGACACCAAATTCACCGTTGAAGCTAACACTGAGGCTTTACTGAGCGGAGAAAAACCGAGACTGAATGGTACATTGAAGTATACGGTTGTGTATTCAATAACTTAAGTCTGAATTCTAATATTGTCTACTACAGTGGACTTCCAATCTCTTACAAGAAGTCATTATTTTAGAATGTGCTGCTACGGGTCTAGATGGTTTGCTTAGTGCTCATTTCTCATTTAAATATTTGAAGTTCCTCAGTGGAGACCCCCCACTGCTTCCACACCGGATTTTAAAGCTGCGGGTAACATCCATTCCAGTATCAAAAACATGATTATTTTTTCACATTTTTAAAGTCTAACTGTGTGCGTGTGGGACTGTATAACTGAGGGATTTAGTGCTGTGGGCTAAACAGGTTAATGGTTAGACTGTCAGGTGCAGAACAATGTCAATATGAGTTTGAGTGAGTAAGAGGGCAGAGTATGCAAAGTGACACAGGATGGAGCCATTACAAATTTAAACTACAAATATATTCATTTTCTATGTGAATTACAGAAAGTAAAACATTTTATGAGAGCAAATTTGATTTAGAAAATGAAAAGTACAATAGCCACCACTTCTGAACAGACTAAAAAATGTTCCACTTACTGAGAATACTTTTTATGGTAGTGTTAAAACACTGCAGCAATGAGTGCTTTACACCAAATACATAGTAAAAAAAAACAACTATATAGACATCAAGTTTGCATCTGTCTTCATTGGATTTTGTAAGACTCTACTATTATGAATGCAACACAGTAGAACATCATGCAGGAACCAGACTCTACATGTTGCTTGTTGTGTACTGCAATTTGAAGATTTTGTGAATTTCTACAACGAGCCTCATTTAAAAATTTGTAAAAAAAATGGCTGTAAAATGCTTATATATCCAGTCATACAGGAAGCTGATCCTCAATACACAACTATTCTAAATAGCATATGCCCTAAAACTAACTGTGTGGGTCCTGGGCTAAGTCTCACAGCCGGGACACGCTTCTCTGGTCTGCACATAAGAAAATGTGCACCAGTGTCAGAGGCGTTTGCATGGCTGTTTCTTTTATATTTGTATGAAAGGGGAACATTACTTTTCTTTTTCATTAAACACTGGGATGTTGTGAAATGACATCCTGTCTCGTGAAGGATTTCGCCACATTTATTGCTACCCCTACAAAGTTGCTGTTTCTCCAAATCAAACCTCCCTGAGATGTGCACCTGCAAATCTTCCTTTCTTTCTTCTCCAGGTGCAACTGAACACCTGTAACGCCAGCATCTACATGTTCACATCTGAAGCCAATTGAATTACCATAAATAAGTAAGCAGCAGTTATTGAAGAAATGTTTGGCATGGTACCTAACAGGGGCAGCTGGAGTGACTTGAAATCTAGAGAGGGAGTGTCTTTGGTAAGATTGGCATACAGTAATACACATGACAATCATCAAATCCCTGATTATTTCATCAGATGGAACTGGGATAAACATTGACTGGTTTGTAACACATTTTTTTACAGAATTTACACAATTCTGACGCCCTAATTCCATCATGCTCTACTTTTATTCCTTACATTCCATATTTATTCAGTAGTTCAAAATACATACTGCATGTATTTGGGACATTTAATGGCTTTCAAAATGCCAAAGTGAATTAGCTTCTTTGTCTAAATGTACAGCACATTTTTCCCATATCCATGTTTGTTTTTTTCACACACAATTTCCAATTATCTCTGCTTAATGCATCTTAACAGCTTTCCATTGATTGGTACTCCAACCCCCATGCTCAAATAATTCAATTTAGCTACGGTTTTAGCTTTTAAATAATAGCACTGTTTAATTCATCTCTTCAGTTATAAAAAAGACAAAATGCTATTTCTTCTATTTTTATCCTCATTGGTTTACTGTTTGCACCACATAATGCAACGTTATGGCCAAATACTTCCTCTGTGCTGCACCTCATGTACCACTGTTTTTATTTAATTTTTTTGTGCAAAGATTCTTGGCCCAGTATCTTGTGAGTCAAAGGCTTTAACGCAGCTAAAGAGATTATAGAGCATGCTGCCTTGAGCCTGTAGTCTAAATAGGGCTGGGCGATATGGCTGAAAACTGTATCACGATATAAGTGTTTCATATCAGTCGATATCGATAATTATTGATATTTTTTTTGACCTATTTAAAATAAGGACCAGGAGAAAAAATGTATTCAATTTAAACGTTTTTATTTTAAGCTTAACCTTCCTCCGATTATAATCCTCTCAGTTATAAAAGCAGAAATGTCAATACAACCATGGAAAACACTTAAATAATTCAAATGGAAACATAAGTCTAAAATCACAATGAACACTTCTGGTGAATGAAGTGTTTTAAAATATGTGCAGTGTTTTGTAAACATAGGAGAAATTGAAATAAAACTGAGGTAGACTTTACATCTGTAACATAAAAAACTAACCTGATACAGTACAGTAACAGTTATTATTTTTCTCCGTCTAACAGTCACGGTACAGCCTAAACCGTACATGGTGGGGGGCTGCTCAGCGGAAGCATGTCTTTGCCTATATGATATGCCACTGCCTCCGTTATTTATTTGTACTGTTTAGCTTTTACAGTCATAAGGCACTGAGAGTACCTCTCCGTGGTGCTCTGCTGCTTGTGCGGAGTTCCAGCTGCAGATGTTGTTGGACGTTGCTGGCGAATACGGCTGTGCTCCAAAAGGCGAGCGCGGCTAAGGTGGTAAAACAGGTTTGCGGTGGGGACGGTGGTCTTGCATAATTTGCAGACGACATTGGTCTGACTACGGTCAGACTTATAAAATCCAAAAAACTGCCATACTGGCGAGCTGACGTTTCCCGTTTCATCAAGAACTTCCGCGCTCGCTGCTTCACGCATTTTCCACTTATCACTCCACGGCGGTTCTGTTATTGAAGAATCCAACACGAGACAACGATATGGCGCAACCAAACACAATACTGTTACATGATTGGCTGTTAGCGTGTCACTCCCTACGTTGCTAGGCTACCAGAGAGTGAGTGCGTTTGTTCATGCAACCAAACTTGCTTTGCAACCTCTGGTTTCTTCCGACGAAGAAAAACAATTATCGAACTTTTATCGCGCGCATTTTTTATTGATATTGATTACGTGTCTATCGCGATACATATCGTTATCGTTTTATCGCCCAGCCCTAAGTCTAAACCTCAATCTGTATCTGGCAAAAGCATTCAGACAAAGACACTGCCGTTCTAATGATATCACAGCTCTAACACATATGATAGATCTGTATCAACAGACAAGACAATAACAGCAATACAGCATACACTTTCCAAGTTTTATATGTACAGAATAGCCTTAATGAACAACATACCTATGGATCAGCATACAAATGTCAGCATTAATCAACAAAAAAAGACCTTCAAAGATTCAACATGTAAATAAAATCTTGGCCATGAAAGTGGTAATAAAGCTAACCAGTAGGGCAATCTAATAACACTGAGGTCACCATGCCCTCTTGGCCACAATCCAATCAGCAGTGCCTGTGGTATGATGTGACACATGGAGGAATATATGAATGATGGAGAACCTCCCATGACTTGATCAGTGTAATTTGAAAATGTAATGGTGAGATCCATCACCAGACCAGATATACAACTGAACAAACTGACAGGAACTTGTCCAAAGTCCTGGCGGCAATTAAATCCGATCACAAGTTCACGATGACACATGTACCACACAGCAGATTGTACAAATGCGCTGCCTTTCTCCCTGCTGCGTAACTGCAAATGGAAGGACTGACTTCATTACACGCAGAACCGCATGAGTCATGCATGGCTCTTCCAAATGATTGCCATCCGTCATCACAAAAAGATTAATCAGTTACTGTACCAACAATACAATTTATGGACATCTTAGAAGCAATCATACATTTATTGAGTATAAAAGCCTTATCACAGTGCACAGTAAGTGATCAGACAGTGATGCCATAGCTGTATGGCACCGTCTGTGTCTGTCCCCTTCAAAGTCATACCAACCATGCATTTTGAAGGTTGTGAAAACAAGTGAGAGCAACTGATGTTTATTAGCCATTCATGTAGGCACAATTTACAAGCCATCTAGACAGTCTCTAACAAAGACCTATAATGAACTCACACAGGAGATAATGGCTGCATGGGCTAGACAGCATACATTTAAACATCATCCCATTTGATGTTATTTTTATGGAATCTAGAAAGTAATGTTTGTAATTGAACTGTAAACTGAGTAAAGAAAGGGCTGCATCACTAGTTAGGGTCAAGAGAAGTAGTTTTAAACCAGCAAACATTTGCTGTTTAATTTCATACTTATGCAAAGTCAAAAAAGCCTTCTGCAAAAAAAAGAAATAATTGTTTGATTAAATCGGTGGCTCAATATTACATGAGCAGCTGTCTCTTATCCTTGAAGCCAAATCAATCATTTCCAGCCACACTTTTACCTTTTCTCTGCCTTTAAAAAGCCATTGATCCGCTGACCAGCTCTCATAATGCAATTGGAAGAAGCGTTTTCCCACAGAGCCAGACCGTAATACAACTATAATCACATCTGGTTCATCATGTGTCTGTGAAAAGGTCTCTAGAGACAGAAAACTTAATAATGTATTTAAACAAGGCTGTCACGTTAGCTGCAACCATTACACTGGCACATCCCACCTTCCATAAAACATGGCATTTATTATAGGTAATGTGATGTCACTTTGTTTCTCGGCTGGAAAAATGAGTTTTTTTATGGTTTACAGGGAAATCACGGATTGTTAGCTTTGCAGGTTTGCTGTTAATTCCCAAGCGGCAGACATGGGAAATGAAAAAAATTGATACAAGTCAGCTCCTGGGTTTTTACAGAAGATGGAAGTGGAATTGTAGTGGAATTAGATGCATAGATGTGCATATGTGTATATTTCGGGCCTGTGTGTTATGTGTATAAAAACTAAAAACAGAGTGAAAAGAATTTACGCTTGCGGGATCAATAAAGTATGTCTTCATTTTAATATTAACACATTGCAATCAGGCAAAAATCAACTTTAAGCATCAAACAATTGGCGCTTGGAATAATTTAAAGCTTAGCTGACACCCACACTAAGCTAAACTAAGCTTTTTATGTTGAACTAATACAAATGCGTTGTTGCTCTATTGTGTCCCTCACACAGCCAATCACTGTGTTTTTATTGTCACCTCTTAGCTCCACAGAATGCAAATCACTCAGGACTCTTCAGGCAGATTTGTTTACTGTGAATAAGTAAAGGACACCTTTAAAGCAGGATCATTATGATCTTAATGCTTCGTCAGTTCACAGGGTTGCTTTCATTTTTCAAAGGACATCAGCTGTTTTTCTTGTCAGCAATGCTAATCAAAATTATGTGCATTTGTTTATACTGCCAATCATCTGTCAAGATCACCTGTATTATCATTTGTTTGTGTATCTTCCTGTTTGACTTTTGCCATTTCATCTAAAAGTACGTAAAAAGTACCAAAATACTGTTGACATGTGCTGCTTTTATTCTTTTTGTATATTAGCATTCACTCGTCTTTGTATGTGACGAATCAAAAGCAAGCAGTAACTCTTTAATGAAATTAAAACAGTGAGACTAACTGAATGTGCTAACACTACTGGACATTGATTGGTAGATAGCACCTTACCCAGCTGTCAGAGTGAAACTGATGAAAGCGTGATTTGTTTGGATGACATTCAGCTTGTTGAGCTGAACACCTCAACAGAATTAGATCTGACAGTTCCATTTCTGTAAATCTGGAGAAATGGGCTAATTTAATCCAACCCTGTTGTTGACAACACCCACCAAACTAAGTGATTTATCCTGAGAAAATTTAGAAACGTAATTATTTTTTCTCAAAGATTGCTGCTGATTTAGGATTCCTTGGCACATATCTCTTACCCAAACCATATGGCTATTTCATGGGAAGAATACAATTTGGTTTTTACTGTCTTTACACTACTTTACCCAGACAAAGCACAGTTATGAGATTATGTGTGAATTAGAAAGGCTATAATTGAGGCCACAATGGCTGAGTATGAAACCAAGTCAGACTCTAAATGATTTCCAGAGGCTTTCGTGCTCATGGGAATGTGGCCACGAGCAGTGATGATCAGAAACATAGTTAGAGCTTCCATTGTCTGTTGATTGCTGGACAGGAAATTAGGCTAGGCATCTACATCTGCATGTTTTGATGTTAATTGTCTCTCCCAACACTCAAACATCCAAGCTGATTTGCAGAGGATTAGTAGCTGTGTAACAGATCATATATCCAACCTCTTATTAAATGAGGATTGGCCAATGTGTGGCAGGGTTCCCAGCCTGCTCTAAACAGGACAGGGTTTCCCAGGCACCAAGCCAGCAGAGTAATATTGTTTGGTATGGGGACATAGGTAGGGCATGTCTTACCTGTAACATTCAATTTAATTAAATCATCAACCTGAATTCCATTGGACAAACTGGTGTTTATTAGTATTGTTGCACTTGTTTCCACACTTTATGGAGCAGATAAGTCAAATGAGGTTGCTAGTTGCCAAGATATTCCCCAAAGGTGTACGCGCTGCTCTCTTATCGTGTCTTTGCAATCTGTTCAATTTGCTATGGGACTGAGAGTTGGAGCTGAAATGTTTGTCGGCTTTCATTTTGAAGTCATAGGCACATATTTAGTGGTCAGTTTTGGATATCAGTCTTATTTGTAACACAAAACATTTCTTTGTGTAATCTGGTTTATGGTTTGCTCCTTCATAGTAAGACGGGCTAGTGTTTTACCCCCAACCTTCATTCAACTAAATTGCATTCTCATAAACGTTTTGATGGAAACTAATTTTCTCCCAGATTACGTTTGTTTCAACGCGTCCTTGTGCCAGTGACAGACATACATTGTGAAACAGTCACAGTTTTAATGATGTGGTTAACGTTGTGAATTGAAACAAAACTACTTGGCTAGGGTTAGAGAAGATTTTTGGTTTGGGTTGAAATAAAGTAGCCTACGTTTGTTACATAACTTAGTTACGTACCTCAATAAACTACATTACCTGTATGTACTTTACGTACGTAGTTTAAAATAAGTCATCTCTTTGTGTCATACGGGACATGAACAGCGGCCTCCTGGGTGAAAGTCACATGTCATAAACAAATATAACCTGAGACCAAATATTTTCCTCGAAATGTAGTAGAGAATCCTGACAGTGCTGTCATGTCCTGTAAAGTAGTAGTGGTTTGTTGATGGACAAATATGATAGTGGATGGAGCAGCTGTCAAAAACACACACACACACACACACACACACACACACACACACACACACACACACACACACACACACACACACACACACACACACACACACACACACACACACACAGCCATGGTGTTAAATTGAAAAACCCTTCTAACTTTAATGACTGGCCTTTTTAATTTGGAGCATTCTGCCATATACATAATGACCGTGGAGAATAAATACAGGCCTGTAAAATCACGGACAATAATAGCCCAAGTGTCATCACTGTGGGCACACGTGCCTCAAGTGTTTTGTCCATTTGTGAGCATGTGTGTGTGTGTGTGTGTGTGTGTGTCCAAGCATTAGAGAGCAAAGAGAAACCTCTCCAGAGAGCCTCAGACAGACATCAAAGCCATGCAAATAGAATCGGTGTGGTGTGTTTGATACTGATTTGGCCCCTTGCTGAGAAAAAGACTTGTGTGTCTCAGTGTAAAGTGTGCAGCTTTGGTAAGTGGCATCCCAACTTCCCTCTCTTTTGCACAGAGTTAAGGTGAGCGTGTATGAACGTATGTGCCGCTCAATAGCGGAGCGCAAGTTAATGATGTTTAAAGGTCATGTGAGCTTTAGCAAGCAAAGCACAGAGACTCTGGAGATTGCACAAAGCCTTTGGGTTTCAGACTTTTCAGGCAACAGTGAACAACAACAAAATAACTGTAATCTTTCTAAAGATTATGGATGCTGCAGAAAAAACAAGCTCCATCATTGGCTGCTTTTATTCATTGCTCACATAAATGTTGGAAATGGAAATTATGTGCAACTTCACTCACACTCACCCAAAACTGTGTCTGATAAAAACAAAGTAATATAGCTCAGCTTCAAAGCTCTCTCTCACTCAAACACATTCAGTCGCTGCACATTTGATTAGCGCTCCCAGTGATGCAGTAATATTTATATACAGATTAGTTGTACATTTGTGATATTGATTGCCGTGGGTGAAAACATTTTCTTCTTGCCAAAGAATAAAAAGTGGAAGAGAGCTACTAACTGTGTTAGCGTCACAGAGTTGCTCACTGAGTGGAGAGGAAACAATGAGCAGGCGTGATGATTTTATTTTTTGACAGCCGCTAACTGTGTAGGCGAGAGGTGAGCAGCCTGATGTGTGTGCAGGGGGAGAATATGCTTAGATGAATCAAAGCTCAGGAGATCTCAGCAGCTTTTGTTCAGGGAATCTGATCTATTTTGAACATTACTTATGTCTGGATTGATCGATTACTTTCCTCTACATTGGGAATGTTGAATATATAACTTGCCCTTATCAGTCTGTCTTAAGATCATTTCCCATCAAAATATAGAATTAAGCCAGCACCTCACATTTTGCTACATTATAATTGGAAACCAATATTATTTCTACTGTCAATACCTGCCTATCTGATACTTCTCTAGTGAAGAGCTCCCTCAATAGCTTTGGATAACTTTTGGTATTTTGCTCAATTTGACCTATTGGAGAATTCAAACACCATTTCAACACAGATTAGTAGCAAGGCACAGTTATTAAATGTGTTATCAGCACTTGCACAGGTTGAGCACATCCTGTGCATATCCAGCGAGGTAGGAAATAATTCTTCTTGATAGGATTTATCTTCAATTTCCTCCTTCCATGCTCTGTTTAACTGGAGGGGAGTGAAAAGAACCTGGCATGACGTTTGATCCTGCGCAACACATGCTTGTTCTGTAAAAATACTATCAAAAAGGCTGGCATTTACTCCACAGTGTTCTAGGGGGCACATTAAGAGGACATATGAGTATGTATGACCGCTTTGAACCCACAATGTTAAGACAATGTGTGACTTGGTATTTGGAACAGATCTGTGCAGGATCTCTGAAGCCAGTAAAAGGCAGACACAAGGCCGTGAGGCGGTATGATAACCTTCAGCAAAAATATCACGGTTTCATGGTATTGTGGTATTGCAATTACAGCTTTAAAATGTATATATTTTAAAATGTTTGGGTAAAAACAAATTTTTACTGAGAATGTAAAATGTCTGCCACTGAGATTTCTACCTCCACCCAATAGAGCTGATGTGAATTGCCATTTTATTATGTGAATTAAAATTTATGAAATTAACTCTCTACAGAAACAGTACTCATAATCCCCACAAATCACTGTCAATGGTTTTCATTGGAACTATTTTTTCAGTAGAAAGTAGTTCCAATAAAAACTCTTCGAAGCGATTTCTACCTCTACTGTTAACTGTCAACAAGGTTTTTTTTTGTTATTTAGGTGAACTTCCCCTTTAAATGATGAAAATATAGACACCAAAATCACATATCAAATGTGATTTAAAAATGAAATTAGTGAATACATTCACTGTGCAGTCACTTTAGCTTCTGTTCTTCAGCTTTTTACATTGCATGAAATACACAGAAACCAGTCCAATCATATTTCATGTTCATTTTACCTCCCACACAAAAACTGCCAGACTTGGCCACATATCATTTACGATGACTTGCCATTGAGCATTAGAGCTGCTACAAATTTCATTTTCTCAGTTCCAAGATTATGCTTACAATTACTCAACATAGTATATAGCAGAGTTCTTCAACAGGGGGTCCGGGACCCCTAGGGGGTCCTCAGGGTCAATGCAGGGGGGCCTCCAGTTTTAAAAAAATGAAAAAGTCCTAAAATGAATCCAACATATTATTAGCAAACATAAACCCCACTGATAATAGGTTAATAGATAGGCACAGATGCAGTAAATCTAAGGATTCAATGTGTCACATGTACAGTATATTTAACATTAAAAGACGTATGTGTAAAGGCTTTAGGCCACCCTACACGTTATTGTAGGCCCAGTTTAATAGGTAACCTAATTTTATATAATATATGTAGTAGGGGGTCCCCGCTCCGTCTCTCTTTCAGTTAAGGGGTCCTTGGCTTACATTTTCATACATTTTGAAGATCCCTGGTGTATAGTACAGTCTATGCAAGGTGCACCAGAGCAAGTGTCTATACTAGGGACAGACTTTGCTGTGTACTATGAATTATTATAACTTAATGAGTCTCAATGCATTTTATTGTTGGCAGTATCATCAAGTCCCTGGCAGTCCATTCTTTTTTCATGTGTCAACAGTCAACAAGTTTAATGAATATAAAATCAATATTTTTATTAATATTTATTATGTGTAATGTGAGAGGTGTTGCTTGTAGTGACAAACCTACAGAGACTTATCACTCCACTCTGCAGTTCCCCTCAGCTATACGGAGCATTTGATCATCTTTCAGTGAATTCTCTATAGACCCAGTCATAATGTTGGTTTACAATAACATCTGCGTCCCGTACATACAATTTAACGGCGCTAAGCAAACAGGGACGAGGAACAACTGGATATACTCTCATCTGAAATGCATGTCTGATGCTTTCACATATCAACACTTTCAGTAATATTAGGTTGGAGACTTAATTTACCCGTTGGGCCACAGACACACCCACCAAACTAGCGGTCAGTCTGACTAGCAGTGAGATGTTGCTGTTCGTAACACTAGATTTGGTTTATCAAAGATGCTAGCAAAGCTAGCATTGCAGGCTCTTTTCTTTACGGTGCTGTGTTGCCCACTGTATTACCGAGTTAGCGTTACGGGGAGGTCATACAGTTGCGATTCATTTCTTGCTTAGACAGAAAATGATTCGTTTACAATAAAAGAATAAGTTACAGATGCATCGGTGCATTTCCAGTGTTGCATACGGTAACTTTGGATGTCATGTGAGCTAAACCGGTTATCACTTCACTGTGTCACGAGCCAAAGCATTAAGAGTTTGGGTAACATTTTACTTGAAGGTATTGACATAATCGTGACATGACACTGTCATGACTGTGACATGACACTGTCATGAATGCGTCATAAACGTTTTTGACATTACCAGAGGATGTCTTTGTCATGGTTGTTGGAGTGCATGTCGGACAGTGGCGTGGACAGAGAGAGAGAGAGATTGCGAGAGATTATTCTGGGCGAAGAAGAAGACTCCTTTTCCTGAAATTTGGATTTTGAATACGTGTGGTCCTCCATGTTTCCTTCTTCAAACTTGCCGGGGCCGGGAAGCGATGATACCCGTTAGCAGCAGCTGTGAGTCAAAAACGCGAAAGGCGGAGCAGTATGTCCTGTATGTCCCTTACCGGCTAATGTATTTCAAGATGGTGCATGAATATGGAGCGTCGACCACAGTTCATGCAAGTGCAAATGTAAATTTGAAGCCAACAGGAATACTTGAAATTGATGGTGGTGGTCAATATTCATAAAAAAGGACAAGTTTGTGAAGCGCAATACAGATTTTGATAATAAACAACTACAAATGTTACACACTGGGGCTTTAATAAGGACACTCCAAACTAATTTCATGTCAAGTTGTCATAATCAAGACAACCCAAACAATGTCAACTTGTCATGACAAAAAGCGAATGACACTTGTTTATAACGTTTATGACACGTTCATGACAGTGTCATGTCATAGTTATGACAGTGTTATGTCACGATTATGTCGATACCTTCAAGTAAAGTGTTACCAGAGTTTGTTGTAGCAATCAACGTAGTAATAACTTAGATTAATATAGTGTATTTCGTGATGCTTTACACAAGTAACGTCACAGGGGGACAAGGGAAAAGAAAACAGTAAGCCAACACAAACACGGACTAAAAGGAATAAAATGTCCACGCTATAAGAAATTTTGTCAAAATTGAATTACTTACATAAAATAGCAATACCTTCAAATTTTACACAAGTATAAAACTAATTGTTCTTTTTGTGTACTAGGAAAGATGCTTCTTACTTCCCCCACAGATGGGTTTTTGTGTGGTTCAAAGTTTTCCACTAATCTACAAGATGTATTGAACAGACTTCTGGAACAAACATTTTAGAGAACAGTTGCATAAAATCTTTTTGTAAACGACAGCACAGTCTGAAGTAATTTGATGTTTGTTGTTGGATAATACTGCTTAATTAGGGACACAGGAACTCACTAAATTGATGCGATGTTATGACGCTTTTAAATACAAAAAAGCATTCTATCTGCATAAGACCATGGCACAGAAGTAAATGCAACCCACAGAGTCAACGACAGGTTGAATGCCTTCAAAGTTTGATTGAACCATAAATCCAATTATCAGTTAAAATCAGTTTACATAGTGTGAAATAACACCATAATTTGAGTATGATAATCTGAGCTGAGTATCAGGCCTAGGTTATTAGCATGGCAGTCTGGTTATGTTTTAAAATATGGGAGCAAACTTGGAAAGATAATTGGGGTCATCCCCCAGAAAACAAATGTAATTTAATACAAATTTCTTGCATTACTACCCCACCTAACTTCTTGGATTGAGTTAAGAAACAGCCACTCGCACTAGTCCAGATTAGATCCCAGGTGGGCTAACGTAACTAATGTTCTTGCAAATCAGTTTGGCATTTCACCGACAGTACAATCCTTTTGTACATTTGGCTAATTTAAAGTTTGGTCAGAGTCAGTGGGTCATGCAGGTTCATTCAACATACACCAGCCTATCTTCCCCTTTGCTGAAAATAGTAAAACGATCATTGATACAGGCTTGATGATGATGAGTTTAGTTTTGAATTTATTTATTTTTTCTCACAGAAAGTGAGGTAGCAAAACTATAACTTTGCTCCACCTAATTAAATAATGGGGATGCATTTGCTGTACTTGCTCCATTGCTCAGGCACCTATGGTTGTGAGAACACTGACTCAGCTATATCATTAACACAAAGATCATGGTAAGTCTTAAATTGTTGCCAGCATGCACAGCATCCTGACATTACTTTGTTTGTATCCAGCCTTTGGGTCTTGAGTCTCGCCTCTAGATGCATTCTGAGAAAGTGCATGTCACTTAGATAGGAGAAGTACAGCAGGGAGTAATATAACCGCAGTAGCTGACAGACAGGAAATTATTTATGTTGCCTTTAGTTCGTGGTGAAGAAGAATCATTGCAATCTGCTCTATCAGCAATCACTGTGGCAAGATTGCATGGAAATGTAATGCATGTAAGTGGATTAATGAATTATTCTGATAATCATAATCAGTGCGAAAATGCGGTTGTTGGGTTGCCTATTGTCTCTCTAATATACACCCTCATTCAGGCACGCACACACGGACACACACACAAGGAAACACACACACACACACACACACACACTGACTGTTAGCTGGGGCCATACATCACTGAATTGCACAGCTGTCTTTTGCCACACCAGTAAATTGATGCTAATGCAATTAGCTCTGTTGCCTTCATCTCAACGCCACTCCGAACCTACCGAGAGTGAGAGGAGGTGAGTGAGTGAGAGAGAAGAGGTCAGTGTGTGTGTGTATGTGTGTGTGTGTGTGTGTGTGTGTGTGTGTGTGTGTGTGTGTGTGTGTGTGTGTGTGTGTGTGTGTGTGTGTGTGTGTGTGTGTGTGTGTGTGTGTGTGTGTGTGTGTGTGTGTGTGCGCAGAAGAGATCTAGAGGAAAACAATAGACCATACATTTTTACAGACATGAATATTGCAACAGTGAGGTCTGTCCTAGCAGCAATAATCAAAGTAGTCTGGAGTCTAAGAGCTGTGCAAATATCACCAGGTGAATATATGGCGAAAATGAGTCACCGATGTAACCTTACCAAATATTACCCATAGGACTGGCATATGAGAGTGTATTTAAGGCTCCTTGGCAGCTTTCACGCCCTGCAGCATTACAACATCCCCAGCCTCAAAACATTAACAATGATAAGCACATAGGCGGAAACCATGGATTATTATGACCGTCTTTGCAGATGAAAAAAACAAGTCTATTTATCATGGTGTTGATACAGGGATGTGAATGTGAACATGTCAGACGGCTGAAAGAATATTAAGGGCACACAATGACTGAAAGCAATGGCTTTGTGTTTCAGAACAGAAATAGTGAAAGTGGGAAATATGATAACTAAAACATTTGTGGAAAGAGTGTTTTAATATAATGAAACATTTGTGTTTCCCTTCCAAAGCACGGGCTACAGGTTAGATCTATGATTCTGCCAAAGGCCAGATTTAATGAGCAGAGACTTGACGGTGATGCCACAGCAGTCCAACGATGCTGCGTGATATATTCGGAAGTTAGCTTAATTCAATTAAATGCGATATAACGGGCCAGTAATGCTCAACCAGGAAACCACTCATAAATTAAACTGCCTAATTCATCTCCTCTTTTCCACACGCTAAATTTAATTTATTCAAAACATTCTCGACAGTGGCAGCCAGAGCCACCAAACAGTAAAGAAATGGCAGTTCAGTCATCCAAAAATATTAGGCGTCCTAGCTGCTCCTGATGGAATCTTTAACACCTACTAATTACATTTCTAACACAACATCTCACATCAGTTTTGTTTGCAAGTTCACGCTTAAGGTGTCCTTATCACTGTGCCACCTTCTCTCATTTGCCCTCTGCTCAGCTAAAAAAAAACTAAAACACTAATCCTTCTCACAAACACATGCACACCCATGCACAACTAGCCTCCACCCTTATCTCAGCGAGCTGCTTTTGCCAAAACGCAGAAATCTATTTGAAACGTGGGTTTCAGAAAAATAAATCTTCGCAGTCTCCCGCCTTCAGAAAATGGGGCATCTGTTGAGGTGATGTCTTTATAGTGGAGCCGTGTGTCTGATTAAAACGAATGGCACTTGTCCAGGCACTCTCTGTGTCCTGAGCAAGTTTTTAATTAGTTTAGGATAAGAGACCGTTCCCTTTATTCCGTCCAGTTATTGAGCTAGATCACATCAACAGCAACAAAAACAAGGCAAGCGCATTTGTGAGGATGCCCGGCTTTCTCTGAGAAGAGTTTTTAAGGTGTAAAGGGAAAAACGTAAACCCCAGTTGTAGGCCGTGATGAATCCATTATGTTGCTGCTGTGAGCGGTTGACAGTCGCGGGCAGGTTTCAACATGTTTCTTCCCCTCAGCAGTCAGCCGGACCCCCACTGACACTGACTCTTAACCCCCCCCATCCCTAGTCACTACACTTGCACTAACCTTCATCCTGGACTCTACATCTGCCCATTGCATATACTTCATATTCTTTTCAAATTTTGCACTCAACCCATTCATCCTTTTTCTTATACAACAGTTTTGTATTATTAGTTATGTATAACTTTGTATTCATATATTTGTTTTTCAGTATTTATTGTTTATTTCATATTAATGTTTAATATCAACATATTAGCTTGAGATATCAACACAGCTATAGTGTCAGTCCTGAATGGGCCTTCAAATGTCACTGGTTATATTGGAGTTAGCTGATTATATGCTAATGCTTGGCCTTTGAAGTAACGCTAGGTTACTCTTACACATAGTAGGCCTACTCTAGTTAGCCACTCATGCTAACACTAGCAGCTTAAGTTAATGCTGAAAAAACACAGTTAAATCCATGTCTCACACTTTTGCTCTTGTATTTGGAAAGGCGATAACAAATGACACAACACTCTTACTAGCACCACATGCACACTACTTTGGCATTTAGAGGATTTCAAATCTTTGACAGACTGGCCACGCCTACTTATGGTAGCTATGATTGGACAATCACAGTTGGTGGCGAATGGTCCATTCAAAGCCACAAAATCAGTAACATGATTACGTGATTTTAGACTGGGTCTGCCGGCGATTTGATTTCTCCCTGCAGCTCAGGCTGGAAACCTGTACGTTTATCTATCCTGCTTCAGTCACACATTTGCGGGAACCAATCACAAACCTTATCCACCTGGCGCGCTATTGGCGGGTTTAACACGATGACGATAGAGAAGCGACCAAGCAGCTTTTTGTTTACATTCAACATGACAGCCAGCGCAGCAACCCGTTGATGCCGCTGTCACTGCTGTTTTAAAAGATTTCAAAGGCAAGTGTTTGCCTTACTACCGACCGGCTTTCGCTCTGCCTCGCACTGCAAAGTACGTCACCTGGATCGTTGGTCTGATTGGTTGAAGGAGTATCCAATTGCGTCATTTGAGCTATACAAAAGTAGATGCAGATTTCAGCGCTTTTCTTTAAAAGCCTTTGTCATTACACACCTCAGACATATACAGTATGAAAGCAACAAAGCCTACTAACATAATAAACAAAAAAACATTAATCCCTCTAATTGGTATATGGTAAGAGATCTAGATGGACTATAATAGCTCACAACTGAGTACTGAACTGATGGACAGAAAAGACAGGAGGTTTCTGTCGCTGACAGTTCCACAACTCAGCAAATACTGAGCACAGAACGTACAGCCTATAAAGTCAACTCAGCAGGTGCAAGCAATGTCTCTGTGATTGCTTACAGACTTCCACTGGCTGGCCAGCACTGCACTGGCACAGTGGTAAATTGCTGCAGCTCATCTCTGAGAGGAGTATAAACTCTTAAAGTGAATTTTATACCACTGTAATGAGCGTATTTGAGTTTGTCTTTCAGCTAAATTGTAAATTACTGCCAAAAAAATCCTCCATATACTCCATATACTATACAGTGTGTGTGAAGCCAGCTGTGAAAAGAGCATGAGTAATAGACTTATTCTGATGTTTAATGGGCTCTGCTTGATTAGCATTCATACATGTAAGGTGCTAAAATATCTCTGTGACCTAAGCATTTCAGATACCTGGTCATGCACAGAATACCCAGAATTACTTAACATGTTATCCCCAGAAGCTGAGAATGAGTAAATAGCACAAAGCAGCAATTTTATTATGTGCACGGTGCTAAAGTGGGGGTGGTATCTTGAATTAGTATTTAAGGAAGTGTCATGCACATCTAATCATTGATTCCCAAATGCACATGTTCAGTTAATTAAGAAATATATGGAAATTGGCTGTTGGCAGGCGCGCACTGATCTGCAGCTTGGAACAGTCAGTCTTCTAGTGTCACAGGTAAGGAGATGCATCGGAAGGATTACCAAACAGACACCCTGGGGGAGAGATACGGTGTTCGCAGTGGCCTGCCAATAGCTGTAAATAGTCTGTCCTGCCAGAACCTCACAGTTGTCACCTGTTCCACAGACAAATGGCTCCAAGAAATTATTACATGTCATTTAGCTGAAATGAGCGCCTCATGCAACATTTATCCCCAACTTCCCCCTCCTCATTTTGACCTTAAACAGATGGACCAAGCTTTCGGGGCTGAAAAGTGAAGCCAATGCGGAAGTGCCTTTAACCTGCATTCTATCTACTTTCCAGCAGGGGGCGACTCCATTGGTTGCAAAAAGAAGTCCGTTTCTATAGAAGTCTATGGGAAAATGACCGCATTTCTCACTTGATTTATTACCTCAGTAAACATTTTCATAATGAGTTTATGGTCTCAATCCTAGTTTTAGGTCTTCTTCAATACAGCATGATGTTCATTCTGTACCTAAATGATGGTATAATGGCATTTTATGGCATTGTCTATGGGGATTGACTACCTTTTGATCCAAGCCTCAAGTGGCCACTAGAGGAACTGCAGTGTTTGGCACTTCCGCATTAGCTTAATTTTTCAGCCCTGGATGTTGCTGCTTGGTACTTACTAACAATTTTGTTGAGCTTTCAACCACAACTCTTGGTCTTCATCAGCATGTGGTGTTTCCTCAGTTGTCATGTCCAAAATATGGAACTTTGGTTACTTGCTAACAGGTGAAATGAAAGCTAAGTAGGTGGCTCTTCAGTGAAGAAAATTTAGTCAAACTACTATTTCCAAAGTCAAGTATGAACTTTACATACTTAACGTAACACTGCTCAATTGTGTAGTGTTAATAAAAAAAGGTTAATTATCCTCCAGTCATCAACCAATCGCATTATTGTGTAACAAGTTATGGCTGAAATAACAGTGTTTTCAGAAAAACATTCATATATGCTGTTAAATGAAACCCTTTTTCTTTTTTATACTTAAATTGTCTTATACGCTAAACAGTATTTTATCATCTGTTTAATGTATTAATCCATCATTGCTGATTTCATAATCTATAATTGATCATACTTGTACAATTATGGGTGGTGCAGTAACTAAAATGAAAACAAAACAGTAGCAATATTTTTAAATATTAAATGAATGTCCTTAGTGCACTCCTTAGCCCTGTTTACAGTATTTTTACATGAACACATTCACGAAATATCCATTATAGTAATCTCTATTTTGCAAATACTGTGGCTTTAGATGAGATTTGGTTTGCTTACCCTGGCCACAGTCCCCCTTTAATCCCCTTCTTTGTCGTTCATGACTCTATGTCTCTCAAAAGGCAATAAACTAACAGAGGCTGAGTTGACTGGCCATTCGTGTTAATGTTATTTCCCCCCGGTTTCCCCTTCCTTGTATTGCTGTCTTCAAAAGCAGATGATTTCAGTCGATTTCAAACTGAATCCAGTGTCTTTTATTGGCGTCTGGGGTGTGTGGAGATTGCAGCGTTAAATGGCTGTTAAAATAGCCATTGTACCGGTGGCGTCTGGAGATCTCCTGATAGACAGGTGCTCACAGAATATGCCAAACATCAGCAGCCATTCACTTATCTGTCTCCTAATTAGGAGAGCAAATGCGTTCAGAGTTTTCTAGGGGTTCTATTTAGAGTGGGGAATTAGATGTCAATGCTGCACTCTAGAAACCAAGGAAACAATACATATCAATATACCCTACTTGATCTGATTATCAAGTCAGATGCCATGATATGCCTCCTGATGGTCGCTCTCTCAGATGATCTGTCTTACAGCCAATGACGGGGGAGTAGAGATTTCTAATGTGTGACACATCAAGCTGGAAGCTGATAATAAACAATTAAAGGCAAAAAAAAGAGCCACATGTTGCAGTAAGTGCGTGAGCATCATTTGTCATGCATAATGATGTAAGTTCTCTGGTATCTGGGTCACTATTTGTTGATAGAACTGTGTGGAAATCCAGAAGATTCCTGAAAGAACAGGATTAATTAGTGTGGAATAAGCCCTGAAACGCCTGCCTAGCAATGCTAGACATGAGTACATTGAATGATGCATTTCTTAGAAACATGCAGTCAATATGTTGGAGATAAATTGCCAGGTATGTTAGATTTTACATGCTCCATGTGCTAAGTAACACCGCAATTTTGGGGTGTTTGTTTTGCGACAGGTTCTTTTATAAGCACTATTAATTACTCTAAACGTCAAAGGTAAGGCCACTCAGCTATCCTGCTCTGCACTGTGCTAATCTTCTCTAGATGAACCCTTCTCTGTACCTCTGTGCTGAGTCACTGGGGAACACAAGTGATCACGCTGTGTGCCTTGCATTTGCATCACTGTGAGATTAAGGAACAATTCCCACTGGTGCATGAAATCCCACTGTGAAATCCCAGCACACCACTAATCCCTTGAAGAAGCACTTTAACTGTATTTGGTCAGGGTCATCTGGAAACTCAGGGCAAAACATAACCGTTTCTTCTTAAAAGTCATCTGGCAGATGCACAACATTCAGTGTCAGAACCTCAGTAATATTTCTTGCTACCTGGACAAGCAGAAGCATCACTTGACTTGGGTTTAATATAGATCAAGAATCAGGAGGCCCAGATGTGTGTAATATTTTACACAGTTGGGAATAGTCATGTCAAATTCAATCTCTATACATCCAGGTAAAATTTGAATAATTCTGACAAACGTGTGTAATGATGGCTATCATGAAATATCTATTACTTCCCTCATGTTCCGATGTGTGTGTGTGTGTGTGTGTGTGTGTGTGTGTGTGTGTGTGTGTGTGTGTGTGTGTGTGTATATATATATATATATATATATATATATATATATATATATATATATATATATATATATATATATATATTTACAGTTAATGAAGCCCACTGGGAATAAGTCAGTGGGGCCAATGTGCATTATATGTGGATCACCACTGAAGTAATAGTCATTTGAGCCATAAATTGAATGAGAAAGCCTCTACAGCCAAGTACAGCCTCCTGATTTTAATAATATCATGCCAGGAGTGGCTCTGTGTCTGTGCCTTCAATGACAGCAAACAGAAGATTAACATGTGAGAGAACCTTAAGACAGTAGAACGGAAATTTGTTTTTGTGCTTCTTATTTCCTATCCTCCTCAGCATGTTTCCTGCTCTGTCATAACTACTACTGCTCCCTCCTTGCTGAAAAGAGACATGACAGACATTGTGAAGAAACCATCCAGGCTCCCAGCAGTCACCCAAGAATTAAAAAAGGGGCAAACAACCCCACATTTTTATTGTGTGGCATTAGTTGACGAAAACCAGTGTATCCATTGACTATACAAGTGGGGTGCATATAGCAGGCACCTTTTTGCGAGTGCCAAAGTGACCCCCACAAAGTTCATCTGTGGTCAGCCCAAGTTAAAGATCAGTACATGTTTGCCTTCATTACTTATTTTATCATTATATATGTATTCCAAAATATTATTTTAGTTTCTTAAGACTCTCATAACTATGAGTCAGCTAATATAACATATTTGAACTTTAAGCTAACTTCCCTCCTCCGAAATACTCCGGAAAATTGCAATAATGTCAACTTTGACATTATTGTTGAGCTTTTGTTAAATGACGTATAAATAAAATAACAGATGTGACATAGAAGCAAAGGCAAGTTCTAAAGGCAGAATGGAGGATGGAGCTTACAGCCACTATATCCAAACTGAAATTCTGTCAGGAAAGGAGTCACGCGGATGGTCAAAGGGATGAGGTTACCCTCATAACGTGCAATTAGAGGAGGGAGAAGGAAAGCAATAGTTCAAGGGCAAGGATTTCACACAAGTAGCAGCTCAAGGATGAGAGATCTACGAACCAAGTTTACTCAAATCCCAGGCTCAATCTCTAACAGTGATAACCCTAGTGTCTGGGTGGTGTGTAACAAGGACATTATTCTTGCTCATTGCTTCCAAATCCCAGTTTCATTTCCTGAAGCCACTACCTGTGGTGAACAGGCAGGTTAAGGATGATAGACCCATGGTCCTATGGTAGATTGCTACTGAAAAATGAACTCAAAAGCAACGGGTGAAATGCCATCGATCACCAACGCAGAGACCCAAGTTCAATTCCAGACAACGGTACAGCACCTCTGATGCACAAGCCATGCAGAGTCAACATTCCCGCCCACCACCGTAGAATCTCCGGGTTCATGGGTGAATGAACAATATTCTTGCCCACCAATGCTATATCTGGAGTTAAATTCCTGAATGCGATATATCTGTGAAGAGGTGATACACAAGTCCACAGCCACAGTCCCTTAGAATATGAAATATTTATGACTCGAAAGAAATTTTGTTGAAATTTGCACCCACCAAAGCAGAGACCCAAGATCAATTCACAGCTGTGCCATTTGGTGAAGGGTGGTGCAATGCCAACATTCTAACATTATAAAAAATCATTTCAAGTGCCCCATTTGCACACAAAAAAATTATTTTTTTCCCTCCAGCAAATCTAGACAGAGAGTATCCAGTTTATGACATGTTGGATTCAGCATGGACATTATTTTTCATTTCCAAACACTACAAAGTTATGGCAGAACAACCACACCTATTATGATAAATCTGTTAATATTGATGGGACTGATAAGAACAATACTGCATATCTGACACTGTCCAGATAAATATCACATCCATTTATCAAAAGGTTCGAGAAATATGTTCCATACTTAAAATCTTATCAGACAGAAACCATTCAAATTTGTATCACGGTATATATCTGTCGTGTACAGTAGACTTACGTACTTGTAGATAATTTCATTTAATTGCTCGATTAACTCCTCTCAGCTCCTCAATGTCTGGTTTTACTGTCATCTGATTTTAACTATTATACTGTATGTTGGTCGGAAATATTTGTTCAAAGAAATCATCTGAGCTGGATCATGTGCTGAACATACTTTTGCTGGGGGGTGCTGCAGCCTAAATGTGTGCCCAATGCACAAGCTTACACATATCCTCCTTTTCATCCATTGCAACAACATCACTTCCTTTAAAGCCATTTCAGATATATAGACATGATATCTGCACCCTAAATGACCCGATATAGTATGCTACTCAGAAATGGAAGCCTGCATTACGCCGCTTCTGTATATGCTCTTCTTTAACTCCGTTGTCAACCACACACGGGCAGACAATTTGTGCAGCAGCAGCACCGTTTGCAGTCACAGTTTCTGATGGGTCACATATTTCGGTGTAACGCCTGTCACCTAGACCCTTCTATTATTAAAAAGCTGAGATCTGGACGCGAACAGAAACAAGAAATTCTGGACCCTAATGGTCCGGGAGAGACAGCCCATATAGTTATATAGTTAAAGTTTGTATAGGCTATTTGATAATACAAATAAATCCCCATTTTCCGTTGATGTTCTGATAGACACGTTAGTTAATTTGTAATGCCCATTTTAACCTAAATATATTGTCCAAAACATTTTTTCCTACACATTCTTTCAACTTTCCAAAGTTAGTACATTACCAACACATTCTCACTCCCATCACGTAAAATATGGACGCTTGGTCAGGTGCCTTTGGCGTTGTTATTGACGAAAAAAGTCTACTTTAGCATCATATCTAAACACGCTTTATCTAAACGCGCTTGGTCGGGACTAATGGCGTCACTTCTTTCCTTAGGTTAAGGAAAAGGTGGGCTTACGTTTCCATGACACACGGGAAGAACGGTACGGTTGGGTTTAGGAAAAGAAGAACGGTACCAGTGCCGGCACTTCTACATTTTACTCTTAAGCGTACCTGCACTTTTTCTTGCGTACCGCTAATTCTCGCATGCAGCTGGTACTCTACCACTGACAGAGAACGCGTCAGTGTCAGAGATATGACCCTAACATTACATAAACTACACTACCCAGAGGGCACTACATGTTTACAGTTTAGATCTTGACAAATCACGTAAAGGCAAGCAGTCGGCCCACCCTATCAGAAGTTAGCTTCTCCACGGACGCTAGTTTGAAAAAGCTGTCAGCCTGACCGTAACAGATTTTTCACTGCTGAAAACCTAGAAACTAAAAATAAGTATTGAGTTTGTAAGTCGTTATGTTAGCCGCATGGCTTCAGAAAGGTACTAAAAGAAGGCGTGTGCCAGAGCCAGACACGTCAACAGAGAAACATCAGGAGGTAGTACGATTCATGAGCTTCAAGCTAACGTTCAAGCTAACGTTAGCGTTGATGTGAGCGGAACAGCTGGCGTTAATGAGGAGTCTGCCGCTACCAACCTTAACGTTACCTTACTCAGTGACACCGACGTCAACAATAACGTGAGTCATGAACGTGAGTAACGAAACACACGGATGGCCTGACTTGTGGTCAAAGGACCAAATGATGTATTTTTGCTCCACGAACAGCTGGCTCGTTTTTATTGAAAACAAACTGGGCTGCAAAACATGATGTAGCAGCATCCCGTCACTAGCTGCCCAGACAGAGAGGGGACTGAAGCTGTTCCCCCTGTCTCTGTTGTGTGTGTCCCTAGGGATTGTACAGTTCCAATCTCAGCACCGTTGCAGACTTGAAGTAGTTCCGTTTTCTCACACACACACACACACACACACACACACACACACACACACACACACACACACACACACACACACACACACACACACACACACACACACACACACACACACACACACACACAGCGAGAGTGTTTGTTTTGCATCTGTTTGAGCACCAAATTATTGTTAAAATTAATAGTTTTTTTGATCATTTAAATCTCTTAACATGAATCCAACATATTAGCAAATATACTAGCCTATATGTAAATTAGTCACTTAGGCCATCCATAGATAATTAATAAGGATTCACTGTGCCACATGTATGTTTAAAATGAAAACATGATTTTTTTTAAATAGCTTATGCACTAAAGTTATGTAAACTTGTTTAAATGAATCCATACATTTATATTGCTAATAAATGACAAAAAATTGTTGTTGTATGAGCAATATCTCCAAGTTTTTTTTTCACTATAGAAATCTCAAATGTCATAATGATCTGCCAATGCAAGAGAGTACCGGCACCTTTTTTTTCCCCACTTCAAGCACTGAACGGTACGGTTGGGTTTAGGAAAAGAAGAACAGTACGGTTGGGTTTAGGAAAAGAAGAACGATACGGTTGGGTTTAGGAAAAGAAGAGAGCGACAGTTGGGTTTAGGAAATGTGACACGCGGGACACGATCCCCGGTCTTCTAGGTGAAAGTCGTGTGTTTTTTCACCGTTCCACCACCCCAACCAACCTCCCTACGCAGATTTTCGGGCTTTCATGCTACTCGCTACCGCAGTCGCTCTTAGTGATACGTCATCTTCAAACCCCGTGTAGCTGCTGCTCTCCCCGGTGCGTTCTGCAAACACGCTGAAGGGCTTTTTTTGCGTTGCTTCAAACGCTGACAGCCACTGTCCAAACGATATTTTACGAGTTCGGAGAACGGGTTTGACATTACATATTTGTAAAAACAAAGATCTTCCCAAACAGGATTTACTGTAGATGTTGCTAAACAGCAATCTGCATACAGTTTCTGAAAAGGTTCCAAACATTGTCTGCTGCTCCAAACCTGTCCAGTTGTTGGCTGCTGGCTTTAGGGCAGATAAAGCCGCAAAGATATGGCAAAACTACCACAGAAGAAGGATAATTCCCTTTTATCCTTGGTTACTTAGTTTAAATATGGTCATGCCGGTTTTAACCCTAACATATTGCCAAAACCATTTTTCCTACATTTCCCCCCAATCTTCCAAATGTGGTAAATGTGTGTGGGTCCAAAAAAATTATTTTTGACATTTATGTTTTACCTTTATGGATGACAGGTCTTTAAGCTCTTAGAGTAAAAATAGAAATTGCAATTCCATGAAACTCCATCTGCTGATGAAGATAATGGGAAATAATTGATTAGGCAACATTTACTGTCATTACAAATGACATTTGAAAACATTGTATAGGTGTGTGTGCTGTTTGAGTGCTTTCTAGTTGTTGAGTTTTAAAGCCGTGCTTGAAGCACAAAACAAAACACGCAAGAACATTTAAAGGCCCTCCGCTCACTCTGCTTATCAAGGCTTTAGAGCATAATGTTTGTGAAGTTTGCTTGTGCAGTAATGGGAGCTGTAACCTGAAGACAATTTGGCTGTGTAGGGGACATCAGCTTTATGGTCATATTTTCAGACTGTCGCATATTATTCTCCGCTTTTTAAATCTTTCTGCCAATATGCTCTGTGTCGTAAAGAGGTGCGCCTCCCAACTCCCATGTCATAAAAGCACAGAGACTTTACTTTTATCTACTAAAAGAAGATAATGATTGGGTTAGAGTAAAGGATAGTGATGATATAAGCGTTACAGACACACTTTGAGTATAAAGATTGGAAATCTATACATCAGTATTGTGTGGAAAAGCCAAAACAACAAATCTCACTCTTAGATTTTATGTGCTGTCATATAAGTTGTTTGTTTATGTTGTACAGGATTCATAAAAATATTCATACAAAAATATATAATTTGATTGGCTTTAAAATTAGCTGTGTTGACACATTTGAATACCAAAATGAAAAAAACAGATATTACAAATGATGGCCAACTGATCTGCTTGCTGCATTCATTTAGTCCAATTTGAGAATTCTCAAACATCATTTTCCATGAAACATCCCCTCCACAAAATGGTAAACAGCCCAGTTATGCACCAAAAGCCGCTGGGGGGCTAACATAATATGCTAACAGAAACCCTGCTTACTAAACTGATGGATGGTGTGAAAATGTATTTCATAATGAGCAATGTATTTGCTGCAAATCCTCCATTGGATGGCTTTGAACCCCTTTGAGTGGCCAAATTTAACTGGCCAGGACAATGATTGTGACTAATTATTACGATCATTATAACCTACAGCAAATGAGTTTAACATGTTCAGATGCTTCCATCTTCTATATGATCTTTGGCAAATATATATCCTCTGGATGGAATTGCATTATTTTAAATGTATCTCAAAAGTATTCTTTTGTGTTCCTCCGGACTCTGAAATAAGCTGGATGCTACTCAAATATTACATTATGATGGGTTTCTTTGCTCCAACATTAACAGTTGGTGTTATTTGGTTCACTCTTCCTCTAAAATGTAAGCATTTAGATATGACATTTACATATCGTCCTCACACAGAAAACGGCCGTATAGGTCGATTGCGCAAGCAGCTCAAAATTTACATTTGTTGTTAGGCGGCAACTTCTAGTGGCCGTAGTAATGTTTTCGAGAGCAAACGCGGAAGTGAGGTGACAAAGTATTAGAGTGCCAGATTGGCGTGGTGGATTGCTCAAACAGGAGTTATTGGCAATCAACCTATTGTGTCCTTTAGGTATGAAGACGTGGGAGACATCCCAGGTTTGAAAATAATCCCTAAAATGTTCCTTAGATTCCACCATTTTCTTCTGCTTTTCTACTGCTGTTTTATTTTACTTTAACCAGTTCCTTCAGCTTTAGAGTACAGTATATGTAAGTATGTGAGATGCTTTTAAATGTATGCATTTAACATAATTGGTAAAAGTGTTCCATTAAAGTAGTGCAGAGTTGAAAACCACTAAATATGCAAATACATGTTTTGTTCTGTCAAGCTTTGGTTTTAATCGATTGATTAATTAGGAATTAAAGAGGCTCCACACATGCACAGCGACTGACCCTAAACATTCTTTAAATTATGCACCTGTATATGTAAATGTCTGCTTGTGCATAAAGGCACTTGCATATACAGCACACAATGACTTTTCCTCTCTACTGTGTCCATCTATCTGCCCAGCCACAAGAGAGGGTGTGTGCATACATTAGTGTGTGTGTGTGTGTGTGTGTTTGTGTGTTAAGCATGTCCCGCCTCTGCCTGTGATCAATTAGACCTGTGTGGCCAGCAGAGGAAATTTTAATTATGCTTGCAGATGTCGGCGCAGTGGCACAGAGGCTGTCAGCTGGCTGAGAAAGCCTCAGAGGCACGTATTGTATTTAAATAGACTCTCTTAGCCCATGATACGGCCATTAGGCTTTGCAGAGTCAGGGCAGGAGAGAGAGCTGTTGTCGTGATCCTGAGATGTTCACAGTCATCAACGGGAACATCTCATTGACGCAGGGCGGGTTAAAGATCACATCACTCTTTTAGAGTATTCTGCCAGATGTAAATCAAGAAATCATGAAAAACAGCTTGCGTTATGACGATTGAACATTAGTATTGACTGTGCTTTGATTTTTATAATAGTCATCATCAACTACTCATTAGCCCCCTTTTTTGTATTGCCTTTATTGGATAGGACAGCTTAAGACAGGAAATTGGGAGAGAGAGGGGGGCGACATCCTTCGTGATTAGGACTGAGCCTTGGTACATGGGGCGCACGCTCAACCAGGTGAGCAACCAGGGCGCCCTCAGAGTCACCATTATACATTTATAAATATCAAAGATTGGGAATTTCCCAGCAAAGCCGCGTACTTTGCCTCCGCCAAACCTTTTCTGTGCACGGCATTCCATTCTAATTGCCCCATTTGGTATCTCACAGTACAAAAGAAAAATGCAAAAAATGTTTTACAAAATGTAACAAAGGGCTGAATTTCCATGAAATTCCAGTATTCTGCAGGTCGTCATGGTCCTAAGTGTTAAGTAATATGTGCCCTTTCCCTTTGAGGAAGTGTTCACAGATTCACAGCTGCCCTATTTGGATGGAGGATTTCCCCAGAGAAAGGCAAAATTAGCAAAATAACGCTTGCCTTATTATCATTGATGCAAGGTAGGCTGAGACGCTGCCAAGGATGTCTGGCAAGCCTTGTTGTGCAAAGATATAAAAGCGTATATATAAAGACAAGGGATGCATAAGTAGGGAAGTTTTAATTCCACTAGTCTGTGGAGAAATGCAATGTTTGTGCCTTTTGTTTACGAGGGCCAGAGGGAATAAGGCTAGCTTAGCTTATACGCCACCTTGTTTTCTGTCACACACACTCACAGTGACTGCACACAGCCACTCAACAAATGCAATCTAGGTCATCTTTCATCATCTGGTTCTCCTGCTCAGGCAGAGGAATGAGATCCGAGTTAAGTGGACACAAAATGTGTGCAGAAAGTCAACGTGCAGAGACTGAAAGAGAGAGTGAAATCCAACTAGTGGGTGCAGCTAATGACGGTGCATACTGTAGCAATGCCATTACATTAAATAGTCTGCCCATGTTTAGCATGAGAGAAGAAACACTGCTGGCTCTGAGATGTTGCTGTTTTCTATGCAAGCTGTGGCTCATTTTTCCCTTACAGTATACTCGTGTTTGGGTTTTCTTTTTTAAATAAATAAGCTGGTGAATAAATATAATATAAAATCAGAATACTGTGAGGTTAGCAGTTATCACACGCCATACAAATATGCTATATATTTAGTCAAATCTTGTGGCAGAAGTCGTGTGAGCCTCAAATATTTTTTTTTAAAGCTGAAAAGTTTTTCCTCATTGCCATTAGGTTAAATTATCTTTATATTATCTCTAGTTTCCATAATGACATAATGTTATACTTTTAATTCCATATAACGTATTGGCTTTGAATGACCTGGAGACACTGGCTACAGTAATGTGTTATGAAGAAGACAACAGCAACAGGAAAAACATGCATTTCTTAGTTGTAAGTGGATCACTACATGTACAATGTGTCATCACAAGTGGCGAAACCATCCAAAAATACATGTTGGATGTGAGTAAGAAGACCTGTACTGCATGTGCTAATCTTCGCTTTGTACATGTTTGATCTTTACATATAGAGAGAAGCCAAACACCATTTGTAACCTTGGCAGTGAAAACATGATAATAATAGAAGAAGAATTCAATAATCTAAAAGTAAATAAAACATTTGATGCACAATTTCACAGTCTAAGTTTTCAGGAGCAATAATAATCTGCATCTGCCCGTTTCTGATGAAATCTCTACTTATAAAGATTCACACTTTAATACATTTTGCTTCCATCACCAGGGTGGAAAATTGGAGAATTTATGTTAGCTAAATTAGAATGACACACAATAATTCTCAATGTAATATAAAGTTGCGACTTATACAGTAATGGAAAAGTAATAAGCACAAGGATAGAAAAGAGCATGGACAAAAATGATAACACTTTAAATGAAAAAAAGTAACCACAGCAACAAGGGTGAGTTATATTTAAACACATGCCAGTTATGCACATTAGTCACCAACTATGTGTCCTACTGTACATGTCCATTTTTATTTGTGTGACATTCCTCTTTGTCAGTGCTTTTTGTGTTTACCATAAAGTAGTTATTTCCAGACTGTTCCACTTGAGGTATTATATAAATCAGCTGTTTTATTTGTGACTGTTGCACCTGCAGTTTGGGAGCAGGTGATCTAGTCTCTTTGATGCTCTGTTTGGTTCTCTCATGTGTGAAAATGTTCTTATCAAACCTCTTTTGAGACAAATGTGGAAAATTGGTATTCAACCTAATCTGACCCACCTTGAGAGTTTTTTATAACCACACTAACTTGAGCTTAAGTGTAAAATCCTTTTCAGATGAGGGCTCTATTTTAACGATCTGAAACGCAAGTATCAAACGCCAAACGCAAGTAGCTTTGTGGGCGGATCTCGGGCGCTGTTGCTGTTATACAGATATAGATTTTTCAGTATCTCAGTAATACTGTAGATGAATGTTGTTGTAGGCCTAGTGGCTTAAAATCCTTCCAGAGCCACTAAGCAACATACGGGTAGGATTTCAACGCACAAAAGACCAAGTCCGAAACGACAATCTATTTTAAGTCAATTTATTTCCATTTCAGGTATAGCGATGTAAAAAAGAATGTGTACGTGATAAATAGCAAATAAGAAACTAGGGATAATCAAGGGAGTAAACAACCTAAATATCTATGTAAATAATTATACCACTCATAATGTAGGTAGGCCATCTAATACTTATAGAACAAAGATTTGGTAAATATAAATGTAGATAAAATATACATGATAAACTCAGTAAATGACTCTTACCGTTGTGTTTAAGTGTAGCATGAGGAGATTCTAATATGTATTTCCAGCACAGTATATTGTCTGTGAAGCTCCAACATTATTGATCCTGTTTTCAGAAAAGCATGGACGTGTCATCTGTGACAGCCTAAAGGTTTCACAGAAATAAATGAAATGACCACAACCTCTTAACACCACTTTACGTGGTGGCGGCACATAATGTGTGAAAATTACGTGCCGGCACAACGGAAACAATGCCAATAGAAAGTCAATTAGGAACTAGGAAGGAGGTCGGGATGGATGGATAGGTCATACTAACGTGGAACCTTCACCCAGGAGGCTGCTGTAACACACTGAGGGCCCTATTTTAACGATCTGAAATGCAAGTATCAAACACAAAATGCAAGTAGCTTTGTGGGCGGATCTCTAAAAATGAGTCTTGCACCGGACGCAAATCTAAAATGGGTTGGTCTGAAATAGCTAGGTGTGGTTTGGGCATAACGTGCAATAAACCAATCAGAGCGTCATCTCACATTGCCTTTAAGAGTAGGCACGCTTGTTCCATGGCGCATTGCTATTATGACGGCGGATTTGACTGGCGCACGCCGGGAGTGGTTCCTATAGAAAGGATGCGGCAAAGTAATAAATGCCGTCTTGACAGGGTGGCGATGTTGCTGCAGCCCCTTCCTCCTCCCCCCACTCCATCTCCGTCCACCCGCCACTCCCGGACCCTCAAGTGTCCAATCCCGCCATAGTTCAACATCACGTCTCCTTAAGTCCTCTAATATTTCCTCATTTATGTTATCAACACATCCATGATTCATGGAAATGTGTAAAACACAACAAGCCACAAAGAATGCTGGGACTTTTTGAGGACTGGACTGTAAAGTTCCTCCTGACCTATCCAAACACCTGAAGAGCATTTTCACTAATATTTTTCCTTGTAATTATGTATGGTTTGCACAAATGGGAACTGCTGCGTCTGTGTAGATGAGAGAAGTAAAGTGTATGCGCGTTGTGCACACGCTACATTATGGCCAAGTACATGCGCACCTAAAATAGCATCTGAATAACGCACCACTGACTTTAGACTATTGCTACTGACTTTAGACTAGGTTTTTCCTGGTCAGTGGCGGAATTCTTTTCTGAAACTGCAAAATAGCAACAGGTAACATTTGCACCTGAACACGCCTCCTCTTTTCGCTGAACTGCCCCCGGAAGCCCAAGTTGATTCCCTAATTTACCGACGTGCGTCTATGTGGCGACGTGCGTAGGGGGCAAAATAGGAATTATACATGCGTCGGAGTACAAAGTCAGTTGCGCTGGGTGCAAGATAGGGCCCGAGGTGTTTTTGTGATTATTTTGTCTACCCTCTCTTTGTTACATGCAGTTTATGTTGAGCATTACAACATTTACACAGTTACCAAGAGTCTTTGCCACAAAAACAGACACTTTAAAGCTTCAGTGTGTACAGTGGTCTCTCTCAGAAAGCAGTGTGGTCTCCACATTCGTGGTTTTCAGTTGAATGACGGCTATTACATGAACGCTGCTCTCTCCTGGGTGCAAACAGACGACCAGCGAGCGTCTTGGGGGAAATTACATATTGGTTTTTCTGTGCTATGGTGCCTCATTGATTCAATATTCACAGACACATTGAGGCGGGCAACGAGCTATATCAAAGCCTGGACACTTTCTTGCCTTTCCTTCCCAGACACTGTGGCTCCAGCATGTTCTGTTCTATTTTTCTGACTTTTCGTCAGAGCAGAGGGATGTATAAGACAAATGAGGTTATATGGGGAGACCAAGCAACCTTGAGTTTCTACATTCTTATGTTTGATTTCTTGATGTTTGTATGGTTTAATGATTTTCTGCTATCATGCCTGCTGTGATGAATGTTCAGTCCCATTTGTTTGTATTTTCAAGCAGGATAATAAAACTCAACAATATCATCGATATTTGGAAATCTGTTGGAATGTTAAACGTTTTCTTTTTGGCCGGGCAGTGACTTCCTGGAATCTTGTAATCACACAGAGGAGACTCCAGGTTTCAGTTACCATACCTGTTACTAGTTACTAGTAGGGAGATTTTGTTACTTTTGGACGGATCCAGGCTAGCTGTTTCCCTCTGTTTGCAGTCGTTATGCTAAGCTAACCTAACAAATGTTGGCAGTAGCTTCATATTTATTGTAAAGACATGAGAGTGGATCACATTACACACAGGGAAGACCGTTCAAAAGGGTTCTCCTATTAGAATAATAGGAGAATATGAGAACTTTTGCAGTTTTTTTTCATTCTAAGTAAGTGCTTGTTATTTTAAACCAAGTGATCAAAATTCAAAAGAAATTCACTACATTTCTGAAATCTGTTGAGACAGCGGCCTGGTGGACGAATCACTTCTTCTCAGAAACCTCCAACAACTTCCTTGCTGCAATTGTATTCTCTCAAAAACTCAAAGGATGTCTCAAAAGACTGAAAGATATGTAGGAAAAGAAACCTATTTCCGTGTGAAGTAGAAGAAGCAAATGTCAGACAATTAATGAATCTGAGAACTTAAACAACTACAGCAGTGCCTCGCCACTGTACGGGCCTGAGATTTGCAGTATATGCTGCATTTCTCTCAAAAAAACAAAAAAGAAAAAAAAAAGGTGAGAGATGTACAATATTTTTCTTCTGTTTTTGAAGTTTCACTTTGAGAATGCATGAATAACTCAACAGTGTTCATTCCACTAAGGATTACATATCTCTTTCTCATCTCTCTTATTCTCTCACCCTCCAATCTCAAGCCTGTCTTACCTTTTATCTCTCTTTTCTTCAGCGTTCTTGTTTATTTGACTGTATAGTTCCTGGCTCTCACTGAGACAGTGTTATCCCACTGCGCATCAAACGAGAACGCAGCTGGAGCTGAGAAGAGGACATTTGAGTGTGTTAGGTAGGCTATATAGTCTACACTCTGAAGCAGCATCCAACTGAGGAGATTCGGACACAGGTTGGATTGTATTAAGCAGCAAAACACATAGGGCAACCTGGGCATGCTTTTATTTCATACGTGTGGTTCAATAAAATGACAATTTGTCTCATGGGAGACAATGTGAAGTCAAACAATGTATCATGAATTTTTCAGCTTTATTGAGATGGAGAATGTCACAGTCTTGTCACCGACACTATGTCATTTTTTAAAGAAGAAATAACATATTCTTCCTCCTTACAAGTGAAAAGAGGCAACAAAAAGCACCAACGCACTCAATGTTTCACTGCTAGAGTCTGACTTCGTCTGGTTTGACCAGTAACTTGATGTTAGCTAATGTACTGTGTATGTGTACCGTATGAGTTAGTTTAATAGCTTCATCACACTGTACTTTTGCTTCTGTGACATTTTAGCATGTCGAAGATAAACATTTCAATTGTTTTATCACAAAAGTAAAAGAGCATGAGCATTCATTTATTTAAGCTAACGTTAAGCTAACTTTGGAGAGATGTTCCTGAATAACTTACATCACTGAGTCATTTCACTGACTCCCTACTTCTGCTACTGTTACACTATTTGTTACTATCATTCTGTAACTGTCATTTGTGCTAAGTGTTGTCTCATAAAGTCAAGTCACAGATATGTGCCGCAGTACTGTCAGATATGTACCGCAGTACTGTCAGATATGTACTGCAGTACTGTCAGATATCTACCTCAGTACTGTCAGATATCTACCTCAACTTTGCAAACATTAGCTAACATTAGCCACCATACATTAAGCTGGGCACAGGGGTCTTCAATGTTTTTTTAAGCCAAGGACCCCTTAACTAAGAGAGATACAGAGCAGTATATACTACTACATATATTGAATAAAATGAGGGTGCATATTAAACAGCACCTACAATCACATGTAAGGCAGCCTAAAGCCTAAATACATATTATACATATTTTAATGCATGGAATACTAAGCTATTAAAATAATAATTGCTGACATGATTTTATGAATCATGTTTTAATGTTAAACATACATGTGGCACAGTGATTCCAGGATATACTGTATCTGCGGATGGCTACCTTAGTGACTACCTTACCTATAGGCCAATAAGCATATCATTAATGTGTTTTTTTCACATATAGGCTGATTTATATTTGCTAATAATGTGATGGATTTATGTTAAGACATTTTCATTTTTTCAAAAACTTAACAATTTGGTAGCCCCCTTGTAGTAACTCTGAGGACCCCCTAGGGGTCCCGGACCCCCTGTTGAAGATCTCTGCCCTAGCAATGAATGAATCTGTTCTTGAATGTACTGTAGTGAGCGACGTAGAGCCAGCTGTACCCAGCATGCTGTTCGGCAGTGTAATTGTTAATAGGGGTTCCCTCTCAATACGAACTACTAATAGATATGTCACGTAGATTTCAAGAGCTCTCACTCGATACTGCACTTCAGCAATTCACACACCAAGTGTGAAATTGATTGGATGAACGGTTGTCGAGAAAATCTAAGGACAGACAGAGACTTCTTCCATTTTAGTTAGATGTTTTACAGTACAAACCATATTCTCCATAAACTGTTTGTCTTAACTCATATTCAGGATTACCCTGTGGATGAGCAGTAATATCCATGCATATTATGAAACATACTGCTAATGTACATGTTAATAAGAAAATCATTTCAATTACTGGAGAAAATGGCTCATTTGTAAAATGATTACCACTTTTAGTGGCAAAAAGACCCAACTGCAGATGAAACGGTAGCAGTTTAAGTAGTCATTTATCCTGGGGAGATAAGTAACCCTGCCAGATGGAAGACAATGCAGGAAGATGTAATTAATCACTGTGTTCCCGCTGGGTCAAAAGAAGGAAAAAAAGGACTGGATTTGCAGTTTTACTACTCAGTGTTAAAAAGGGTTGAGTAAGACACTTGACGTAAAGCTGCAACTCATTTAAACGATGCTGTGAAGTGTTTGAATCTTCCTACACATTGATTTCTCAACATTTCACCTTAGCTGTGTTTTGAGCGTTTTGCGATTCAAGTCTTTGTCCTCATTAGCAGGATTCGGACCCGAGCCTGTTTCCTCCGACGTGGCTCCGTTCCCACATCGCTGATGGAACAACTAGGTCCCTATGATTTGAACTCCTTTCCTGTGAGATCAGAGTGAGAGAGAGAGCCAGAGGACACGCTTAACGGCCCCCTCGAGCGAGTTTATGACCTTTTAGTGATAAGAGGCTTGTCTTTGTGCCCAGCAAATTTATGAGTTGAAAGAAAAAGTGCTTTCTAATGTTACCTGGCTTCTGTTTTTTCTTTTTTCTTTATCCACTAGGCCACTACATCTCTGCAATAAAGACACCACATGCACTGGAGAGGGTTTGCGTGTTAATTAACACAGGTCTCATTTGAACTATAATCGGTCCACGTTAAATGATAATCAAGCCTATGAGATTACTGTGAGTGCTCAATGCTAAGATTATTCGCACTTCAACTACATTACTGATCTAAAAGCTACAACCATGCTCACCGGTTAAAAGTTCCAAATTATGTCAACTTTTGAATACAAGGAATTGCTTTAAATACCTCATCATAGTGATATAGAAATGTAATGCTGTGTGTCTCGTCTTTTACCTCTTCATTATCTTCCCTGTCTTATAGAATAAGACCATTAGTATGTCATTCAAGGTGAAAAAATTACATCTTTCTCTCCAGTTAGCTCTTGATTACTTTCCATTTCCTTCCTTCCAATCATCTTCCCTGCACATCGCCTTCTCCCTCATTAGTTATTTACATCTGCCCCTTATTCTCCTAGAAACGTCCCCTGTGGATCAGTCCATTCTTCATGGAGATATATTGACTTGTTTGATGGTCTCATGCCGCTCTACAAAAATATTCCCCCCTTTTTATTTAAATTAGAGAGCCTGTCGAGAGAGACAGTGTGCGGATCAATGCACAGATCTCAACAATCTCTCCCCAGCTGCACATGTGTCAAACACCATGTCGTGGGGAGATTACTCTGGGCTCAGAAGCCCGGTGTCTTTCCTCCTTTCCAGCCTGCCAAGGCTTTAGGACGCATGGCGGAAATCAGTCATTGCACTCGGGTTGATGGCGGCAACCTCACCGCCCCACCTTTGGCATACAAGTTGCTGGCATCCACAGGGATGAACCAGATGGTGGGTACCTAGGGCAGTGTGCTTTGAATCCGAACAAGCATGGCATACACTTTACAATGAGCAACAACATCTTTCAAAATGTCACAACTTACCAACTGCTTCACATTAATGCGGAATAAATGATGGTGTGTGCCACTGGTTGGAAATATTTGCAATTCTACTAATGGGGATAATGTTCTGTGGATTCCCAGGGCATTTTACTTTACATTTTTTACATTTTGGTGCAACTGGATACTCCTTCATAGAGCTTCGTCATTGAAAACATGGTCACCAAAAATGGATTTTCAGGAGTAATTGTACTGTGCCAGTTTTTAGTTTTTTTGCCATTATGTGCAGCTTCAACCACAGCTGTGCGCTTCTTTTGTACAGAATGAATGGAAACTCAATATACATTTGAGAGCTATTTTCCTTTCACTCAGCTTGACCAAACACATCCTTGGTGTGGGGCAAGAGACCAAACCCTCTCTGTGCTGACATGTCTTTCTTTAAAATAGAAGCACAGATCGCCACAATGCCAATACAATCTATCTCTAATGGCCTCCTCCCCATTGATGGCCTTGATGTTTAATCGGAGTAAGAGCTGGGTCTCACTTCTGCTGGCATCCATTCATTTGGCCTCTTTTTTTTTCATTTGTTTGTTTTTTCTTTTTTTCTTTTACTGCCCTAAAAGCCAGCTGGCATTCAGCGCAAGCCTGATTGAGTCCTGTTCAATACGAAAGCAGCATCTGGGCTGGAGATAAATTAGTCATGGCCACAAATGGTCAATGTCTACTCACTGACCCAAACACACAGGCGGGGTTTGCTATCTTAGGCCGGCTTCACACTGGCTGCGTGGCGTGAGCGTGGCGTTTCTGTTGAGTGTCAGTTGCGTGGTGGCTACGTGGATTTTTCTAAACGTGTCTGACGCGGCGCTGCTGCTGCTGCTGCTGCTGCTAGCCTTGTCTGTACACACGGTTTCCTATTGATAAAATGCACTCAAGCAGTAGTATACTTCATGTTAAAATAGGCTACAGAATATTTTGTTCTGTATTGACAGGTGCAATAATTGAAAACTGATAATTATTTATTATTATTTTTTTAATGACATTTATATCTGCATTTATGTCAAAACCTAGAGACTTTCAAACATCAAAATGTCATTTATTAAATGTATTTGTGTCAAAATGACATATAAACATATTTTCCTATTCTATTTTGCCTGGAAACTCTTCCAACACGTTTGCATGTCGCGTGAAAAATAGGCGTCGGTTCTATTTCTAGCAGGCACGTGTTTCCGGCACGGCTCGAGCCGCGCCTGAGACGTGCGCGTCACGCAGGCAGTGTGCACGCACTAACCTGTTAACATGGGAGCTGAAATAAAAACGGACACGCCACGCAGCTAGTGTGAAGCCGGCCTTAGTCTGAACTGCTTCATCAAAGGATTCTGCTCCTCCTACTTTTTCATTGTTTTAATTAACTATCATTCTTCTTTCTTTTTACATTGAGTTGGCATGCATTGGCCCATTTGTGTTTAGCTCCAGAATCATCAATCTTGGCCATGCCGACACATTCACTGCTGAAGTATTTCAACGAAGAAGCGAGACCACATCACAATAACAAACACACAAACACCACAGTAATGTTAAAGAGTTAAACAATGGACATCAGGTTGGCTTTTCTACCCCAAACAAGGTGTCCATTCATTTAACAAGCGTACCAAAATCTGTCATTGTCATGTTTGCCACAGTTCTAAAGGGGCTTGCCACAAGTGATGCCAAGGAGCTATCCAAAATTAACTTGTTTACTAGCAGGTTCAACAGCAGATGTAACATTAATCATTGTAAAATAAAGAATGTTTCTACTGCAATAATACATCCAGAAGGAGGGAGATCAATCTTGTGTGAGCGGGCCAGCAAAGATTAGGTAAGACGACACAGCAATTATTGATGCTACATTTTTTAATACAGTAATGGCTTTAATACAATATGGTATGGCCTATAAAAGCTTTATCATTACAGTGCTGACAGCCATCAGTCATGAAACATGAACTGACAGCTATAACAGATACAAACTGAAGAAGATGGAGTTAAGTTAATCCCAGCAGCCAGTCGTATTTGAAGTGATTAGATGATTAAATATCAATATGATTAAAGCAACTGTGATTCTTTTTCTATTAAACAAAGCCAAACTGATCTGATTGTTTGGTGCCATGTGTTGAAGGAATAGTTAGAAAGATTTTGGGAAATATGCTTTTTTTGCTTTGTTTCGGAGAGTTAGTTGAGAAAATCAATACTGCTTACGTGTCTGTGTCTTCAGTTAGATAGCTTAGCATAGCACAAATGCTGGAAAGAGAGAAAGATGTCTAAAGGTAACAGAATCCTCCTCTAAAACCCACTAATTAACATGGTGTATCTGGTTTGTTTAAAAACCCAAAGTGTAAATTGCGGTTTTCACAAAATGTTGCAGGATTCCTTTAAGTATGAAGCTGATGCATTAGCTTAGCATAAAGACTGAAAGCAATGGGAAACAGTCAGTCCGGCTCTGTCTGAAAGTGAATTGCTGTAATTGTTTTGGCAAACAACAGATGGGCGCAATGACTTCCAGGTGCATGTTTTTACTTTTGAGAGAGCCAGGCTAGCTTTTCCCCCTGCTTTCAGTCTATATGCTAAGCTAGGTTAATCGCCTCCTGCCTCCAGTTCTGTACTTAACACAGACAGTGTGGTATCAGTCTTTTCAACTAATTCCCAAAAAGAAAGCAAAGAAAATGTCCCGGTCTTGGTAAATTTTCTTATTTCCCTGAATTGTTTTAAAAAGGTATCAGACCAGTAAATTATATCGACACAGGTGTTAACTGTAACATCTCTCTAAAAGCATACTAGCATGAGTCATACTGCAATATGTACAACTGCACAAATGCCCATTAAAATAAATCAAACCTGTTCAGAGACGAGACCTCCAGACACTCCACCTTGAATGTGTCTCCCATCTCTGAAAGTAAAACTATGCCCTCAAACAAATATCAGAACACACACATATTCTGCAGTGCTACAGAGAAATGTGAACTATTTTTCAACATCATTTCAACTCGTTTTAGTTGCAAATATGTTTGCTCCTTCAGAGGCATTAATGAACACTCTGCAGTAAATATTGCATAGCTAAATGAGGATGGCTCCTTATTAGTGAATAAAGTGTCTGGGGCAAAGGAGTTACACTGTGTTCCAAGATACGTCAATTCAAGAACCTGTTAACCTCTGAGGAAAAACTCTCCCTCTCTCTTTTCCCCTTTGTCATTAGCTGTAGCTGGTCTCCCCGCCACGCCGGCTTTTTTCTAAATAGGCCGGTGCCCTGACCACATGGGGGCTGCTCTGGGACCATGTCAAAGCAGTCACATTACATAGAGCCATGCCATCAGTTCCAGGGCTGAGTCACCGGAGTCATTGCCGTGTGAAGATGGACCCAGTCACTCGTGCCATTTAACGACGCCCCGTGATATTTCGGCACTCTTTCAAAGAATAGTTGTGAGAACTATACACACGCCTTTGAGCAAAGCCAAATCTCTCCTGTCCCATTTTGTTTCTCTGCGATACATTGGAACTTGATCCATGTCACATTATAGTTACAAGATCCAAAATTCACAACGATAAAGGAGAAACAAAACCAACAGTGTCCAAGTTCACTTTGCAACCTTTACATAATCTGTCCTAAAGCCTGTCTTTTTTTTTTAACACAGCCAGCCCCAAGGCAGCTGCATTCACCATCTTTCCTGTGATAGTGCAGTAGCCAAGCATTTTTTATAATGAAATGCCTGTCAGGTGACAGATAAAGCCCCTCTCATATTTGTCAGTCAGCGGCTTTGCCCCGTTGAAACTTGAAGCGTGAATCCAGAGTACATGACAGTTGAGTCAGGCTTTTCTTCAGAACGGCAGGCGGGAATGAGAGATTGAATCGTATGTTTCTCAGAGTGCTTGTGTTACAACAGTGAGATTACATATTGGCTGATTCACTGACCCTGACTCACCACAAGTATCTGATATCACTTCGTGATGGATTCGACATTTGCATTCCGACAGTTTTCCTCAGAAGACTGTAAAGGGAAATAACGGGGGGCTAACTTGAAACTCCTGACCTTTTTCTTGTTATTTGCTTATACAAGATATTATCTAACTTGGTGCATTTGAAAAAACTGGCATCTGGTTAATCAGAGCTAGTTTGTGTCTAATTTAGAGATGCACACAACCAAAAGGCAGACAACAGAAGGCGAATTTTGGACATAATTGGACCGACAAACCACTACTAGTTTTGCTCATGATTTACTGTGGCACCTTGCTGATGAGCCTACCTGCAGAGCCTCTGCAGCTGTAAAGCTTCAGCAGCGTCCACCCACAGTGATTGCTTGCATCATGGCAAATTCATTCCAAGGAAGAGAAGGGTCTTATCTTCCATGTATTTGCAGGTCAGCAAAACCTTCTCATTTATGATAAGCAAAACTCTGCACGGCAATCAACAGCAGCATCACCCAGTGTGTGAACCATTCCCCTCGCCCGGCCCGAGGGCCAGCAGCACCGCTTCGTTTTGACCCCATGCTCTTTTCCTACTTAGCGCAACAAGAACAACCACCAAGCAAGGTCAGGCTGGAGCAGTGGTACATGGAAAAAAGGTGTGTGTGTGTGTGTGTGTGTGTGTGTGTGTGTGTGTGTGTGTGTGTGTGTGTGTGTGTGTGTGGCAAGAAAAAGTGTGTTGGAGTTAAGGGTGCTGAGGCCAGGGTAGGACTCTGTGCAAGCACGGCAAGGTCAACATGATGTCGTCCAGCTGGCACTGAACAAAAATCAGAGGTGCTGATTTTCATTTATTTATTTATTTATTTTTTCCCCATGTTGGACTGCTGATGTTGCTGCTAGCTGTTGGCTCCAGCTCACTGTTCCGGCAAGAACAGACAGAAGGAGGCTTTGTGTTGCCTGAAAGCACCCTAGTGCTCCCTGGTGGACATGCGCACATGAATGAACACACACACACACACACACACACATATAAACACACACTAGGGCACACATTGACATGAGCACATGCACAATGGTCCTCTCTCACATTCACGTCAAAACACACACAACAAAACAAGACACAACGCACACACACGCACACACACACACACACACACACACACACACACACACACACACACACACACACACACACACACACACACACACACACACACACACACACACACACACACACACACACACACACACACAGTATGCAAGCCTGGCCAAGCTTGCGCAGATGCACAGACACAAACACAATTGAAATGCTGATGTCTGAAGACAAGAGAGATGGGAAATGTGCCAGACCTTTCAACTCTGCACAGTTCAAACACACATATGGAAATACACTGCAAAACCTCAGTGTCAGCTCAGTATTTCAGTCCACCATTTACAATATACAAATATAGAACATGCAAAAGTGATGAATGGACATGCTGTATCTGTCAATACTAGGGTGACATTCTGTCTAATTTTCTGAATTTCAAATTCATTGCACGACTTAAAATGGATAAAAGTTCAAGGGCTACTGACACAGGAAGGACCGTCTTGCATTTCTCAGTGCAATTTCATAAATGCAACGTCTTTCTTTTTATAGATCACCTGGAAAAAAAGAAATTCTTGCCACCTGCGTTCATCCTTTCAACACTATTCTTTATTGATTTTACCAGCATGGCATTTCTCCTTGGTGCTGGACCATATTTTTTCTTAGTCAATGGCATCAATACCATGACTCTGAAATGATATGGCAAAGTTCATCAAAGTCATCAAAAAGGTTTGCACAGTACTTTGGTGACCTTGCAGATATTTAAAAAGCAGCTCCACGTGAGGAATTCAACTGAAGAGCAACATAGTCAAATTAAGCTACCTTCCCATAATACATCTGCTTGCACTGGATAGAATTATTGTTAACAACATAAATTACAGACTGTACTTGATAATTAAATCGTTAATTATGCCTTAGACTCTTGCGTGAAAAGCATTCTTCAGTTTTTTATGTCAGGACAGAAGACAGACTGTGGGTGACAAGTGATTGATATTAAATTTGATACATTTGCAGAATTAGTTGAGTGCATCTTGTTCATTTTACTACTAATCAAAGCAGAAATAGGAAATGAAGGCAATGGTGGTGGCCACTAGCCTAGAAATTTATACGGCTATAGCGGCAGCCAGTGGCGTAGGCAGAAATAGTACTTTGGTATGTACAAAAGTGAGTGGGCCATTTTCAAAAAGACGTAGAAGTAGCAAAAAGGACAATTTTACCTTCCAACATACAGCATACTGCATTACAAGGGCAATAGCAGTCAACAACATGCTCATCCAACAAAGCTCAGTCTAAAAGGTTTGTACACAACAATATACCAATTTTAACCTATTCAGGCTAAAATTGATTAGCACCGGCAGAACAAGCAGCATTGGCTCTGAACATCACTTATAAAATTAACCATTTGATTGCACAAAGTGGCAACTAAACATGAACCCAAACAGCAGAGAAGGCGTTTGCATGACATAGAATACACTACATCAGACAGAAATCACACATGTAACATATCCTTTGTGCATTCATAACAGCATTGTTGCTTCAGGACTCAGATCATGAGCAGCAATTGTGCTACCAGCAGTAAAAGAAAATCAAAGAATGAAAACTTCCAGCCAAGCATTGTTTGAATTATGAAAGATATAATGAAAAGTGGCCAGCAAGGCGCCAAATCTTAGACCGTGTATCAGGTCCACGGCAGTGACAGGATACAAAAAAACTAAAAAGTACGTCACTCTACAACAGAGCTGTTTGGAGCAGTGTGTGAACAGTGTTTTCTGTTGGAGATGGTAAGTCCCTTTGGGGGGGGACTTTGGACTTTTTCAATCTGTAAACCTATTACATCCACAAAAAAGATATATAACACAATAAAAGCCAAAAAGCATAATATATAAAACAAACTACGATGTTAGCTGATATTGACATAGCTTGACAACACTTAACAGTTTTTACAATGGCGTTAATCCCGCCCATGACGCTGATTGGTTAATCCTTTGTTGCGGTGCTCATTAGATCGATCGTTTTTTAATCAAGAAAACACAGTTTCATGTCACAATGAAAAACTAATCAGTCAACCTGGTGGAGTGGGCAGATTCAAAGGTCTGAAGCCAGGCAAATTCTAAAGTTCACCCAAAGCTAATATGAATCTTCAGAGTCTGAGTTAGACAAACTGAGTGGGTATCAAAGTTGGACTTTTAAGACTTTTAAAATTCCCTATTTTTGTTTCCTCGCTGAGCCGTGGTGGAGAGATTAATCCTGTTACTTCCACAGTCGAGACAGGGGACATAATACAATTGTTTTTACAGAACGAGTAGTGCTCCTTATGACTAGTAAATTAATTTTGACATGTAAAATGTACTGTTTTTATTGTGGCAATTCAAAATGTACACACTAATAGTTTGGATAGCTGAGTGACTGTTGCTTAACAAAGCCAGACTTAAACTATTTGTAACCCCAAAAGCATAGCTGAGCTAAAAAAAAGAGAGTCAAAGTAGAGACTTCATCAAACCTTTCCTCAGTGCACTCCTCTCTGCTCCACCTGAGAAGATAAGACACCTCGAGTCATTGGTGAGTTCAAAACAGCGGCATCAACTCTCGGGATTCACTTCCAGCGATCTCAGCAGCTGAACAAGTTGCCCTTCCATCCCTTGAGCCTGTCAAGTCCTCGGAGCATGCTGGGGCTCCGATAAGCCACAGACATCTCTCATGGCACCGCTGCTCTGTCTCTTCATCTCTATCTGTGTCCCCAACACGCGCACGTGTACACACACACACACACACACACACACACACACACACACACACACACACACACACACACACACACACACACACACACACACACACACACACACACACACACACACACACACACACACACACACACACACACACACACACAACATGCCAGCCTCCACTAGGTGAATGGATGTGGTGGGGATGTGAGGGTTCAAGGGATAAGTGGGTTCAGTATGAAGCTTCTCTTCTTCGCCCTTTCATAGCAAATCATATCCCATTATGTGGGTTTTGTCCTGTGATGAGGATGCTGCTGGCACTCCTCAACAATCCCATTACAGATCATAAAGGGAGCTGGGGATGTGGCCTGAGAGCACTCAGGCTGCTCCTCTAAGGGAGCCAGGCTTGTGTGTACGGTGACATGTCTTTTTAACTCCAGGTGAATGTCGGGAGCTTTTCTTGAGACTCTCTGCGTTACCGTCTGATGCTTCATGCTCAGTGGTTAACGTCACAGGGACTGGTTTGATTTAGCTCAAATGTGAGTTTGGCTTAAGAAGTGTGAAAACCAAAAACAGCCTGACAACAGAAAAAAAGCTCAGTGGTAGTGCTTAATTGGACTAGAAAGTCAATGGGTGTGTTACGCTGCTCAAAATGCTTTCTTCTTTCCTTCTTTATCCACCCTCTTTTCCTTTGGTTTTTGTGCTGCCATCTTGTCAGAATATTGTAGGAAATGAAATGAGAAGCATCCTCCAGGATCTTAGTAACTATAACACTCTCCTATTGGATGTATATATTTAACACCACGATCATCAAAGCTGCACTAATCAATATTTTTATATTACACTATTAAAATGTCAAAGGGGTCACCTGTAGTGATGAACCTAGAAAGAATTAGCAGCCAACTCTGCAGTTCCTCATCAGCTCTATGGAGCCTTTTAGTTTTGGATCAGTTTTCTGACCCACACACTCTGCACTCATTAACCTTGTTTCAAGTTGTACCAAACAGGAAACTGACATTAGCAACTAGCGGGTGGAAAATTTAGCAGCTAAAGAGCCACATATTTACCTCAGTAATGTGTGGAGACCAAAACAAAGCTAAGGGTCGTAGCCTTGCTCAAGAGCACCTCGGCAGTGTCCAGGAGGTGAACAGGCACCTCTCCACCTACCAGTCCACACTCCGTACTTCGGTCCGTATGGGGACTTGAACCTGCAAACCCAACCCAACCCAACTCCCTACGGACTGAGCTACTGCCACCCCAAATAGACCAAGCTATACATTCTATGTATGTACAGTAATAAAGGCTTTAAAGCCAAAGAGATTTACGGCCAACATAGCCCATAGCATCACATATCTCTGTTTACTCAGTTCCTGCATTCGCTGTGCCGTATGTTATGGTAATTTAAATTCAGATACAAACCTAGAAGATGAGACTATTTCAGACCGTAAGGGAATTATTGTTTCAAGTCTGTTTAATTCTGCTCTAATTCACTTTCCTCCCCTCTCTTAGTAATTTCCTTCCGAGTTTGTTACCAACAGGAAATGAGTGGGAGAAGATAGGACACAAGCAGAAGGAAATACAGATGGCTACAGAGGGACTTCATTTTAGAGAAGACTATAGCGTGAGGTGAAAGTGGAGCAGAACTCCTCTTTTCCTTCATTTCCTAGTATATTCATTTATTGAACAAAAAGATGACACAGCTTGCTTACAAAAGGTAGAAAGGAGCTAAATTGGGCCGGGCATTCTGGCATTTAAATTGGCAAACACATACAAAAATACCACATAGTATGTGTAACTTCCAGAAAAGTATGACCACTCATTTATGCATATTATTTATTTCTCTCATTATGGAAGTGGAGCATCTCATGGTGTGAGCATCACATTCAGCTCCTGTACAGTATGCATTTCTCTCCACACCTAGCTCGGAGTGAAACTCCTGCACCGAGGCCTCTTATAAGCATCACCATTAATCAAACAGGCAGCTTGCAGTTTTTTTTTTTTAAAGAACAAGAAAGTGGCATAAATAACTAAATCATCAGGGGAAAAGAAAGAGAAAGGACAGTGCTGTATGAGAAGTGAAAACAAGGCAAATCAAAGCCAAAGTCACCTCGAATCCTGCTAATTTAAAACAGTGACACAAGCATTAACTACACTGAGGGTGGGTTAATATCAAAAAAGGCATTAGCTGCTGTTTACATTGTCAAGGTGTTTGTCCATGGCTCCCAATTTGGCAAGCTTCACAATTTCATATTTTATAGTAGTATGGCCGGCTACCAGAGGTGGAAAGTAACAAAATACATTTACTCACGTTACTGTATTGAGTAGTTTTGTTGCATATTTTGTATTTTTCAAGTCCTTTTTAAAATCGGTAATTTAAAATGTACTTGATTACATTTTGAGTGAAGTATTGTATTTCGCTAGATTACAAATCCCATCCGTTACTGAGTAAAAAAAAAAACACTACAGTGACGAATGATCAGCATCTAGACTGACTGCTGCTGGGTCTAATGTTAGCGGCCCGCTGACCCACTGCCGCTAACTGTCCCTCCCCACTCCCTGCAACTCCAGAGAACGTCTCCCGAGCTGCGTCCATAGACGTCTCTCTATGGACCCGTCGGGTGGCTCTCCTCCCAGCGAGCTGCGACACAGTTTACGGCCCCACTGACGCGTATTGGCTCTGAACATCACTTATAAAATTAACCATTTGATTGCACAAAGTGGCAACTAAACATGAACCCAAACAGCAGAGAAGGCGTTTGCATGACATAGAATACACTACATCAGACAGAAATCACACATGTAACATATCCTTTGTGCATTCATAACAGCATTGTTGCTTCAGGACTCAGATCATGAGCAGCAATTGTGCTACCAGCAGTAAAAGAAAATCAAAGAATGAAAACTTCCAGCCAAGCATTGTTTGAATTATGAAAGATATAATGAAAAGTGGCCAGCAAGGCGCCAAATCTTAGACCGTGTATCAGGTCCACGGCAGTGACAGGATAAAAAAAAACTAAAAAGTACGTCACTCTACAACAGAGCTGTTTGGAGCAGTGTGTGAACAGTGTTTTCTGTTGGAGATGGTAAGTCCCTTTGGGGGGGACTTTGGACTTTTTCAATCTGTAAACCTATTACATCCACAAAAAAGATATATAACACAATAAAAGCCAAAAAGCATAATATATAAAACAAACTACAATGTTAGCTGATATTGACATAGCTTGACAACACTTAACAGTTTTTACAATGGCGTTAATCCCGCCCATGACGCTGATTGGTTAATCCTTTGTTGCGGTGCTCATTAGATCGATCGTTTTTTAATCAAGAAAACACAGTTTCATGTCACAATGAAAAACTAATCAGTCAACCTGGTGGAGTGGGCAGATTCAAAGGTCTGAAGCCAGGCAAATTCTAAAGTTCAGCCAAAGCTAATATGAATCTTCAGAGTCTGAGTTAGACAAACTGAGTGGGTATCAAAGTTGGACTTTTAAGACTTTTAAAATTCCCTATTTTTGTTTCCTCGCTGAGCCGTGGTGGAGAGATTAATCCTGTTACTTCCACAGTCGAGACACAGTTTACGGCCCCACTGACTCGTATTGTCACTAGACTGTTTTTCATTTAAATTCAAGAGGGCCAATAGCATCATCATGCAATGCCAGAGGTGCCTGCCAAAGGTGACTGAACTGGCAGCATTCAATAACTCCACATCTAATCTGCGGAAGCATGTTTTGGTAAGTATTTGTGCAATGATACTTCAAACAAAGTTTTCATGACTAATAGCAAATTGCCAATTAGCAAAACATGTTTCGTGGCATTGCTAATTTTTGTCTAGCACTAGCAACCCGTAGGACAACGTATGTAGGACACTGGCTAAATCCCCCCGCCTCGTTTTACAGTTTCTTTTAATTTAACTAAGTAACTTTTACTTAATTTTAAAGAACTAATTATTTTACTTGAGTAATTTAGATAGGTAAATTCACTTGTACTTGAGTAATATTTCATTTCATTGGTACTTTTACTTGAGTACAATATTTTAGTACTTTTTCCACCTCTGCCGGCTACAGAATGCTAACAGCTTGTCTTTTGGGCAACAGTTGTGCTCCCCAAGCTCTTGAGATGGAGCTAACTAGTGTGAGGGCCGGTGCCCAGGAGGTACATTTCACCAGCTCGCAGCAGCCAAATCATTGATTTCTTCATTTCCTTAAAGTCAAGAAGAATCAGCCGTCTCATTATGCTGACAGCAGCCCTGTTGAATGTAACTGTCATAAATGAATTTGAGCAGGTTCAGGCGGCATCTCATTAAAAGGCATTCATTTCCAACCATCCACATTGGACATGGTGACACTGAGAATTGTTGTTTTCTGAACTTGGGGCCATCAGAATAGAAAGTGCTTCATGAAGGCCTACATGTGAGTACTGCACGGGGGTGTGTAGGTGGTGACTGTGCTGGCGGTAATGATATCATTTCACCGCGCTCATTTTGCTCAGTCAAGCAGCACTTATTTTTGAGCACCGCTTTCGGTGTTTAGATTGCAGATGTTGTGAATGTCTCATCTAGTTATCTAATTACTAGTTACTCCCAATGAAGGATCTGACACACACTCATCACTGTGACACAACTACAGCACTTCCTTCATTTCATTTTGAAGTCCTCGCTCTCTCGCCTCATCATTGTGACTACAACCATTCTGTCCTGAAGTGAAGCCTGTGCAGCTAACACTGAGAAACATGTACTTGAACATGCTTGATCCAACGTGCAGTATCGATCAGCAGGGCGTCACGAGAACGCCGGGGTGTCGCGGGACGCCACCAACTCCTTGAGTGAATTGATCATAGTAATGCATAAATAATAAAGTGGCATGTCATTGTGACTTCCAATTGATTTTACCATTAGCAGCTGATTGATATAAGCTTTAAATGTCAGGAGTCTCATTGATTATCACGAGTCCATGCGCTCCTGTCACTTTTCCGGTGGCTTTGCAGTCTTCCACCTGGATGGACTAAATTAAAGGTCAACAGGTGCACCTGGTCATCGAGCTGTTGTATTCAGGCTGTGTTTACACACACACACACACTCACTCACTCACTCTGCGATGTTTACTCCTCTGGTTTACTGCCTTTGAAAACAATACCACTCCAACTTCACCACATAGATAGATAGATAGATAGATAGATAGATAGATAGATAGATAGATAGATAGATAGATAGATAGATAGATAGATAGATAGATAGATAGATAGATAGATAGATAGATAGATAGATAGATAGATAGATAGATAGATAGATAGATAGGACTTTATTGTCCGTAGACACAGAACGTTGTCTTGCAATACAAGAAAATCTGATTCCTTAAAAGAGACACTAAGTTAAAAGACCCGTCTTTAGGTTTAGCGTGCCGAAATGTAAAGAGATCAAGCCATAGTCTGCAATGTTCAATAGTTTTAATTCATTTATCGCAGATGCAAAAATTTTGATAATGAATCATTTCTCATTAATGCAGCAAAAATGTGCTGGTTTCAGAACTCCAATGTGTCGATTGGTTTTGCTGTTTAAAGTACTTTTTCCACTTTTGGTCAGAAAACTATAGCAAATTAAAGACGTCTCCTTGGGCTCTGAGAGTTTTTTCTTTTCTTTTTTTTAGAGAATGAAAGTCGTTAGTTGCAATCCTACATTCAAACTAGAAGGGCAATTAGAGAGCGCAGACCTCCGCCAAGGCATGCCCTATCTCAGAACGTTAATGCAGTGTGAATTTTCCCATTCGGGAACTCATTTTTCAGATTATTCCGACAACACATGAATTCAGCACAAATGACCTCTCTCGCAATGTTACCGAAAGTGAAAAGTAATTTGTGTATCCGCCCCATGATTCGGGTCTGCTCTAAAATGTGTTGGGTTCTTCCTTGGCCCTTCCACTTAGTTTCATTAAATGTTGGCATTTGTTTTTCTGCAGTCCTGCTGACAGACCAGCTGCAAAAAGCAACAAAGTAAACTTTTTTGAAATAATTTGGTTTAAAAAACAAAGCAACCCTCACTCTTTCACACCCTCACTAAAACTACAGTAACTACTCTTGAGGCTATACACCAGCTACTTTGTCAGGAAAAAAGGGAAAAGCATTTGGGACGTGGAAAACTAAACGTATATTCATCTTTCAAGGAGAAACCTCTTCCAAAAAGAGCCACAAGCAATATAGGGTAAACAAAGTACCAAGCGTGTAATCTTACTTCATAAATTAACTGTTGACTTTCTTTATGATTCAGAAGAAATTGCAATATTTGCCTAACAGCTAAAACATCCCCACAGTGGGATTGTGTTTTAATCCTCTCAAAGGAAATGGCAGACTGGGGAACGCGCAATAGAAAATCATGAGAGTGTGTGTTTGCACTTGGGGCAGAGCTGAGGGGCAAACACGGGGAGACGAGCCCGAACGTACACAGTTGTTCCTCTCAAGCATGATAGTAGTATTATTTACTTCAGGGCTTCAAATCACATCCTGTTGGGCACGTTTATGAAGACACTCTTAACGTGCTCGTCGGCAGGTATGTGCAAGTTAATGAAGCAGAGGTCCCCACTTCCTCCTGCTTCTAATGCTGAGATCATTTAATGATTCTCTTGCAACCTATTTATGGCAGCGCTTGGTGAACATAACAGAGGTTAATAAAGTAGAGGTCAACTCTTTATCACACCTGCCCAGCACTGTTTTCCCCTCTCATACACTATAACTCATAGAAGCATTTTCTCATTAATGATCTCCCCCATAGGGCCCATAGGGCGAGTAAGTATAAATGTACTGTGCAGAGTTTAATGCCTTGATTCCCGTAGGCATGTTTGCTTGATTGTCAAATTATTCTATATGCCATGGCTGGTATTTATTTCATGCTAATAGCCAGCATCTTACCGGAGGCTGGAAAAACAAGTGTAGCACGCACATTACACAGAAAAATGCCAAACACGGGCCAATCAGGGTGCATAAAAGCTGACAGAGCGAGACAATACACACTGGAGCCTTGAGTTGAGTCATATTATAAGGAGGAGGGAGTGTGTGTCACTGGCAGAAAGAGTATGTACAGGGTCGAAGAAATACATTTTGTCTGTGTGTGTGTGTGTGTGTGTGTGTGTGTGTGTGTGTGTGTGTGTGTGTGTGTGTGTGTGTGTGTGTGTGTGTGTGTGTGAGAGAGAGAGAGAGGTGTTGGGGTCTGGGGTCTGCCTGTGCATCAAAAGTGTGTAAACACATTATGCCTTGTCGAAAACTCATGATGTAATAACCGCTTATGATAATAACTGCCACTCTGCAAACATGCAGCACAGTAAAAGTGTGAGGCTTACAGTCTCGCATTGCCAGACCTTCCTCCACAGCGCTGCAGAGGAGGGTCTGGCTAGTCCACACAGCATTCTGGGATGGGAGAAAAACGTGCTCTGGTTAATTGGCATTTCTTTAAACCAATCACAATCAGCATGGGCGGCCCTAAGCTCCGCACGGTGCACTTGTTTTGGTGGAAAATGTGTACATTCAAAAGTAGTTTTAGTCGTGCAACAGGAAACTCCGATTGGACAGATAGTCTAGCTAGCTGTCTGGATTTACCCTGCAGAGATCTGAGGAGCAGTTAACCAGAGTCCTCACAAATCAGCCGGAGTTTAAAATGCCAACACAAAGGAAGCAGAAGGAAACAGAAATCTGCGGCACCGGAGCAATCGCAGAAGTAGAACGTCGTGGATATAGACTAGAGGCTTATGGTGTCAGTGGAGTCGACCTGTGGTGTTTAGGCTGAAGTCTAGACTTCTGCCTGTCTCCGTTCCTAATAACAGCTGTCATGTAACCCTTAAAAAAAAGATATGTTACATCCATCCATTTTCTCTACTCACACATCTTGCTGAGTTGCAAGGGGTTGGAGCTACAGCTTGGAGACATGGCTGCAATAATAATCACGATAAAAAAAGAAAAACCTCCCCTGCTGGCCTCCTACCTTCAAACACTACCTGCTGGGAGCTGCTGTGGACATACTATGTCCCTGTAGAGCAGTGTTGTAACGTAACAAAGTACAAATACTTTGCTACTGTACTTAAGTAGAATTTTCACATATCTGTACTTTACTTCGTTACTTATATTTCTGGAAACTTGAATAACTGAATAAAGTGAATACTTTTACTCCACTACATTTCCCCTCAGCATCTTAGTTACTTGTTACCTGCAACGTTGGAGTTAACGATTCCTTCTCACAATCAATCAAATTCAGTTTGTGTTTTCCTCTTTGTTGATGTCAGACGTGATGTTTAAGAAGGCGTGGAAACCCTGAATATTAGGCTTCACTATAAGAGAGCTACAATAAAGTTCATAATCAATTTTTTTTAACTTTTACTTTTAATACCAAAGTACATTTAATATCATAAAATTACTTTTGATACTTAAGTACAGTAAATATCAGATACTTTAAGACTTTTACTCAAGTGATATTCTAAAAGGTGACTTTAACTTCTACCAAAGTCATTTTCTGGTAAGATACTTGTACTTTTACTCAAGTATTGTTTGAGTATTTTATACAAGACTGCTGTAAAGTAAAAGAAGAACTAGAAAACAGAGCGTGGGTGGTGGGTATTTTTTTCACTTTTTGGTTAGGTTTGGGCACAAAAACAACTTGGGTTATGTTTAGGGAAAGATATTGCAGATAGACATATGCTATTTTCTCTGGAGTACAGTCTTGCAGAAACACAACGTGTAGTTGAGCTTTTGGAGCTGTGCATGTTTCAGGTAAAGCTTATTCTACTTCCAAACCTTTGTTTATAACCAGCATACTGCCTGCTGAGCACAAATGCTGTTTTTCCAGTCGCACAGTTGCACACATTCACAGCTGGATGCTACCAACCAGTCACTGGCCACTGAGCAGCTCCACTGGAACAGGTTTAGTACTCAGTGCTTTGCTTAAGAGCTCCTCAATGGTTGTGATGAGAAAGGGTGTCCTAAAAAACCAAACAGCTAATTTAAAGACCATGACATCATCCCCTGCTGGCTTCCCACCTGCAAACACTACCAGCTGTGTTGTTGCAATGCCTGCTGGGAGCTGTGTGTGTGTATATCCTCTAACAGTTTCAGGTGTATAAACCATGTTTGTGTGTGTGCATCTTTGCATACAGTTGAAACACACCGATTAATTTCATATAAACCTGTTATTACAACATAATCCTCAATTTGAATTCTTTTAATTTAGGCAATTCCTGTACTATGTGTGATTTATTTTGTAATGGGGCACATGCAATACTCTACTATATCAGGACCTGTGCAATATCTTCTCAATTAGTGGATGATCTCTATTTTTTTGTATTGTTGTCTTCTTATATATGTCGTCGTGTATTGTACTGTCTGTTACAATGTGAACGATTGATAATTAATGAATGTGTTTTAATGCAGCTGATGTCAGCACTTTTTGCCCAAGGCAAATTTCCCACGGGACAATACATTTTATTATATATTTATGTTGTGTTTTCATAAAAATGCATCCGAAATCATAAGTAGTAACCAACACAAAATGTAATAACTCAATAAATTACATGCATTTAGAGTTGCTGTTTGCATGTTTTTCTATGTGCACACGCACGGGGGGGGGGGGTTGTTGTCTGATGGTTCTGTTGCATTTTTCTGGGCCAGCCTCCCTCATCAAAGTGATTAAGCAATTACACTGATTGTGCCGATGCTCAGAAGAACCAGAGAAGGACCCTCGAGTATTGAGTGCTAAAGCTTTCTTCGAGATAACGGCTTAATTTGTGCCTAATCAAAATAAAGCCTGCTCTTTTAAATCTTCAACCTTCTTTCAGCATTTGAGAAGGTAAGAAGAAACCAACGGAGATGGGAACCCTGCAGGGGTCTTTTCCAACTTGAATATAATTGCAATGTATGGGTGTGTTATTATCAGGCAATGAGGCCTCTCTTTCCCTCCAAATGAAATAATTAACATTTCAGAACTGATAAAGATAGAAACCTTTAAGATGCTGCATATACCCGGCATGGATCCCCACTGGATATTATCAAAGAGTTTGGGAATTAAATCAACATGCCATGCGTCTGTCTGTGCCACGCACACACACACACACACACACACACACACACACACACACACACACACACACACACACACACACACACACACACAAATACCTCAGTCATCATTTTTTTCTCCATCAGCCCATTAAAAATAGCAGGTTTTCCTCCATGCTGACATTTCTTTACCCGTTTATTTCCCCAAGAAAGCCAGCCCCAGCAGCACGCATCTTTAGACACACTGGATTCAACATCAAAAATTAATCACAGCAGAACTCAGATCACAACCGTGACGGAGCAACATGAATTAGGCCTGCTGATGCATGTGGGTGCATGTGAGCGTAGGAACAGCATGGGGAGAACTGAGAGAGAAATAGAGGGAGGGAGGGAAGCAGGGAGGGAGGGAGAGTAAAAGAGGAACTCACCCCTGGAGGATATCTGAAGGAAGAGGCGGGGGTCTGCAGCGCGTATGGCCGCTGTGTACCGATCCTCTATCGCGGGCACCTGCGCTTTTTTCTCTGGCATGAGCCGGACCCTGAGCCGGCCCCCCTCTGCGCCGAGCCACCATTCCAGAATAGTTGTGAGGTCCATTTCCAGGGTGAGCACCGGGGCCTCCTCGTACACAGACAGCCCCCCGCATCCCGTCCGCACTATATCCTCTCCTATTTCCACCACAACTTGGTTTGATTTCCTGCTGGCTTTCGTCAAGCCCAATTTCAGAACTTTGGACAGCGGCCGCTTATGGAAGAAGGGGAGCTGTCCATCAGCAGACACGTTTCTCAGTGCAGAGTCCGTAGCAGACTTGGAGTCCACAAAAGTGGATATGGTTTTCTGCAAAGGTATGCAGTGCATTTTCAAATTTGCGCGCACCATGTAACATCCACTAAAAGTCTGGCAGTCGCCGTTCAGAGGTCTCTTTATGAACTCCGCCAGGTAATAGCGCAACAGAGAGGGGACCGCAAAATCCACAGCCAGGGTTTTCCTCTTGAGCCTGGAGTTTATGGTTTGGTTCGAGTCTCTTTTGCTCCCGGTTTCCCCGCTGGCACCGCCTCTGGTACCGCCGCCGCTGCCGTTGCTATTGATGTTGCTGAAGCCGGCGGTGGCGAGATCCATCCCCGCTGTGGCCCTTGGCGAGGCGCACTGCAGCTCAGCGAAAAATGCCGCAGAACAAACAAGCGAAAGCAATATCCTGGTGTTCATGGTTAAATAATTCGAGGATTTCGTTGAGGAGAAGCACCCTTAGTCCCACCGTTCGCCGCTTCCTCTCTGCTCTTGTCACTTACGCAGCGCAAGATCATAAAGTGCGAATCGATGATCCTGCGGGTCCTGCGCCTCTTCTCCGGTGCGCACCCGTGGCAAGACGAATGGAACTGGGTTTTACATCTGTGTGCCACTGACTGTTGCTGTCCTCCCTTCTTCAAAAGGGAAAAAGTGCCATCCCCCCCTCCCCCCCTCTGTTCCCCACACACGGACACACGCAGACGGACACACACTCGCACCTTTGAAAGACAATGCTTTTTCTCGCCGGTGCAAACCAAGCGAGTCGCTCTCCGGGACGCTGATTGATATGCCGGTCGGGTCCGCTCCGGTGGCTTTCAAAGACTCCCTGTCTCTTGGCACAGTTGTGACGGCGGTACAAGTGGTCTCTCTGTCAGCAGCGGGATGCAGCGACGCTCTCTCTCCCTTCACAACTAAATCATGAATTCACAGCGAGTTTGGAGAAGCCGAGCATCAATTAAAGTTTCAAATATAATCATATCTTGCAGTCTTGGCTAATTGAAGAGCCCGGCGGTAGCCTCTCAGGTTAATTGTCTGCCGAGGATTTCGGTGCTCAGTTGGTCAGAACTGGCAGCTCCGGTCGCCTCTGTCATACCAGCACATGCGGTGCAGTCATTCACACTTCCATTAGACGCCAATATAAGCCCTTTCCTCTGAACACTACTCCCTTGCGAAAAAGAAGTCAGCCGTCAGCGCAGGAGCCTCCGCCGTTATGAACGCGTCTGAAGCGCCCTCAGCGCAGCCGTAATGGTGCCTGGCTGTGTCTTTATTGAAATTACAAATGCCAGGAGCTATACAGCTACAGCTCCACAGTTTGTCTCTCGTGATTTGTCAATGAATCACCGAGCTTTTGTGAGTCCGGAAATTGGATTGGATTAGTCGCACTCTCCCGGTTGTATGTAAATCAAATAGGGCGGGAGGGAGGCCGTTTGGCTGTGTTATATCTAATGTGCAGAGGCCAATCTGTCCTTAAAACATCAGGGAGCGCTCTTGACAGTTCATTTAGCGCACAGACTACCTCCTTAATTGGGAATCAAGGGGTCAGTGTTTGGGGCAGGGAGGGGGGAAAAGTACCAGGAAATTGGTGTGGCAATACCATGATAATGGTCAGTGATTTCATCAATTTTGAAATGTGCTTCTTCCATTCCAGTTTTATCGATCCTGTGGTGTATATATACAGTATGGCCTTCATGTTTTTTGTACCGTATCAAGAAAGTGGTTACAGATGACTTGACCAATACACAACTACGGTGTCTTTGTTAATGTATAATTATGAAAATGTGTGTTTCAGTAACATTCATTCACTCATGGCGGGCTGCTGACAGTTTTTAACGCCAAAGCAATCCTTGTCCTCATGTTATCTGACACAAAAATGAGTTTCACGTGATGAGACTTACAGATTTTACAGTTATGAAGAGGATTCACTGTCAGCAGATGTTCTGAGATAGGGTATCCAAATCAGCAGAGAAAAAGTTGGATCGCTGGCATTGCAACCCAATGTCACCATCAACTTTGTTTTACACAAATTTACATAAAAATGAGACATGTACATGATCCTAACAGCCACACAGCCACCTGTGTGACCAAGCTAGGCCCCGGTTGGAGAATTCTGATCAAGTTAGAGTCCATAAGTGATGAAGTGACATACTAAATAAATCTCTTTTTTTAAATACTCCAACAATGAAAAAGATAAACAAAATATCGGTTTCACCATGTTGGCTGTCACTGCACTTGCTTCTTTCTCCATTTATCACAAACAAACTGATGCTGCTTTTGTAAATGTTAAAGTGCTCCTCACAACACTGTAGATATGCAGTATTACTATGTGATGTAATACCATATTCATTGTTATGGCTATTTTTGCTGCTTACAGCATCCACAGCCTGCTGATTGCAACAACATCAGTTCTTGTTTAAGCCGGAATAAATATACAGGTGATTGTGTTTAATTATTAACACAAATAACTTAATTGTTGTAGCTCTGGACAATACGAGCCCCTTCTTTCTCACTAATCAAGCATCAGTTATTGCAGTTTTGTTAAAAATATAATACCTATACTGCTTTCTTCTTTCCTGACTGAGAAACAACCTGTTCTGCTTTTTTAGGGGTTAATTGAGATGCACGGGTAGTAAGGGGGATTATTAATATATTTATCATTGATTGATCACTGCTCTGTGCCTGCATAATTAGTTTCCAATAATGGAACTGTCCTCCGCAGAAGCTATTCTTCGTCTCTATTCTTCGTCTCTATTCTTCGTCTCGGCTTACTTCCTTAATTTGCAATCTATATGGCCATGATTGGACAAGGCAGTATTGGTTTATTTGTGATAGGGTTATACAGTATATACATACAAGTGCATTTGTGTTCAACAGTGCGGAAATGCTTGAAATTCAAGGTTTGTTATGGTATCATCATCATCAATTCCTTGTCTAGTTTTCTCCATTTCACCCCTGACGCACAAGTCTGTCCCTCATGCAAATTCACACTGATGGTGTTAGATGAAAAACAGCCCAACAGAGGAGTACGATCTCCACTCAGTTTGCATCTTCTGCCTCAACCTGTGTTGGAACAGCAGCAGAGAGCAGACAATCCGACCCAGCAGCACATCAGTGAAATACTTTTTCTTTATTCATCATTCATTCTACGCAATAACTGAACACATTATTCAGGACAAGTTGTTTTATTCATAGTTGGGGAAGGTAAGAAATCATAAATGGTGTGGGAGGGACTGAATAAGGCCGGTATGGAGCAGCAGAAGGACACAGACACTCTGAACACCATTCAGTATCTAATCTGCAATGCTGTACTCACAAGTTATGAGCTGCATTTCTGTGCATGATATTGTACTTCAATAACGGAGATTCTAGTAGGTAATTACTGGTGAGCCTGTGGCGACCAGAGTTTTCAGCTAGTGTGTGGCTATTGCAGATTTGAGTATTTGGCTGCAGAGGCAAATAAACTGTGGAAATGGTATAACCATTCACTGAAACAAGACATTATCTGGCGTTATTATTAATAGATTAAACACATCGGTTATGTTGTCCAAATTGATTTTTAACTAGCAAAACCCAAAGTAAAGCATTATAGCTCAAGTTCCATTTTTCACACTAAATTGATTTTGATGAAGGGATATTTATGTGCATGATTGTGACCCAGATTAATTCATTTACAGCACTGCAGGCTAAAGAGAAAGAGACGGCTGGGGCATGTATGGGCTGAGATGAACGGCACTTTGTTAACAGATATTGCTGTATTCTTGGTAATAGGCATGCACTTTGAAAGCCATTTACCAGACCGCCAAGGCCAACTTAATTACTTTCTGATTGATCACTCATTTCCACTTTTCAGTCCTTATGCAGTAAAATGAAACAAAGCCTGGATATCCATTACCCACAACGCTGCTAGCTTCAAGCACACTTACCAGCTATTGTGTCCATTTCATCTGAAGCATCGTTGGTATCCAGCTCACAGGTCAGTACACGGAAAAAGGTTAGTGGGGAAGTGGAAGTGTGATAAATTACAGACAGATAAGTTCTTACAAAGACCCGTCCCCCCTCGAGCACCACTTTTCATGGCGGGTGGTAAACCTCATAAATCAGCAGCTGAGTCCCCACAACTAGCCACCCTTTCAGCCAGCATCATTGTACTTTATGGCCTGGTCCATCCAACAGCGTTGTCGCTGCAGAAGCAGAGATGGATGTTTTGTCACACAGAAAAAAAGGAATCCCAGAGCGTTATTCCAGAGTTGTCAATCTGCCTCTGTTCCTCCTTTCTCACAGCTTCACAGCCATTTTTATCTTTTGTCTGCTTTTGCTTTCGTGCATGCACAACAGGCGTCTGCAGTGATTGAGGAAGGAGCTGCTGAGTCTCATGTGCCAGAGCCATGCATTTTACAACGCTGAGGCAACAGTCCCGCTTCCTTTAGCATTCCAACCTCATGACATTTCTCTCTTAGTTCCATAAATCAAATCCCCCGGACCTGCCGAGTTGAAGAAAAGAAATAAGGCTTTTGAAGAAAATAGAAAAAAAGAAGAAGCTTTTGCACAGAAAGTGTTCAAGATTGGGAGAGTTTCCTGTTGACAGATGTAATAAGAGTTTATTTTATTTATTTTTTTTGGGGGGGGGGGTCATCTCTTAACGTTGCACGTTCACAGGTGCAAGGGGGTAAACTTTTGATAAGTGGCAATTCCCTGGGTAGTGGAGTTGAAAAATGTCAGCCTCTTAGCTCCGGTCCACTGAGCCTTCTGCATGACCAGCACTCACATTAATCATTCTACCACAAGGGTTGAGCCTGACTCGAGCCAGGTAGTTAGCATGTCACTAGCAATGCTGATTTAGAGAGGCGCTTCCCAAAAGTGGAACTCTTTGTTTGATTCATTCAACAAAAAAAAAAACAACATTTTAGAACAATGTTAATTAGAGTAATGGCAAACATGACTACCTGGCCTCTTTTAGCCCCACAGTGTGAACAGTTTGCCAAATGTCAGATTATAACTTCCACGATTCCAGGACATTTAATTCAGACAGCTCTGAAAGTGGCTACAGTTAGTTAGACTAATGACAGACATTAGTCTTTATAAAGGTTGACTTTGTGTGCCAGCTTCTCCTCAGCAAGGTGTGAAAAGGTGCCATCGATGTTTAGATTTGAGCGAAGTGGAAAATCCATAAAAAAGGTTGCAGGAATACATGTGGCGCAGGGTGGGCGAAATTGTGTTTTCATTGGGGTCCTTTTGACCTAACAAGTCTTGCACAGTGTGCTCATGTTTGCCAAACGGCCACTGTCTAAAACAACTTTTGAACATACAAGTTCCACCAAAACAAGTTCCTTCCCAAAGGTTATTTGGCAGCAGCTCTGTGTGATTGTGATTGGTTTAAAGAAATGCCAATAAACCAGAGCATGTTTTTCTCCCATCCCGGAATGCTGTGTGGACTAGCCAGACCCTCCTCCTCCTCTGTGAAGAAAGGTCTGACGAAGAGAGACTAGATGAATGTAAGTCCAATTCACTCCATTCACTAGCTTTTAGCTCTGTGTTGGGTCTCCACTAACTCCTGAGGGGAAATATATGGTTCTTTAGCTGCTAAACGCTCCACTATGTTCACCAGCTAGTCTTTAACTGTGTTGGTTTCCCCGTATAGTGGGCGTGAGCTTTTATGCTAAACACAGCTGCCTGCTGTGACTGGAAGCGAGGTAGGTAAGAATCATTTGCTCCCTTGTCAATGTAAGTATATTGATTAGTTGAATTAAATAAAAAAATGATTTAACATTCCCCTCCCCAGAAGTTTAGTCCTGGCAGTGGGGAGAAGGCTTTGTCACTGCACTTAGACCGTCATGTAACTTGGGAAATAAAATTGACAGAAAATATGAATAAGAAAAAGACGTCAACGCCACAAGGAACATACACACATAGAACATCATACATACGCCACACACACACACACACACACACACACACACGCATATACTGTATGTGCTTGAAATGTGCTTAAATTTACATGCTAAGTGATAGTAATAGTTAAAATAATATAAAAAGGTAATAAAAGACACTTGTTGCCAATAGTAGAACCACATATAATCAAAACAAATAATAAAAAAAATCAAGTTTTGATAGAGGATGGAATTAATTACATTTTTACCAGTTTAGCCCGCAATTCTGCAACAGCATTCTAAACCATTGGCCTAAACGGCAACGTGTGTTGGGTCCTTGAGAATCTGCTGTGCCTCCCTGAGCACAGACTTTTCATGTAAAGGCTGAAGATAGTAATTTTTCTTTATGATCTTCATGGCCATTTGAGTAAGAATTTAAGCCTTCTCAAAAAATATATTCTCTGTTGTAGCCTTGAACAAAAAGTTTCAACATGTACATGCCATGTGAGTGGAAACTAAGATATATATATATATATATATATATATATATATATATATATATATATATATATATATATATATAAAGAAACCTGATTAATAGGTACATTGTGAATGATTGTTGGACTAACAAAATCATTTTAAACAATGTGGACACATTTTATGTGGTTTCTGGTCAAAATGTACTAACGAGGTTTGGAGGGTGCAGTGGGAGACTTTCGAACGTATATTTCTTATATCAGTTTTTTAAAAAAACGGAGCCTTAACTGGCCAGGTAAACCAGGCAGGTTCAAATGAGCACTATCCAGTTACTTATGGGAGGCGTGGGATTCATTATTCTTGGGGGTTATCCCAAACTATGGACAGAAAGTTGGGATATCTGAACCTCTGCTGCATCAATTTTAACCTTCTCTTTTTTAATCACTGCAAAAAGTGTAATACTGAATTGCTGGAGTAACATCATACTTCCATCTAATACTGCAGGGTGGCTGGTGACCCATGCCCACAGAAATGCATTTAATCAAATACGTTACGGATCACTTCATTTAAATATCTGAAATGCTTAATCATAAGTTTGGTGCAGTTGCTATACTTTCCCTACAACACAATTCCATTAATCTCATCATTGCAAATTGCGAGATTATTCTCTAAATTGACTGCGAATAATATGGTTGAGTTTTTTTAAATTTCAGCTTCATTCTCAATTCTTTACACAAACCATCTCTCCCTTTAGGCTCAGAGAGAGGGTAAGAAGCTGGAATATGTTTGCCTTATCACTTTATCCTGTTGGCTGGCCACCTCATAATGAATTCATTGCCTTTGTTCCACTACTTTCAGGCTTTATCGAAAATGTTTAAAAATTGACAAGCTGACCACTGCCATAGAAATCCATCTTTCCCTGAAAATGAATTTATACAACAAGAGGCCTCCAAAATAATGAAAAGGATGTAGGTTAAAAAGGGAAGCAGCCCAGGCACTCTGAGGTTCTTATAAAACGCATGCACGCGTGCACGCACCCGATTATTGTCAGGCGTGTGATTAGATCTCTAAGGTTTTATATGCTTAAAGTTTCCAAATGCAGCTTTCTTCGTGTCAAGGCTTATCCCTCCATCTAAAAAAACAGTTTTTTTCAAAGGCTTGCTGGCATTTCCTATATTCTCATATCAATAAGTACAGTCCTTTCTTTGTACGCTGGATCGCGTTTAGCTCGAGGATCATTCATCACCCGTCTGGAAACACACTGCTGATCCAAGGCAGTGCACGCCTGGAGCTCACCTGAGATCCTCTGTGCTATCACAAGACAAGTGTTTCCTTTACCCACCCTCATCCTGCATAAATGAATATGCAGGAAAAAAGACCTATCCTAATGATTCATTATATCAGTATCAGATTCAGTCAATGCATCAGTCATCCAGGCCGATCAAGGTAGCTTGAGTAGACTCTGGGATTTTGACTGATCATTCAATCACAGTTATGGATTAGACGGATGGGCAAAGAAATCACTGTTAGAGCTCTCCTCAATTAGTTAACCATCGACCTGCCAGGGCCTAATGGGCCATTGGCGTTCAGCTTCTGCACCACATCTGATGAATTCCCACTCTGGAATCTGAGATGGGGCAATTGGGCGACTGGATGGCGAGCACCAATTCAATCTCCTTCACGGATCAAGCTTCTCAGGGAAAGGATGGGACAGTAAAGGACACCATCGGGACCGCCGGCCGATTTTTCACTGGCCCCTTGTCAATATGATCCGGCACAGGGCTGCAGGACGTCAGGGTTGACAATTATATATTAGCTGAACGGAACATGATAGAGAGCACGCCCAGCATTTGACTCTATGACATGCATCACGGGGGAGAGGTTAGAGGTGAATTTATAATGAATATTCCGGTGTCAGCGAAGTGGTGGGAGGCTCAGTATGGAGAATGGATACAGTAGGGAGGAGGTGAGCAGAAGGAAATATCTGCACATTTGTTATGCCTTTGGGAAGAGCAAATGTTATATCAATGACTCAAGTTGTAAGAAAAAGAAAATCTCAGAACAGGGGTGGCATTTGGGGTGCAGTATGAGGAGGAGCGAGTGCCAAAAATAGACTGCAGCAACGCTACTCCACTGTCTATCTTCAATGCACGGTCTTCTTTCTTTTCTTGGGAGAAGCATCAGTTTATTTTCCCTCTTCCTTCTTTCCGTCTCATCCCTGTTTCCTGGTAACAGACGTGTGTGTGCGATGTGCCCCCGTTCGTCCATAGGAATATAAATCACAGCATTTGTTTAGTATTCATATCTGAGAGTTTTCATTACTCCCTCCTCCCAAAAGACAACTGAAAAAGCATAGCTGAAAGAATGTATCGCCAATAAGCAAATGCAGTTACAGTTACTGTCATGCAGAAAAAGGGACAGGCAGGCCGGTGTGGGAGTAACAGCATGTATTGACCATCAAGAGCTGGCAGAAAAGAGATTGCCCTCATTTCACTATCTTGTTTTCTCCAAATTGCTGCTAGTAAAAGCAGATGCGGCCCCCAAATCAACTGGCCCTGAGTCCCAATGTGTCAATTTCTTATAGGTTTGTTTATTGCCATCTTGGCTGCTATAAGACTATCTCTGCCTCTGTCCTGAGCCTGCTACATCCTGCTACAATACAACATGTATTCGGCTTACTGTTCAAACTCTGACCTGCATGCAGGAGCTTTGCACAGATGAGCACAAAATGTTGACAATATTACTTTTTCTCTCATTTATTTGGAAGTCTTTTGAGAAAATATGAAAAAGATATGTACTACTACTAATTATCTATTAATGTTAAACTGCCTGCTTGGGTATCTGTAAACCAAAATAGTATCAGTGCTTTAAAACAAGTCACAGTCCGTAGATTCTAATCAGAGAATAAACTGTTGCAGTCAGGCACAGCTGCAGGAATTCTAATTAAAAGCCATTATAATGTGCTTCTGCGTGAAGTCTGGACGAGGGATTGTTCTGACAGGGAAAACCTTTTCTTCAGTCTTGCCTGAAGCCGACCACCTGGCTGGCATTTAGCATTACTTGTCAGTACTTTCACTTGTGTGTTCATATATGTGTGTGTGTGTGTGTGTGTGTGTGTGTGTGTGTGTGTGTGTGTGTGTGTGTGTGTGTGTGTGTGTGTGTGTGTGTGTGTGTGTGTGTGTGTGTGTGTGTCTGCAAAAATGTCCTATGCTATGTCCTATTTCTGTGGTAAATCTTATATACCCAAATTAGCAAATTGGCAATGAATCACAGGACTACTTGCATTTGCCAAAAGTGATGAACCCACAGAGAATTACCACTCGACTCCGCAATTCCTTCCAGTTCTACACAGCTTCATTGACGGCCCGGCCCTTTTGGCATTTGATCCATTTCCTGTTTTGTCTCTTTGCTTCCAGTTGCTACTGCTGGCTTTTACTACTGTAGTTAATACAAGTAAAAAGTCACAGCCCTGTTCAGTTCACAGGGCCTGCTCTACGAGATTGAAAAGACGATCTTTGGTGCCAAGTTACATTCGGTGTAGTATACAACAAGCTTAACTAGCTTACTCTGTGTTGTTTTGTAGCAGCAGATCAATGTTTCTATCCTGAAAAGTATAACGACCTCTGATGCCAGCACTACCCAGAGAAAAGCTGGTGAAGAAAGTGGAGCATTTAGCAGATATTCCCCTCAGGCGTTGTTGGAGATATTGGACCCATATGGTGGCCAGAGAGATCACTCTTAATAACCATCCCTGCTGGATGTGTAACTAGGCAACAGTTTTTCTGGTTTACGATATTAACTGAAAATGTGATAATATGTCAGTGGTGTGTTCAAACTGCTGCCCTGTGGGGCCAAAGAATCATTTATTAAGGCTTTCAGGATTTAAAAAGGTTCAGGATCAAGTTACTTTATTTGTACCAGTAGGTAGATTTGTTTTGCAGCAATAATAGTTAGAGTTAAAAAAATACTCAAGGTTCCACTGATCAGGACAAAACAGAGAGAGAGATAGAGAAATAAAACACATTCAAATAAATATTCTCTCAAAATCAAAATAAAAGCAGGTTAAAAAACTATAAATAAATATAAATAAAAACTATAAATAAATATAAATAAATAAACTAAATATATAGAATATATATCACAGAATATGATGTTAATTTTTGACTTTGTAAACAGCAGCTATAAAACAATCTCAACATGCCTAACCTATGCCCAAATGGCAGCAAATCAGAAACACTAATTTTTGTATACAGTCATTTGTAGCAGTTTTGGAAGGCTCAAGTGATTGCTCTGATCAGGCTCATTTCAGAAAGCAATAAAAGACAACCTATTAACAAGCAACACAAAACATAACAGCAAAGAAAACGCATAAAACAAAGATGTCAAGACGCCATCCCATTCCCTCCGTAGGTTACAAGATGCTGCACTACGGTGCCTACCGAGTGTGCACATGCAAATTCATACACATGCACATACATAGGCTACATAAGTATCCATAACCTTTCTCAAAAAGGTATGAAAATATTGTCCTGCCTCTTTAGAGACAATTTCAACATGTTCTGCCTGCGCCCCATGCTTTCTGGCACCATGTTGTTTGGCTGCCATTTGGTCTGAATAAATAACATCCAACCACAAAAATACCCAATGTCTGTCTTCAGCAGACAGAAAGCAGGGTTTTGCTGCTGGCAGGCCTGTAAGATACACTCTTCATGAAACCATAATAAAATTAAGCAGACAGTGTATTTTGTTGTTTAGGTTGGATGACTTGTGATCAGAAAAAAAAGCTCAGCAGCAGTTACATCATAAGACACTTATGAAACTACTGAAACTACTGCGCAGAAGTAGAAACAACAATGATAGGTCAAGGTTTTCCATTAGAAGTGTGTAGTATTAATCCATCCATTCATCCATCTTTTTTCTATCATATAGTATCCTGTGCAGATATAGGCCGACACACTGTGGTCGCCAGCCTTTCACAGGGTCATCATTTACAGTATAGAACGACAAGCATGCACCCTCAGTCACACCTAGAACGTGCTTACTGCATCACGGATCGGCCAACAGTAAATTGATCAATTGTCCAACATAATTGAATATACTTTAAATGAAAAAAAAAAGAATAAATAAAGATGATGTACTGTACATCATGAAAATATACACAAAATGTTAAATACATCAGATGCTGTATTAAAGACAATGAAATACAATTAATGCATAATGCAGTATATGCAGCATACAGAATAGCAGGGGAATAAGAAACAGTGACTCAGACCGCACTGGATCTTCCCTCCTATCTGAGTCAAGAACAAAGCGTGGACTATCGCCACTTCACTTTGTGAATTAGTTTTTCTGATGTTTGATCTCTTGACAGTGAAGCGAGAGGGATAAAATGCAACAGAGGTCCAAGGCCAGATTCAAGGGCATTGTGCTTACATGGCGTATATATCTCTACCCTGGACACACCGCTCTCATCCCAACACTCCACCCACCCTCACACCCACACACATCCTGAGAAAAATTGCCTCATAAAACTGCCAACAACACGTACCACAACTAAACTGCAGTACTCATACCGTTTGTGAGCTTCACTAAAGATGCACCCTAGCTGGGTTTACTAATTACCCTCATTTCCTCGCCTGCCCTTCCAATCCTTTTTCCTCCCTTCGTGTCCTCAAATCACCTCGCCCAGTCAACCTAATGAAGCTATCCAGTTGGGCGATAAAGTGGTTAAAATGTCCTGCGCTCCTTTTTAGCTCTTGTATAGCAGACACACACATCAGGAGGGGAGTGAATGGGGAAACGATACCCTCCTCAACCCTCCCCTGCTGTCTCCTCTCCTTTGTGGACTTGGAAGTCGCTGACAGAAGTAAATCACTAGGGGGCTTTAAATGAGCCGATTAATCCCCATGCTAATAATCACTCCATTAAGAATGGTGGCGCAATGATTAAAGCTCTTGGAAGTCACTCTGCATCGTGTTGTACCATGCTGGGTTTCAGCTTAGAAAAAACACCCATGGGAGCATGTGTTTAAATATACATTGAAGGACTGACTATTTCATAAGAAATAGGAGTTTTTACCTAGGAAGCAAAAGTAAAACTGCAGAGAATATGATGGCCTTTTTTCCCCCGACATAAAAAGTAAGTAAGGAGATTTTGTTCCTTGTATTTCTTGGTTGTGCGACAAGTTTTTAACCCAGAGGGAGCGGATTCATCTTTGTTGGCAGTGATATACCTCTCAATGATATTCATTTGCCTGAGGGTTTGTTTCATAATCTTGTTTACTTGTGTTCCCCTCTCAGCACCCCATCTTTCTCCCACTAATGTGACTCATAGTTTTATTTGTTCCGTGTTACTCTCAGTCTGCCTCTCTCTGTGCGCCTGTCCCACCACTGTCATACTCACTTTGTCTAGCCCAGCATTGAAAATCAGCTCATTCATGCAGTCAGGTTTTATTTCCTTTAATACTTGCTAAAACCAAGTCAAGGAGGGTCAGAGCTACTCATAATATTGCATTTATTCCTGTTCCTTCCCCATTAATTCTGCTGTTCAGTTGTGGTCCACTTCTTCTAAAGCTGTCTGACACAACAATGTTCATGTGGAGAACTGAAAGAGGTTACAGACAATACAGTCCATTAGAGGGTCTTATACAATTGTCATCATTTAATTATATTTACATGCTACTTTGCAAAGTGATGGCAGAGCATCTGGCAGACATCTCGCCTTTGACAATCATCACAAACCGCAAACGTGGAAAGTTGCCACCGCAAGTAGCGCTCGGCCCTACTGCAGCGCTGCCACATTGTTGGAATAAATCCAACACATAGAAGCGGAGCAGACTAGGCGGTGGCTGGTGCCTCTCGCCATAAGTTGTAGATTTATTCGGGCTTCAAATCTCTAATAGTGACGTAGAGCATGTCCTTGGATGCACATTAAGTTCCAGTGAATTATTAATGGTTTGCTAATAAATATGTTCACCTCTTCCCTTAAAACGGTCTTGTTTATTAGGCTTGAGTGAGGGCAGATGGGGATGGGGGTAAAGAGTTAGCCAGCATAAATGGAGTTTATCCAGCGGTAGTTAGGAGTTCACACAGGTCAAGTGGACTGTGCTTAATGGAGCATCGAGGCTCTGACACTGTTTGTAATTTACAGTGGTGGGAGAAGTACTTGCATTATTTAATTAAAGGAGCACCCAACAGATTTTACACTGAGTCGACTTGTCTTGAGAACTGCCTATAAAATGTCTTCTGTGGCTCTAGAGGAGGAGGTATTAACCCTGATGATGTCATCGAGGTTATCTCGGCTTGATCTTTAGACTTTTGGGGCCCTATTTTAACCATCCAAGCGCACGGCGTGAAGCGCCTGGCGCAGGTGCGTTTAGGGCGTGTACGAATCCACTTTTGCTTGTTTGATGGGGGAAAAAATGGTCCGTGTGCCGGGCGCATGGTTCAAAAGAGTTGTACTTAGTGTCTTCATTAATTCATAGGTGTGTTTTGGGCGTAACATGTAATAAACCAATCAGAGAGTCATCTCCCATTCCCTTTAAAAGTCAGGCGCGTTTGTATCTTGGAGCATTGCCATTATGATGGCGGATTTGCACCGTAATATTTTTATTTTTAACCTTTTGCATATTTGTGTGCTGCTGCGCGTCCCTGTGTGTGTAACAAGCAGTGTGCGAGTGCTGTGTATAAGCCTGGGCACATTTTGCTAATTTGCTGTTAAAATAACAATGAAATGCTGCGATATTGACTTTTGACCAGGTTTTTGTTGGTCAATGGTGCCATCACTTCCCGCTGCCTCAAGATAGCAATACACCCAGAATGCACCTGAACACACCTCCATGTAAGACCAGCACGGCCATGGGCGCACAGATGGGCGCAGGTGCATTTGCTATTAAAACGACGTGGGCACTAGCACTTATGTCGGGCTTTGGGCAGCACTGCGCTGGGTGCAAGATAGGGCCCCAGGTCTTTAACAGAAAGCCTGCATTACAAACTGGGTCCACCTGCAGGCTGCTGCCAAACACAAACACACCTCTCCTGTACAGCTCTATTATTTTTTTTATCTTTAATGTCCATGAAATGTCCTTTTCTTATTCTCTGATCCTCCGTAATAGCGTTGCCGGAAATGGTGAATGATTAGCTACACATAGAAAGACAGCGGGAGATTGTTATTAACAATGTATCCTGACATGCGCTGCTAACATGAACGCACATCGCTAAGACTGGGCGTAGATAAGACAAGGCTTAAGTTTGGTTAATGCAACCAATGCAAAGTCCATTATGAAGATCACAGTGGCGGTTCTAGGGGGGCAAGGGTGGCCAGTGCACCTCTGATATTTACCCCCCTTTGGCCCCCCTTCCTGTGTCAAATATTTCCATACATTTGTAACCTCACCTTTATCCCTAAAGAGGGGATATTATTCATGTGCAGTGGTAAATAAAATGTAGGTTAACACTTAATCAGTATCCTTGTGTTTATTGTTATATGTGTATTGTTAATCTTTTGTAGAACCAAACCTATGGATGGATGGTGGTATGTAACACTGCTTAATATATTTGGTACCCCTAAATCTCATGTGGCCCCAGCCTGGCACCTCCATTTGAAATGGTCTTGAACCGCCACTGGAAGACCAGTCTTAACTAAGACCCACTAAGCAGTTAGGACAAGACTTAGACTAGTTGGAGCAACTGGCTTCTGGACTGATTAAAATAGAAGCGTAGCCTCTCTGTTCCAGAAAAATGGAAAGTACAAGTACTTCACCCTGTACTTAAATACAGTACTTGAATATGACTAAATATGGGAAGCTCTTATTTAATGTCCATATGCAAAACATGTATCTGCCAGCTTTACTTTCATAAGTAATGATTCTGTTCACAAATATCTGTCTGTGTTCTCTTGTGTACAGAGAATGCAGAAATATTGTGACTTACTTATCCTACTTCTGAAGCAATTACCAGAAGCCCAGCTAATTTAAATGGATTTAATATTTAATAATGTTTTTTAACAACGCCGAATGCCACTTGTCAGTTTGATTCATTTCTTAAATAGAGACAAAGCAGAAGCGTGCCCTTCTGCACGCAGCACAGGAATTTATGTCATATATATTTTCCTGTGTTGAAAGTGGGCGTCATACATTCAGAACATTAAGCTGTCCTTTGCATCAATGGAAAAACTAAAACTTAGAACTGTTAAATATTCCCAATTAAAATGGTTCCATTGAACAAAACTGCAACCCAGCAATTGAATTATGAATGTATAAAAGCTTTTGCAGTCACGGTGACATACATTTCCTTCCCATACACTCAGACATTGTAAATGCTATACCTCTACATGTCCTCCATCCGTAAGGCATACAGTATGACCGTCATACTTTGTTTATCAGATTGTATTTTTTTCTATAATGCAAGACCACTCTTCCTCTTAACCTCATCACAAAGGCTTTGGAATCCTTGCAGAATAATACATCGGCTCACAGCTTTTCCAGCAATAACAAAAAAAAGGAATCAAACCATTCTGATCTTTTGCTTTCTATTGTTTATGTAAATGCTTCAATGCAATAGTGTTATTCATCTGCAGTCAGCTTTAAAGTCATTTGGTAAGCTTGTATGTCTTTCTCATGAGATCAATTTCTTAAGGAAAGAATGAATGAGTGTCTAGACTTCATTTGACCCCGTCTCCTTCCTGCTGTCCTCTGACTTCCTCTCAGTGGCTGCTTTCCAGGGCTAAAGAGGTTTTATGGCTGGACAGAAAGGAGAGCTTTTCATGTTAACGGATGCTGATGGAGGTCGACAGCAACAATGTCATTAATGCACAATGAAGTCAGATTGCAGTGGGCCGTTTTCACTGGATACAGTAACTCACTTGGCTGTAAAGCTTTTTGTTGTTCCCTCAGGAGCCTCCACTTAAGCTTTTACCAGAGTTGTATTACACCGCCGTGTTCCTACAAACAGACTTTGCATTGCAAGAGCAAGACCTGCAGACTTTACAAGGCTGCAGCGCTGACTGTGCACTTCTCCCCTGGGATTTAAGGGTTTTAAACTATAGCGCAGTCACATTCAAGTGCGATCCCTCCTTAGCCCCTCTAACAGCACAGCTGCCTCTGATTCCACATCACGTTCCCCCCAAGGGGCGACTGTAAACAAGCCTTCGGCGTCATTCCACCCAACACAAGCTTCAAGACAGAGAGGAAGACAGACTCTAGACAGACCGCGTTCTCCGCCGGGGAAAAAGTAACAAAGCAGAGACCCAAGAAGAACATCACCAACAGCATCCCTTCAGAAGCCTTTTGTGCACAGATAAGAGGTTTTTATGCACAGGGTTGACACACGCATGGAATCTACACAGAGGCTATGAAGGCATGTCCCTTGCAGTTTGAAGATGCAATGGAAAACAGAAGACTTGTTTGATCCAATTTATTTAACATCCCCAGTTTGAAGACAGTCTCTCACATGTTTGCATAAGAGTATGTGATAAAAGTGTCAAGCCATCCTATTCCCACAGAATGTGTATAGAAATGTAAGAAGAATGGAATAAAGTCAGGTGCCACACCAGAATTCCTTCAAATCTGCCAAAAAAAAAAGCTTCTTACCCAAAGTTTTCACTTAAACTCAAGAATTTCAGCTTTCGAGAGATGATGATGGACCTGTACTTTTGGGAGAATTTTGACTTAATCCATGTAATCTCAGTCTCTCTCTCACTCACATAAACTCCTTTCAACACCGGTCCATTCAGACCACTCTGCCCAAGCCACATCCACTTTCTCTCCATTACTTGCTCTAAATCTTGTATTTTATAAAGTGTGAGACACTCTAAAAGCTAAGCTCTGCTGTTCCTTCAAGAAGTTCAGAGAGCCTTTTTGGCACGTTCTTAGTTTTTTCCTTCCATTTTTCCAATCACAAAATTGGGCTATTTTTCCTATTTACATTGACATATTGCTGTGATTGTTTCAAATGTGATATGTTTTAATATCAACAAATCATTACCACATAAAAATTGGGACAAAATCTCATATTCGGCCTTTGAGACTTAAAACAGTGAGATAATTACACCGGTTTGTGGTGCAATTTCTCTTATGTCTGGATTGCCAATGATACCCAAAATCTTGAAACACGAGTATTAAGACAATGACACTTGATTCTACAGAAGTAATGAAACTACTTTACACCGAAAAGAGCTTAAGTTACTTCAGTCTGCACTTGTTTTAAGTACACAGACTCAACAAAACAAGTGCAGACTGAAATAACTGGTATCTCAATTTCTGTTTTACTACCCAAGTCATGCCTACGTAATGTTTTTCAGTCTGACAAATTTGAAAGCTTTGAAACGTGAGGTGGGCAAATTGGTCTTAAAGATGCAGAATTGCAAACTATCAATGCTACTGGTTAAGTTTATTTGTGATTTCTTAGACTGCTTCTGGTTTACACATTGCGCTGCCACGCATGGACTCATATCTTATTCTATTACATTCGGGGCAAATTACTCAAATAAATGATTGTAGAAACATAACCAGTGCTGATGCTTTCTTTCAGGTGAAATACATGATACAAATGAACATCCTATCAGGCTCTGTGACACGTATAAAAAGGATGAGCAGACCCACCTGACCTCAATTTCCCATCAAGATGCAACCACAAAGAGTCGTTGAATGGTTAGATGGGTAAGAATATGAAGTGAATCATATGCTATGGCCTTTACAGTCACCAGATCTCAACCCAAATTAACACGTGGGAGATTACATGTAGCAGTGGTAATGCAGAATGACAGTCACTAAAACTTTCCAATAAATTACCTGTCAGTCCAAATAATCCATGTTTACTCTTTTTACAGCAGTGGTTCTCAAAGTGGGGTGCAGGGACCCCCCAGGGGTCCTTCAAGGGGTTCCAGGGGGTCCCCATCAAAAAGGGGAATCCTTTATTTTCACAATAATTTCATCCACACAGTGACAGATTGTATTACTATTTTGCTCATGGGTTTCATTCACTTTCTGTAATAAGACATCAAAAAGCTAAATTCTATCAGGTAGGGGACCAGGGTCTTATCAGATGGGGGTCCGTGGTGTGACAACTTGGAAGATATCACCAGTTTGCATCAGCTGTTTTAATCCAGCGGAACCACCCCCTTCAAAACTGACAAATTATTTCTGTCCCAGTGCGCGCCAGTGGGACGAGAGCACTTCCGTGCATAAGGATTGAGTGGAACGAGACGGACGGAAGGCAGTACACAGGGTCGGCGGCTCTATAGCTCAGTTGTGCGGCAGTTAAATTCTAATTTGTGTCAGTTTAGGGGTCCTTGAAAACCACTGTTTTACAGCACTCTCCACCACCGTCACCAAAACAACAAATGAGGACATTCATCCCTCCAATAGAGTTTCAGACACTTATAGAATTTATGGCAAGGGGCTATGAGGCTGTTCTGGAGGCTAACAGTGGCACAACACCTTACTAAGACACTTAATGTTGATTTGCACTCTAAACTGTCACCCATTTGTTTATTGTATGTATGTTGCGCAGTAATTAACCTGTCTATTGTCTGTGTATACATCTGATTATCCCCACAACTGTCTCAGTGGGAGACAAGTACTAGTGTCTGTGGGACAAGGTCTAAGAACATGCAGCATCATCAACATCTCTGTCCTGTGCTAGCTCTGTAAAACAACAGCTGCTCTGTGTTGTATGACAGGCAGAGCACTGATTAGCATTTACACTGGCTGGATGATAGCTATTTAACTCTGATTTGGTTCTCTACCTTTGTAGTGCCACAGCTGCGGGACTTGGTACTGGCTGATGGTAGGAGAATGTGTGGTTATAACTATAGGTGGTTTTCTTTTGGGTTGTAATGACTCATTTCATTAGAATCTTATTATATCCCTAAACTAGAATAGTGAGGTTGTGTACCTGGCCAAATATGTTCCTGGTCAGATGGCAAAAACCTAGACATGCTATGAAAAATGAAATCTTAAAAAAAAAAAAAAAAAAAAAAAGACTGTTGGACTTAGTCCAAATGTGGTTGTGATATGTTTTTTCAAACACAGCTTAGAGTTTCTCTGAGGAATACAGTTCATTGTTTTGTTTTTTTGTCATACAAAAACTTTCAATTTAGTCTTTATTCGATCATAAGCAGACATCCTAAATTGACGTCCTCTCCAAGTAGAATAAACACAGGCAGACGTTACCTAATTTATTAAATTTTACATTTTTAACATTTTTTTTCAGGTAATTTGGTTAGTTGTAGGGAAGCATAATATCATTGTGGTTATATTATGTATTTATAACAGTTTTACAATGATGTGAGCTTTCTCTGGGTTAATGAGAGATACAAAGGATTGCATATTGATTCACATAACTGGACTTCATTTTTTTAGTCTCATTGATGTCTGACATGAGCGGAGCATTGTCGGCCCTCACCAGAAATCACTGTCGAGGGAGGAGAGTTGTGCCTGCACAGAGTTACATCAGCTTAGAGGTTGAAATAGGGAAGACATAATACTGTGGGGTGAGTTTGTGTTTGTTACTATGTGTACTGCGAGTCAGTTGAGTCATTTTAGAGCCCCTGTTTCCCAACAGATTAGCAACCAGGGCCGTCAGCAGCTATTTCCTCTGTTTTCCTTTGAGTCACTGGAGTCACAAGATGGTAGAGTACATTTTTAACCATGTTCACTCTTTTTTATATATTTATATTTACCAATTTGTAAATATTCATGTTAACTATTTTGTATATATATTTATGTTTACTTGTTTTTATATTTTTCAAATATTTAGCTCATTTTGTCACATATGTATCTGGTATTTGTTTCTTTAGCTTTTATATATTTTGGGTTGAAAACAAAGGGTTGAGGTCATTTTATTATCTTGTTAAAATAAAAGCCGCTGTATCTCTTATTTGAGCTCTTTTTTGATGTTTAAATAAAATACTGTTGCATTTCAGTAGTGGCTCAATGTGTTTTTGTCAGGATGATTACGTATGTCTTGTATTACTCGTAATCATATAGGTGTGTATATATTAACTATTGTTGTGAGATATTGTTTCGACATCTTGCGGATGTCCAAGTCAGGCCAGAACCGTGGCTGGAGCATTAAACAACATACAGTAGCCTATATTAAGTATTTTCTTTTTCTTCGATTTTTTGCGTGGTATTTTAGGCCTTTATTTGATAGGACAGCTTAGACATGAAAGGGGAGAGAGAGAAGGAATGACATGCAGAAAGAGCCGCAGGTCGGAACCGAACTCACGGCTGCTGCGGCGAAGACTGAGCCTCTGTATATGGGCGCAACCTCTACTAGGTGAGCTACCCAGGCGTGCAATATATATATTAAGTATTTAAAATAAATTATAATTCTACAATTTGAACCCATTCATAATGACGGTCTAGTGTCAATGTTATACGTACCGTAGCTCACTGAACCTCATCTCTTTCTCAGTCCCTCTACACAATACGCGTAGCAGGAAAGAGATAAGACCAGCTGACCAGTGCCTCAAGATTTTCTATCCCACAGGCTCTTTAAACCCCGTTTCTATATGTGTCTCTGCTTCTCAGGAGGAAAGGGTAGAAGAGAGAGACAGACAGTCTCACTGCCAAGGCCTCCAGATATCTAGTTTTATCCTCCAACATAGCAGACTGATGTGGGCACTAGCAAAACAAAGTGAGTTTAAAAGAAGATATTACTATTAAGAAGATATACAAATGTATTCCTGATTGAGCACGCCAGTAATCCATCTACTGCTTTAATGCACAAAAGAAGAAAAAAACATGCCTTGGTTAAGCCTGCCTGTACACCTAGCTGCTGCATATGCATTACATGCCTTCACACTGGATTCCATTATGCATGTCTTTCATTTAAATGTAAGCTTGTATCTGAGATATACTCTCATCATTAAGTGGAGCAGGCTAACAATCCAAAGTCCTCCTGTAATTTCCTGAGGCTGATACCTGAGATTGCAGGTTGAATCCCTGATCCTTCACTCTTCCTCGTATAGAGGCGTTCAGGGTTCAGCGCTGCCTTGTCTGCGCTACCCAAGCTGTAATTGTTTGCACTTCCTTCTGCCATTAATCGATGCCTCCATCTCCACGGATGACATGCTCACCCACGAGAGCCCCACTGTCAGGGTTCCGCCACTTCTCTGTAGTAATATACCTTGGATATGAAAAATTCATTACCTCCTGGCAACCAGCAAGGTAAGCCTATAGTGCGTGTTTTTACCAAGACAGTCAGAAAGGTGAAGAGTCTGAGTGAGATGACAAACAGGAGAACTAGATGAGTTTGTAGCGGATATAAATTCATAGGTAACTGTCTCATTATATTTTCCTGTCCACTCTTGTTGAACTAAATACACAGACATGCCAAGATTAAAGATTGGTGACAACCATCCGACAACTTACAGGACCACAGGGGCTATACTTTCTCTGTTTCATGGGTTCATAACACATGAACATGGTGGGCCTTGGGAGGCGGTGTACAGCTATAAATCACTGCAAACTGGATGAATGCACAGTTTCCCTAGCTAAAATGACTCCAACAATGAACCAATCCAATCTACTTTCACTTAGCTGTGAATTAAGGGATGCACTATAATGACTTGCTGTAATAATTACATCATGATGTTACATCATCATGCTACAGTACTCAAAAATGCAGTAGATATTTGTTAGCAGCAATGCATTCTGGGGATAATAATGCTGTTTTGCTGTTTGTACAAGGCATATGAAACTAAACATGAACGTGCTACTTTTAAGTCACACACACACACACACACACACACACACACACACACACACACACACACACACACACACGATCAGCCAGTCAATCAATGAAAAAAAATAGTAGTTCCTAAGGCAGACATAAAAACAGTGATAAATGAGGTTTAGAATGGATGATGTTTATTGTATTTCCATCACTTGTGTATTGAAAACGGATCAGAGAAGGAAATACTGAGCCAGTTCCCATTTGCTTAGGGAACACTGAAGCAGGAAAGGAGTGTTTTGCCAGATCCATTTATTCCAGTGTCTATGAGGAAGTACTACAAACGCACCCATTCAGGAGTCCCCTGCGCAGACATAATTAAGGATATTTGGGAGGGCAAAGTAAAGCAGACAATTCTTTAAGTCAGATCCCTTGTCCTTGGGGTTGATTCTCTATAAAGACTCATTTGAAGTAGTCCATCCATTGGGTTTGGGAAAGAAAACACTAAGTGATGGCAGTCTACTATACCTCACTCAGACATTTTACCTCAATCAGTCGATCAACAACGGAACAAATTCAACTTGATCTTCTTTGCAGGTCAAGGACTGGAAAGACCTCGAGGTCAGTGGCATCCAATTGCCTGATGGTTCGATTCCAAAAGGGATTATATGCGTCATTGCAGGAGATAACCTCTCATGCCATTGGGTGTATCAGCAACTGTTTTCTTTTACAATATGGGATCGGACCATCTCTAGTCTTCTTGGGATAAAGATGGAACAGTTGCTGCAGAGATTTCTTAGCTGGGGTGTGCAAAGTACAGATGACCTTAAGCATGTGGAGGGAGCTCCTGAAGCGGACCTGGAGTCAGACTTACTCCTATGCAATCAGATTCACAAACTGCTAGACGACTTTAAGACAGGATATTAGTGACTTTCTCTAAATCTATGAAAGTTAAGATTTCATGAGATGGTTTTTATTGTAACTTTTTAAGTACGCATTTTGCTCATGACGGATCTGTTTATCAGCAGCATTGCATAAGGCAAACCATTTGTGTGCATGTTACTTATTTCCTCTCTCTTGACTAGAGAACAACATGTGCCTGGTGATATTGCTCCACAAATGCCATCCTCCTCTCCCTCCACCGTCACCTTGGACACCATGAGCCCACCAATCCCTTCTTCACTGACAGCAATTTCTTGGCCTGACCGAATGCCAAGTGAATCACACAGTGCAGTAGTGAGTGGACAAAGACAACTTCCCCCTGATCGCTGCAAACCAATTTACATCCTTGCTGAAGAAATGAGAAAACATGAGAAGAATCCAAGCAGAGCAAAGTGTCCTCACTCTGGCTCTCAAAGTTGTCAAACTAACCAGTTCATACTGCGAAATAGCACCAAGAAGGCTCAACAGAAGGCTTAAATACAGGCCAAAGAAAGATGGATGCATTTAAACAGGTAAAAAGACATAACAGATGAAAGTAGACTAGCTAGACAAAACCTTCAGGGAAGTGACTACACATCATCCAATTTGAATCACACCACTTCACACTCACACAGCAAGCTAGGGTGACTCAAACTACACAATAAAACAAGCATTCAAAATTGCTGCTCTACTACCCCCCCATAGCAAATAGCCCCACAAGTAAAAATAAATACACAAGAAAATGGCCCATAAAGAATCAAAAAAATCTTCACTTAATATTATATATTGAGCACAGTATATTTCGTTCTACAAATTAAGTCATACAATCATAATTTAAAACATATTAAAAATGAGCCTACCAAATCAAACACCAAAGGCTGCCTCAGCTGCTGTGTCTCAGGTGTGCAATGCAGGAACAAGATCCCAGGTGAGACCCTGCCCCCTTTAATAGACTCTGCCCCTTCTCTGGGTCCTAGTGCTAGACTAACAATCTTCCCCTCTAAATTAAGAGCAGTTTCACCCAAATATATATTTTCTTGTGCAGATACTTTGGATAACCCCCACCAATACACTGGATGTAAATGGATGTGTGTGTAGTGCTGACACATGACATTTAAACAGCAATGGGCCTTCCCAGGTACAGTGTCCCCATTACTCTGGATAAACCACAGAACATGCAGAAAGTAGTTCCAACAAAAACTACCAGGACATTGTTTCTTGAAAGACACGTTGCTGTTGAATTCTGTAAATGTAGTGTTTCAATGCTGTGAGCACCACAAATGAAATTCCATTTACCTGAAGTGTGTTGAAAAGGGCGGAATGTAAGAGACAGAAATCTCAAAACCTAACTAAACATGACAAGATAATAGGCTGGAAGATACTAAAACTGCTAAATGGATTTGTCACTACAAGCGAGCCCTGTCACATACATGCAGTTATTTGAGCCGTTGTTATTAGGAAATTTGAATATAGCAGCTTTAAGTTGGGATGGAAGGGTATAGGTGAGTTTAGGAAGTTTGGTGGTTAATAGATGAAAAAAGTTGAAAATTATGCTCAAGAAATCCATTGCCCTTGTAAAAAAATGTGAATATGGTCGCAGCATTGACAGTCCCACTTTGGTAAAAAGCAACAACTCATACAATGTTGCCACTTGATGCTTCTTACATAAATATTCACATAATGACATTCATGTTATGCTCTAGAAATGTCTGTTCATGTTAGTGAAAAGTGACAAATACATGTTGTTCTTAAGATGTATTTATCTCTCATCCATTACGTCCTCTCCCTACTTGAGACACAGGCAAAAATAATTTCTGTATACAATTTCTGAGTCATGGCATCAAACTCGACAGCTCGCAACTTTGTAAAACAAATGATTGCATCTGCTTTTTGTAAGTGTAAACTCTTAAAGTTTTTTTCAAACTATGTCCTCCTTCCTTATATATGTAATTTATCATTACATCATTGGAAATAATAGTATATGTTAATATTTCAGAACTATGAGAAAACCTTTGGAGAGAAAATATTTACACTTTTTTTTATCCATCACAACAAAATGATCTTGACAGTATTATTCACAATAAAAGACAACAGTTGGAACAGCAACAAGATATTACTAAGGGGTGGCATTGCTTAGTGCAACTTGTGTGCAATCAGTTGCAAATGCCAAGTAAAAGATTTACTTTGGCTTTGACACTAAACTCATCATGATCACTCTGATTTATGCTACAAGCCTGTGTCATGATGCTGAAAACCAAGTCTGCAATACTTCCTGTTTTACATTGCTTGTATTCATGTTGTGGCCTTATTCTATCAAGAAATATAGAACTCAGATCACAGCAACCCTCTGACCTCGTCCATATTTGATCTCTGTTAGAGTCCTTCCAGACCTGTCACTTAATGTGCCATTGCATGAGTGGATAAGAAGTGCAGCAGTGGAACAATAGGTGTAACCACAGCATATTGAGATTAATCTCTAGTGTAGCACATAGCATGAACAACCTATTATGTGGTAGGTCAACCACACAAATTACCTGTGATTCCTTTGAGCATGCAGCTGTGTGAGCTTTAAGTGGACCTGGATCGCTTTCAGTTCATCATGGTGACGCAGATCTGAGCCAATGGGCATATCAAGGCTATCCAATATTTTGGATGTTTTTCTTAAGGATATTTTCAGCCCAATGCAATAGCTATGACGAAGGACGTCAGATTCACTCTGTGTAAATGTGTTTGAGGGTCAGAGGCATTGTCATAGAAACAGTTTGCTCTAACCAAATGCTTTGAATGGAATATAAGATGGTCTAAACAACAAATACTAATAATATTGAATCAGACACTGTCAAAACACTCTTGTGAAGATCTTTGCAATACAAAAATAACCACAACCAAAACACTTGTGGTGGCTAATGGTGGTTGCTGTTAGCACTTGCGCTAATGTTTTAGCATCTCATGAATGAAAATGTAAACATTACAAATGTAAAAGAAGTAGTAGGTCGTAGTAGTAGTTCAGTCATCAGTCTTTGTCTCCACAAACTCCTGAGAAATATGTCTCGTTAGCTGCTCAACATTCCACTATGTTTACTAGCTTGTTGCTAACTTTGTCTGCTGTTTGGTTCTCGGCATATAGGGTCCATATATAGGCTTTTTATGTAGATTAAAACTGAAACATGGACTAGCTTAAAAGCCTTTTTAAGCCAGAGATAGGCCGCTGTTCATCAAAAGTCACATAGTCTCACTTTAAAGTGCTTCTGTTGACTTGAGAGCAATACCTCTGCAGTTGGGAGGTGGGTGCTGCACCGTTACATCTTTGTCCTGAAAGAACTTTGGAATCATCTCTTTCTTGCAATTGGGGAAGCAACCTCTACTGCAGTCTTCAAATCAACACTCAAAGCCTCTCAATTTTAGCACCATCCAGCTTGGGAACATTTTGGTCTCTTTTTTTTCCAGCACTGATATAGAAATCTGCAGTTGGGACCTTGATGGAAACTCATTCTCTGTTTGCTGTGAGATCACACTAATCCAACGTCTGCTATCTGTGTCAGAGTGAGTCGTGATTTACACAGTTACCTGTCTAACTGTCTTTCCTCTGCCCAGACTCGGGACACCACGGCTGTGTGTGTGGGTGCTGCCTCCTACTTAGCAGTTGATATGAATGCTGCCTGCGATTCTGCATGTGTTGAATCCCATCGCAAATGCTTGACAGTTACATTCACAGAACTGGCAATGGCCAATGTCCCATCTGTCCTATTTGAAGCATATGAGAATGGAAAAACATGTCCAACTATGTGTTTTCTACCTTGTATTCTTTGACTCATTGTCATTTTACATCTTTTTGATGATAGGGAGTCTGTCTTAAGCACGGTGTACCAAAAGTTTCTTTCATTACTTTTTGTCCCAAGAAGTTTTATACACTGTAGACTCAAGATTGGTACTTCTGGGTTTCACGTTGTTTGATTTGTCGGATCTCATTATAGTTTCCACATCGTTCAGTTACTGACTCTTTTTAGCTGGGTTTTTTTTTTACTCTTTGATACTTGCTTTGATAAAAGGCGATACAAATAATTTAACTTGAATTTCTGTAAACTTGGCACCTCCGTCAAGTATACTGAAGTCTGGAAAATTCAAGCAGAGCAGGTGGTTAGAACATTATTTGTCACAGTTACACCTCCACATAAGCTGGAGCTGGTCCTGGACAAACTCAAACTGATTCCCTTTTAAGAGAAGAAGCAAGAAGTTCGATTTATTAGACCAGATTGAAAAGCGCTCTATGTAGGAGGGGGGTGGGGGGTGGTGGGGGGGGGGGGAGTATTGTTGTCATATTAAGGCTATGCAATATTTTGGATGGTTTTCTTAAGGATATTTTCAGCCCAATGCAATAGGTGCAGGACATCAGATTCACTCTGTGTAAATGTGTTTGAGGGTCAGAGGCATCATGGAAAATTCAAGCAGAGCAGGTGGTTAGAACATTAGATTACACTTTACTTGAAGGTATCGACATAAGAGTGACATGACACTGTCATGAACATGTCATGAACATTTATGACATAACACTTCTTTTAGTAAGTGTCATTTGGTTTTTGTCATGACAAGTTATGGTTAGGGTTAGAGTTCATGTGTCATGACTGTGTCATGTGTTCATGACAGTGTCATGTCACTCTTATGTAGATACCTTCAAGTAAAATGTTACCGAAAATGATTTCTCACAGCTTCACCTCCACATGAGCTGGAGCTGGTCCTGGACAAACTCAAACTGATTCCCTTTTAAGAGAAGAACCAAGAAGTTCGATTTATTAGACCAGATTGAATAGGGCTCTATGTAGAATTCTTGTATGTATCCTATAAGATTGAATACGTGCTTGTACATGTTCACTGACGTCAGTTGATTATTGCGAGTGCTTGCTGGGGATTTTGAGCAATAGCAGTAAGGTATTGAAAACAGCAGGAATCCCTACCCAATCCTTACTCTCGAATGAGAGTTTATGATGACTTCCTTACATGTGCAACTGCTCATTCTGTCTGACCTACTTTAACATTATGTTGTTATTTGTCAACTGTAGCTTGTATGTTAATGATTGTTCTTCGGCTCTTAACTGGAAAATAGCAGTTTCAACTGTTGCATAGCAAGGGTCAGGGTATTATTTGATCTGGTTTGTCTTACTTTATTAATGACTATGGCTTGTTAGATGGAATTACAGCAGCTAGCTGACAAGGTTTCTGGCAGCAATTGGCAGAAATGGGTCATTGCAATTCTTGCAATTCTTGAGCTCAGCCATCATTAGGCTGGAATGGTATATCAACCATAAACATAATATAGGCCTAATTTATATTCACTCACATTTGTAGTCATGTTAGCGCCGTGGCTGTAGGGATGGCAATGTCAGTCTGTCGACAAGTCGATATCTACGTGTGAACCACAGTGGCAGTATATTGTTAAATGATGGCTTGTATATATAGTTAATTATAGTTAATGCTGTCAATGTGAGTCTCTACACATAATGCAGACCCACACATTCCTACCGTATCCTGCTCCTGAATGATAAACTAGTAATGTAGTTGGACGTCATTTTTTATTAAGTTAAATGAGGTTATCATCTGTGGAGACAGTTTAGTCATAGCATAATGAGAAAATCATGATTAATGCTTCAAAAACAGTGCTTTGTAAACCAATGCTCTATTGAAAACACCCTTGCATCAGTGTGAGAAGGAGCATGGACTAATCGTAATACATATAAGAAGAAACAACTTTGGTAATCTCTCACTCCTGATGGATTTTAAGTACTGAAACAGAACCAGAGAAGCACATCCAAATGTGTTATGATAAAATCCCAACCCAATGTGAACTACTTTATTGTGTGTGTGTCTACTTTATCGAAAAAGCCCAGGGTACTGATAAAATATGCAGGCACTGTCTATTGTCCTTTTGCAAAAGATTTATTAACTCTAACACTTTATGTAGAGTACAACAGCTGCAAAATACTGAACCTATGGATTTTTGAATTCAGCTATTCCTTTTCCCTTCCCCAGCATCAATGTGCAGCAGTCCTTTGCATTATTAAAACTTATTGCAGATGATTAAAAAACATAGCCACATCAAATGGATGATCACTAATAAAGTTTGGTGTTGTAAATTGCATGTAATTTGACTCGGCAGTAGTTTGTCCCTGTAAGCTGTATTAGTGTGTTTCTGCAAACAATGGGAGCATGAGACTCACAGGGCAGAAACCTGAAGGAAAACACTGGGTGAGTGTAAGATCAGACTTATCAAGGGAACAATGGTGAGAAGAATCAAGTCAAATTGAACTGGTGCTTCAGAGTAAAAACAGAACCAGAGGGGCTAAAGATAACACACTTTCCTGTGTCTACTAATTTAAAATTAAAACCAATGCACCTCGTCAACTCTTCCCTTTTGTCCTTAACGGCATTCTTTATTCAAGTACCTCTCCTCCTTTGGCCCACTTCTTATATATTAAGATATTATTTGCAAATCTCCAGTGGACTTTCATGACGACACCAACACACACGGCCGAACACTCGTGACACGAGCGACGAGCCTCTATTAGTGATGAATGTGACAGGAAACACTACTTTGTGTTTTTCAGCCCCCTTCTTGGCTCACTGGTAGGATAAATGCTTGAAAGATGATGGATACATCTTTGTTTTCGGTGATTTACGGAGCAGTTACTGCTGGGATTTTTTAAACGACATAGTTTAGTTTAAAATAAAAAACGGAATGGGTATATCATGCCTCTATAACGGCTGTCTCTCTGACAATATTGCAGTTTGCAGCTTAATATTTCTTCATTTATCACACTGAGTGCTCTTCTCTATGAGCAAATCAATGAAGACCTCGCTGTATGCTGATCATCTTTTATTTGAGCTAATAACGTTCCCCAGGAAGACCTTACATGACAGGGGGAGGCTATTCTATTGACAGCATGACCCAAATACCTCAATTATTCCAGAAGAGTGAAATCGAAGGAGAGAGAGAATGAGAGAGGTGTTAAAATAGAAACAATATTCAGAAATGTAGTCGATTTGACACATTTGGAAAGTGGCAAATAAGAGCCATGGCACCAGATCAGACAATTTTTCAGATGAATCAAGCATTAGATAGACAATCGCATTAAGCTGTGCAGCCGTGACATATTTCAGGCTATAATCTATATGCAAATATTTTACGTCTTTTTTTCATTGCGCCCTTTATGGGTCAGTGTAAATGTTAGCAAAGGACAGTTCTAACATTTTCCAGAGCTGAGTATGTTGACCTTCATGCATTAAAACCACTGTCCATTATTGACAATGTAGTATGTATTTTCATCAAATATATATAACTATCTCTGCACTTCTTCACGCCCTAAAAGAAAATGTCAGACCATATTAATATCTCGCTTTTCTTTTCTGAAAAGTTGCTCAATGAAGCTGTAATCTGGTGATGACAAAGACTTAATGAATGTGGCAAACAAAGTTGCCCTGTTGCAGTGTCAGGGATCAAATTTTCAGTCAAATTGGAAAACTTGCTGTCGCTAATCCTCTCTTCCAAATGTAAATGTTTGACGAGAGCCATTTCTGGGGGTTTTCATTTTCACAGCAATTGCACAATAAACATCCAACTGTTTCCCAGGGTGTTCAGAGTCTGACTCTGTGTGCCTGTGGGTGTACAGGAAGCCAAGCCTGTGAGTGAGTGCTCACACTGGCAAGATGCTCCTCTTCTGTACGAAATATAGCAGCGTTAATGATTCATGGTTTACAAGTTAGGCTCTTCACCGACACTCTTATCAAGAATGATTTTGTACAAGTGCAGCAATAAAACAAGTCAACATGTGTGACTGTTATACAAAAAAGAAAGCAATGCAATGCTAAAATAAACTACTATTGATGGAAGGGGATTTTTCAGTATCTCAGTAATACTGTAGATGAATGTTGTTGTAGGCCTAGTGGCTTAAAATCCTTCCTAAGCAACATACGGGTATGATTTCAACGCACAAAAGACCAAGTCCGAAACGACAATCCATTTTAAGTCAATTTATTTCCATTTCAGGTATAGCGATGTAAAAAAGAATGTGTACGTGATAAATAGCCAATAAGAAACTAGGGATAATCAAGGGAGTAAACAACCTAAATATCTATGTAAATAATTATACCACTCATAATTTAGGTAGGCCATCTAATACTTATAGAACAAAGATTTGGTAAATATAAATGTAGATAAAATATACATGATAAACTCAGTAAATGACTCTTACCGTTGTGTTAAAGTGTAGCATGAGGAGATTCTAATATGTATTTCCAGCACAGTATATTGTCTGTGAAGCTCCAACATTATTGATCCTGTTTTCAGAAAAGCATGGACGTGTCATCTGTGACAGCCTAAAGGTTTCACAGAAATAAATGAAATGACCACAACCTCTTAACACCACTTTACGTGGTGGCGGCACATAATGTGTGAAAATTACGTGCCGGCACAACGGAAACAATGCCAATAGAAAGTCAATTAGGAACTAGGAAGGAGGTCGGGATGGATGGATAGGTCATACTAACGTGGAACCTTCACCCAGGAGGATGCTGTAACACACTGAGGGCCCTATTGTAACGATCTGAAACGCAAGTATCAAACACAAAATGCAAGTAGCTTTGTGGGCGGATCTCTAAAAATGAGTCTTGCACCGGACGCAAATCTAAAATGGGTTGGTCTGAAATAGCTTGGTGTGGTTTGGGCATAACGTGCAATAAACCAATCAGAGCGTCATCTCACATTCCCTTTAAGAGTAGGCATGCTTGTTCCATGGCGCATTGCTATTATGACGGCGGATTTGACTGGCGCACGCCAGCGGGAGCTGTCCGGGATGCGGTAAAGTAATAAATGCCCGTCTTGACCAGGTGGCGATGTTGCTGCAGCCATGGAGCGTGGGCCTCCAAACGCACCACCTGCTCCTGTTGTGCCCCTTCCTCCTCCCCCCATTCCATCTCCGTCCACCCGCCACTCCCGGACCCTCAAGTGTACAATCCCGCCATAGTTCAACATCACGTCTCCTTAAGTCCTCTAATATTTCCTCATTTATGTCATCAACACATCCATGATTCATGGAAATGTTGTTTAAAACACAACAAGCCACAAAGAATGCTGGGACTTTTTGAGGCCTGGACTGTAAAGTTCCTCCTGACCTATCCAAACACCTGAAGAGCATTTTCACTAATATTTTTCCTTGTAATTATGTATGGTTTGTAAAAATGACTTTAGACTAGCACCACTGACTTTAGACTATTGCCACTGACTTTAGACCAGGTTTTTCCTGGTCAGTGGCGGAATTGTTTTATTGAAACTGCAAAATAGCACCAGGGAACATTTGTTCGCCTCCTCTTTTCGCTGAACCGCCCCCGGGAGCCCAAGTTGATTCCCTAATTTACCGACGTGCGTCTGTGGAGGGAAAAGTCTGCTGTGCGTCGGGTGCAAAATAGGAATGATACATGCGTCGGTGTAGAAAGTCAATTGCACTGGGTGCAAGATAGGGCCCTTAAGGAGAACTCCGGCCAATTGTTACGGTAATCTTGCTAAATATAACTATGCGAGACCTGTCTATAGAAAAAAAAAAGAAGCTAAATTGGTGCTAGCAACACGGAGCTGCTGCAGCTAATGCCCACAGCTCCCACTTAGCTAAAACGGCCGTTATGGGGGCATGAGATAAATAAATGTAAATGTACTGTATTTATATAGCGCTTTTTCCAGTCTTAACGACTACTCAAAGCACTTTACATAGTACAGGAACCATTCACCATTCACACACACATTCACACGCTGAGGCCGCGTCTGCCGTACAAGGCGCCACTAGCTCATCAGCAGGCAACTAGGGGTTCAGTGTCTTGCCCAAGGACACTTCGACATGGGACTGCAGGGCTGGGGATCGAACCACCAACCTTCCGATTAGCAGGCAAACACTCTACCACTGAGACACATCCGCCCCTAAATAGTGCCTTTGTGTATCTTAACAGACACAAAATGCAATTAAAATGTCTGTGTAACATGAACAGGGCCCTTACATGACAACAAGATGTGTTTTCAACATCCACATACCCTGTTAGCTGCTAGCTAGCTAGCTGTCGTCTGGGATGACTGAGTGTGTTCAGTCAGGCTTCAGTAATAATCATCATGCAGCAGTTCCGTGTGTATTTGTAGCATATATATGGATATATATGATATATATACATTTTGTGTGCGATCCATCTGGCATTGGAGAGTAGGATTCTATGCTGTGGGGATCGTTGTGGTAGTTTTCGACCGGCGGCCTTGCTTCTGCTTCCTGCCCGCAGTCCTCGCTTGCCGCGGCCAACAACAATCACATGAGCGCCCGCTGGTCTGGTGGATGTCCTCCGGAGGACAGGTGATGCCTTCGCGGCAAAGTTTTTTTGTTCCTTCCCCCTCCAAAATAGGTAATTGAGCGCTGTAGTGGTTATGAGCATATTAGTGACTATGTAGCCAACTACATGGAAACGGGCAGAATTATGTCAGTGCCTTGTTCAATAAAATTGTGTTACAGATGGCTAGCTGCAGTCTCGTGCTGAAGTCCCGTGGGAATTCAGTTCAATAAAATAGACCCGAACACCTCATATGTAATAGTTATGTGTAAGGGGGGGTGTACCGTGTGCAGTCATTAAAAATAAGTTATTTTTTTATGTTGTTCACAGAAAATGAGCCAAGGCCAATGAGTTTGAGTTAAATAATAAATATAATAAATCGCATAATTTTTCTTTTAGCAAACATTGAAAACGGGTCCCACAGACCGGAACAACACACAGCTGTGTGTCACAGCCTGACACATCTGAAATTAATCAAGTCTCTTTAAGCCTTAATATCTTCTCAATGAAACTATCATTTTAAGACACATCAGACAAAGTGAAGTTAGCTTCAGACCATATTTTTTGTGGGAAAATTGATTGACTTTGTATATCAAATTCAATACAGTCTGGATCCAGCATCTGGTGATTATTAAAGAGGACTGCAGCTTAAGGCATTTTTATATCATCTTCAACATTCAGCTGCTGTGGTTGCTGCTTGAATCAAGAAATATCAGTATTACAGTACCTTATATTGTGTTTCCTGTAAGACCCAGGAACTGAATGTCCAATCAAATCCAAAAAACAATCACTTTTTGCAACGTGCTAAAGGATTCCCTTGCTAGAATGGAAATGAGTTTTTCATTGGAACCGCAGGCCAGGATATGATAACAAAAAAGTAGAAATAAAATATAATTTCCTCTTTTAGATTGAACATGGTGACGTACAGCACCCATCTAATTACCTTCAGCACAATTAGGCCTCAACACTTACAAATGCTCCTCACTTCTTTATCTTTTAGTTTCTGTAATTGCATCCTGTGTTGGCTCTCTACGTCATTTATTTGCCTTATGCTTCCCGTCTCTGTGGCCATGGGAGACGTGAATGAAATCTAACTGAAGAATAATTGTTAAGCTGTGTTCATCAGTTCCTTAATGATTTTCCAATCATCACTGCGTTGTTGTTTTACGACACTCAAGGCATTTGTGGCAGGATATTAACATGGCGATGACTCAAATTGAGAAAGTTGAGTCCTTCCATTATAATAAAAGAGCCCAGTTGAGTTGCATTAAGGAATAACAAAAAAGTACAAAGGCCATATCTAAAACTCAAGGTTTTCCATACTTTGCCCTGAGAAATGTTTAAAAAAACATCTTCTCTTACACATAGCACCAACTTGTCACCCCTGGCTGGATGCCACTGTCGATCCAAACTGTAACGTCCTTGACTAGAGACAAGTCCATCATGCAGTATGTGAGGAGAGCAACATATTCTTCATAAGTCTTCTGTCCTGTGGGTGTCTCTGCAGTGTTGTTTGCTCTCATTACCCTCCTTCATCAAGCCTCTGCTTTCAGCTGTCACTCTCTCACTAAAAGCAGAAACGGGGGAGCTAAGTTGGACCAATCATTGCCAGATAATGCGCTTAAATCCGCCAGTGGGTGTGAAAGCCGACCACTTGGGTTTCAGCTCCTCACTTCAAAGCCTCCAAATTTGCCCGACTCTCCTCATTAGCTCTGAAGTATATACTACAAACACTGCTTTCAGTGCTTAATCAATCGCATAATGAAAGTCTTAATGCCTGTGTGTGCCTTTGGGCGGTCTGGTGTAGGTGCTAGAAAAAAGAGGACCAAAACTTCAGCCTTTGTGCAAAATGCACTGAAGCTTTTCCTTTCAGTCTGAAATCAGATTATGGAGCATCTTCACCAGAAATAGGGTTCTTACACCATTTTTTTTAAGTCAAATGTAATGCTTTTTAAGACCTTTTTAAGACCACCACAAATATAGTTAAGACCTAAAAATGTTGAAAAAATTATTTGATAGGAAAGAGAATTTATTGGGTCATTAATAAGATTGTTAATTAACTTAATAGCTTAACAATGTCCTTATAGTCCTTGTGCATCCTCAAAAAACAAAAATTATATAAGTATAAGTATATATAATATATATATAAGTTTCGAAATGGCAATCTGAATGGTCAACTATGGCGTTTTTCCATCACATGGTACCTGCTCGACTCGCCTCTACTCGCCTTTTTTGGTTTTCCATTACGATGAAAAGTCCCTGGTTCCTGCTAACAGGTACTTTTCTAGTATCACCTCCATCGAGGTTCCAAGCGAGCTGAGCTGTCCTGAACAAACCCGCAATTTTTAATTAGTTTAGTCAGCTGTGTTTTTTTTGTTTTTTTTGCTGCATCCAGCTTCATTTGAAACTACATGTGTATTCTGGCAACAACAACACACCTTCAACGTTCTGTGTGTGTTGCGTTAGGTCACGGTAGTTTCCTGCGGTGCCGCTATAGACGACCAGCCATGCTCGCCTCAAGCATGAGGTGGTACTAAGGCCGGCTACACACTGGCCGCGCTGGTTCTATTTCTAGCATGCACGCTGCCTGAGATGTGCGTGAGATGTGCAGGCAGGCAGTGTGTAAGCTCTAACCTGTTAACATGGGAGCCAAAATAAAAACAGACACACCACGCAGCTGACACGCTCGCGCGCCACACCCAGTGTATAGCCGGTCTTATGCTGCAATGGAAAAAGGAGGATGGGGCACCGCGGCCGAGTCGAGTAGAGCTGCTACTAGCAGTGGAAAAACGCCACTAGTCATGTAGAACGTGCTCAAATCACCATGGCAGCCAATACATCCGTGATGACAGCACACAGCATCACTTAAAATATTACTCTGCCGTTTCCATTTCCACATCACAGAATTGAACTAAAAAAATATTTTTTAAACATTTGTATTCATGAAACGAAATCAGGAACCACAGTGGAACACACCGAAACTCTTCAATATATTTATATGTGATTTGTTTTAAATGACTCACGCTCTGAAGTTAACTGTTACTGGAAGTGTTTGGATCACATCAGCTGTGCCGCTGACAGGGCGCTTAAAAATAGCTTCTACATGTGAATTTCGCAAACGTACAGAGCTAAATCCGTCAATGGAAAAATAAAATCAGCAGATATCTTAATTACACCACAATGGGTTAGAAAAGCAGTTTTGTGTAAATATGTGCGCTATTTATTCGGTTTGGGAAATCCCACGATCTCTACAAAGCTAACTTTTATTTTGTTGGTAACGTTAAACGTATAATCGTGTCTGCTTACCGTGTGAAGACCCCACAACACCTCTGTGTAAACAGATTACTTCTTGCTAACACGGTAGCCATGTCACAAAGTGTAGAGAGGCAGCTAGTGTGTTTTTCATATTTTTATCGTATATAGTGTGGTGTTTTGCTTTTTGTTATTTTCTTTGCTTGCCTGGCACAGATGCTAAGGACGCTCTCCAAACACACCTGAGGCCCATCTCCTAATCACGGGAGAAGCTGGATTGGCACGAGGACGCTCTCCAAACACACTGTTAGCACATCTCCTAATGAGGTGAGATAGGAACTACATGTGTGTTCTGAGGCTGAGAACGGGGGATGGAGATGTGGAAGAGATCTGAGGTGGTGCGGGGCTAGTGGGTGGTCGGGAACTGCGGAGGCACCATTGGGTGCACAGGACGACGTGCAGTGGGACCGGCCGAGGACAGGACCTGAGGTGGTGATGGTCTAGATGGCGGTCAAGACCAAGACAAAACCAGTGCCACTGTCCCCCTTTCCCACGTGACAGGGTAAAGACTGTAGTCCCTCTAAAATGAACAGACTGTAATGTGTACTTTTGCTGCTGCTAGTAAAATTAACCCATATAAAGACAATTTTAAAACTAAAACCATTGTCTCTCTGTGTGTGTGTGTGTGTGTGTGTGTGTGTGTGTGTGTGTGTGTGTGTGTGTGTGTGTGACAAGCCTGGAGATTTTAAAGGACCTAAAATGTCTACTTGCAGCCATAGCAATTTTAAAAGGTGATATCAGTGTGTTACAGCTTGTTGTCCACCACAGTGGCCAAAGAATCACTTGACTTAGGTTTAAATAAAGGTTAAAATGGTTGCTAAACTACTCCCAAAATATTTGAGTAACGTTTAAAAAATCCTTCAACCCTTTATGCCTTTTGCTAGAATTAGCAACTGTGGGAATTATTTATCATTTTTACCATGAGTCATGTAATGTTCTTTTTCATGGATAATGCCAAGTCTAGGCCAAAATATTATTTACTCACTCTGGTTGAGGGAAGCCTATGGGAATATATCTAGATCTTCAGTAACCTACTATGAAATTGAACAGCAGCTGATTTAAGAACTATGGTCACAAAATAATTCAAGGTATTGCAAATAATACATTTTGTTCTTTTTTATTCTGATGTATCAAACATGTTGTTTGCCTTTATCTTTCGATGAGGCTTGCAAGCTTAAGTGGGACTGAAAAGGTAACAGTTCTGAAACTGAACTCCTGTAGGGGTGCCCGAAGGCTTATTTCTTTCCACCTTCTAGAACATAAATATAAGGTGAACTTTGCTTTACATGGCACCACGCTTACCGTAATGGGTCATCACCTTGAGCAAACAAACCAAGCTAAAGCTAGCTCACTTCAAAGTTGCTTTGAGTTGGACAAGTTAACATTTACTGCAGTTTTGTTAAAAAAGCAGCATTTCAAGTTGCAGCAAACAGTCAAAATAAATAAATAGCCTCCTTCAGTTATAACTAGCATAAGTAGCCTAGCATCCAAACGTGTGGTCTAGGTCTAGGATCCTGGATAAATTAAAGGTGTGCCTCTGTTTTGCCAGTGGGAGATGACTTAACAGTTATATTTAGTGGTAACAACATGCAGATTGTTTTTTTATGTCATCAAATCTTAACTCTGCCAGTTGGCAGAAGGCGACATGTAATTACCTGGCACACTGGTTGAAAAGCTGTGATTGAACCGATGAGATCATTTGTGCCACCAGAACAGATCTGCCTCTGTTTTTTTTTTTGTTGTATAACTAAAACTCCATTCTGCTGACATAGTGGCATCGTGCCAAATCATACCAGGACTCCACATACAGCGACATATTACTAATGGTACACAAAACTTTAGCATTAGGTAAGGCCTTTTCTAAAATGCCATTTTTAACACATTTTGGTATGATTACCAATCCCCATGATGGGGATTTCTTATGTTATTTTAACCAGCACAGAGTCATTCAAATTATTTAAACAATAATTAGAAAACAGTTTGTTATGTTGGGCCTTTTTCTGGATATTTAATTTGTTTACTAGGCACAGTGTAATCTAAGGTGTAAAATAAAGAGTAAAATGGTGCCACTGCTCTCTTTCCTTTATAAGATGTACGATTGTTTGCCTTTATGTGCGGCACCAATTCCCTACTGTGATACAGTAGCCTAACATGTTAGCATTAAGGATAGCCATTTAAAATGTAAATTAGGATCGCAGGTCATGCTGCTGTAGGGAATTAATTAAAGATGAGTTTGCATGTTAAAGACAGAATGTAATGCAGGAGGCTGGGATATTGTATTACTATAACAGCTGTTTCCTATGAAACCCCTTTTTTTTGGGTTGATGACATTTTAATGAATAGCAACAAAATTGAGTTCCTTGCCAGCGGAGGAAACATTTTGGCCCAGAATCAAAAGGTGCCATCTGCCCGAGAGCCTTGTGTCAGCAGTTTAGCCATATCACACTATCTACCCCATCTCTGTGATCAGGACATGGCTGCAGCACAAACGCTCGCCCGGAATGACGGCTGGGGACAGAAACAGCGGGTGGAGAGAGATGAAATCTCAGCTTGGCGAGTGCTTTGATGTGAGCCAAGGCGTTCGTCGATTACAGCTGCCCTGTCTTTTGTGGTCGGGGCTGCTTTGCCCCGTTGGGGATACACCCTGCAGAAACCAGCTACTGAAGAAAAATATGCCTCTTTTGTGGAACAGTAAGGCTGGAAATCCTGCTCCTCAATTGGAATTGATGGGATGTTTGTGGAAGTGGATGTGTCCAAATGCAGAATGTGCACCATGAAGCCTGTCAATGCATGCTGCCTGATGCTGTACGCTCTCTACCGTTCTCACTGCCAGTATCATTGCTTTGAGTGGGTGTAAGGAATTTGCATATGAACACAGACATACACATATTATTTATCATATAAAAAAGGTAATTATGCCTTCATTTTTAACTATTACTCTCTGGACGTTTGCCTGACACTACATCGCAGGACCTCTGCTGACAGATATAAACAACACAGGTCCAAAAGGAATGCAGACTTCATATTTACCACCAGCAGTGACAGCACCGCCCCAGGACGTATTCCTCGTCCTCGCACCAAATAGTGTTAGTCGTCTGGAAAAACGACAGCAACACTGAGCATGTTATTACCTTTTCGTTCGGGGCCAACACACAATGCTGACAGAGACAGTACCGTTTTGGCCCGGAGCAAGCAGCACAATCATAAATAACACTTCTTAATCAGTGAGTTGCTGCATTGTGTTCTCCAGCTTTACCACCCCGACCAAGGCAATTGTGGGGGTTTCGTGCTGAATTCCCCGGGGGAAAACCTTAAATTGTTGTGGTTAATCCTGTCAGAGGCATTTAGGATAAGCACATTATATTTCATTTCAATATGTGAAAAGAGATGCCACACTGCCTTCACATCTTCAAATCTGCTTCAGCTCATGTTCAATTCAACTTTATTAATCCCCATGGAGGAAATTGATTTAAAGGCAAGAAGAGTGCCTCAGACAACAAGATGAGGGACATAAAGACTGAGTCATGGTGGGAGAGAGGGAGGGAGAGGCGTAGCAAGTGCCTTTTGCAAAACTAAATTCGCCAGGGTGAAGTCTTCATTGTGTAGGCTCTGTTTTTTTTAAGGGCGTTAAAAACCTATTTTCTGGCCAGCTGCTTAAAATAGTGGGTTTCAGTCATTGAGGCATCCAAGGCTACATGTGTGCAAGTCTGTTTATATTAAATCAGTAAAACATACAACACAACAAAATTCAGCGTATTTGGAAAAATAGCTGGCAGAAAGTCTGTTATTGAACAAGATAATTGTGCTTTCTGGTAAGTAATCACAGACAGTCTTTGAAATTTCCTGTGAGAGAGTGGCTTTAGTCTCTCAAAAAAGATACTTTTCTTTTCATGAAACCTCTCTGTGTATAACAGAAACAAAGACATTGGCTGGAAATTCCGCCGGATGTCCTTTTTGGCTGGATGTCCGGTACCTTCCACTTTCTTTGTGTTGGAATTTTAAACTTTATGAAGACTCTGGTTAACTGCTCCGCAGATCTCTGCAGGGTAAATCCAGACAGCTAGCTAGACTATAAGTCACTTTTTTTTGGTCATTTGAGTGAATTGACCCTTTAGACGCGTTTATGTACAGTGTGCTTATACAGGCCATTATCTTTAAATTATTTCTTTTATGTCAATCTTAAAGGAGATGTAGATAATTAAAAGAATCAGTAACGGAAGGATTTTATGCTCTGAGACAATTGAGGTGAGGATTAGCCAAAAGGCATCAATTCTGGCTGCACCTTAATTTCAGGAAAGATCCACTCATATTTCAGTAAGCACATTGATTGTGTTGTAAAGAATACATAAAGCTTATGGTAAAGATTCCATAAGTGTGCCATTGGTTTCCTCTCTGGACTTTTCTTTGTGTTCTTTCAAAGCATACATTAAGCAAGAGCCTGCTTAAGAGTATAAGCACGGCAGCTCATATTTATTTAAAATAATACTGGGAAATATTACATTGAGTGGAAGAGGTAATGCTCAAGGTTCTTTATTGGTCATGTGCACAACAATAACACACACAGTCATTGGCAACAAAACAATCTTAGGCCTCAGGCACATCCAACAATGTTCATTAAATAACTTAAAGGGAAATCATGTAAGTAATAATCAATCGTTTATTTATTTTAAAATTGTATTTATATTTTTAATAAAGAATCAGAATATAAGACAAGAAGAAATAGTGCAAGTTAATGTCTAAAATATAAACAAATTCAATTATAATTTGTGTAGACAGTATTGCAAATGCATAAAACTGAATTCAAACAATGTGAAAGGAATGTAGTAATGCATATGTGTATAATAAGAAGTAATATATACAGAGTTGTAAACGGTAAGTAAAAATATATAAAGATAAAGTGACGGTTTAAAGGTAAATTGACGTGTTGAGCTCAGAGCCTGTGGGGTGAAGCTGTCCCTGAGCCTGGTGGTGCGGGACCGGATGCTGTAGAACCATCTGCCAGACGGCAGCAAACAGAGCAGCTTGTGGCTGGGGTGATTGGGGTCTCAGATTATCCTGTTACCTTTCTTCCTACACCACTGGGTGTAGAGGTCCTACATGGAGAACAGCTCAGTCCTGATGCGCTCAGCAGTTTTCACCACCCTCTCAACTGTAGAGCCTACGGTCGAGAGTGGACTAGTCTCGCGTTGCCAGACCTTCCTCCACAGCGCTGCGTAGGAGGGTCTGAGTAGTCCACACAACATTACGGAATGGAAGAAAAACGTGCTCTGGTTTATTACCAATCGGCGCCGGACAGAGCCAAGGTGCCGCTGCAAAATAGCCTCAGGAAGGAACTTGTGTACTGTACGTTCAAAAGTTGTTTAGTCGTGCAACATAAAACTCGGTAGATGGTGGGGTTTTATTTCTGTGGATTAAATTGTACAGCCATATATCTCAAAACCTTGGCAAATGCAACATTTGACACATTTTTGACATGGGCACTTTAAAGCTGCACAAATCTATATATTTTTATTTTAACAGTGGGTCGAATGACTGATTATTGTGAGACATATGGCTGTGATGAACCCACAGAGAATTATCAACCAATTAGCTTGTTTTGGTTTTACAGCCTGTAGCACCCAATAATGGAATCATTTCCTGAAAATGTAATCAAATTTGCACTTAACCTTAAAGAACAATGTGTCTTTGGGTCTGCTGGATGTGTAAATAGGCAACTGTTGCTAACACAGTCGCTCATAATATAACACAGTGTTGTGAATACAGCTTGTTGAGCAGCCCCCAACTGCCCTGACTTTGGTTATTAAAAAGTCACATAATGGTGACACTGTTTATCTCAAATTTGGCATAACTGCACCAACATTTCTTGTTACTTATTGGCTGACATAAGCTTACATTGGCCCGTAACATTGGTCTTTTCTATTCCATCAGTTTCTTATGTTATAATTACCCACACGGGATCTCCAGCTGCCAAGTCCCCACACCAACATTTACGAGCCTGTCAGTGTACTTTATTTAGACCTAACTTGATAATCCCCCTTTGAATGTAATATGTGATTCATCCACTGACAATGGCAACAGCATGACGCCATGATATATAATTTCAAAATAATGTAAAAGGAAAAGTTGAACATGAGTGCAATGATCAAGAAAAAAAAAGTTAAAAAGGGGTATCTCCATTTTGGCTAATTTTACAGAAGAAAAATAATGTGTACTTTAAGTCTTTGGCAGTTTGATTCTTTTAAATCAAACTACCAAAGAGCTTAAGTAAAAGATATCTGGCTTTAATCAATGTGTAGTCTCGCTTTGCCAGCCCCTCCTCCAATGCGCGTTGGAGGAAGGTCTGGCTACTCCACACAGCATTCAGGGATGGGAGGAAAACGTGCTCTGGTTTATGTGACATGTTGATGCAGTATTTAACCGATTTATTAACTGCCTGGACTAAATGACAGCATACTGAACTTGCTGACTATAGACTAACACACAGCTTGTGTCAGAGGCCTCTGTATGATGCACCAGTGGCTGCGTGGTATTTAGCCACAGTCCTGTGGAGATCTCTGACCTATGCGCTCCCTCTGGACAGCTGCTGTCTCCCCTCTTATGCGACTTCATCAATCCTTGCAGTTAAGTCCCGAGCTGTGGCCACTCTCACGACGGAGAGAAGGTTTTTGTCTGCTCGTCTGGACCTGTGGGATAATTTGTTGATCTTCATCACAGAGAGCATTTGCTCACTCAGACGGGTACTTCTGAATGTGCTCAGCACAAGATGGACCTGTGGCATCATGTCTGGGATTAAATGAGCCAATATGACCCTCTGTGCCTCTGCTGAGCCGTGACTCACGCATTCTCTTTCTGTTGTCTGCTGCAAACAAAGGGTTTCATACTCAGACTCTGTGTGTCCATTTTAGAGAAACTAAATTGCTACCTGTTTATTGCAACTTGGAGACTCTGCCATAGACTTAAAGCATACCACACAATTCAGTGACTGAGCCTGGTTCACTGTAGCGACTGGAAAAGCTTCTTACTACCTCCTGGGTAGATATAGAAACTGTAGCTATGTCCAATTTTATGGAGCTCCTCATTAGAGAGACTGACGGTCTGTAGGCTGAACCTGCACTTCTGTCCCCAAATTATAGTCTATAGCTTTGAGTGAGTCTGCAACTAAATGAATGATCAGGGTAATTCTGTGTTTAAAATACAAATGCTGCATGTGTTGCAAATTCTATTTTGTAGTAAGTAAAAAAAAAAAACTAACTCTGAAGAACCTCAGAAGAACCTCAGTAATTGATAATAGCTTGTATCTCAATACCAGGAGTCATATTGCAGAGGCAGCCGCTATACGGTTTCCACTGCTGATACCTCAGAATGAAACCTACCCACCACTTAAAATGGATTTGTCACCATTTCATACTGAATTTCAGTGCCTTAAGGTCAGTTACAGCGGTGTTCAATTTCTGCACACACAGTACCTAATTCTGCTTTTGAGAAAATAGCGGCGGTGGCTGCACCTGTCGCTAACTGACGAGTCAGGCAGAAAGGAAGGTTCTCCTGTTACGCTTCACTCTGCAGTTTAGTTTGGGAGGATTTGACTGCATCATGCATATTCAAGAGCACCTGTTTGCATCGCAGCGATACACATTGAGGAAAGTGAGATGATCTGTTATGCCACACTAAAAAGCCAAAACATTAAGTATAACCGCCAATCAAATTGATACGTTTTCCCTTTGAAGGCCATAAAAGTGGGTATTATTCATGCATTTGGTAGAACTTACACAAGCTTCTATTCAGCTTTGCCAACACGACACAAACAGATACACTCTTCATTTAAGACGCCCTTAACAAGCAGTGGTCTGAATATAGGCCTAGACCTTATTTAAGGCATCAGGTGGATTCCTTACTCAACATTGACAAACAATACATCACTGTGAGTCAGTTTAACATAGCACAAAACCCTCTAGAAGGAGGAAAGACATACACTCATCTAGGCAAGTTTAGTCTCATTCTCACGTGGAATGCAACACCTAAGGAAACGAGAGCTGTGTGTCGTTGCCAGTGTTTGGAATAACGCGGTTTAAAAGAACGGCGTTAGGTAACGACGTTATTTTTTCAATAACGGGGTAATCTAACTAATTACTTTTCCCGTCGTTACAACGCCGTTAACGTTACTAGACGTAAAATGCGGTGCGTTACTATGCATGGATTGAATAAACTGTAAAATTTGAATGCACCCCGGGCCGGGCTCACAGTTATTGAGGAGGCGGGTTAATAACGAGGTAAGCGATTATGATTGGCTAAGGCAGAGTCATGTTTCATGGTAGTAGCCAATCAGAGACAGTGTTACACACATGCCAGCAGCCCAGCACACGCGCGGCGCGCGCCACACACACAACAGCTAAAAACGGAGATTCAGCGGAGCAACAGAGATGGCTAGTCAGGAGGAGCAAGAAAAGTTGGCATTTTCAAGGTAGAGGTTTGAACTAAACACACTTTTTTGTTGTTTAAAGGTTTACTATTGTTGTGAACATTACAAAACACTTGGAAGTACAGGTTGCTTACTTGACCAGTTGTCTCAGGTTGAGAGAGTTTGATTCGCTAGAATTAAATGCACTTTATATTGTGTAACTGTTTACTTACGAAGATAATTTAATAATATAATAATATAAAGTGCAGGATAAACCTCTGGCTGTCTATTGACATGCAATGAATATTGAAAGTTATGTACAAACACCGGTCTGTTCTACTCATTTGAGTTGTGAAAACTGCAAAAAAAAAAAAATCTTTTACATGTAAGCAACTTTTTTTTAACAGTAACGCAAATAGTTACTTTCCCTGGTAATGAGTTACTTTTATTATAGAGTAATTCAGTTACTAACTAAAGTAACGTTCCCAACATTGGTCGTTGCACAAGCCCAGGTTAGCTTAGCTTTGTGACAATGATGTTATCAAGAGTTCAAGAACAGTGTCCAATTTATTTATTACATCATTTTATGCATTAAAAAAGCAAGTTCTTGTTGGGTGGACCAGATTGTGGACCTTTAGTGGACCAGATTGTCATTCATTTAGAAAATCGGTCCTGAGCCTTGAAGTATGGAGGACTTAATGAGTGGTCATGTTCCATGTGTTAAGTACTTACATATGTTGTTTATCTTGGAGCACTAAAGCATGCATTTGGAGTGGCATGTCTTCAGTGCATCCAAGCCAATTTCTAGAGTGAGAGATATATTTATGATTATAAACTCCAATTGTCATGATTACTGATATTAAGTTTAGCTCATTGGAGCATAAGTCCTCAAACAGTTTATTTCCTAAGTATAGACAGTCTGCCTCCCTGTCAGTTCAGGTCTTGTCTGTCTGCTTTCGTCCTGAGAGACATGTTTTAAAAATACTGACAAAACTTTGCAAGACATTTGAAATCGTATCGTGCAGTTCGGCTTCCATGATGATTTCCCCCTTCAAAGTAAATAATCTGTACCGACCTCTGCAAATGCAGAGCAGTAGATGTGTTTTCCCTCTGCTTAACCTCCCTGGGAGCTGATCTCCATATCAGCTCCTTCATGTTGTACTTGCTGTTGTTGTGTTCCAAAAGGTTCCAGGCAGTAGAGGAGGGGTGAGCAGTAAGAGACTCATTCCTGCTCCTGCTGCTCTACATGGGGGCTTGTCAAACTCAGTTTACAGGCTCGGTGCTGAGGTCTAGCCTAAAGCCGATAAAGTATCTACAAAACCTTCATGAATATATATTTCTCCTCCTCACTCCCAGTGCCTAAACCCATCTACGTATTGTGGTTAAATGAGAAGTTATTTCATTGTTCGAGTTTTAATATTCTCACTTCGCCTGAACTTAAATTAAACATGGCAGTCTGAGCTGTTCGTTGTCAGGGAAATAGGACTTCATTCTGACCCAAAGGTCGATGCCACTATGTTGAAATGTGATGCATTCAACATGTCCCTGACTGTTTATCTCTTGTTTAAATACAAGAATATTCCATGACTCAGTCCTCATGTGCACTCATGCTAGCCTCATACTCCATCATACATGCATCCCAAATAAATTAAACTAATTAAATGATTGGATGGCTCAGCTAGTAATCTCAGCCAAATGGTAACTTTTATCTTGGACTTGAAATTAAATGTGATGGAGCCTCTAATCCCTATGCAGCTTTTCGTAAAATAAGAAACAGCCTTGTTTTAAAAGGCACTACATTGGTTTTACACATGAAGAGAAGATTACAAGAAGAGAGAATACAAGAGAAGTATTACACAGCTTGTGGAAACAAAACGGATATTTTAGATTGGGCTTGAGACAGCTAAAGCATTAGTCGACTAAGCGTTTAGTCGACCGAAAATCTATCAATGATCAATCATTTCCCAAGAAAGAAGAATAAAATCCAAGCTGTGAGAAACTCTGTTGGGCAATTTTAAAACTATTTTCAGACATTTCAGACAAAACAACCAGTGAATCAAGAAAGTAATCAACAGATTAAACACAACATTTTCCGTAGCTGCAGACCTACTTGAGACTTTTAAAAAGAAACTGCTTTACTGCTTGGGGAGGTGTGGTTTGAAAGATGTGTGCATTGGGAGGGCCCAAGACACAAGAAAGACAAAAAAAGAGAATTTCGTTAAAAGTCTGTCTATTACCATCTTAAAAACATCAGAAGAATCAGATAGAATCAAAGGATTCATGTCTGGGAAGATTGTCACAGACTTTTCTCAAGTCTCAACAACAACAACAACAAAAAACACAAGCAATGTCTTGTTGAGAATGCTGCTGTTAAAGTCCCAACAAAGGAAACTGAAGGTATCACACCAGTGTTAATCTCCCAATGTCTCGGGACCGCGTTATTATGGAACCCACGTAACTTCTAGGAAAGGCTCGTCCTACGAAGCAGCTCGATTGGTTGGGGTTAGGCATTGAGCTCGAGTGGTTAAGGTTAGGATAGCTGATCGGTCAGGGGATAGGACCTGAACAAATCAGGTTACGTTACCTTGCAATAGTAGTGTGTGAATGCTATTGAAGGGCGGGCCTTTCCTAGAAGTTGCGTGGGTTCCATAATAACGCCTTGGGACCACATCTAAGATGGCTGCTGCTGTGGACACATGCAGCCTGTAATGCAAACCATCTAGACTTCCTTCACAAAGCTGGATTAAAATACTGTATGTCACTGCTTGATTGCTGCCATCGGTACGGTTCTGAAGAGCCTACACCTTTTGTTTTCCATGGCCACGCAAAGAGATAGGCCTACCATCGGACACGTGTATGGGATTTGTTCAATTCACTGTAATATTACTACTGGCTGGCAATGTACAACTTTATTATGACCCACACCCAACAAGTATCACAAGCCCAAGCACTACACAACTATGTGGAGCTACAGTACCACTCAATGGCGTTCAGTGTGCATAATATCTGAAGATGATAGCTGATGCAGTACTTGTTACATGTGCAAAAGACATCCAAAAAGCCTCCTTAAAGAGCCCCTATTCTACTCCTTTTCAGCGTCATATTTGTACCCTTGGGGTGTCCTAAAACAGTCAGGATATCCTGTGTTATGCTGCACGCTTTCCCCATTCTGTTTTACATTTTTCTTTTTTTAATTCTTCAGGAGTACCCCTTTAAAATGAATGACTATGCATTTTGATATATAGTCAATGGTTTTAATAAAAGGTTTTTAGAACATAGGATTATTCTAGCCCATGCAGGAGAATTTAATTCCAAAATTGAGAGATACAGGTGTGACAAATTAAATGAAAAGCCAACATAAGTGTCTTAGTAAGGTGCTGCTGGGCCACCATGAGCCTCAGCAACAGCTTTGCTCCTTGTCAGACTGAGTTTCTGAGTCTCTGGAACTCTGGCGCTGTCCAACAATGAGTCCAGATCTCCCGCAGGTGGTCGGTTCCTTCTCCACTCATTTATTCAGGTTCTTTTACTTTGTTATCAGTGTGTACATGGTGTTCTCTAGACAGTGACATGAAAAGACAAAGAGATATCTGCACTTTACCTCACACACACACACACACACACACACACACACACATTTCACAGCTAGAATAAACCTGAACCTATTTTTTAGTATTTAAATCTCCAATACGTATCTGTCCCAGTCTCAATCCTGCCTGACCATCACTCATCTGGCACATTCAGACAAGATTCAACTGACTTGTGTTTGCGTTGAGCCAATAATGAAAAAATGTTATAACTATGTCAAACCAGGAAACTACTGTCTTCATGCAATTCATACATCCCCCCCCCTTCCCCCACCCCCCAAGCAGAGCACTTCTCCTCAGAAGTTATTTAGTTTGAAGTAATGAGCGGAGAGAGAGGAGCCGGCTCTGCGTCTGCTTTTAAACACCTTTGATGAATGACTCCTGTCCCAGTGGCTCGTGCTGTCATTAGCTTGACACCAGATAAAAGTGAAGTCCTAAAAGAAAATGGAAAATTGATTTACCTCAATTTTCATCCGGAGCAAATAGTTCATCTCCGTAATCCCACGCGACGGTGCACAGAGCGATTAGAAAACTGCCAGCGTTTGCTTCCTGCCGCGCTCATGTGGAAAGACACCGTTCTAATCTGCAGTTATGCCATCGTTTCACCACGCTGCACCACCATTAATGTTATATGAAAGACAGTCACCAAAGCTGGAGTCTTAATTTGGGAGATGTTTCAATGGGACCTACTTGGAAAGCTAGTTCTATTAGATCTAGCTAATTGTATTAGATTTGAGCATATGTTCTGGGCCTAGGTAGAAGAAACTGCTGGGGATTATTGAAAACAGTATACTGGAGCATACAGTAGGTGTTGGATACAGTGAATGATGGGTAGTCTTAATCATGACAAGGTCCACATGAATTTGTGATGTGATGCATTGTGGGTAGACATGATTGTAGTCTTTCTTGTACAACACTTATGATCACACTTAGACTTTGCTAAATGTTTATTTTAGCATCTTTATAGAAGGCTTCCAAGGCATATGTTTGTTTCACTTCTTATTCTAACAACCATTTTATACATACTGGCCGTGATCTTTTATTGCTCTGGGAAGGTGTAAACGCATCTGCCCCTTCACACAAGAGTTTGTCGCAGAAAGTTTTCTGCCTCTAACAGAAAGTTAAGTTCACTGGCAGAGCCAAAACAATCTCAGTTATTATGGATTTTGCTACAGACAAAAGTCACATGTAGATTTTATGTATTATGCTTTAGGTGAGTTGGAATGTTCTATGCTGCAAACCATTTGACCTTGGCATTGACCTTGGCATTGGTGGGCTAGATTAATCCTACTTTCTAAAAACCTTTATTAAAACCACTGACTATATATCGAAATACATAGTATGAGGACGTCAGAGCAAAACCAAGAGTTGAAAACGGTGGCGGAATGAGAATAGTGAGGCTAAATGAGAAGAGGATAGTATCTACCCAAAACACATTGGCTGTATTCTCTGTTTTTACTTTATGGATTCTGGATAACTCAGCCTGAGGCGGGATGCCATTTCAATGCAGACAGCTCGTCAAGACAAGTGACAAGTGTCAAGGTGTGAATGTGACCAATGGAGAGAGAGAGAGAAAGGCAGGAATAAAAATACACTGCAGTGTTATGGTGTGAAGTTGCACTTTTGCTTTAAAAAGCAGACCAGCAAATGCATAGAATGTGTAGCCCTTAAAACAGTTTGTTTAGTGATGCGTTGGTGATGTCGGGACAGGTGATTCACATTTGGCAGCTTGAAAAGCTTTCAGCAAAACACCATCAAGTAGAAAATGTCTGAATGTTAATGGACGAGTGCCCACGCTCTATATGAAGCCTGTTTCCGTCTCGTTACAGAGATAGACACACATCGCAGCTATATTAAGTTCTCTAATGGAGCCTAGTTAAAGTTCAATTTACGTCCTCTCCTACTTTTTCACTCCTTATTACTTTCGCCTCAAACTTTTTCTCCTTCCTGTTTTCTTCTTTTATCCAATTAGTCATATTGGACTGACTCATCCAGCCAACAAGCCTAACCTCTCCCTCGTGTATGAGGGATCCAATAACTAAGCCATGTTCTTTATTATAATACACCTAATCAGCTGTTCCCATATCCTGCTGCCTCCAGCAGACGTTGACGTACCTTAGTTATTGTTTTTAGTCATTCCTGCATCAGGACTCCAGAGATGTCAGTCAATCTGTCAGTTGGTCCACCACTATCAAAATATATTAAACAGACTGCCATATCATTTCAGTTTATTATTATTAATAATATTAATAATATTAATAACAACAACAATAACAATAATAATAACAATAACATCATTAATACTTTATTGATCCCCATTTTAAGCAGATGTTATGTTTAATGCACATGGAAATTGCTTTATTAAGCTACTTTAATACAATTTTACCAGTATACGAGACATAAGTCCGTATTTTTAAGATGACTTCAAATAAAGTTTGGTAAAACTGTGAAGAGGCTCACCTCAGCCACCCAAACGTGTGTCTCTCCCACACAATCAAAAGTTAAGGTTAAAAGACAATGTGTTCAGCACATGAAAAACACAGAACAGTACCGTTTCTACCTTCTGATTGGGTAGGCAGCCTGCAGCCCGCCTCCAAAGTTGCCCACTAGGGTTACTAGGGTTCTGAACTCCGTACTGTTATGCCGCAAATGCAGAGCAGTAGATGTGTTTTCCCTCTGCTTAACCTCCCTGGGAGCTGATCTCCATATCAGACAGACAGAATTTCGTTACTACCCAGTACAGATACACGTTTTTTAATAACAACAACAACAACATTTCATTCATAACGCACTTTACATTTAAAACTAATCTTAAAGTGCTACAGGGTAAAAGTATCAATATAAAAGACAGATAAAAGCATAAAAACTGGAGAATAAAAGCAGCAACTAGCAAGGTTAAATAAAAGTCACAGTCTATATCCTCAACGTTCCACTTCTGGGATTGCTCCGTTGCCGATGGAGATTCCGCCGGATTTCACTCATTTAAGCCGGCTATCCGTTGCCTTGGGCTTCCTTTGTGTTGGCATTTTAAACTCTGGTGGATTTATGAGGACTATCAGATCTCTGCAGGGTAAATCCAGACAGCTAGCTAGACCATCTGTCCAATCTGAGTTTTCTGTTGCACGACTAAAACTACTTTTGAATGTACACATGTTCCACCAAAACAAGTTCCTTCCCGAGGCTATTTAGCAGAGGCACCGTGCCTCCGTCCGGAGCTTGGCACCACCCAAGACGATTGTGATTGGTTTAAAGAAAATGCTAATAAACCAGAGCACATTTTTCTCCCATCCCAGAATGCTGTGTGGACTAGCCAGAAGGTCTGGCAAAGAGACTAAAAGTCACAGGTCTTGCTAAAAATAAATGATTTAAAGCAACACTAGAGCACTTTTCCCACTTCTGTCCCCCTACAGGTTGGACGCGGAATTGTCCATTACATTACATTATGCAAGTTTGCTAGCCTAGAAATCTAGACGCACCCTAGCGGCAGCAAATTTAATTTGCAGCCAGGGGGGGTCTAGGCACTCTCCGTTGGCTTGCGAGCTGGAAAAACCAAACTCTGGTCAATCACATCGTGTATAGAGTCGGTGGGCGGGTTTATGGCTGCTGCTGCTGCTGGCGTACAGCGGTCTTCTGGAAGACTTGGAGTTAAGCTTTTCTTTGAGAAAAGAACAAAGAACGGCACTGAAGTCATTCTTAAAAAAGGAAGATATGTTCGGAGTTTTGCCGACTGGATACGGCAAAAGTTTAATCTATCAACTAGCTCCGCCCCCTTCTTCGTTGCTCTGCCTGGTTGTAGCGCTATCCTATTGCATGCAGAGGGAGTTTGAAAGACAACCGTTTAGCCTGCCCTTCGGATTGAGCCCTGTCAATGGTGAGTTCCCAGACCCAACATCTGGATGTGGCTACAAGTTTGCCAGATTAGGTAGCGGATCTGTAGTTCGAATGAGACATGAGACATTAGGACAGTGGTAATGGACAATTCCACTTCCAACCTGTAGGGGGTCCGAAGCAGGAAAAGTGCTCTAATGTTGCTTTAAGTCCTTTTTTAAAACTCTCAGTAGTCTGAGGTAACCTCAGATGATCAGGGAGGGCATTCCAGAGAGCACTTGTGAGTGAGAGAAGCGTAACTCTTGCATTTACGCCTGTGAGACGCAACTGAGACGTGAGCCTACATGGAGCAATGAGAGCGTATTGGTTGAGTGAGATGTGCGAGTGAAAAGCACGTCTGATATGCTTCCGGTCTAGACACAAGATTCTTTTTATGGGGACTTTTCCTGCAGGAGTATAAGGAATCTTTTCCTAAGTTGCATACATTGTCTGTAACTATCTTGCTTGGCCCATGAGAAATCAATAACAAATACCTTAGACATGGACGAATGTGTTAGATTCTTTTTGCCAAGAGAAACAGGAGACTGAATATTGGGTATGGTGAGAAGTCTCACTTGATTAGATTTTAATTTTATTTGAGAACTAAGCTTGTTCAATCAAAAATGTTATGGAGTTGATAATGTTCAAATCTAGATGAAGATTTTCATTTTAGGGTAAATCAATCTGCCCTCCACTGACTCAAATCATAGGGTAGCAGCAAACTTAGACATGTTGCTTCACAACCTCTCAATTTCCCTGCTTCATGCGTGGAAAGATTCACTGGGAAGGCAGAGTTACTAATTTCCAAGCTAGGTTATTGTCAAAAATAGGGCCGGTTTGTTGCAAATGCCAGCGTTGTTTTTTGATCCCAGTCCATCACTGCCTGAGGGTACAATGGCAGAAGCTTGCATCTGTGATTTTGCCAGATTTCTGTGCCCTTCGGCCAGGGATTCAAGCTAGCAGCCTACGGGCTACTAGTCCGCTTCTCTAACCTCTGAGCTACCTACTGCCCTAATACACAGTAGCAGTCTAAAAACAGCCCTGGTTAAAAAGCTAGTTAGCAAGCGAACAGAAAGGTCAATTCCATAGAACACATTCGGAACATGACAGGTGGTGTCGATGTAAGGCTCAGGTGATAGGGCTGTGTGGGCACAGCTGACAGAATACACACAGCCTAATGATTAAGACTGTGGAACACTGGACAAATGAAAATAAAACGTCACATGTATAATTTTTGTTTTAACGTTTCTTTGATGTCCTGACAGACTTAGAAACTGGTTCTCTGCCCGGGGAGGTTTAACGGAACCAATTTCCGACACCCGACAGCTCTGCCTCCTTGAAATGTTTGCATAAGTAAAAATCTAATTTTTCTGTTGTTCCTGGATGACAACATCTGTGTCTGAGAGACTTGAGATGACAGATCTAAATGGTGTTTTCATAACTCAAGTTCAGCAAACAAAACTGGTACACCACCTATCTGAATAATCTACATCTATATGCAAGTCTGTGTGATTTATTTACACTCCTCCTCCACGTCTCCTCCCTCAACTGTCTTCTGTCTCATCTCCAGTGGGAGAGTGAAGGGAACATCAAGCAGACCAGACTGAGATGCCAGCTCCCTCCCTCCCATCTGCTTCCTTATTCTTTCATAAATTATCCAACTAATTCATTGTTAAGGCCTGGTTTGTACTCATACATTTGACACAAACCCAGTTGATCACCGACATGCTTTTGTCAATGAGAGGTCCATTTTTGTGTTACACGTGATGAAAAAGATTTGCTAAGCCCTGTCCCCCTTAGTTACTGTTGCTATGCTTATTAATGCACTGCACATATGCAGTTTAACCTTACAATAATAATAGTGATATAGTTACCAATCTTTTAAAACTATGGGTCCTTCATTTCAACTGTCCAAGGCAGACAAAAGCAGGCTATTCTAGCCAGCTGCTGTTTTTTTAAGCAAGTTTTCTATACACTTACGCAACAGTGCTGCTATGTACATAAACACACAAATATACAGTACAATATACATACACAAATATCTTCTACCCACTCCCCACCCTCCCCAATCCCCATGCAGCCTCAACCTATCCGTACAAGTATACAGTACATTTGGAGCTTTCTTGCTTAGCTTGTACATTTCTACCATGCTTCAGCAGTTTATGCTAAAAATTAAGGCAATTGAGGCTTGGTAAAAGTGGTTTCCATCAGCATTACTGCAAGGCACTGATACAGTGATAACCATAGACCTGGTCTCTGGGCAATGAGCAGGACCAATAGAAAGCCACAGCAAGAGCTTGCAAGATTATTGACCCTCCCACACCCCACACACACACGGAGCGACATGTTGCTGGAGCTGTCCTCGGGCAATCTTTTCATTCTGGTCACTCTGTAACTTGACCTTCTGCCATGTGGCAGCTGGTCTTATTCGGAGGAAATGGCCTTGGGTATTGTGGTGTGATCATCACATAATGTTGCACGCAAATTAATTGTAAACATTATTTATTTAAACTAAAGCTATGTTCCAATCCCAGGGAAACATTTAAAACCTGAGCAATATTGACATCTAGTGGTTTCAAATTATTTGAGCTCCTCTTTTGTAGCCTTCAATTTAGAGATCCAATTTTCCTCATTTCAATGCAAAACTATTACAATACATGCAATTAATGTTTAGAATTGAATTTTGGTGTGCATGTGTGGTGTGTAACACAAAATGTAGGTATAAAAACAAAAAAAACTAAATTACTACATTAGAGCCTTACATTTAACAAAACAAAATTGATAGTTGATTCTTAATAAGTGTATAATGAAGCCTATAATGTAATTAACCGTATGCAAATCAGACTGATTGTAATGAAGGCTGGAACTTTTCCAGTGACCCAGACAATATATATTACTCTTCTGAAATACTGTTTAAAAAGTGACACATTGAAACAAACCGCTTTACTGTAATGAACTGAGGGGAATGTTAAAAATTGCAAGGGGGCAATTTTTTTCCATAAAATTCATCGATTTAAACATGCAAGGCAAGAGTCGCTGAAGAATAAAATGGTCAGTTTTTGGCTGTCTGCAGGCCTTAAAGTGCTCATATTATGCTCATTTTCAGGTTCATAATTGTATTTAGAGGTTGTACCAGAATAGGTTTATGTGGTTTAATTTTCAAAAAAAAAAAAAAAAAAAAAACATTTTTTGTTGTACTGCACATTGCTGCAGCTCCTCTTTTCACCCTGTGTATTGAGCTCTCTGTTTTAGCTACAGAGTGAGACATCTCACTTCTGTTCCATCTTTGTTGGGAGTCGCACATGCGCAGTACCTAGGTAAGGACTACTAGCCAGTCAGAAGCAGAGTATGAGGGCGTGTCCTGACAGTACCTAGGTAAGGACTACTAGCCAGTCAGAAGCAGAGTATGAGGGCGTGTCCTGACAGTACCTAGGTAAGGACTACTAGCCAGTCAGAAGCAGAGTATGAGGGCGTGTCCTGACAGTACCTAGGTAAGGACTACTAGCCAGTCAGAAGCAGAGTATGAGGGCGTGCCATGCTAGCAGCTAGGCGAGCATTATAACGTGTGTTCCAAAGTGACCACGTGTGTCTCTGAAGTAAAGGCTGGACTACAACAGAGCAGTTGGTGAACAGTGTTTTCTGGTGGAGATGGTAAGTCCCTTTGGGGGGGACTTTGGGCTTTTTCACTTTGTAAACCTATAACGTGCACGAAAAGATATATAACACAATAGGAGAGGGGAAAAGCCAAAAAGCATAATATGAGCACTTTAAGGTAAACATCTCTTACAGCAGCATTGTAATCACCTAAACTGGCTTATATGACGATATGTCGAGCCTAGGAATTGTAATAAGCCTGGTAAGGTTGAGTTGTTTTGATTTAGCAAACGCTAGCATCATAATTTGGATGTAACATTTCCAAGGAGTTTAATGTTAGCTAGCGTTTGTTCCATGATTCCACTTCTATAAAGTTACTGACGTTAGCGCTTTTACTTACATTACCATTTTGTTAACGATTACAACATTGAGCTCCTCAGCCAAAGTGCCAGCTAACTAAACGTTAGCCCCTGATGGTTCCATTATCTTATTGCTAAGATAATATTAGCAAGGATGAGCAGGCTGTACAAAAAATGCTTTGCATGCGATGAATGAAATTACTGCAGTAGCACCTCTGTGATACAGCTTTGTGTTGCATGTGTGTGAGGTGAATCAATAGCGCACCGCTATTCTACTTATCTATCTTGTGATGGTTAGACGCTGTCTGGATGCAGGAGATGTGTCAAGAAGAAGATAGAGACATTTGATACAGGAGACGTAAGTAACGCGGACCTGCCGATGCACGTTCAACCCACGTTGGAACCATTCACATGAATCAACCATCACACAAGATTTTCTGTTGATATAACAATATCATAATGACACGTGACGACATGCTTTCCACTGTCTAGACCATGCCCCCGGGGGTTCACATCTTCGTCACCTTTTCACCCATGATGAGTTTGCATACCTTGGCTAGGGCATCAGCTTTCCTCAGAGTGTACTCTCATCATAGACAAAAATAGTTCACCTTCCCCCTCCTCTCTTGACTCTGAAGCGTCCAGCGCTTGCTGGTTTGACACAAGGAACTCAGTGATACCCACTAACTCACTCAGATATAAGATTCCTTGCCAGTTGCCCCTCGTTAACAAGTGTGGAGACCCTCTTGTAGCATTACGACGACAGAATTCTATCCAGAGAGCACTGCATTTTTAAAAGCCCTAAACACTCACACAGGTGTGTTTAGTTATTCTGGCTGATTAGACCTCTCCCAGGACTGTGTGGGTGTGTATGGATTGATTGACTGACATCTTCCTGAGTCTCCTGTTAGCTTAGTTGCACCTGAAAGGGCAGGACAAATGACAGCTTTATCATTCTTATTGACAGATAAAACTCGTGACGTAATAAATCCCCATGTGAGCTCCGGCCCACCTTTAACCTGAGCAGAGGTCTAATCAGCCAGAATAACTGAAATCACCTGTGTGGGTGTTCAGAGGCTTTAAATGTTCCTTGCTAGATTCACGCTTCGCTTAAAACCTTTGGTGTTATCCGTTCACATTTCCAATTAGAGAAGCTGGCTGAAGGCTTTGTCTGCAATATTAGCACTACACCCAATGATACAATTCTGACATGGAGGCAGCCACTCGCTTCCATTGAACCAACTTCTGTTAAACAAGCGTTTTTTGGCCATTAACTCTCCGAGTAGGGTACGATTGTCTGTGAAATTGGGCTGGCTTCTCTGTCCCCAGAGCGACGGGTGTGCTCCTAATGTCAGCATGCTAAAATGCTCACAATGACAATTTATTTTCTAGCAGGTATATTGTTTGTTTAGGAATGTAGTTTAGCATGTTTGCATGTTAATGGAAATTTATGTTTTCATTAGAGTACAGCTGAGGTTGATGTGAATGTCATTAGTTTCACAGGTATTGGGCCATGAAGTACTGGAAACCTCATCACCTGACATTGTCATCGCTGCTACGCCGCTAGCATAGCAAAAAGAATGTAAAAACAAAAATGTCAACTCATTTCCTGACATTTTGATTATGGTTGACATAATTATTGCTTGCAATATATAAAGATAGATCAAGTATGGAATTAATTTCAGTTTTGAGTGAAAACTGAAACTGAGTAGGGGAGAGTGGGGTGAGTTGTCAGTTTTTACGCAAAGTGACTTTAAAGTGAGGCCATGACAGTAATGCCTTCAACTTAAGGATTTGGGGGAATACGTTGGGGTAAATTGTGCCGAAACAGAACATTTTAATGTTATGAACTGTAATGCCATATGAAAGCAAGACAAGTTCAATACGAAATTACTCATTTAAGGTTTATTTAGATATTGTCAACCTATTAAACTGTTGGAATATGTCATATTATACAATATATGATATTTATGAATCATTTCAGGCAAAAAGGCTTTGGCAATAGATGCCTGTTGACATACATAGAACGCTGTCTGTCAATTATGTAACATAAGAATAAAGTGACTAGGCTAATTTCTAAACATCCTATTGTGACTTAGGCCACTTAAAAACTTATCTTTAATAACATAGTGCAAAATCAAAACTGAAATCAGTGTAAGCTCAATTAAACAAATGGCAGGTAGGCCTAAATCAACCCTGATGAGGCATGCCCATCTCCTCACTTCTCCAGATTATCCCCTGTGAGTATATAGGTCTAGGTGGTCTGGATCTGGCCTACTACTTAACATCCCACTTGTCAATGCTGCAGGGGAATATAAACTTCTGCTCCCTTCTGGCTGTACCACCAAGTTTTTGGGGTGTGGGTAGTTTCTTGAGCACCTCTAGGGATGACTCCATCATTTTCTTTAAATGTAAAGATGGGCTTTCCATCCACAGACTTCTTACTACTTTGCCTTAGAAACTTTGCGCTGATGTCTGCACCCTCAACCTTCTCCACCAATCCAACATAGTTATAGGATTTGGTTTTACCAGCAAAGCTCACAATGACAAAGTCACCAGCAGACAGATCATCATCATCATCATCATGATGGACATCTGAACTATCATAATCAGTGGTGTTGTTAAGTGGAATGGAGATGTCACTCTCTTCTGAGCTACTGTAGACAGTCACTTTCTTTTTGGGTTTGGTTGATTTGGACACTTTCAGAGCCCCTCTCTTCTTATTTTCATTCATTTTCTGTTTTTCAGCCCTCTTTATTTTCTCTGTGTGTTCTCCAGGTCATCTTCTGCTTCATCATCAGTGGTGTCATCAAGTGGAAGGCCCATGGTGCTTTCTTCTGAGTTACTGTGCACAACCTTTTTCTTTATGATTTTGGTTTGATTTGAGCCTTTCGGAGCCCATTTCTTCTGCCTTTCATTCTTTTTCTTTTCAGCCTTTTTATCTTGTTTTTCTTTGTGTGCCTTCTCCAGCTCCATCTTCACGATTCTTGTTTTTACTTTCTTTCTCATCATTCTAGGCCTTCTTGCTGTGGCTTTTGGCAAGGGAAGTATGACTTTTGGGGACACATAACTCCCATGGGCACCAGAACCAGTTTCATCCCTTGAGTGCTCAGGATTTGGTATCGGAAGAGTGGCAGGTGGCTCCCCTGGGTCTGGACCTGCTTCAAGACCTGTGGCATGGGTTGGCCCCTCATGTGATGGTCCAGGCGGGTCAGCAGCAGCACTGGTGGAGGGCTCTTCTGGTTTTGGCCTGTCTGTTACCATTGATGGGGCATAATCTTCATCTGGGAAGATATCCTTGTTGTATGAGTATATGCCCGTAGCTCTGAAACCTGATGTGGGGGGTCATTGCAGACAAATGCTGGCTTCACAAGTTCTGCAATCTCATAAATCGATACGGTTCGACCAGGATGTGTGCGCATCCAACCGTCCATTGCTCTGAAGAAGTAGGTTTTCAGTGGCCCATAGACTGTTTTGTCCAATGGTTGCAATCGGTGTGAGGTCGGAGGGTGTGCATAACGACACCATTTTCTTTAGCATTTGTCACTGCCTTCAATGAGATGTGAGATTCATGGTTGTCCAGAATGAGCAGGACTGGGTGATCGACGGAGCAGTTGGTGTGGCGGATGAAGTGCTCCAGGAAGATGGTGAAGGCTTCTTCATTCATCCATCCAGACTTTGTAGAATGACCTATGGACCCTGCAGATGATCCATTCATGAATGATTCTTTGAAACAAACACGAGGGAAAATAAACATGGGTGGGATTGCATTTCCAGTGGCGTTTACTGCACAGGCCACAGTGACGAGCTCTCCTCTTTCAGCTGATGTAACTGAACCCACTTGTTTCTTCCCTTTCTCTGTGACAATCTGCTTGGGTGTCTGCACTGTAGTCACACCAGTTTCGTCCATGTTGTACATCATGTGTGGAGGGAAGTTATACCTGAAATGAGATTATGGAGGTGGTTATATGTGTACATGTCAATTCTGCTACTCAGGGCAGAAGACCCTATAGAGATGTGCCCTCTTTCCTTCCCTGGCTGCCTCGTCTGTGTCTGTGTCTATAAATATATATGTGATCCTATGATTGATGATTACCTGTCCATCACATTAGAGAGGTTATCAAAGAACTTCCCCACGTTGTGTCTATTAAAAGGCAGTAGCTCTTTCAAGAGAGGTTGCTTCAGGAGTGTGGCATGACAAGTGGTGGCGTGCTTTAAAGACTGTGAACCAATCAGGTCCTAGAAAAGGTTAATAGTTTATTAGCATAAAGGGTATCTCTTTATTTATCCCTTATTGAACCATTTCAGTTTACATTCAGATTTTACGTAAGGTAAAGTTATATGCTTTAAATAAGCACCCAATTTTGCTCATCTGTAATGTGCATGGTGATAACTGATAATGAGCATGTCCTGGGAAAATAATGATCAATGTTACCGATAACCTTTCCTTAATAAATGCAAACTTAACCTAACCTGCTTTTTTCTCTGATCCAGCTGTCAGGGATATCAATGCCATTTCTTTGTGCATACTCAAAAGCCAGCTCACAGCATTTTATGGCACTTATGCCGTGAAACATTGCTGCTAGTGCCTTTATATGGTCTGCCAGCGCTGTCTCCATGTATTCTTTGAAGACTTGGTTGGCAAGTCCTGTTCTCTCATACCCTGTCTTTGTTACTTCTATCTTTTTCTTCTCCATGAATCTTTTCAAGGTCATCCTGCAGATCTTCATCTCCCTTGCCACCTGACGTATGGTCTTTCCCTGTTGCACCTCTTCCACTGCTCTGTCCAACTCCACAAGAGGAGTTGAAGCCCTGTCTGTCTTCCGTTTATAAGTGCGTGGCATGATGGGTTTTGGTCTAAAATTAAGAATGTCACATAGTTTAAATGCTACAATGTAAGAGTACAATGTACAATTACAAATTAATAATATGTTGAAAATAATCATAAGTGGGGGCGAGTTGTGCCACTGGCACAACTTAACCCAGGCCTTTTGGCACAAATCACCCCAGACCCACAAGTTTGAAAAACTAGCATGATCCAGCAGGTAAGAGCTAACATCATGCTAACTCTATAGACTCATTGTGTAGCCTGCTAAAGCACTAAATAAAAAGGTTTTCAAACTTGTCTATAATTGTTCAGACACTACAATCAAAAAACCTTAAATCATAGAAATTTTACTTTGAAAGGAAAAAAAACAAAAAAAAATTGAGCTAAAATGTGCTTACCTCTCATGCCATGTGTCTCTCTTCTTTGGAGGATGAGTAAAATGGATGGCTTTTCAAAATGATGTTGTCACATGACCAATTTCTTCTATGGTTTTCCAGAAACAAGGGGTGGCACTACTTCCCCCCTGGCACAAATCACCCCACTCTCCCCTATGTGTGTATATGGTAGGGATGCACCAAATCCAGATTTTTGGGGTTCGGCCGAATACCAAATCCACTGGTTAAGATTCTGCCGAATCTGAATACCGAATCCTAATCCTATCCTCAGTTCATTAACACAGTAAACACATTAATGAAGTAAACAATGTCCACAGCCTCTAACATAGTTAAATGTAACAACTTCATGTTGAATTCACACGCTCTTTTCACATCATAGGAAAGCACATCATCGCCAGATGAGTGACAATTTTGTTTGGCAAATTTTCGCTAACCAGTGTATGATGAAGGCATGTTGGGGGGGTGAAATTAGAAAGCTAACGTTAGTTAATGAGCAGCAGCCGGCCGTTCGGTCGCTAACCAGTGTATGATGAAGGTGTTGTGAAATGTTTGTTTAAAGCACTTAAGAAATTCATGTTGTTTAGTTTAAAACAGTCTAAAAGGAAATGGTAAATTATAGTGTAATTAAAAGTCACTATTTACATTTACAGTACTTGATTTACAGCTGATATGTGAAAAGGTACACAACTTTATTTGTTCAACAGTAATTTAGTTTTACTGCGAACCGTCACAGAAAGTGCTTTTATTTTGAAGTAGCCTACACGGACGTTGTCTGTTGTGTTGTCACTACCCGATGTGAGTCGAGTGCAGATGTGAGTTGCGCATGCTCAGATTTAAACGGTTTATGGCATAACGTGTCATACTGTCACTTGAATGGCGTTTTGAGCCAACGTTAGCAGTCAATCATAGATAGCTACAAGGTTTTTGAAATAATTTCCATCTTCTGTTATTATTTGTAATGAGAAAAGTTTTATTTTATGGATTTCACAAATAAACTGTTCTCATTACAAACAACAGAAGACGGAAATCATTTAAAAAACGTTTTAGCTATCTATGATTGTTTGATTGCTAACATTAGCTCAAAATGCCATTCAAGTGACAGCCTTTGTTGTGTTTGATTGCTAACTTATAGCCAGCAGAGAACGAACTATGTAGGTCCATTTTTATTGTATTGACATTACAGAAGTCTCTCGTTAGCTTATTGTAGGCTACTTGTCGCAAAGTGACGCATGCGCAACTTACATCTGCACTCGACTCACATCGGGTAGTGACAGTGTACTCTTGCTAGCTTACTGAGAGGAACGTGAGACGCTAGATGCTAAACATGTGCCTCAAGCTTACGTTGTTCACTTTGTGTGTAAAACTGCAACATATTGAACAGTAAATGTTCACAGTAAAAGACAAGCGGTTTTGGTCGTCATTCGAAGCCATTCCACTACAGAAGGCATGTTGGGTGGGTGAAATTAGAAAGCTAATGTTAGCTAACGAGCAGCAGCCGAGTAGGGTTCGGTAGAAACCAAAACCCCGTCAAAAAGCCCAATATTCGGCCAAAATCTGAATCCTGGATTCGGTGCATCCCTAGTATAGGGACTAAAATGTTAAATTAAACAGGAAACGTTATTCACCTCTGCTGACGTGCAGTGACATAAATCAGTAGATGTTTGGCTTTCTGACTAAAAGTAAATCATGTCAAAACTTTATGGCTTGATGTTTCTACTACTCTGCACCAGAGAAATGAGATGAAATATGTAAGATACTCTTGTCAAAATGTCTTCAAGCACTAGATGAGGGGGGGAGTAAGTTTGCTGCAGCCACCATTGCTTGTCAAGACACTCAAGAGGCCATTTGTTATTCCTCGTCTGTAAGAGGGACTGACATTTCCCATTGGCAGTTGAAGCACATCTAGTGCTGCCCTCTGTCCCCTTCATCTCTTGTGGTTTGCTCAGCTGAAATAGGACAAAGCTCGCGGGGGCTTATAGAAATTCACGGGGGAATTCTGGCGGAGGAACATCCAGGTTTTTTTTTTTTGACAGATGTGCCAAGGTATTGTGGGACCTTATCACCTTATTATTATTACTATTATTACTACTACATCCACCCTGCTTAGTTAACATCTAACAAAACACATAGTTCACCTACTGAAAGCATTTCTACTGCCTGTAATGCCGCAGTTCACCTGGAGAGTGAGATATGATGCTGCTCATTTTGGGATTCGACAACTGATTCCAGCCAAAGTCACTGTTCAAATTGAAGTACAAAAATGTGTGATATATCTAATTGTAAAGCAAGGAATCTCTCTCTCTCTATGATAGTGACTGTGTGTCTGTCATTCAAATATCTGGAGAACCGTTAATCCAATCTACTTCCCACTTGGCGGGTGTATTCATGCATTCAAAAAAAACAAACAGTCAACCGTGAGTAAAGAGATTAGAACTCAAAAGACATAAAACACTCTTTTAGTAAGACAAGACTGGATGAAGTAAATATATGTTTGCCCCGTGGCACGGTACCACGTGACAAACATGACACTGGCTACCGGTGGCAGCTCGAAACCTATTCAAGTCACTGGTAACTGCCTACTGACCTACGGATGGCTCAGGCCCATTGTACATCTAGGACATGGTCAAACCATAGACCCAAGCCCATCCACTACACTCTGCTACTGCCAAACAGCTTGCTACACTCTCACTACGAAGGGGTCCAGCTACCGCTCAACTAGTCTACATCCACCACGTTCCACTTCTGGTAACGGTCCGTTGCCGCCGGAAATTCCGCCGGATGTCACTTTTCTGTTTCCTGTTGCATGCCTAAAACATGTTCCACCAAAACAAGTTCCTTCCCAAGGCTATTTTGCAGCGGCACCGGGGTCCAAGACGATTGTGACTGGTTTAAAGAAATGGCAATAAACCAGAGCATGTTTTTCTCCCATCCCGGAATGCTGTGTGGACCCTCCTCCACAGTGCTGGGGAGGAAGGTCTGGCAATGCGAGACTACCGCTCAACTAAATCCAGACTGTTCGCTGTTCTGGCTCCACAATGATGGAACAATGTTTTATACTGCTTTTATTGGAAGTGTTTTAACTTGCTGTATTCTCTGCTGGTTCGGAAATGCCACTGAGTCACAGAAATAGACAATCAGAAAAACAGTTACAACTGCCAGCAAGTTACTTGGGATAACACTACCGAACATTGAACACATTTACAAAAGACAGACTGGTGAGAAAGGCCAATAACATTGTAGCCTGTGTGTGTACACACACACACACACCAGGACCTTTTCCGTCAGACTAAAAACTCATCTGCATCTTGGCCTATGAAAAGATGAAAAAAGAAATACCTTTCTCTATCTTGTTTCTAAAATCTCGCACTTAAAACCAGTTTTGCTTATTTGATGAATTGTTTGTACTCGCATGATGCTTGCGATTTAAGTTTTGGGTGGTATCTTCATGGTTGAATGGACTAATTGTAAGTCGCTTTGGATAAAAGCGTCAGCTAAATTAATTAAATGTACTATAATTTATATAGTAATACATGCTACGGTGTATCTGAATTTTGATTGATTTAACTGTCCAGAACCAAACGGTGCACAGCCTGTAAGGTCCTACAAGTCGTTTCACAGCTGCAACAACCAACATGATCACACGGCAAATTATCATGAATAGTTCCACAAATTTAAAGAGAAAACATTTCAAGAAAGGTCTTACTCTAACAGAAATGTCCTTTTGTTAAGGACATAGCACCTCTCTCTGCTCCAGATTTTCTCACTAAAACAAAATTCCTCATTAAATAAATGGTAAATGGACTGCATTTTCTAGTCTGAATAAGTGAATCACTAAAAATACTTCCGTTTGTCTATTTAGGATGTTCAGTTTCCTTTAAAGGTGCACTATGACTTCCTGCATGGTTTCTGCGCAATTTCATTTTTGTCTCATCATAGGCATCTCTCCTTGATCCGCTAGCTGCTGTGAAACAGGGGTCGTAAACGTCAAACAAACACTAGAGGCACAGGCTGTGCACCAAAATACAACAAACCACGTTTCAGCCAATCACAGACAAGATGGTTGGAGAAGGGGGTTAAGGTTAGTGACAGTTAGTTATGACAGTTACAGAAACATGGAGGGGGGGGGGGGGGCAAGCTTGCTCTATTTTGTTTGGCATTTACTTGGAACGTCAACAGAAGTGACCATGCAGGAACTCATAGTGCGCCTTTAATATTCTCAAACTTATTTATCTTTCCCCCATATTTATCGTTTCCCTCCACATTCTCCAACGTTCCCTAGCATAGCTGCGTTCAATGTATCAGCTCAAGTGTTTGACTTACCGCTCAGCTGTTGCTTTGTTAGCAGGTTGGTAGATGTAACTTATCCAGATACTGTTCCCCTTCGATTGGACAAAGTCGAGAGGTCCAGGTCAGCTCTGTGACAGCGAGAGAAAATGTGAGGACAAAAAACACAGCCTGCTTTAAAATGTTGAATTATAGCAGTGACTTGAATTATTCATGCTGTTCATTATTAAGGCACACTCACAAATCCATTATTCAATGTGCAAAAAAAAGTCTGCTGTTTATTCACACAATTAGTGGAACACTGACATTTGTTTCTATAAGAGTTCATGAATGGTTAACCAGCGATATCCAGAGTTCTTTTTCCGTAAACATTTACGACTTTAATCTTAGAAATTTTGAGTTTCTCTGAATATTTCCCCTCTCTCCTGTGTCCTTAACATAATATTTTTTTATTATAATTTTCTTCCTACTATGGTCTGAGAACGCTGTCGTAGCAGAAGTGACTTGCCTTTGCCAACATCAAGCTGACAAGAAACTCTGTGGCAGAAGTTTCTGATCTTTCTTGAGTGGTTTACTGGTCTGACCCACTGGAGATCAAATTAGGGGTATGTGGCCCATGAAGTAAAATGAGTTGACACCCCTGATCAACAATATTTTGGGCCAAGAGCATGACAGGAAGACATCTCTGTCGGGGCCTTCAATTAATACATGGGACAGCTCTCTCTCATCTGAAAGACCCTCGGGGCATATCCTAGGTCAAAGAGCATGTGGCTAGTACTCTGTAAATCTGACAACAGACGAGGACCCATGGTGATTTGCACCAAGATGAATGTATTGACATCTTATTCAAAACAGGCTTGAACCAAGTCAGTGAAGGGTTTACAGGGGAAATCGAGCTGAAACTGCCCAGAGGGGTGTTTCATAAAAAGGCACAGAACCCATCTATTCACAGTGAAGAAAACTGACAAAACTGATGTAAACGGCTACGGAGCAGCACATGTAAACACACTGCATGTCACGGAGAATAAAAATACGAAAAAATAAAATCAGTGCAATTTACAAAAGCAGTAAGTTGTAGACCAGCAGTGGTCTTACACTTTGACACAAGAAGAGATGAACTCAACCCTCCTCTGTTACATCAGTTTGTGCAATGCTCTGCTTGTAATCATAAATGAATGTACAAGATGTGTGAGACACATGACATTAAAAATACATAAAATAAATAACATTTTCTAGACTCTACAGTTCTCCATTGGTTGGGATTACTGTGTCGCTACTGAGACTGAGCTCAGATTTGAATTACACAAAAAGTGCAGCCCAGGTCAGTATGTGATGCATGCAGCAAACTCATGTTCACAGTTCAGTATCAAAGAAGAGCTGTCACACACACACACACACACACACAATTGAGGAGGCAATTTAAAGTGCTCATATTATGCTCATTTTCAGGTTCATAATTGTATTTAGAGGTTGTACCAGAATAGGGTTATGTGGTTTCATTTTCAAAAAACACTATCTTTGTTGTACTGCACATTGCTGCAGCTCCTCTTTTCACCCTGTGTGTTGAGCTCTCTGTTTTAGCTACAGAGTGAGACATCTCACTTCTGTTCCATCTTTGTTGGGAGTCGCACATGCACACTACCTAGGTAAGGACTACTAGCCAGTCAGAAGCAGAGTATGAGGGCGTGTCCTGACAGTACCTAGGTAAGGACTACTAGCCAGTCAGAAGCAGAGTATGAGGGCGTGTCCTGACAGTACCTAGGTAAGGACTACTAGCCAGTCAGAAGCAGAGTATGAGGGCGTGCCATGCTAGCAGCTAGGCGAGCATTATAACGTGTGTTCCAAAGTGACCACGTGTGTCTCTGAAGTAAAGGCTGGACTACAACAGAGCTGTTTGGAGCAGTTTGTGAACAGTGTTTTCTGTTGGAGATGGTAAGTCCCTTTGGGGGGGACTTTGGGCTTTTTCACTTTGTTAACCTATTACATTCACAAAAAAGATATATAACACAATAAAGGAAATATATAACATATGAGCACTTTAAGTGACATGAGAAGGTTTACAGAGTTCACAGAATCAAGGTCTGACAGACAGGTGGAACTCACACTAAACAGGGAGGGCTGAGACAGGAATGACGGAACGGACAGAAGGCAGGTCTGGTTTCCAGGAACACGGCAAGGCAGGAGAATCAAGAACAGGCTGGGTCAGTAACAGACTGAAACCTGAGACCACCAGGAAAAACCTGGCAACAAGAGAGTGAACCGGGGAGGCTTAAGTAGTGACGTGATTGCAGATGAGGAGCAGCTGTGTGTCCAGGTGAGCAGAGTGGCTGATGAGGCAGGTGTGTTTCCATGGTAACTTGGGTCACACTTCAAATCACAAGAACTTTATTTTCCCATGAGGGAACTTAATTTGTGTGTCATACCCGAGAATAAACAAAAACCCTATGGGTTGGAGTAGTGGGGGGGGGGGCATATTATTCTATTTTCAGGTTCATACTTGCAGTTTGGGTTTCTACTAGAACATGTTTTAATATTCAAAAAACACAAACATTTTCTCATTCTGTCTGTCTGAATATACCTGTATTCACCCGGTCAGCCGAGGAATGACTGTTCTGGCACTGTAGTGGCAATTTCTACCTATATATTGTATAGTTGTAACATCACAACTGTACGGAAGTCCTGACAGCTCGTTTAAAGGCACACTTTCTGAACACGGCCTGTGGGCATGATGATAATAATAATGATAATTTATAGAGCACCTTGACCTGCTTTATAATTAAAAAAAAGACATGGAAACCTCACATTTTTTACAAACATTCTTTATGAAACAAAATAAACCAGACTTTCTGACTTTCTGTTGGTGTAACTAGTGACTGGTAATGAAACTATATTTCTTGAAAATCGTAATCTGTCTCTCAGTGTTGCCATCACTGTTAGTTAGAAGTGAGGAGATCGCCAATTAGTGGAAAGCACTTCTTTGTCTTCTTATAGCTGTGGACCCCCACCAGATGAGCAGGAACTCACGCTCCATCACCTCCATCATGGCTGACTCTCACTCAGCTGCGACTGTGTGCACTGGGAGCATAGACAGCCTGGATGAGAACTACAGTGTAATTGCTGCTGATATTTGCTATTAAAATAATCTATGCCATTCACTCATGTCAGATAGCTCCCTGCCCCCAGGATATCAAACCTAAATCCAACCCCAGACATGACTGCACTTTCCCATATTCTCTGTTGAACTCGTGACATGAGCTGGTTGGTATGCAGCTCAGGCTCCTTCACAGAAGAACAAAGATCACCGGGTGAATGCATGACAGCTAGTAGTCCTATACTGTAAGGAATGACCAGGACCAGAGAGGCACTTTGCTTGGTATTGGGAGCCTCACACCTGTCTTGTCAGCCTAAATCACAAAGTGGTGCTGCAGCAGTGGAACCATCCTCTTCCCCTCCAATCTATAAATATACTCCACTTACCAAATTAAATTCTTATATTGTATATGGTTGCTGGCATACAGGTACAAGAAATAAGTTATAAATGTAGGCGCATACATTAACACAAACAGCAAAAACAAGGCCAACGACCAAAAATACTTTTCAAGGTTTTTAAATGTCAAGGCACATGTATAAACTCTGTCAGCCTGTTCATCTCATCTTTAAAGTCACATTGCAACGCACTTCACTAACCATATACCTTTATTTCTGTATGAAATAGTGGCTACTGTAAACTCTCACCATTAATAGACATTTTAACTTGTCATATTGGCAGGGAACTAATAACAGGTGGAACTAATGGAAAAAAGGGCCAGACTATCTACAGTAGCTTGTGTCAAATGTCTTGTGGGAAATAACTTATCTATACTGAAATGATTAAAAGGCTTTGCTATATTTCATATTGGGTCAGTTATTGTTTACCCCAGCCACAGCGGGCTCTGTACTGCCCCTCGAGGCCGGATCCCGGATACCTCTGGTCTGATTCCAGCCGTGGCGAAGCAACAGGAACGCCGAGTAAATAACGTTACTGACCGAACGAAACATGCAGTACAACATGTTGCTATGGTATGTCTCTTTCTATACAAAGGAATACAATAAAATTGTCTTTTTATGTAGTAATGCATATACCTCCTTGTAAGCTCATCATATGATCATAATTCCAAATGTTGTTGAACCAAACGCCTTCTCGTTGTCCAGATAACCCATATTTTTCCACGGACTTTTATTTCTCACCCCCACTCCCTTCAGACACAACCAGCCATTTAGAAAACCCAATTTATTCACATTTTCTTTTTCTCAGTTGCCCCTGTGACTATGGGTTCAATGCAGTGGACGTCAGGGCATGCCCAAAAACTAAACCCACAGAAGTAAGAACAGTAAAACAAGAGGGCTGCAACAAATCTGGAAACAATAAAAACAAAAAACAGCATTCAGGAGACTTTACAGGAGTTCATTTAATCCCAAACATTTCTGGGGGATAGCTGTAGAGGGAAGCGCTCATACAAACACTTCACTGTACATACAGATTTACACTGTGTGGGGACATGATGCATGGTCTTGCCAGGGAGGGGAGGAGGGGGGGGGTTTGCAGGCATCCCAACTCCACTCCTGCACTGGGTTGGCATCTGAACAAGGTGAGTTTCAGATGGCCTACAGTTGTCTCATCTACTGTTAAGATGGTAATACAATATACTCTAATACTATTAATTACATAACATAAAATTTGGAATGCAGACTGCAGTGTAGGCAAACTGGAACACCACCAAATAATATTTTCAGTCATTTTCAATGCAAGCTCATCAGGTTATAGAGCTAGGATGCAGACTGAACTGACAGAAGGGGCAGAATGTTTTTAATTACTCCCCAAAATGCTGCATCTGTTCCTCAAAGGGGGAAAAGACAGGGAGCATGACATCACTACTCCTGTGGTGAGGCAGGGGGCCAAGCTTCCCACATTTCAACATCATGTGTCCCTTGATTTTGTAAAACCATACTTTAAAATAAAATCAAAAAGCATGAAAAATAAAATGAAAGTATATATAACTCTTTCAGGTCCATTTTATGTATGATTAGCATTTCTCTTCATTCGTTCTCACTCCTCTTCGCTCTCGTTTCCGTGCTCCATGTCCTCCTCTCCGTTTGCTTTGGAATCTGTTCTGCTGTCTGGATCATTTTCCTCATCTGCTGGTTCCTCCTTGTCTTCTTCCATCACTTCCTCCTCTTCCCAGTTCTAAAAAAGGACAACAACAAAAAAAACGTTTTAGTGCTCATCACAAAATGTCAGCAGTTTGTGAACATGCACTACTTTACAATGGGGACATTACTGGCTGACCTCTTCCAACTGCTGTAAGGTTAGTTTTAACTTCTGAGCAGACACTCGCGAGATCTGCCTGACTGGCCAATTTTTCATAACTTACATCAGAGTCGTCATTATCATCAGGAAGACCTTCGTCACCAGAGGCCTCATCTTCATCAGATGACGCTGGAGGGCACACAGAAAAACAAACCCATTAGCGGATACTGCAAAAATGTTTCCACTACATCAATGCTGGTACAACCCCTCCCACACGAGAGAAACTGAGGAAAAAGTGAAAGGAAAAAGCTTTCCATGCTTTCAGTTGTGTATAAATATAATGTGAGAGACAGCAGATATTTGCATTTCAATACCATAGCGGGGCTGTTTGGTTGCGACAATACGATCTCTGCGGTGCAGGAAGGAGGAATGTCAATATGATTTGCTGAGGCTATCTGCCCCATTAGGTCAGCCAGGCATCTGCAGCAAACCGTGACCGGCAGCCTTTAATACAGATATTACCAAATATTCTACTATTGTATGTCATAACTGTAAATATGTTTGTATACTGTACAACAGGAAAATGAGGCAGAGGTAGTTATTATTACAAAGACTTAAGAATTTTTAATTTTTTGGTATTCCAAATAGCCTCAGGAGAGGACATTGCTTATTCCTGAGCCACAATTAGAAATTAAATGATGCAGGCTAATTGACGTAAAAAAAAGGGCATTTTACCAACAATAGTGATTAGGTTTGCACACATTTCCACTGAAAAATAAGTGCCAGTCATACATACAGTAGAGGTGAAATGGCTTGCGAGCCTATTACCTTTATTGTAACATGTACGCATCAATTCAATGAGTGACATGCTGCATGTTGTGAAAAAGCAGTTTTTCTATAACAAGTACAATGTTTGTATCTGGCAGCAGTTATCTGCATCACCCCTGGGTGACGTGTAAATCTAATCCTGTGTTCTGACAGACATTTCTGCAGCTACTCTAATTGCATCAGCTCATGCTACAGAATGGTTGATTAGTGTAGAATTAATGTTACCTGTAAAGGCAACAACGAGTACAATTAGAGAGCACAACAATTATTTGCAACTGAAACACCAATTAATCACACCCATTTTAACTGTACATGCTGTCCACACAACTAGCGCACACTGACTCAGTAACTAGTCTGACAACTCTGAAAAACTGAAGCATCCAGTCAGATTCCCATGGTGGACCCATAACAAGCCCAGTGCACAGCAGCATCCAGTAGCAGCCTCCTGTTAATCAGCTCCCTTTATGAACATATTTCTTTAACGATCCTTCACACCCTGGACCACTGACAGGGGTATTGGAACACAAAGCAAAGCTTAATTATTTCATGAAAGCCAATTTTCGACGTGGTTCAATAAAGCATCTTATACAGTACGGTAATGAGAATTGAGAGTGAACAAAACGGGGCCTTGTTGTGCCGCTCCAAGGGGAGGATCTGAACACTGCCGGTCAGGTTGCCAGGCAACAGGAGACATGTTTGCGTGTGGTGCATCACCAAGAGCAGCTGCATGATGGGCAACATTGGCTCCATAAATCTTGACCTATTCAGTGCAGTCTTCATGAAGAGTTCTGAATGACTTAAGGTGAATGGACAAGATAATGAACGCCAGTCCAAATAATTAGGAAACAGTCTGGCAGGGCCGAGAGAGCATCAGTGTGACCTGTTGCACTGCAGTGGCTTTAAGGAGTCACTCCAGTCAAACACGCAACAGAAATGTACAACTGATGACTTAGAGACACAAATAAGATTATCTTTTTATTTCAGTCAGCTGCAACTCACTGCTCACCAGACTGAAACATCCCTGGGACCGGTAGATTGACCAAGGCTGTGATTACACATGAGATTTGAAGGGCCTAAGAAATTGTGATTCTACAAAGTAAGGTTTTAAAGAACAAGGACAGCTGGGAAACATAAGACTGAACATAAAGAGGGACACAACAACAAGAACAAACACTTACCTTCTTCATACACCAGCTTAGCTGTGTGGTCAACATCTGTAACTGTGTTGCTGCCGTCACTTGTCGCCACCTAGTGGTAAAAGGGAAGATGGGTACTATTTCCATCCACAAGTCACTTTAATTAAATGCATCTTAACACGAAAGGGCATGTGATACAATACAGAGCCATGTCTCCATGTCTCAAAGCCCACAGGCTCTCGTCATTCCTGTTGTTGCACACCTGATCCAATTAGGGGCTCTACGTTCATGTGACACCTTCATTGGATTAGGTGTGTAAGAGCAGAAATGGAGCAAAAGCGCAGATGTGCATTCTGTGAAGCCACTTCCATGCCAGAGATGCCAACAACGTTGACTTCACTGGTGCAAATGAAAAATTCTGAGATTTGTTAGAATGATGCATCACATTCACTAAGCGCTGTAGTTTTATGCAGCAGGATGGCGTCGTCTGAACATACAGGGAAGCATGTCTGTTCACAAGCAGAACGCTCGTCTACTACCTTCTCCACAAGGTCACAAGCTGTCAACTTTGCATTTTCGGAAATGATAATCATCCCCGTAGGTCCTTGTCCTTGCAAAATCTGCAGATGCATCTTTGTCTGAATTTATTGCGATGGTGATATCAGATGATATCAGGGACAAAGCTAAAACCTGTTTGGAAGAATCTGTCCACTTTCATAACAGATCGCTTCATCCAAGACAACGTGGCAACAACTTTCACCACAAGGATCAACTTTGCATTTTCGGAACCGACAATTGTCCTTATAGGACAGACTGTTCAATATAAATACCAGTCGACTGACAAACGTATTCAGTTTTTCAAAGTTAAATAAAAATAAATGTTGTGCAGCTAGTCAAGAATAAGCCTAAACGCATACCAGAGATAGTGTTAATTGTCCTGTTTGTTAATCGTACATATTACATGAGACAACGACCCTGTGTACATACTCCCTCAGGGCAAACGGTGTTAATTATAGTAGTTTATTTAATGGATCTATAGTTATGTTAACACAAAATGAACTGCTCAATCTTCAAAGCCCTCTCACGTTTGTCCCCATTATAAGACGGAAGTTTTCTGGCAGCAGCACTATGTACTGTACTAGTGAATGTATTCAAAACGTTCTACTGCCATCTTTTCCTTCCCGATAGTGACAGAGTACCGATCCGATACCAGTGCGTAACCCTGTATGGATGAGCTTGCCCTTATTGTTGTTGTATGGCCTGGCTCAGGTTAAACCCATTGGAAAACAAAAAAAAAATGGACAGAACTTTCTTCTATCATCTAGTTTGGCAGTAAGTCATAACGGAATAAATTAACAACTTTAAAGTAGATTTCTAAATTAAATACCTCATTTACATGTTATTAGATCGGCGCATAGACTCATACTCGCCATTACCAGCATTTTAGGCAGTATTGGAGGCATTTCGGATACTGGTATCGATTAGAGTGTGTGAATCTTAACTGATCTCCCGATTCGATTACAATTATCATGTCCACAATTCGATATATCGATGCATCACGATGCGTCAAATACATTTTTCTATTAAAGCCATAAAGGATATTTAATTCACAGATTTTCAAGCTTCAAAAACAAAACATTCTGCAGAGCTCTAATACTAAATAATTTGGATACATAAAACTACAGCACTGAGCACATGGCACTTCCTGAATGTGGAAAACATAACAGAATATGTAAATAGAAATGTTGTTAGGCCTACATTAAATTGTAAACAGAAATAATCGATTATGGCCGGGTCGATTATCGATGCAGCATTGTCCATGTCAACTATTCGATGCATCGATTATTTGATTCATTTCAACACCTCTAGTATTGATACAACTTAGGGCTGGGCGATAGGGAGAAAATCAGATAGATATTCTTGACCAAATACCTCGATATCGATATTTCGGCGATATTCTAGGGTTGACAATTGGTGCTTTAACAAAATATCTTCACACTTAGATTTGAGATAAATCATCAGTAATGTGGATATAATGTCTACGTGGGGAAAAGGCAAATAATACAACAGCTAGAACAGTCTGGTAAGTTCAGAAGATTACATCACTTTACTGTAATGCAGCTTTTAAAACCAGGAAAAGACACTTATGTCATATCACAATATTATGATATCCAAAATCTAAGACGATATCTAGTCTCACATCACGATAGATATAATATCAATATACTGCCCAGGCCTAATACAACTCTAGAATGTATACTGAACATAACTGTACTGGGGAAAGGCGTTAACCTTTATCACAATCTAGCAAACATCGTTTTGATAGTCCTGATTTGAGTGCCGCAAATGCAGCAATCCTCTCAGCACACAGATGATGTTTTATAACTGGTTCAGTCAAGTTTCAAACAGTGAGCTCAGAGGGCATTTAGCACGTCGAGGGTGCTATTGGGCCCTACATCCTCATCAAGCAGGAAATCTAAGCCATCCCTACCTCCCAATTCATACCAATAACATTACAGAGTCCAGGCATTTAAAAAAAAAAAAACACATCTAGAGTCAAAGATACTGTGCTTATTTCTGTACATGGTGTCACCTACCTGTGTCATTAGGAGATACAGTTTTCCATGCAACTTTGTTAGCTTGTGGAACATCTTCACTCTGCTCTCAATCATGTGATAAAGCACTCCCAGCTGGGTAACCAGGTCGGGCAGCTGTTGGGGTACACGGATTAATCAGTTGGAGGTAAAAACATGTCAGCGGCACAAAACACACAAACAACATCACACTCAATGTCATCAGTGAGGCAGGTCACTGCCAAGGTCTCACCTCCCTCATTAACTATTGCTTTCCCATAATGTATCCATCAGGTTAGCCAGTAGACTCACATTTATAAATTGTAAGTGGAAGACAATAGTTTAAGTGAAAACCAAACAGTTGTGGTTTTCTCTTGTTAAGATCAACCTGAACAGTAAATGGGCCGTTAGTATGACCTTGCAGGTCAGGGGATACGTTGTTTAAAAATCAAAATGTTATGTGCTATGGGAAATGTCACAGGGACCCCAAAAATCAATACGTTTTCTCATCTTTTACCATCAATGTACATAGTAAATGGATAATCAGCTGCTGGTTAGGAAGATATTTTGCTTGTAGTCAAACAAATGGACAGAGGGTCAGGAGCAATCGCATTACCTCTGCTGTGTGGTGGCTGTAAATCTAAATAAGATCAAATATGAATGTTGACAAACTGAGGAAATGTACACAGAAGGATGCCATGCATTTGTTTGTAGGCTTGTGTTATTTAAACTGCCATGTGCTGTGCTTAGGGGACCATGGAGAGCCTTTAGTGTGCTTTAAGTGCCTGAACAGAAGGCATTAGAATACAAGTCAAACAAGCAGCAATATACTGGAGTGTGGTGGCTTCATATCAGCAGTACAGGCAGAATGTGATGTCGGTGAAGTGGACTCACCGATGCCAGGTATGATGTGTGGTGCATGAGCACAGCCTTGAGCCACCGTACCATTAAAACTGCCCTGCAGGAAGGAACAAATAAATATGCTGTCAAGTGGAAACCAGAACTGCCTGATTGTGTCTTATCGGGCTCATTGTGTTTATAATGGAAAGTAAAAAGCAGCTGCACATACATCACTGTCTGCATTAGTGACTTATGTCTAATGTGTATGTCAACTGAAGCCAAATAAATGCCTGAAGTTGTTCTGTCAAACATCAACTTACGTAAAAGGGTGACCCTGGAGTCTATTTGTGATCTAGGGGAAAGGAGATAAAGGGCAGATTAAAAACTGCAGTAAATCAATGGACAGAGTTAAAACAACTTCACTTTGAAATCTTGACAGTGACAGAAGATTTGGGCAGGTTACAAAAGAATAAACTCTTGACGTGTCACATAGGAACACGCAGTGCATTGAACACTGCACAGAAAATTGACTCACCTCTTCCACCAGAGGTAAAACAGCAGGGAGGGGTAACCGAGCAACCGTTTTCTTTATCACCATCTCTTTACGAGTCTGAAAAACTTTCTGTGGGAGAGAAAGGGGGAAAGAATTCATTATTAAGATTTGACAAATTTAAAGTAGAAGCTCATGTGAGATGAGCTGAATATCCAGCACATTCAGGTCAACTTCCGCAATTGTAAAAGCATTTTACAAGTTTAAAGTCCCAGTGTGTAACGTTTTTAGTTGTTCATTATCAGAATCTGTGTTGCCCGTTCACAAACGTGTCCTTTTTCATGAATATTTACCACCACCATCAATTCCAAGTATTCCTATTGGCTTGAAATTTTACATTAGCGTTGCATGAACTGGGGTAGACGCTCCATATTCATGCGCTATCTTGAAATACATTAGCCGGTAAGGGACATGCTGCTCCTCCTTTCATGTTTTTTGCTGTCACATGATAAACTCCCAGCTGCTGCTAACGGGTATCGTAGCTTCCCGGCCCCGGCAAGTTTGAAGAAGGAAACATGGAGGACCACACATATTCAAAATCCAAATTTCAGGAACACAAGTCTTCTTCGCCCAGAAAAAGGATATTGAAAAGATCAAGAGACGGCTTTTTGAAGCGTGAAGGCTACCGTAGTTGTAATACGTACTTTGAACTGCGTGGTGCGAGAGAGTTGATTGTGATATGTGATCAACGCTAGATGGGAGAAATTCCCACACATTGGACCTTTAAGCTTATGAAAGCCTCAACATGTTATGAAAGATGCCTTGGGGATTGAGTTTAAATCACCTCCCAAATCAATCTAACTTTGGCTGGCAGTGCGTCTTTATAACCTTCTGAATGTTTAATGAGCTGAATGTCTGAGCAAAGCAAACGTAGAAAATGTTCTTTGGTTTTTCATATATCAAAGTGAATGTTTTACAAACACTTACATTTAGGATGTTGGCATCGTTGCTCTCCAGGCCCTGCACCAGCAGAACTGCAAAATTGTCTGTTTGTAAAGAGGCCGTCCCTTTAGGAGCCCCCTTCTCGGTGGAGACTGTAGAGAGATCGATTTCACCTAGTCGCTCCGCTATTGACATCTACAAGAGAGCAGAGTTAGATTAGATAAACAGGAATTGGCAGATATCTGTTCACACACTAAATGTATCCATCTCACCCAGGTTTAATACCAACACCACATTAATGAAAACTAGTCCGAAAGCATGAAAAGCCAAATGGCAACACTATGCTTAACATGTTCTTATACTTGAATTAGTCAGATGTTATTCTGTATGACTAGAATATTTAGAATGTGTTGTGCATTTCATTTCAGGATTTTAGGTCTTCTAGCTGCACCAACACTGTGGTGCAAACATATTGTGTTCCTTAGGTTTTTTTGGAGTATGAACCAGGTCCATCAAAGTGAGAAACAAAGATGCAGTGAGCCATTGTTTGGTGCATCATCCTGAACCCACCTCTTTGGTGTCTGTGTCTTTTTTCCTCTTCTCTGATCCCTGTGAGGTTCCTTTGACTGGGGCTTGGTGACCAGGAAGCCCTGGGACCAAGACTCTGCTCTTGGCATTGACAATAGGGGTTTTGACCTGGAACACAAAACAAAACCTCAGGTTCTCATCTTCAGTCAGTTATAGCCTGAATGCATCTACAGTGCCCCTTGGATTAGCAAATAAGACCATATAGAGCCTGGAGAACATGCTCAGGCTAAATCAGGCTTCTTGACTCTTATTACAAAAAGTAAGACTTGAGTGTTACCTTGGAAACGGTGGTCTCCATGGAAAGGGACAAGCTGGTCTGAACATCCCGGGTAAAACAGACATGTCTCTCTGCTGTGTTGATCTCCTGTACAGATACGAGGAAGGAGCATGGCAGGTAAATCAAGAGCTTGGCGAACACAGGTTTTTAAAGGCTGATAATGGCAACATTATATCTCTGCAGCTATCAAAGCTGATGAACATCCTCAAATTGAACAATTCATGAATCAAAAATGTGTCGTCTTTAGGCTAACATCTGAAGAGAGTCAAAACTAGATCCAACAGCTGATACATTATAGATGTATCATTATGTGTGCTACTATTGATGAATTATTATCTAACATGAGGAATACAAGTTAACACCATATGCTTCTGACTTCCTGGAAAATGTAGGATGTTTGTTGTCCTGTTGCTTATATAGCATAAGAACAGACAGCAGGATAATGAACTCCTCTATAAAAGAGATATGGAGAAGACGCACTATCATACAAGCTGTACAATACTGTCTGTTCAAGCAAATCTTCATAGTGGTCTAATCCAAGTGGTGGTGGAATTAATCAAATTCTGATTACGATTTCAGCTACTAACCAGCTATCACAAAAACAATAATTTCGCATAAGAGTGCTGCGATAAGGATTTTTGGGGCCGATCACCGATTGCTGGAAGACGTATCGGCCGATACCGATCACTTTTATGAACTGAAAATTACGCCATTACGCAACAGTCACACATGTTTAGAGAATGTATCAGGAATTGTTTGGCTTTTTGTCCTAGCTCAAAAAATGTCCTTTCAATCACTGCAGATATTTCTTCAGCACACAACCACACACACACACACACACACACACACACACACGGGGAAACAGCTGTTTGAGTGGCGCCGGAGCTGCTAGCTACACGACTCCGCTCTGCCTTAGTGTTAACTAACTTTGAAAACTCGTCATACTCCTTTCCGTGACTAACCTTCAAATGTCTGATGAGGTTGGTGGTGTTAAAATATCTTTGGAGCTTTCCGCCTCGTGGTATTTCCTTGGCACACACGTTGCAAATCGCTAATATATTGTCTTTTTCCCAGATAGCAATGAGTCGGCGACCACCGGCGGTGCTCTAGAGGCAGAAGCGTCAGAATGGCGTAATCGCAAACACGTTCGCCGGCACACCACCGGTGGCAGCCGCTTTTTAAAAGCGGTAGCCGCCTTCCTACCGCCTGCGTTCCGCGGGCCAACCGCTGTTCTGCCGCCGTTCAGACACCTTGTAGAACTGCCAGACCGGTGAATGTAGGGAGGCCGCCATTTTAGCTCCATGTAGAAAATGTTCTCACGAGTAGTGGGTCATCTGATCGGCCTATCAGATCGGCCTTTATGGAGACCACTGATCAAACTATTTAAAGCCATTATCAGCCGATACCGATCGGTGACCGATCAATCGGAGCACCCTTAATTTGTCTCGTGTTCTGAAGGGGAAGTATTTTAAGGGAAATTGGACAGTTCAAGGTGTTTTCAAGGTTGATTTGTTTAACGTTTCACTGCTTTTTTTTAAGTTAAATAAGTTAAATAATCATGATTTCAATATTTACCAAAAATAATTTTGATTATGATTTCTCCATAATCAAGCAGCCCTAGGTGAAAAACACATGCATTTTAGCAGTCTCCTGTGTACTTACTACTTTCTCCATCACAGGCTGTAGGTGGTTGCCGTAGGCCAGCAGCACAGACCGTGTATCAGCTCTGAGGGCAGCAGCCAGCAGTGGGATCGGTGCTGGGGAGTCCTTTGTGTCTGACATCTGCACCGTACACAAGGGTGAAAACGGCTTCTTACAGGGCCTGTGGGGGCAGATGTTTAGACGACCCATAAGCACGGCTAGTATACAACAACGATTAAAAACGTGTAAGGTAAGATTAGGCAGTATATATGCAATGTCCCTATCAGCCAGTAGGGGGCAAACACCCCAAATGTGAACAATTAAACAAATATAAAAATGACTTTCATGGGGTACTCTGCATCTAAAAAATACACCTGTTTAACAAAGAAATTGAGATGTGAGCGTAACAATAGAACAACCCATCCTTTAAGTTGAGAGGCTGGCTTTGTTTAAATCAAACGTTAGGTTTTAGGTATAGACACACTCAGAAGAGAGAACAAGTGAACTATGAGTGAAATACAAAATGTCTTTTAATCTTACACTGCCATATGTTGCATAGTACAGTGTTTTAAGGGCTTACCCATTTAAAAAGTGCTCAAAGAGATGCAGCTGCCCATCCTTACACACCACTGCCAGCCTCACCGCCTGTGTAAAACAAATAACACACAAACGTTTGCATACTGTAAATAGGTTACATAAAACAATATGTCTGTATAGCTCCAACATAGATTTACCACTGGGAGAAACACTTCAGCAGGGCTTGAAGCTAGTGCTTATATCTTATGCTCTCTCTAAGTAAATGTGATCGTTAACAAACTCCAAGTATATATTAAGATGTCTGCCAAATTAAATTATTCAGACTTTGGTCCACTGACCTCTTCCTTGCTGTTGGACGTGACAAGATCGATGTGTTTTGGCTCGTCCGTCAGCGTGAAGGACACCACTGAATTCTTGTCCTTTCCATCTTCTCGTACTTGCCTGCAGTGACACAACTTCATGTCAGCTACATAAAAATAAGCATGGCAATCAAAGCCAGACAACAGCCGTATATTTCAAATGGAGGTGTAACGACACAGCATCACTAACAACCGGAAACGGGCTCTGGCTTTTACGTGTGCACTCACCAAACACTGAGCAGTCGTTCATGTGCAGCACCAGACAGGAAATAAAGACCATTGCTGTCAGGAGGTCTAGTGGTGGCAAAGCGCAGGGTCGTCACAGCCGTGGAATGGCCTGTGAACTTCTGCAGAGGGAATAATGACAAAGAGGACAGTTGAATCATGTCTGCTGAAAACATAAGACCCTTGTTTGGCTGGTTCATAACCCTCATTGTTGTTTTTCAACTTAACTGGGATCAGACATTTTCACCTGCACGTATTCTATAAGAGTGTGGTTTCTAGCATATTTACATGAATACCCAGAAAGGTTTACCCTGGCCCAATAAATCAACAAATATGAATATAAATCAGCTGTTTAAACAAGATACGTACCCTGTAAACCTCCTTGGTGTCCAAGTCCCACATCTTGATTATCTGACCAGCTGAGAGCAGCAGTTTGCCATCAGGGCTCACACACAAACTGGTCACAGCTGCACGGTCCGCCTTCCACTTACTAAAGAGAGAAAGAGACAATGACAACTGTTGTTGCATGCGTTTATGCATTTTGGGGAAGGTTTATCTTCCAACTGCATTTCTATGGGATACCGTTTCTTCTAATGTTGACCTCATTCAACAGGATCAGGAGCATGACAAACACCGGCTTTGCTCTCCATTGTCTGATCCAAGTAGCACTTTGTCTATTGTGTTTTCCATCACAGCGTTTTTTGTTTTTTACATTTAAGTGAAGAGCCTGAAACTTCACAGCTGCATTCAACAGCAAACGATTTACTAGTGCACTCCACCTGATAGCAGTAAGAAATGTACAACACTCACCACTCTCCAAACCATTTTGTGGACCACAAATGGGTTTTGGAGAGCATCGAGTGAGGATTAATGGTGACAATACGACTCATGATTGTTCCACTGACTGAGCATATACTAAACCGTAAAAAGTGTTTATGATAAAATATATTGACGCTAAATGCAATATGGTAGAGCTTTTAATGGTATGGCTTTTTGGTGCATCTGTGTTTTGACAGAAAGGAAATTAAATTTAACAATTGTACTACATTTGAGAGAGGTACTCTTTTTGGGCCAACTACAAACACTATTTGTTTGAGAGGTGATGGTTTGACAGCATGAAAGTAGCTGAAGGTTTACAGCAATAAGGAGAATGAAAACAGAGCATCAGTAGAAAAGTTGGTAGTTATTCGAAGCCATAAATACGTATGACACGTATGGTTTTTGTGTCAAACCAGATGTCCCTGTGACAAAGAATAAGTTAACTCAATCAATAACATATGGAACTCAATTCTGCAGAAGTTACTTAATGAATGCCTTTCACAGCCAGTCAGTTATTTTCTTGGAATGACTTTCACCCACTGTCCCTTACAGAACTATACAAAACCTGAAATGAGGCCGTTTTGTCTTCCAAAGTCCTGCCATTGACTGAGAACTGCACTTAGGCTACGTTCAGACTGCAGGCAAAAGAAACACCTTCTACTACTACTATGGGCTAACGGTTAACAGAAACGACCAGACATACATTTAAATGCCCTCTGTAAATAGACAGTATTACATGGCTATGCTGCCTGCTAGGAGCAGTAAATTACAACTTGACCTACTTTCACTTAACTACGGTGCAGATGATGTCCGTGCTCTGCGTAACAGTACAGTGGAATGTTTGCCTTTAACAGAGTGACAGTAATAACCTAATATACCAGTATTACTGAGATTAAACTACATTCTAGGTTATATTTGCACTGAATAACACATTCAATAAACAGAAACATAACTCTTGCAGCGCACATGAACAGATGCACAATATTAGCTCACACAAAATAACCTCGTTAATTAGCCTACTGTTGCTAACGTACATTCATAAATCCTACATAACACCGGCACGTACCCACAGGACATCAGACTTGCTTATTGATGCACGCACACAGTAGTGACCACAAACTTGTGAGGGGAGAAAGGAAAAGTGTGAAGCGTTCCACATTAACACCTGTTTTACAGTTCTGTGGAGGCTCCACGCAGAGCTTTCGCCGTAGCATGTACGTAAGCGGCCTGATGTTTATACTCGTGCGCTGGTGTGTGCGTCGAGCCGGCATGTGTGTTTGTGTGTGTGTGTGAGAGCGAGGGAGAAGTGAGAGAGTGACGGCAATGAGCTTTGGAGCGAGTGGCGACTCTAGAGTCATAGTGAGAGAAACAAAGTGTCTCCCCTGTTCTTTCTGACCACGGTGGGAAACCTGGAGCAGGAAAAGTTAACCTTCTCCTTGATGTCATGTTTTTGGTGAGGGACAGTTGTCAATGTCCCGTTCAGCGCCCGCCAGGGTGGGGGGCGTGGCATCACGATGGTGGCTCTCCATCATCCCTAAGCCTTATGGTGCGTTCTTTGTGCCTCGGAAGTCGGAGGTCGCAACTGGGAATTATGTCACACACGAGTTGAATGCGTTCTTTCTGCAAGTCGGATTTTCATTAGCTCTAGCCAGGTTAGCCATTGTTAGCAACGCCAGTTTAAACAACGTATACGCTGTTTTTTTGTGCATACAAACCGCGTGACAACACAGAAGACAGCGCTGCGTGTACGACTTATTTAGTGTGGCCCAAATAACACAGAAGTGCTTATAACTATGTTACTACAGCTTTTCACAACTGTCGATACAGGGGGCAGCCATGTTGGATTTTCAGCTCGGGGTACTCGGTGGTTGTACGAGTTCCGTGCTCGTAAATACGAGGTCAGGGGGCGTGTTTACGGCTTTGACCTCGTAAAATACGAGTTGCGAGGCAAAAAGAACGCACCATTAGACTCGGGATGAACAGAGGTCTACCACTTCCTGTTCTAAAACTTTCAAAAACAAAGATCTCTCTCTCTCTCTCTGATATCATACACAGATGTCTGTGATTGGTAGAGTAGTTTAGAAGCATTTCTCCACCATTATAGTGAGGGAGTTCACCTTGGCTAATATGAAGAGCGCCTCCACTAATGTCTTAAGAAAATTATGCAATATTAGTTTTGAGGAAAATAATTTTGAATAAAAATTAAAAAAAATAAGCCAAACATTTAAGAAGTGAGCAGACCGTTATACCAGTAACTACATGGATCACAAGATGAGATGCAGTACTACCAGTTTTACCTGGCCCAGACTTTTGTTTTCCTGGTTACAATGACAAATGTCACCGGCAGCGGGTCATGTCATCTGTCGCTAATTGATGTTAATTCCATAAACAGCCAAAAGGATACCTGGCTGATGTCGGGTTGATATGCTCTCTGCAAGTCCGTGTATGTACTTGTCAAAGATCATTTGTGATTAAAAAGACACGCTCCTTAACCCCAGAGCACAGTCATGATTGGACTGTGTGTTTTTGTAGTTTAACAAGACCAACAGAGGAGAAACTCTGCTCTACAGAAAATTACAATTAAAATGTAAAAGAGGCAGACATGTTCCTGGACAATGTGCTTCTATTTCTCTGTTATATATTTGTTCTTGCACAAAGCAACAAGAGGAAAATAAGAATATCCTAGGTGGGATTCGTAAAACATGCGCTAAGAGCCACGTTTATACAGACTAGGCCCTAGTCTGTACGTACCCACCCGAGTAGGTTGATGAATATGTTTGATCTTAAATTGCATGAAATTGCCAGGCAATTTGGAATTAGCATAGAAAAAAAGCCCCAATAATGCCATGTAAGAGCAGCAGACTGATGTGCCGTGTGAAAACCACTGACATTTGACAGGTAATCCTAAACTAGACATAAGAAAGAAAAATGTCTGCAGAGAAAGATACTTTACCTAATTAAGTTGTTAAAAAGAAAGGGCTCTTCAAAATACATCGTTTTTTGTTTTACAAATTAATGACTCAAAAGGATTAAATGAAACCCTTTATCAAATAAATACAATTAACTTTTTATCTGCCATGAGAATGGACGGACGTCGTTTCACAAAGTAAAAAGGGGAAAATGCAAATTAGCTTTGGTGCGTATTGGCTTATGTGCTCCAGAGCACGTACATTTACCTAAGAACAAGTTGGAAGTACACAAGTTTTGATGGTTGCCCCAAATGTTCTTAAAATTGTTTGTACACACAATGTAAGATCAAATCTGTGCGTATGCACGTTTCATGCATGAGGCTGAATGATCTTAAGACCATCAGAAAACATCCTCACAGTCTGAGACACTAACAGTGATTTAAAGTGTAATAAACTGAAAACACACCACTAATTTGTCTTCATCTGGCACTGTACTACAGACTGCAGCTTTCTCTGGATGCAATATGTCATTTATCTTCATAAATCTAACAACATCCCATCTAGATTTAAACCTCAACAATGTGACTCAATATATCAAATGTGTTTTGGTTTAGTCAGTTCTGGACAGACGTCTCCTTCCCCAATCAGGAGGCACTCACACATTATTTAAACATATTGTTTTTTGAAAACTAGATACTGACCTTCGTGCCTTGCCTGTCTGCAGGTCCCACTCTATAATGTTTGTATCATCTGAGCCGCTGTATAATAAACTGTCTTCAGGGTGCCACTGGACACAATTCACTCCTCCACTATGGCCTCCATCCTGGCAGAGACAGAAAATGATAGTTAGCAGTGGTAAACTAATTATGCTGTTATTCAACAACAATCATTTTTGTAATCACTTTGACAGAAGCATGTTTCCATTGGTTTTTTGTTTTTTTTACACACAAATTAATTTCCAGATTACAGGTTTTACACATGCCAAGATATCATTTTGGGAAATGTATGAAATAACCTTTCCGAGTCTAAATAAAATCACATTGTGGGTTGCATCTTGCATTTTATTTCCCTTTTATAGGTTATAGTATACAAGCCAGGATGTGAGTGTGTAAAGTCTCAGACTCACCAGGGTACAGTGCAGCGCTCCCTTTGCTGTACTGTAGATGAGCACACTGCCCGCTGCGGTGCCCATCGCCAACAGGTCTGCCTTCTCCTCCACCTGCCCTACCTCCGATTTCCTCTTCTTCCTCTGAGGCCCCTCCTGCAACACAGCACATTGTTTATGTAAACCTACCTAAACATCATGAATAATAATACAAGTATGATACATGCTTGGTTCAGTTGGGAGGCTCTATCTACCTTTATAAAATCTCAGTATAATACGTCACTGGCCAGTTTGCCATTATACACCAGCACATTGACAGCTAAGAAGGCAAATGCTGTCTTTGACGGACTGCTACTAATTGATATTTCAAAAATTAGCTTGCTCAACAACCTACTATTAATTAGTAGACACTACTAATATAAAGTACACAATAAACATGTCATGAAAAGCCCAATTACGATACAATGTTTCAATTGTTGTCATAAACTAAACACATCAACTATTGTCAAAGGTTTTGTAAACAAATTGCCAGTAACGTTAGACACACTAAGGTAAAACTTTTATAACTTCTCCACCCAGAGGTGTAATGGTGGCACACGCTGCTGAACCTTTGGTGGGCTAATGCTAACTTAGCTAAATAACGTGTTTATTTGGATAACTAACTTTCTAAATAGAGTGAGCAATTATTGGTCGGATTAATGTGGCTGCGGTATGTATTCTATGGAGTTAGTTCTCCCTGAAATACCAAATTAAGACATTATCCAAGTTTTCTATACTACCATGTGGGATAACATGTGCGTCCTGCGCAGCTGTTGAAAGCTAGCTAGCTGCTAACGTGGCTTCTCTTCTAACCAAGCCTTTTGTCGGATACATAAAAGCGTCAGCATTAACACATAGCATACGGTTTCAAGCCTTCTTTATCATTTCCTTTAAAAAAAAAAGTGGCACTTTTCTGTTTTGTGGAGTGCACTTCTATAGGAAACAGCACAGAGAGCTTGCTCGGGCCTCACTAGCTACTGAAGCTAACAGCAGGGCTTTCTAAAGCAGCCTCACGTACCTTGACTGTCCGGCATGGTCCCCATGCTATGCAGATACAAGTGGCACTCAAATGGGCTGAAGGCACATATTCTTGTTGAAGTGTTTTACTATCTGTGTTCCAAATGCGAAGTCTGCCGTCCTGGGCACACAATGCTAAGTACTGTCGTGATTTTGGTGAAAAAACGCAGGGTAGCTGCAGCGTAGAGCTCCCAGCATCGGCCGCCATTTCTGAGCCGCTGCTTGCGTCTGCGTGCGTGGTTTACACAAACCAACCACGTGTGGACCTCTGAGGACATGCGCGTTAGCACGTCAGGAGCACGGCCCTCCCATTGGCTGCTGCCAGAGACAACAAGCAGGTTTGACTCGCTGCCTTCAAGTCTCCTCGTAAGTAACAGTCATAGCAGCTTCTTCCCCGAGTACGAGTTGACATCCTCATATTGCATTACTGCCTCAGTCCTTATCTCAGTCCTTATCAGAACTATATATTATTATTCTTCATTCTTCCCAACCACTTCTTCAGTCCCTACCTACTTAAATGTTTAACATGATATGCCTATGACATAGCCTATTTCATCTTTTACCAGTGCAGTCCTACCAATTAGTGCATTTTTGATTCTCCCTTGCTCTGCCTTTTCATCCCTCTTTTGACACAGTATTGAAACTGTGTACTGTAACACCAGTGGACTATTTACCAATAACTCAGTCTTTTTCTTATTGGTTGCTGCTACTTTATTTCCATTACTCAAAATAGGATAACTCCTATCCCCTTTTAATCATCCCCCAAACTGCTCACACATGAGTTGCGTTACCAATTTAGTCAAAGTAGGCTACTTTCTCCAATATGTCCCCTTTGCCTGCATTTATTGTCCTCTTTATAATCATATGCTGGACATTATTTGTACTTTAGTTTAACTGCTTTATTTTCTTTCTTTCTTTCTAACTGCTACTTTACATTAGTCATTCCACACGCCTCTACTTTTAGGAATGCAGCTGATATTATGTCTTGTCTTATTATATAATCAAATTTTTCTCATATGTCCATGTTATAATCAATCAGATTTAGGAATATCACTTTCCACCTGAAATACCCATCTCCCTCTCCTGTCTTGTGATGATGTGGAAATATTTACTCCTTGGATATCCCATTGGCCATAATTACGAATTCTTGAGCACAGCACCTGAAAGCATCAACTACAAATGTCACTACTGTAAATCCCTGAGTAGAACCATAGACAGTATATAAAAGAGTAGAACATCAGGTTAACCGAACTACTTTTGTAGAGCTGTCTTTGATGCCATATTCTCTTCATATTTGCATTTCACATAAGCCAAGCAAATAAGGTAATGTAAGTATAATACATGTGCTTACAATGCACGAAGTCGTAAATCCAATTTCTTCAAAAGAAAGACACACTTTCCATTTAAAAAATATTACTCGACGCCGTTTGAGGTTGTTTTCGACTTTGAAAATGTTAGTGCGCAGTGTAACGTTAGCTGTTATTACATATCGATCCTCTAAAACTAGGCAGTTTCATGAAGTGTGTCACACACGTGACCGAATAATCCGAGGTTGTTGTTCTGTGGCTCCATGTATTCAAAATAGTGGGCCATGGACAGAAAACTAAACAACCAAAGCAGTGGGAGTGTTAAGACCATAGACACTATATAAAAGGTTAAGACTGCTGAATTCCACATTGCAATTAATATAGTCTTATGATTGCAGTTATAATATCACCATCTGCTGGTAGACTTGAGTTACTACACCTGTCGCTCAGTTATGACGTTCCTCACGTGTGTTTTTCCCATGAATAGCATGGTGACCTCCTTGGTGTGTAAATGTAAATAATACATCCATGGTAAATACAGCCGCGCTTTGGAGAAATGAAGACGAGCGGATTATTAGTTATTACACTGTAAATGGAGTAAGTGTACTTTCCACCAGGTTTGCTGTTTTATTCACTTTGAGTTGCTTATTTCGTAGGGATTCATATTATATTTAACAACTACAGCAGTCATTCTTTATTTGTCATCTGCTTTTAATTCTATGGATGTGATCTCAAGTAATAGGCTTTACTTTTAGTTTATATATTATGCTATAATCTAAAGTAATGGCTGTGCAAATGCCCTTTACTGGACTCCTGTTTATGCACAGACTGGTGAGAATTGGCACATCCAGTCAAAGGCATCTCAGTAGCAGGGACATTCTCCTGAAATATCAGAGGGAGACAAGAACGTTTTCAACTGCTTCTGTGAAATGTAATGAGAGTAAGGGAGACAACTCAGACTCCTCACCCACGGCCACCAAGCTGACCTTCAGGCAAGCACTGCTGTCCAGAGGGAGGCGACCCCTGTCCCCCCTGGAGAGGCTCAGTAGCCTGCTGCCCCAGGATGCCCTGAGCCCCGAGGTGATGCAACTCAGGGAGCAGAACCTGCAAGACTCTGAAGAAGTCACAAACATCCAGGTAATGGGCACGCAAGACGAAAGTGGACATGAAACAATTCCTAAAGAGGTTGATTCAGAGACCCATCACGCATCAGATGCAGCTATGGAGACAAACACCCAGTTGAACGAAGCATTTAATGAGGAAACAAGTTTGATTTCACCCACTCTTCCTGGGGAGAGCTTGCTTGTGTTCGGGGAGTTGCTTGTCGCCGAGTATCGTAAGAAGGGGCGAGTGGAGTTCAGGAAGATGTTCGAGCTTAAGACAGGGACACGTCTGCAGAGCAGCTGGGGGGTTGTCCTGCACGACGACATAGCCGGGCAGCCTGCAGGTTGCTTCCTGAAGACAAGCAGGGGGGTTCTCATTCTCATACGCCGGGCCAGTCTGGAGGATTATGTGCTGTATATGAAGAGAGGGCCAGCCATCGCCTACCCTAAGGTACGGTATTTGTTTGTGTGGTAGTCCCACATGCATTCCTGTTTCAGAGTGTCTCCAAATGGTATTGATCATTTGTTCTTGTTACAGATATTGTGTTTTGTCTCTTTCTCTTTTCCCAGGATGCAGGTACTATGCTAATGATGATGGATGTCACAGAGGGAGACTGCGTGTTGGAGTCGGGCTCTGGGTCCGGGGCCATGTCTCTGTTCCTGTCCAGAGCAGGTCTGCACATAACTGGCCTTTAAAAATAAAAATCTGCCTGCTTCTATGGGAATTTAACATAGGGGTGTACTTACTTATGCCCCCTGTATTTTACAGAAGAACATTTATTTATTTACGATACATTATGCATTCACAAAGAAAATTGGTGTCCTTAAAGGTTGGATTTTTCCTCATTTTTTTAATTAAGGCATTAAGATCAATTTCCAAAAGATGATTATTTTTTTTTATTCCTCTTTTTATTCAACTTTAGCATGGGTGTGTAAACTTATGCTTAGCACTGTATATACAATATTATATTGACATCGATATAAGACTAGATATCGTCTTATATTTTGGATATCGTAATATGGCATAAGTGTTGTTTTTTCCTGGTTTTAGAGGCTACATTACAGTAAAGTGATGTCGTTTTCTAGACTGTTGTAACTGTTCTATTACTTGCCTTTATCCACTTAGCCATTATATCCACATTACTGATGATTATGTATCTCAAATCTCATTGTGTAAATATTTTGTGATAGCACCAATTGTCAATCCTACATCCTTATCGCAATATCGAGGTATTTGGTCAAAAATATTGTGATATTTGATTGTCTTCATGTTGCCCAGCCCTAGATCCACTACATAAAACCAGCTTACTTGTTTAGTTTCATCAGTTACGACATATTGCTGTTATTCACGCGATGAAGGAAAGTGGCTGAGGTGACTAAAATGTCACAGAAATAGGTTAACATATTTATTTGCAAATTATGGAATGCTGTATGTAGTGTATTGCTGCATGCTATAATGAAATGTCTGAGGAAGTTAACAGAAGTGACATTTCACAGTATGTTTTTATTTTATTTTTACCAGTTGGCTGTAAGGGCAGCGTGCTGAGTGTGGAGGTCAGGGAGGACCACCACCGGAGAGCTGTGCTGAACTACAAGCGCTGGAGGACATCATGGAGTCTGCGGCGAGGGGAGGAGTGGCCCGACAACGTCCAGTTTCACAACTTTGACCTCTGCACGGCTTCCTCGCTCCTCGCTGCTCGGGGATTCCATGCGGTCAGCGTCTGGTTTTAACAGACCAATTTGTAAACAGAGACAGATGAGATAGAACAATACAGCAACACCTGATTATATCATTCAGCGCATGGTTTCTGTCTGTTGCAGGTTGCTCTTGACATGATCAACCCTCACCTGGTTTTACCCACTGTCATTCCACATCTGCACCCTGGAGCTGTATGTGCTGTCTACCTCGCCAAGTGTGTATCTCCAGTGTTTCACTGTCACCTTTCAAATCACACCTAAGACAAGGGGCTACAGTGAATGATGTTGCATACATTGAGCTCTGAAAAAGTGCAGTGGCTTAATACTGTGAAGGAATAGTGTGACATTTATGGAAATACGCTTAATGGCTTTCTTCTCGAGTTAGATGATACCACTCTAGCATCAACGCCAAGAAATTGTCCGGCACATAACTCTCAGTAACACACGTTTAACTAAAAAACACTACAAATTAAACAGGTTACATGCTAATAAGTGAGCTTAAAGGCTGATTTATGCTTCTTCAAAAATGTGTAACTTCGCGTCGAGGCAACGCAGACCGCAAGGACTGATTAGTCCACTCGTCCTGTGTGTTGATAGTCGGTGTTTCAAGCAGCCTACTTTAAGCTTTGCAAATGAACTCAGACATATTTTGGTTACAATGACGCAGTTATCCGTTTGGAAAGTGTCTATATGTCAGCGACGTTTTGAAATGACCACTTTGCCAGCAAGCAGTACTTCTGCTAAAGTTTGCTTGCTAACATAACAAACTGGCTGGCAGACACCTCGCAAAAACGATTAAGATATTTATTGTGCTCGACGTGGACACATCCTGAAGCATTCATGGTGTTCACCAGTGCTCACTACATTTTCACTTGACACTCGGACTTTCCCTCTCTGTAACGCAGCATAACACAGGTCATTGACCTACTTGAAGGGCTTCGATGTTTGGCACTCCCTTTGCTGTGTGAACGCATCATTGAGGTCCCAATGCGAGATTGGTTGGTGGCTCCGGCCCTCCAGAAGGACGGGAGATACTGCGCCAGAAAAGCGCCGATCCTGGATGAAGACCAGAGGGAGGATGAGACATCGGTTGAGGCTGACACAGGTGATTTAAAGTGACACTACAGACCACCGTGTTTGTCTATTTGTCATATATGATCATATTTTCAATCACGTTCTATAGTTGATGTTTTACTGTTATATTTCAGAAGAGATGACCAAAGAGAAACACCCAGCCTTTGGGAGTATTCCCTACATTGCCAGACCTCATCCAGAACAAATGAGCCACACAGGTAGATATTAGCACATTTCTAGTCCCGGTCAGTGTTGGTTTTATGTTGTAAATAAATGCTCATTTTCTACTTTTTCATTTTCAGCATTCCTGGTGAAACTGAGGAAGTGTGTGCGGTAGCTTTACTGCCTGTTAGGAACCTTGCAAAAAAAAAAAAAAGAATAAAAAAAGATTGTTCCATATCCACCAAGTTACTGTAAATAAAAATAATAATCAGGTCACTATTTTCACTGTAGTGTATTTCAATGAAAAGTATCTTGCAAATGACATGACAAAATATTCTAACAGTGTGAATTTCCCCATTGTGGGATTAATAAAGGATTTTGAATCTTGAACAGTAAATTTGGTGAAATTGACTCTTTAATAGAAATCAATTTAATGCACTGTACAATTGTGTGTATACAGTAAACACCTGCATCTAAAGAGCAATACATTTGCAAAGCAAAGGCTGACTGAGGTTTATCTTCTCCATTCCTGTAGGGAAACAAAGTAGTGCAAAAAAAAAAAAAAGAAGTTTGTAATAAAGACTCAAAAAGACAAATTTAAGTTCAAGTCTTTATTCCAAACTCACAAAGCAGTGTTGGATCATTAAAGAGGCACATTGGTAACAATACAAAAAACACACCCACTAGAATCCCAGTATGCAACAGTGGCTAAACTTTGATTCAGCCAAAGTGTGAATTTCATTTAACATCTGTGTATAAATAAGTGGTCGTCAAAAAATCCCAGAAGGGCTTTAGTAGATAAATAAATATATATATAAATAAATAAATACAAAGAACTCAGTGCAGGTTAAACACAGCTTTACATTACTCTTCGGTGTGCCACGTCAGTCTTAGTGCATGTTGCCATCATGGAATGACCTAAATGGTTACATTTGTTTTGACCAGTTGTGTTAAATCAGTACCAGGTTCACATTGCGTTACACTGGTGATTCAGAGCTTTACTTCAGAGTAAAAGTGGTACTAAAGAGGAGAGAGAAATACACAGAAGAGCTGGGTCTGCTGAGGTGGTGTGACGCTCTACTCCTCACTGATCCAGTCCATGGAGGTGTCATATGTGGACCCACAGCAAGACTCATGCCCTAACAAAGAGGGAGGATAGAAAAATGTAGTTTAATGCAACTTGAAATATTTACTGAAATTATATTAGGAGTCAACGTGCTAGACCAAATATTCAATATTTTATGTGCTTACATAAAAGGGTTCTCGACTGTTGTAGAAAGAAGTGGCTGATCTTTAATGCAATTTCTCCATTGGCCATTATCAGCAACCATTCATCCAATGTTCCAAAGGCACATTACGTTTACTAATCTGATATCATTTTAAAAGGCTAACTGAGAAAACATTGGTGAACACTTTTGAAATTATGTAAGCACATAATGTAATCTGAAAACTGCTGCCCTGGTTAAAAAAACAATGCAACTGATCTCAGCTGGTATTCTGTCTGGAATGGAAATTTCTAAGTGACCCCAAACTTTTGAACGGTAGTGTGTGTATGCTATTTTTACTTTCCAATCCTGCTTTGTGAAGTATCTACAGGTGTAATCCAGCTAAATCACATCTACACAGACACAAAGTAAGTAAATTCAACAAATCCAGACACAGTAAGTTTAACAAAGTGAGCTTTGATTAATATAGGTGCTGCTCGAGGCAGATGTTACTCTTAAATTCATTAAACCTGAAATCAAGCAGTGACAATTTCATGAATATGCACAATGCATTGATTGTGGACGTCTGTCACCTTCTCAGTTGGCCATTTGCAGTGATGTCCAAATAAAGCTTTGTGAGCCATTAGCTGTGTTTGTTTACCCAACTAGTGTTTAAAGAAAAAGGCTCAAGGAATGGCAATTAAGTGGGCTTTCAACCCTTTTTTTTTTTCAAAGTTTCATTCGGACATCACTAACGCAAACACCATAATTAATTAAAATTAAAAAAGATCAAACAAAAAAACTGTTTGTCTGGTTACTGTCTGCAGGTTACCAGAGCCTCTTAAAATAGCCTCCACAGTACAAGTGGGTAGGAGTGTTTGTTCAAGAAGCTTCCTGAGATGAATATAATGATCATCTTAGCCTTTTGCTTTTGGGAAACATGACACCTACTGGGAACCTCCTCAGCACAGCAGCAGAAGGAATGCTGTGCCTGGCTTTTAGTCTCCGCCGCCTTCCTGCGAGAGACTGCAGCTCTGGGTGGGGTGATCTCCAAACTCAGTGCAGAGGTGAATGGGTGTGAAAAGGCAGGGTTTGGGGTCTTTACAGAAAAACCTCTGGAGGGAGAAGAGGCGCCTTGGCCCTTATCCAACCCATTGCCACGTTTACAGAGGGCACAGGAGACCGGGGAGGCCGAGGGCCCACGGGGGATACGAGTGTGGTACCCATAGTGCCGCTGGGCGCCGCTGTGGTGTTCTGACCGCTCTCGCTGCCACACGAAGTGAGAGGACACAATGGCCATAACCTGGGGGACAGAGATGGAAACCCACAGTCTAAGAAATACATAAATACAGCTCCATCAGAAAAAAACAAAAAACAGATAGAACTTCTGGCATTAAACCAAAGCCATAAAAAGTGCACTGTGCAGCAAAAACAAGACACCCACACCATTTATCATTCTCCTCAGGCAATTATACTTGTGTACCTCTTCGCAGCAGCGCCTGCTGACAGCAGCTCTGTACTCGACGCGAACCCACAGCTTGTCTCGTTGCTTGAGGAAGCGGGGAAACTGCTTCCTCCAGTTCTTGCCCAGTGCCCATGGAAAAATCTCATACTTACTCTCTTCCTCATCCTCCTCCATGGTGTTGGCAAGATACCTAGATGTGAAGCACATGAGCCAGATTTAGGGTTATGGTTCTCCAGCAGTGGAAGAAAAGGTACATGGTTCACTTCTGAATGAGAATAACAACATACAAATGCAGAATGGAATTTCTTTTCCATGAAACTTACAGTGCAATGAAAAAATTCTTTCTGGTGTATTCAGCAATAGTGAAGCGGGCCCTTTTGAAGTACACAAAGGTCATGGCAAGAAGGTACTGATGATTAGGGAGAAAAGTTAAGAGTCAAGTTAATTTCAAGCATCTTAAAGCTTCAGTGAGATTTTGTCACTTTCACCAAATCAAACAACTTACCTTGTCGGTCATTTTACAGCAACAGTCCATCCATAGAAAGTCCTGGATCAAGTCATCATCTGTAACCAAAAAGAATTATTGAATACAAATGTCAAACATTCGTCATTCTTACACATTTAAAAGTAAGCGTGATCACTTTGATGCCACTGAAAAAACATGCGTTTTTAAAGGTGGGTGGGCTATTAATTTACCAAAAAGTCTAAAGAACGATGCCATTTCCTGCCGCTGGATGACAATGGTTGGGGGCATGGTCATTTTGGTACAATAGATCTGGTCCCGACGCTGGCTTGGCTGGCTCTTCCCTGGTGGGCCCTGGGCGTCTCGGGTGGTGGCTCTTTTGAGCCGTAGACCTCTTCTGATTTGGAGGGAGTGGGAATCGCTGGGTTTGACTCCAACAGTCATTGAGGGAGTAGCCTGGCACCAACTGTGTGTGTGCTTCATCACGCTTAAGTTTAGATCATCTGTAGTGGAGGGCTCTATAGTGTGTTTAGAGGAAATGGAGGAGAGGTAACATTATGAGGTTGAAGGTAACTTTACCATTAAATGCTTAGCTAGCTGCAACCACAAAATAGGGGTTATTCCTATTGTTCGTTCAGTATAGCTACACAAAACATCATTAGGTGACGTTGAGTTTAACCCTGGAGGCTACCTAATTTTCACATGATAGTTACAACTCAATGGCAACCAGATACTAAGCTAACGTTAGTTGACAGCCACCTAGCAACAACGCGTCCAGCTTGTAGGAAGCTAACTTTGACGTTATTTCGTTGTGTTAGCTACGTTATTTTCGAAATTGCCCAGGTCAATACACTTAACGTCCTCAACCAAGTCCTTACCTCCGCAGTTCTTCCTTTCGGCTTAACGGAATGAAGCAAAGTTGAGCAATTAGCTAACGTTAGCTAGCTAGCTAGCTAGGTTAACGTTACCCTGAAAACCGATAAAAGGTCGACAGATTCCGTGTTACAAACACCTGTATCAGCGACACAACGGGACATAACCTTAAACCGCTAAGAGCTGAATTGAATAATGTCAGTGAGAACAAGAAAAGCTAACAATTACAATGTTTAAAAGCTGAAACTGAGAATAAAGCAGTCATCGGTCCTTACAGGGCACAGACCAGTGAAGACGGTGGTGAACGCGCTTCAGGATCCGCGCCAATCAGCGGTGCACTTGCACGCGAGGACACGAAGACCGATCGCATCGCTCTTCTTCCTCTTCCTCTTCTTCAAGTAATGGAGGCGAATCCCCCCCAACCCTCACCTTTTATATACTGTCTTTGACCCTCACTCTCCAGGGTGTACTTCCAAATATTGTCATGTAGAAATGCAGATTTAGATAAAACACATTCATGAATCAACTAAAAGAATAAATTAATATAATTGTGCAACATATTTTTTTTATTTCTCTTTCCATTATTTATGAATTGTTAGAAAATTTCAATCATGAAATTAATGTGTTTTATGAAAACAACATGTTAAAATGTGAATATATATATATCATTGTTTTGTGTTGCTTGAGTCTGGAATAGAGGATTTTATATCCTGTACCAGAATTTTTTTCAATAAATTATTTATTTATCAGAATTCAAATAATTAAACTTAGTTTGACTTCATAGGTTACGTTCATAATAGCCTACATAAATACACGGGTGTAGGTAACACCTTGTTGGATTCCTCTATATTATTTCATATTTCAGTAACTTACACGGCGTAGGCCTACTGACTGATCATCTAGCAGCTGTAATTTGTGAAAATGGGGGCTTAACCTAATACATTAAATGGTGACTTGACAGAGATTACAGAGACAGAGACAAATTGAACAAAAATAGACAAAGAAAATATTTCGATAATTTTACAGAATGTTGAGGCAAATGGGTTGCGTATGGATAGGGACAAAACTGTCACTTTCCAAAACTGATTGTGATTCTTTTTGTGGTCATGCTGTGATCTGACTGTGTGAGGCAAGAAGTCAAGGGCACATAGGGATTGGCATCTGCCATACTGAAAAGATTCAGTTTTTACTCATTCATACAAAATTCATGATATATAGGGCAAATACATACACATACGGGCAAATACATAGGCTACACATACAACTGGAAATAGGTCTTTAAAAGAACCAAATGAGAGATTTGAAATGTTCTAACAAGTTAATCAATTTAGGTAATATATACCCCAAATCCACTGAAATATGATGTCTCTGTCAAAAAGCCCTTATATATCATGGTTTAGTATACATTATTGTCATTGTAATCTCAACCACAGGGCTTAGCTTTCTAAATATATTTATCTTATTCTTATTATCTTTTCCTCTTCATTTTAATTAATTTGTTTTTAATTCATTATTTGTTTTCAATTAAATTGTCTTAAGAGGATTCAGAAGAAAGACCTAAGAGGAAAGATTACTTTAATCTTTTCTTTTTACATGTCAGTGTGTACTACAGAGAGGCAGAGGCACTTCAAGTTATTTTAAAGCTTGCCTCACTGTTCCAGGAACTGATTCTAGATAAAGATAAACAAATCACGAAAATAACTTACTGTACAACGGCATGACAAAGGTATTTAAGTCTCTTTTTAGATATTTTGTCAAATGAAAACATTTTAGAACAGCAATGATAGCCTATAGCATATCACTGTTGATAGAATAAAGTTAGTATACCGGTTATCTGCATATCTGCAACCACATGCAATTGAAAAGAAACACCTTTACCTTTTTTTAATTTAGTTGGTTGTTTTTAATTTTGCAATGGAAATGGCCCCAGGGCAAATAGGGAGATATTGTTTTGCTGGCTATAAAAAGCCACCTGAGGCCAGCTCTCATTACGCAAATGAGCTTATAGTCTTACAAGTAGGTGAGTTTTATATGCTTTAACATGACATGTGTGCATGCTGAGTTCACTGAAAGCCTCACTAATCCTCTCAGCTGCTTGTCCTCTTGGAGAAGGATGTGTTTCATAGCACGCTACAAGGACATTTTTTCTAAACATGACCATCGATCTGTGGATTTATTTTGCCTATCTATGACAGCTGGAAGAGATTTGTAAAATGGATGTATCAATGTTTTGTTTTGGTAGCATCCTTGTGGAGAGGGATCTAATCAGACTTGACAACCTCAGCCATCTGAAAATGACAGATACAGCAGGTGGCTAAGGACCTTGGCTATTCTTTGCATCATTCATTGCACTGCTGTGTTGGTGTCTCAACGAAGACAGGAGTATCAGCTTTTATTTGAAAACATTCAAAATGGGCTGCTCACCATCCAAAGGTAACCATTTTGGGACTCTGGGTCCCATGAGGAAGGGGCGAATGCTTCCCCCTGCGCCTCAAGAAAGCCCCAGAGATTCCCACTTTGAAGATGGAGAGAATTGTTATTCAACTGGATCAACAGATGGGGATACAAAGGAGAGAAAGGCAGCCGGACAAACCCAGACATGCCAGAAAGAGGCTCATGTGACACCACAAAAAAAGAGATATGTGACAGAGCTAGCTCCTGAAGCAGTAAACATGGATAAACTGGGGAGTCAAAGAATGGACAACAACACAGTTTCACAGAAAAAAGACAAGCATGTTGACAAGCAGGATGTGACAGAAAAAAAGCCTGGCAGAAAACAAAAAAAAATGACCAGAGGTATTAAGGGGATAAAAAAGAAAGACAAGGAAAAAGACAAACCACCTACAGAACAGAAAGTGGACTTCCCAGAACCTTTGGTAAAAGCTCACCAAGCTGCTTATGCTTTTTTGAATCCTAGCATAAACAAATATGATGATTTACTAGGACTTTTGGAACAAGCAACACAAACACAGGTTTCTGTGCAGACTATGGTTGCTTTTATGGCTCTACGCTATGAGGAAATAATTCAGGGTCTGGAGGAGATGGCCGATGAGGGAGAAAAAGTTTTAAAAGAAAATGGAGAACATCTTGCTTGGCCAAGTCAAATGAAAAACCTCTCATCTTCTCCACCTTTGAAGTCTGGCTCTGCTAATATGGAGCCCCCACCGGACTTGTTGCAGCAGCTGCTTCAGTACACCACACAGAGAATGCAAAATGTGAGCCAGACTGTGGGTGGAATTGGGGAGTCTGCTTTGGAGGAGGCAGTGGAGTACTTTGCCTCTGTCTCAGAGCTTTTAGAGGAGAAACTGAAAGTCAAACATGCAGTAGAGACTAGGCTAATGCGACTCTTATCTCGCATTGAAATGGCCTCTCTGCGCAAGCCTGGTCCAGAGGATTCTGCTCTTTTTAGTGAGGACAGTGGTATTGGGGCTGAGAGTGAATCCCTTGCTGGATCTGAAAGACGCCATAGACGAGAGAGCTGTGCGTCCACTGGGACAAATAGAACTACTCCTGTCAGTCCTATGGGATACACCTCCATGACCATTAGGCAAGGAGTATCAAGGCAAAAGCTTGCAAGTCAAATAAGTCAGAGTGTTTCTCTCACCTCACTCAACTCATTAGGTTCTACATGTACCATAATGGCTAATTACCAAAGAGACTCATTGCTAGGATCAGTCTCCTTAAATTATGGGGAGGAAGATGACAATGATGATGATGACGAGATGGATAAAGGCATGGAAGATGTGGGTTTTAGACCGCGATCAAATTCTTCACCTGTAGACCGTGAACAACAACACCCACGCCGCCTACCCCCAAAGCGCATAGAGAATCCTCAAAATGTCGAAATGACTCTCAAAATGAAAAATGCTATGAGTGGTAGGATACAGTTTGTCCCATCACAGAATGCTAGTGCCAAAACAAAGATAGTTGGCAGCCCAAAAACCAGTAGACACCAGTGGACAGAGGAGGAGGAACAATCTCCAAGGAGGCCTCAAACAACAGCACCTCGGAAGGCAGTGGTAAAAAAGACCCCAGTGGCTAGGGAACGACGTTCCCAGTCAGCAGAATCCCTGCGGAACAAAGGTGAAGATCCTACTCTGCTTGAACTAGAAAGGACACAGAAGGATTTAAACCTGAAGTTACAGAGGATGAGTAAAAGCAAGGCAGGTGGAAGCAAAGGAGGTGGAAAGACTGTTCCATCAAAACAAAATCAAGGAACCTCCCCAGCACAATCTCCAGCAGTAAATCGCAAACATCCTTTATTACCGAAGAACAGCAATCCCCAACCACTTGATGACAAAGCAGGCCTTATAAGGAGCAACAGTAAAAAACACGAGGTAGCCAGTGATGTGGAAGAAGATAAACTTAAAGACAAGAAAACATCCAAGGGTCTAATAAAAGCCACCCCACCCCCAAGCCCTCCTGCATCACCACGACCATCTTCAGGACTTTACAGAGGCAGGAACTCAGTCAAAAGACTGATTGATACCTTCAGCCAAGGAATAGAGGATCTAGAAGGTCCTAAAATTCTGGGGCCTCTTAAAGGAGTACGAAAGTGTGGTGTTCCTGTGTTACCTGGTTTAGGGAATGTAGAAGCTGTGCTAAGCACTGGAATAACCAGCTGTAGACAGGAATCCACTTCATCTGAGAAAGCCAGTGATTTAGATCTGGATAGTCTTCCTCCGCCTCCACTGGAAGTATTATTGGACAATTCCTTCGAAAGCGCCCAGAGTCTTTCAACTGGTGGAGCAGATGACGGGGCTATAAAAGTTGGAAAATCATCTGTATTAAAAAGGGCTGCAGTATCGCATCGACTGAGGGCCTCAGTTAATTCAGGAACAGTGCTGCCAAGTAAAGGAGGCCTGCCGCAAGCTTCCAAGGTTATTTCCCTTGCTAGAGCAGATCAACAAGACACATCTGCTCCGTCAAAGTTCAGGCAACCAGATGTCAAACTGGAGGCAAACCCAGGAAAGGAAAAGGATTCCTTGTACCAGCAAGGCAGAAAGAGTATACATCTAAGACACTCTTCAGACTCACAGAGATCTTCAACAGGTTATGTAGCAACAAATCAATCTGCCAGTCAAGAAGAATCAGCAGACATACAAGATGGTGGCAACCTTTCAGTGCCTAGATCTAACTCTACAGAGTCTACAGTGCCTCCTTCTTCAGTGGTCAAGAGCCAACCACCTGCCACGCCTCCCATGTATAGGGGGAGAATGTTACCGTCCACACCTTCTACAACAAGTAGTCTACATCGAAGACTTCCCAGTCCTCATAACTTCAATAGGCAACCTACTCCACCCTCTTCAGCTAGCCCCCCTGTTAACAGGAAACTCACCACACCACCAGTAGTTCAAGAGAGGCTCCCCAGCCCACCTGTCACAAAGCAGAATATTTTAAACTCAAATTCATCCTCCTCCTACCCTTTCAAAGCACCGTCTCCACCAGCCTCGCCAAAAGTACAAAGATGGTCAAGGGAGAACAGCAGTGAAGACTCATCTAATACACGGATGATCAGTAATGCACGTTCAGTGTTCTGCCCTGCATCCCCATCCCTGTTCGAGTCCCAGCCTTGTCCAGTTCCTCGACCCCCTCAAGCATGGACCTCTACTGGGGTCTCTTTTCTCTCACGCTCTTGGGGGAGTCGTGGGAGGTTCCCTGTATCTGTTCAAGGACCTCGACCCTTCATCCGACGTAGCCATTCAGACCGAAGGCCAAGTCTAAATCTGCCACCAAGATCACCAGGCATCTCAGTGGCTGAGACTTGTGGAAGTGAGCCAGCAATATGCTCACAGGGGTGAGTGTCTACCATGTTTCTATGTTACACATCCTAAATCCGTTAATATGGCTTTTCATTCAATCTTTATTAATAGCTTATTTTACAGGTACCTTCATTTCATAGATTCTGTAAATTTTCTGAGTAATTTGCTGGTGTTAAATAGTTAATTCTTAGGAATATAAATATAAATTGGTACCATTTACTGTGTAACATCTTTAGTTTACTTGATATGTACTCACCAATTGGATTTTTTTTCTGAAAGAACCAGGAAAACTATAGCAGTTATATAAAAAATAGAAAACAGTAGCCTATGTAGGTAGATGCATTTTATAAGAAGCAGTTTATAGGCAAAACTCTGTGATAACTGTGATAAGAATGAAAGGAGATTCTTAACAATTATTTAACTGACAAAGATTAAGTTGGGAACCAAGTAAATGTTAATTTGTAAGTTTAATGCTTCACAATTGTTTAATTATGTTTACCTGTAATTTTTAACCACTCTGGAAACTTTTTATAGTTTTGTTTGTCAATCTGCATATCTGTATATTAATTGTTTGAACCACCATGGGCAATTAGCTACCAACTGTATCACCTGACCATTTTCACCACAACCCTTTCCAGGAAATATCCAGCTCCTTTGTAGAAAATAACTAGGACATTTCCTGGAATTTAGTAGGAAAGTAAGAAACCCATAAAATCGGTAACACTTTTAGCTCAATGTTACATTACATAAGAATTACTGAGGCAGACATATTTCATTCTTACTAATCATGAATATAAAACCATACTGCAAGAAGCTATAAATGTGTACACAATATACTAAATTAATAACATGACTATGTCTACTGAAACATGACTTTGTCTGAAATAAGCAAATGTAGTTGCCTCAAATATCAGTAAATTGTTTAAGTATCTAACTGACTTGACAATGCTGTTGTATCACAATGACGAGATTATCATTCTATTATCTTTAATGTAGACATAAAGATGATATGCTCGCAAGATATAGTGGGAGTACATGAAGGTTAAGAGAATATTTGAATTGTAGATACATCAGCTAGAGACTATCACATATAAGCTATAAATCCAGTCTTTTTAATCTCTCTGCATTTAATTCTCTCCACTCTGTATTTATCTTGCTGTTTCATACATTTTAAATGTTTAGTATATCAAGGGTTATTTGTCACAATAGTCTTTAGTAACACTCCAAAAATCTCATTTTAAGCAAATGTTTAATTTTAGGGGGGTTTGCTCCTATGCGGCCATACATGATTTCTTCCAGAGTAACTGAGTAAACTAAGTCACTTTACAAACTAATCTCAGTCATGCACCCTTCTTGTTTATAACTGACTTGGCCGACTTCCCTAATTGTGATTGACAACATTCTCCATACAATCTTACAGGCTGGACGATGAACCAACCAGGGATGAAGAATTATGGGGGAGCCAATCAAACCTCAGAGCTCAACTACGCTCTGAATCACACCCGGACCTGTGTGTTGTTGGACAGGCCTTGCACAGAGACTGAAGGGGCCAGTGAAGGGCCCGTGGGATTATGGATTAGCTGGCTTTAGCAAGGATTTAAGAAGACAGTGTTTACGCCACTACGAAGAGAGGAAGAGCTATTTTTATCCACTTTGCTGCGGTAACACACCTCCACAATGTCTGTAATAAGTTTGGTGAAAAGGTGTGCATCTTTGCATGCATACACTATCTGTATAATTATTTTCTTGAAAATGATATGTATTTAAGAGGGGAAAACAAATTTTACACAATTTAATGTTTACAATATATGGAACTCATTTCCTGGTTTCATAACAAGACTACAGATACAGGTGAATAATCATGCTTCACACAAGGTTGCATACTGTACGTTTACTTTCAGTTCATTTAGTTCATAGACTCCATCTTCAAAATTCGAATACTATGTGGCATCTTGGTAACTCAACGGTCAAAGGTGTCTTTTCTCAATTTTTATCGATTTAAGAAAGAAAGAAAAAGTTCAAAAAAGAAAAAAATGTAAACAATAAAGGGCCCTATCTTAACAATCTAAGTGAACGGCGTGAAGTGCCTGGCGCAGGTGTGTTTAGGGCATGTCCAAATCCACTTTTGCTAGTTTGACGACAGAAAAAAGGGTCCGTGCGCCGTGCGCCTGGTTCTAAAGGGTTGTACTTAGTGTCTTCATTAATCAGAGGTGTGTTTTGGGCGTAACATGCAATCAACCAATCAGAGAGTCATCTCCCATTCCCTTTAAACGCCAGGCGCGTTTGGATCTTCGAGCATTGCTGTTATAGATGGCGGATTTGCACCGTAATATTTTTATTTTTAACCTTTTGCATATTTGTGTGCTGCTGCGCGTCCCTGTGTGTGTAACAAGCATAGTGTGCACGTGCTGTGCACGAGCCTCGGAGCATTTTACTAATGCGCTGTTAAAATAACAATGAAATGCTGCGATATTGACTTTAGACCAGGTTTTTGTTGGTCAATGGCGTGATCACTTTCTGCTGCCTCAAGATAGAAATACGCCCAGAATGCACCTGAACACACCTCCATGTAAGACCAGCATGCCCAGAATACACCTGAACACACCTCCATGTAAGACCAGCATGCCCAGAATACACCTGAACACACCTCCCTGTAAGACCAGCACGCCCATGGGCCACAGATGGATGCAGGTCCATTTGCTATTTAAACGACGTGGGTGCTGGATGGGAAATTGACAACTGCGTCGGTCTTAAACTAGCAAAGACACTTGCATCAGGCTTTGCGCTGCGCTGGGTGCAAGATAGGGCCCAATATGTGTTAATACATAATGGATTAGTATTTCTTCATTACTGATAGCCATTGAATGAACCGAAAGGAACTTGATCACATGAGTGCCATGAACCAGGATTTGAAAATTATTAAAAGTATTTCTTTGGTTTTTTGGAAAGCCTATTAAACCAAATAATAATGTCGTCATCAATAATGAAATATCATATGATTGCTGATTGAACTCATTGTTAAATTAAGTTGACATATGCTGCACGCTTAAAAGTAAAGCCACCCTAAACCAGTATTCAAGATTTTTTTAATCCAATTGTTATTTTTCTGTTTCATGTTTCATTTTTACAATTTGTTTATCAATAAAAAACCTCATAAAATCAATCATACCTTTGCATCAACTATTATCCTTTTTATTGAAGGAACATGCCGACTTATTGTCACATTAGCTTATTCACCTTAACCCCCAGTTAGACAAGTCCATACATACCCTTCTCATCTCCGTACGTGTTGTAACTCTGTCTGACACACCCACCGTTAGCCTAGCTTAGCACAGATCCTGGAGGTAACTGGTTCCATCTAGCCTACTGCTCCCAATAAGTGACAAAATAACGGCAACATGTTCCTATTTACATGTTGTGATTTGTATAGTCACAGCATGTACAAATAACAAGGTCACATGAGACACAGCCATTTTCTAACCGTATATAAACTGGGAACTATATTCTCAGAAAGGCGAAGCACTGCTACTTCTGCTATTTGGGCGGAGTGATATGCTCGCAGCTCTGCTCCCGGCTTCTCAGGTGCTGCACTGTCCCAATAAGTCGGCATGTTCCTTTAACATAATTGTGTCCTTAATTAGTTAATACATTAAATAATTAGTCAAAGATTTAACTAATACCTAGTGTGCTTCAGTGAAACCCCTTAAGGTGCTTATATTGGCTTTTTCCCTTTCCTTTATTGTGTAATTTAGCTCAAAAAGCCCAAAGTCCCCCCCAAAGGGACTTACCATCTTCCAGAGAAAACACTGTTCGCAAACTGCTCCAAACAGCTCTGTTGTAGTCCAGCCTTTACTTCAGAAACAAATGAGCGTCACTTTGTAACACACGTTAAAATGCTCAAGATGTCTCACTCTGTAGCTAAAACAGAGAGCTCAACACACAGGGTGAAAAGAGGAGCTGCAGCAATGTGCAGTACATCAAAAATATAGTGTTTTTTGAAAATTGAACCATGTAAACCTATTCTGGTACAACCTCTAAATACAATTATGAACCTGAAAATGAGCAAAGTATGAGGTCTTTAAAGGGTTACTGCAATTTACGATTCTTAAAAAAGAATGTTCAAAATTGAGTCAGCGGAGGCTGAGATATCCTGACATTTATCTCTAAGTCAAGCTCCAAAAACACCGGATCCTACAATACCCATGATGCAACTCAGCAACATCGGTCATTAGACCCTGCCTGGTACTGTAAATGTCCATGAATTCTACTGCCGGCTTGATGCTGACATCATCGGGGTTATTTTCTCAGACTATAGGAAGCTCGCTACAGAGCCTCAAAAGACATTATATAGTACGCTGTTACAAGTAAACTGATCTTCATGTGTAAAATTGGCAAAGCACCCCTTTAAGATAATGTCCACACAAGACTATAATTTGGGAAAGTACTTTTAGGTCCATCTTGACCATTTATCGCTAACATGTGCCAACGAAAGACATGGCAATTTCTAAATAAATGTATCCCTACCTTTTTTAGATTTTAATTAGGAGATTAGGAGCTTTGCTTGGAGGGGATATGCTCATGTTGCCGTAAATGCTAGCCTCTTATTCTAACATATCAAAACTCATTAACTTTTCTTCAGTGTTGTCAGCCACATTTGTTAATTATGAATTGTGGCAGCAAAAGCTTGTATTGCCTGAGGCCTTCAAGCTGAACAAATCCATGAAAAGGCGCAGCACAGCTCACTTTAACAATAAGCAGGTGGATAACTGTTCCAGAGAAGAGGTGAATACAAGAGTCACAAAGAGAAGCAATCATTTTGATCTAGAAGTCCACTGGGCAACAGCAATTGTGGTACAGACCTTGAAAAAATCCTCAATTGAAATACCAGACGTGGTGTTGAAGCATGCAAGGTTCTGTGAAGCTGGAGGTGGTTTGTTTTAAAATGTAATGGGATTTTTGAGTTATTTTGTGGCATAGCATCCAACATTCAAGTATCCAACAGATTCACAATGATGTCTCGTGCCACGTCAACAATGTCATCAACTCCTTTAAATCAGAAGAAGCAGACACATGCAAAGTGATTCCTATGGCATAATTAAAAGTGGATTGAAATAATTTGGGCATCTTGTTTCAGGCTGATGAAGAGTCTGAAAGTGGAATGATTTCCTCTCCAGCACCTGAGGACTGATGGCTGGGTACATTTTCTGCCTTTTGATAGAATTATGCATTGTAATGAGTCTGCGCTGAAGTTTGTTTTTCCTATTGAATAAATCATCTGTTTCCTTCTAACAATTTAAATGAATAATGAAATAATCCAACAATAGAATAGTGTTGGCAACCTTTGATGTGAGGATAAAAAGAAAGAATACATGATAAGCTCATGCCTGTTTACCACCAGGGTCCACATCATTTTTCCTTCAGAATATTCATATAGCATCATGTATTACAACTGGTAGCCTGCTGTACAGATTTTCTTAGTCATCTGACTTGAAAGTTCAGTTCAGTCACTTTTGTAGGAGCCACATACTGTATGTCGTTTATGGTCTCATTTATATTATGTATTGATTATTTTATTGTGCACTTATGTTGTAGGTGGTGGGCGTTCACCTTCACCTGTTCACCTGGGTTTTTGGGCTTTGACAGAGAGGGGGGGAGCCTGGGTGCAACACACTTTCTGTTGACCGCCGCACTAACGCACTTATTTCGACTCACAAAGTAACTTTACATTTGGTAACTGCAGTGCTAGTTGTATTTTACGTGTGGAGGAATAAATCACTGCAATACAATCTCGAGCGGGTCACAGTTATGCATCTCTCAGTGTTTAGTGCCTCGCGGCAGCACTTTGTTGGACTGATTACAGCAGCAGCAACTTTATTATCCCAGACGGGAAACTTGATTTGCTGTCAGGAGCACATCATAAAAAACCCAAGTACAAATAAACAATACAAAATCAAGAAGTACAAAAATGTTTCCTGTACATACAATATAGGCTACAGAACAAAATAATATACAATACTAAAATAATGTAGACCTGGCCTTGCAGAGTAATTGCAGGTAAAAGATAGCTAACGGGGGGGGGGGGGGTGGGTGGGTCGGGGAGTCTGTGGGATACCTATCACCCCAGCCACCAAGTTTTACGCTCCTGCCAGATGGACCTGGCGCCAGGATTCTCTCAAATTAGAGCAAGTCGTTTCCGTTGGGACGTTCAAGATGATGCTTGAAAATGTGTTACACAGGGGCTGCTCTTGTTTTTAATAACCCTACATCAGTGACTCTCATTTGATTGTCTTGTTTATATGTACTGTAATTTTGTGATTGTTCCTTCATTAATGGTTTTTTATTGTTTTATGATCAGATTATTTTTTATGATCATATTATTTAATTGTATTGTAATTTCTTTTTATTTGCGCTGTAATCAGGGCACCATTGGAGAAGAGATTTTGCTCTCAATGGCCCTCCCTGAATAAATAAAGGTTATAATTATATAGCTTATGTGTTTTTTTGGCCCTGATGAGGCTATATGGAAATCATGGAAGATCCAAACCACCCGAGTCATGCCTATCCTCCCTGTTAAGGTCGGGAAGAAGGTACCGGAACACTGAGAGGCTCAGGAGGAGCTTCTACCCTCAGGCCACTAGGATCCTAAACCAGGACACTGCCTAAAGGCGCTGACACTCCAACCCGATTATTGGCCATCGGACAGTCTGGCGAGGTCGGTGACTCGAGTCTGTTCGGTGTGTTCCGTGCCGCCGTCAGTCAGAGGAGCTGTCGGCCTTCATTTGGGCCGATTTGACTTGTTGAGCAGTTACTTTTTGGACCTCGGGGAGCCGACTGATCAGTCCGACTGGCTTTTCTGCCGACGGTCGGCCGTCGGGTTGGTGGGTCAGAGCCTTAAGACACCCCGTCCCCCATTCTATGATGAATCATGCAAAAATTGAAGGAGCAGCTGATGGGATTACATCATGATTTCATGTGAATCAATACATTTTATTGAAATCAATCGATTAAATTATACCTAAATACACAGAAGAAAAAACTGGTGACTGCAGCAGTAAGAGGACTTAAAAAAAAAAAATACTATTATCATGATTAACTCATAGTCAATGTAATTTATTTCCTTTCTACTATACATATATTTTCCACTAAATAGGAAATGATCTTATGTAGAAAAACAAACAAAAGCAACCCTCTATAGTAAATGAGCTGCAGTAATCTGACTGGTGGATTAGTAACTGTGTGTCCTCAGGTTAACTCAGTACTGTAAGTAACTTGAAGCCATGCCTGCAGTGAGACCTGTTCTCCACCAGAGGAGTATCTCACCCCGCAATCCCTCTCCCATCATCCCTCTGCCCTCATATGAAACCTGGTTAAGATGCACAGCCGCAGCAATGCAAATGTAATGTAGCGTTATCTCACTTTGTTTGTTATCGTTAGATTCCTTTGAGAAAATTATCTAATGTGTCAGACAATACATATGAGATATGCTTGTTAAGAAGCACAATTCTGAAATGTAGAAAATGTAAGGCAAGAGTGGGATGGAATACTTCTGCTGAGTCTGAATCCTCTCCTGAGGGACAGGAGTACAATTACAGGAGTACAATTACAGGCCTCATGTTGATGAGGGACTGTTGACATAATAACGTATATTATGCTGTTAATTTTATTCTTTGTCCATGCAGAGTGATTCATTTTAGATTCATGTTGCATTGCTTTTTGATGGACAAGTGTACTTTAATTTAAAAATAGCTTTACTTATTATATTACTTATTATAAGTTAATAATGAAGCCTTATGGTCTTGTATGACAGCTCAGTAGGTTTTTATATATGTTAGTTTAATTTAGGAGATATTAAGACAATTCATTTGGTTGGATATGACTTAATATATAAAACAATCCATCCACAAGCTTTATAAATAAATAATGAATGTGCACTCAAAGAACATGATTTCCCACAAAACATTAGGGATTTATGAAAAGCACACTTATTTCCATGCATCCTCTTTTGACTTTGTGTTAATATGGCCTGACAGTTTTCTCTGGACCATCTTACATTTATAGTTTTTCCCTTCAACCCTTTTCTGAATTTGAAGTTGTTTTTATTACTATATAAAGACTGTCACTGGGATTGGCACAGACACAAGCTGCACCCACGTTAAGGTCCCCATCATATCAGTTGAACTAAAGTGAAATAAAACATTCTTTGTACGCTAATTAGTTCTGATGACAATGGCAACATATTCACAAACAACATTTTAATTACATTTGCTTAAACCAGTTGACAAACAGCAAGGCTGGGGCTTTCTTGGTTACACAGAAGTAAATGAAAGATTCTGCTAATTTAGCCTATATGCCATACAACACTGTATTTGTTGCAGAGACTACGTTACTTGTGCTAAACAGTGGCCACTGTGGCCATGAGTGCCAATTATGGAAACATTTTAAATGTTAAAACATAGTGAAAGTAGAGAAAAGTCATAACGTCAGTAAAATGACTCTGTGATATCAGTTATACAGCAATGTTTATCTTAAGTTGGCTAAAATTAGCCACCACAAGCTACTGTCATGGCCACCAGTTTTAATTGTTTATTATTCGCATGGCGGACGACTGAAAATATTACAATACCCATGAGTCTTTGCCTCCATTGCCATGGAGAAGAAGCGAGTCAGAACGTATGCAAATTCAAAACGCTTCGTCGTTTTAGCTGAGAACACAACACGTTGTCATAGTTGCTGAATTCATCCAGAACTGAGTTAGACTTTTGATTCAACCTGCAGATTGTGTTTCTGGTTATCCCTTCAATGAAACATGTCACACAGTTTTAAGCTCTGTGATTGGTCACGTAATATTCTCTATGGGAAAAATGAATGGGAATGTTACTGTTGGAACCACCTAACTCAGTTTCTTTATCAGACCAAAACAGACTTATGAGCTACTAAATACAATTATGGCAACCGTTCCAGTTTTATCACGAGCACTGACTTCACAGTCTTACCCCCCAAACCCCTATCCACCTACTGTGCAATAGTTAATATTTAACACTTTTGATAATATTGATAATACTGTGCAATTTCATTATTGTGCAATATCTGTATAGTGTGCAATATCATTACTTCACACTGCATATCACACTGTATATAAAACCATATTTATCTTTTTTGACATATATATGTATATAGCGTCTCAGAACTGTGCACCCCCCCACCCACCCCTCTTTGGCACCACTTATTTTATTCCATGTTGTTACATTTCTTTTACGTACATGTTGCCACTGGAAAAGGAGTTGCTTTTAATCTTGTACATGTGCAAAGTGACAATAAAAGGGATTCTATTTTATTTACAGTAATGAAGCAAGAAAGATCCTGATTGTTATTCTGAAGGAAAAAAACTTGTCAACAGCTTCAGGAGAATACCAATCCTGATGTGAAAGTAGAGCTGGGCAATATATCAATATTATATCGATATTGTGATATGAGACTAGATATCGTCTTAGATTTTGGATATCGTAATATCGTAAATGGCTTAAGTGTCTTTTCCTGGTTTTAAAGGCTGCATTACAGTAAAGTGATGTCATTTTCTGTGTTACCAGACTGTTCTAGCTCTTCTATTACTGTTACCTTTACCCACTTAGTCATTATGTCCACATTACTGAAGATTATTTATCTTAAATCTCATTGTGAAGATATTTTGTGAAAGCATCAATTGTCAACCCTGTAATATCGCCACAATATTGACATCGAGGTATTGGGACAAGATTTTCTCCATATCGCCCAGCCCTATGTGAAAGCCCTACAGTGTGGAAACTACAACTTTTGTTTCCTCCCTTCCCGGGAGACGTAAGATTGTTCATGCTCTCTGCATTTAGCTGAATGGAAGCAGTGTTCATCCTAAACACAGCAAACTAAAACGATATCACTGCTCCCTGGCTTTACCATTATAAGAACAGGAACACTGTACCTTTTGTAGTTTACGATGCAATTGCCTTCACATCTACACCCCCTCCAATACAAAATGTGGAATGGAACGTGGCACATTAATCATCGGAGGAAAATTAGTTAAATAATGATTTATAGTTTTGGTTTATTTTTCTGTTAATGAGATGGGGCTAAAGTGATATTTACTGAATGAGTTCCTCTCATAATTGCCTACTCCACATTGTTATTGCATGTTTGCACAGCCTGTCAGGAGGTGAAATTAACATTTGCCTTGCTCTCCAGCTCTTCAATGGATGTCACAGTTCCAAAATCTGCATTTGTTGTCTGGATCTGACTGGCTCACATCAGTTCACACAGGACAGCACCAACGCTGGCAAAACAAACACAGTAGATACACAGACAATAACTACACACAAAAATAGACATAACTATAATATTTGTTTACAGATCTCTAAGCAAAATCCTTTCTACATTCTATAATGAACTCTTTTTTTTACTGTTACCAACTTAATTATCATATGTTTTCTCTTTTCTATTTTTCAAACCCCGATTAAACCCTTTGTTTTTGTATCTCTCCCATCACTTTTAATGATTATATGTTTATTAATCTGTAGTATTTGTATATGTGTAAACCAATAAACTAAACTAAAGAGCCAGGTATTTCCCTCAGGAGTTGCTGGAGAGAAAATCTGAGATAAAAACAGAGTGAATATTGGACATTTTTGGGGTTGACAGAAACGTGAATGCTAACTTTGTGTCTTAACTTGTTTTTTAAATTACTTTATTGTAGTACTGCTCTGGATACAATTTTGGGATAGGAGAAACGGTGCTCTGGTTTATTGGCATTTCTTTTAACCAATCACAGTCATGGGCGGTGCTAAGGTCCGCACGGTGCCGCTGCAAAATATATATAAAATAGTCTCTGGAAGGAACTTGTTTTGGTGGAACATGTGTACGTTGAAAAGTAGTTTTAGTCGTGCGAGAGAAAACTCCGATTGGACAGATAGTCTAGCTAGCTGTCTGGATTTACCCTGCAGAGATCTGAGGAGCAGTTAACCAGAGTCCTCACAAATCAGCCGGAGGTTAGAACGCCAACACAAAGAAAGCGGAAGGTGACGGACATCTGCGAAAATACATGCATCCGGCGGAATTTAATGCGGGACCTGAACAATCCTGGAAATGGAACGTTGTGGATATAGACTAGCACAACACATTCACTGTTACAACTTGGAAGGAAAATGAATAATAAATGAATTCTGAATGACCTCACAGCTAAGAAGTGTACTTGTTTCAGGTGCAGTATGCAACAGCACATTTCCACCACCCTCCATTGGCAGATTTATTGATTGGCTAGAACGTGCTTTACATCAAAAATAGAAATAACAATGTTCAGTCCATTTACCTGGATATTCATATTATTACCAACTGTATCTGTTTCAGATTGGTCTTTTTCAGTGTTGTAATGTAACAAAGTACAAATACTGTACTTAAGGAGAACATCACATATCTGTACTTCACTTTGTTATTTATATTTCTGGAAACGTTTACTTTTATAAAATACTAAATACAATGTATACTACTAAGAAGGTGTGGAAACCCTGATTATTATGCTTCACTATAAGGAAGCCACAATAAAGTTCATAATAAATTTTTTTTTTTACTTTTACTTTTAATAGTTCTAAAGTACATTTAATATCATAAAATTACATTTGATACTTAAGTACAGTAAAGAATCAGATACTCTAATGGCGCTGACACACCAACCCGATTATCGTCCGTCTGACAGTCTGGCGAGGTCGGTGACTCGAGTCTGGTCGGTGTGTTCCGTGCCGTCGTCAGTCAGAGGAGCCGTCGGCCTTCATTTGGGCCGATTTGACTTGTTGACTCGGAAGGCGGGCAGTCGGACTCAATGACCAATTACCCGAAATGACGAGCGGGATGAGCGTGAAGAACGCCTCTCATAAACTGACCTTTGCTGATCTGAAATGAAGACAGATTCAGCAACTGCACGGCCTATTTCTCGCTTACATTTTTTTCAGAAACATGTTTCGGTGAACTATTTTAGTAAAATATGAGATCGTATTGCGAACGAGCCGCCATTATGGTTGCCGGTTTTAATTTTTTCGGGCAACAATACAGATTAGCGCCGCCTGCTGTTATGGAGACGTATTACGTCTCGCGCACGTGCAGAACGTACGCTCAAGTCGGCGTCTCGTCGGTGTGTTCTGAGGAACTTTTTGGACCAACTCGTACTTTATACAAGACTGGTCTTTTTCCTTTTATGCCTTTTATTCCTTTTATGTGGTTGTAATGTAGCATTTAGCAGTAGAAACTAAATTGCTCTAATTCTCCAATGAGTCGTCCAAGATGGCGCCAGCTACCGTTGCAGGAGATCTCTGACCCAATAGTAAACCAAAGTATCACTATCTAAAACTCTCCCCATCTTGCTGAGCTGGCCCAGATTCCATTCATTACACAAAAGCTGAGACCAAAGCAAATACATACATCCGCAGTGTCTCTCTTTATCCCATTTACACAGCCTGACTCCTCCGGCTGGCTTACAGCTACTGAGCTCTGTGGTCCAGTGGGGCTGAGGAAAAACATGACCCACCAGCTGCCATGACCGCCTCTTATCAGGCCCTGTGTGTGCCCAGTGCTGGTCCGAACATGGCAGCTCCCCGATAATACCATCTGATAACCGTCTGTGTCAAATGGCCCTAACCTGAAGGTGAGTTCCAGCTGTGTTGCACTGATGCAGATGCAGAAACGCAGAAAACATGGCCCAATGGGAGGGGTGAGCATGGCGAGCATTCAGAGAGTTATTTGGCAACAGGTCTGGCTCAGACATCTCATCTGCATGCCTGCTTCACTGATTCATATCAGATAAAAGCATTTCTCTCCAGCTCTATGGACAGACAAGGCAAGATAAATATACTTATATATTTTTTACTTTTTTGACAAACTGTTGCCATGCAAAGATGCAGTTACAGCTATATAAATGTAAACACATTCACTTATTGGGAGGAAGTCTCCAGTGCCTACAGGAAGCAGGGATTACATCAAGGCTGCATGATGCATGCCTGTACAAGCCGTCATGTCACCAATGGTAAAGTTTGTTGACAAGCAATTTATAGATTCAACTGGTTATCTGTAAACATATTAAGATCTTCCAAACTCAAGTTCCATTTTTGCTCTATTGGAAACAGTGTTAAAACTAAAACTGTGACAAAATATATTTGTTGGCAACCTTTTTGTCACGACGAAAACTACAGCAAAACGAGACTAAAACAACAAAATAAAAAGTACGACCTGCATGCATCGGCAGAATCACACACTGTAGCTCCTAATGAGTAAAACAGTGTCCTCCGCCGCTCAACATATCTCTTGTTATCTCTTGTAAGGGAGTTAGTCAAGCAGCAACAAAACAGCTGGGACAAACCACGAAAATATGTTTGTATTTCAGTATGGTATCAGGCGAGAACAACACCGTAACCATGGTAACTGTACAAAACTAAAAATGGCAAAAGCTGAAGCCTCAAAATGCTTAGAAGCAGAAATCTTTGTCTGTAATCAGTCCCTTCTGTACTTTGTGCATCTGTCTTTATGTAGGCCTATAAAAGCACATTATATTACATGTTCCTTTTAATTCACTATATATAATGCAATATACTATTAAAAAACAGACTTCATAGGAAAGGAGGGTTTGTGGCTTGATTATCAGCAAACTGTTGCATACAAAGCAGCAAGTCTGCAGAACATGTTTGAACCTGAGGGAAGTTAGAAGACCTTCATAAAGAGATATTTAAAACCCACTAAATTCCTGATTCTGAAAAAATCAGATTAGCAATGTTTATTTCCGAAATCAAGCAATAATAGCATTCATGTTGCGAGTTGTATGTTTTGTCTGTAGTTAAAAAATAAAAATTGTTAATCACCCAAAAAAAAGCGGCTAAAGACACATTGTTGACTGTATTACTATGTATCTTATGCTTTTGTGTTTTACAATGATTTATTGTGCTTTTTAATATCAGTTTGTTTTAATGTATTTATTTATTATATTATTTGGCCTGTGAAGCACTTTGTGACTCTATGATAAGTGCTATATAAACAAACTTGACTAAGTTACTAACATGTCTTTTCAAAGTATGTCAGTCTTGTTCTTTCATTATATTAATATGCCACATGCGAAAGTGTTAGCAAGAGGAATCACCATACTTGCATAAAGCGGTCTTTCATCTACTGTAGATCAGCTGCTTCTTGTTTTGCTATCTTCCTGCCCTCCGGCCCTGACACTCTTTCATCTCTTACCATAGAGCTCACACTCTCATGATGTCCATATTTGCTGATTGCTTGCTTGCATTTAGACTGGTTTGCCCCACGTGTTGATATGTATGTAAATGACTTGATCATTAGATTATCTTCCTGCAAGCATCAGGCATCAGAGACAGGCAGAGATGAGAGCTTTTTGTTCCGAGGTACTATACAAAATGATTAGGGTTGGAGAGGAAGTATAAAAGAAAAAGGTGGGGTTATGTCTTTTTCTTTTTGCTGAAGAGAAGGTAGTCTGGCTTTTTGAAAGAACAGAGAAGGTTTTTTTTTTTTCTCACCCCAAATTTATATTTCAGCCTTCCCTTGGAAGGATCAAATAGTCACAAGTTATGGCCTCTAGTGTGCGCATTGGCCTTTATTCATTATCTAACACGACCAATATGTCAGTTTTGAGAAGCATAGAATACATTTTTTGGATATTAATGGTTTAATAGCTGTCATTTAAAGTTGGTTAACTCCAATTATAATACACATATTGGTAGCTATTATGCAGCTTATTTCATTAATCTATTTAAGTTTAAATGAGAATATACTATGGTAAATATGAACTGTTTTTTAAGATATTGTGGAGGTGTTGCAGTTTTTTTTTCAAAATTCAAATAATATGAAATATAATATCTTTGGGGAGCTCAAATAATGTCCAAAGCAAAACTGAGGGTGCAACATTCGGGACATTAGTTACAGTAAACAAAATACAGAGCAACATACAGGGTTCTTCTGATTGACTACCTTTTTTAATTTATGTCTATTGTGTTGTTGTTATCATTTTATATTTATTTTCTCTGACGATCTTTAGTGTTTTTGCTTTTCTCACCATTTCTATTTTTAAATGTGTCTGAATTAGAGGACTATGTCCAATACATACAAATTGTTTGTCTTTTTTTATAATGTCAAAAATACTACAACAAATAAAAACTCAAATCTCAAAACATTAAAAACTGATTTTGAAATTGAGACCATGCTATGAGTGTGATTCTAAAACCTATTTTTACTCCTCTGCAGTTGTAAAAGTTACATAAAAGACATTACAATTGTTGAACACTCAAAGCTGGAATATTAAATTGCATTACATTTTGTAAATGTAACTCGTCTCCTGTTGGTGTACAAAGCCAATCACGTGTCATTATCATGAGGGAGATTTACATGCTGTGCTCTAATGTGTACTGTATGCACTCAGAGAGCATTGGGAATCATACAGGTTCTGGTAAAGCAAACAATGCTGTGCACATTCAGCAGCCAGACAACTGTAAACACACGTACACACACACACAGTGTTGACTAGATTGTGGCTGAATATTGTTATTACAGTTATGCGAGGCTGCTGCAAATCAATATCAATCTGACCCCAGGAAGCTTTTTAATAACTTAGTGAATATGTCACTTTTTTATTTATTTTTTAAAATTGATGATAGTAAGTTACACAGGTTTGGTGGTCTTCCCAACAAAGGTCTGCTATATACTGAGCCACTGTCGATTTCCACGGGTCATTTGCATATAGATAGCACAATCAAAGATCTGCAATGACATGAGAGTTCACATTTTTAGATTGCTTAAGTGTCAAAGTGATGATTGGATGAAAACTGATGATTAACAGGAACGGGCTCAATCAGTTACCTGTATGACAACATGCAACACTGAAAATAAAAACTAGAGAAAGGAAAGGGAAGGGCAAACAGGTCAGCTTTATTGGTATTCAGAGCAGGGTGAATGCGGAATCAGCATGTAGGGAATAGATCTCTAAGCTTAAAGATGCCCTAACATCCTTAAAAACAAATTGTGTGTGTATGTTGTACAGGCTATTAGTTCAGAGCGTGTGCATACATCTCTGGGCTTTGTACTCACTCACTGCATGAAGGCTGGGGTCCCAGCACAGTGCTGGCATGCTCTGCATTTCAATAATACCATTAGCATTCAAGGTCTGTAAACTCTACTGGACTAAAAATACTGGCAAACTACAGCAGGGAAATAGGTGTAGTCATTTCCCTGTGCACCGGGTGGCAGTGTTAGAAAAGAGATTCTTGTCATGGGTTCTTCCACTTTTTTAATGTTGGTGAATATTTCCAGGAAAGTATAATTCACAAGTGTTTCTGCTAACTCATTTTGCAGAAAGGTGAGGCACATATCAACCTGCTCTATATAAGGATATAAAAAGCAAACCTGAGATGGGTGTTTTGTTATAATTTTCACATTATTTATAACACCTTTATTGATCCACTACCACATTTGTTTTACAGATGACGTGCAAGACAGTCAGCAGGTGGTAAATGAAAGTAACTAGCATGTGCAACACCATTACACCTTTACTCAAGAGCACAAATTGAGTTCTTGCGAGAGACTGCTTTGTCCACTAATGCAGTTGAGAGCGTCTCCGCGGTTCGTCTGACATGGCGTTGCCTTTGTGAAAGGTCAGGTAAGCAGCTGTGACATTGTTCTACTCCCCAAATGTCACAATGTCCCAGGGGTCCATGTGACTGACAGGGGACCTTATCTGGTGGGATAACACCACTACTGGTGGAGGACCATGCAAGGATCACTGGTGGGGTAGTCTCGCTTTGCCAGACCTTCCTCCACAGCGCTGAAGGAGGGTCTGGCTAGTCCACACAGCATTCCGGGATGGGAGAGAAACGTGCTATGGTTCATTGGCATTTCTTTAAACCAATCACAATCGTCATGGGCGGGGCTAAGCTCCGCACGGAGCCACTACCAAATAGCCTCGGGAAAGTTGTTTTAGTCGTGCGAGAGAAAACTCAGATTTGACAAATAGTCTAGCTAGGATACATCCCTGTCTCTATCGCTGACAGCGCAATATTTGTTAATGCCAAAATATGTGTCAAATCATTCTGAATGAAGTATTGTGGTGCTATTTTCCTCATATCGTGCAGCCCTACAACAAAGCACAGTCCCTCGTCTATTTTATTTCTCTCTTTCACAATGAATTTATAGGTTAGAAAAGACGAAAAACCATAATAGGCGCTCTTTAATCACAAGTTAACCTCATCAAAGAGATGATTCACATTTTCCATAATCGGAGTTCTGGTTCCTGTTCAGCGTGCTCTTTCCGTGCCCTGTGATCCACCCATAATCCCTCAGTTTGAGGCAGCCTCCCTAGACTGTATCTCTAGGTACCTTCAACAAATTAGTACTTGCCACTAAACCAACATGCTGGCTATTCTACACGCTCAATGCCAAGCTCATTATGGACCCCCTCTGTTCACTCTCATTAATACTTTCTCATCTGGTTTTGTGCCCTCAGCCTGTTAAAGGAGAAAAGATTAGAACCCTGCTCATCCTTGTTCCTGAAATCCTTAACAATCACAGGCCCATTTTAATTCTCCCTTCATCTCTTAAGTGCTGGAAGACACTCACTTAACTGATGGTCTATCCAGCAAAAGAGGGTCTTCTATAGACAAGGTTGTGTGTGCTTTATCCGATTGCTATGTCCAAATGAAGCTTTGTGAAGCATTTTCTTTATTTTCTGAGCCCAATAGACCTTTTCACGGCAGACATGTTGACATGTCATAGTAGGAAAAGCACAGGTGTATTCAAAAACCATTAATGATGGCTGCATTCCACTTAAGAGAGGCCCTGGTATTGTGCATGCTAACTCACTGAAATAGCTTACTGGGACACTTGATGGAATTGAGCCATTGTTACGGTTATCAAGTCAAAATGTCTGCTGTGAAAAAGGTCTATTGAAGGCGCTCTCTGTTCAACAAAGGGTTGAAAGCACACAGAATTACCATTCCTTGAGACTTGTTCTTTAAACCAAGACACCATCTGGCTGGGTCAACAAATGAAACTAATGGTTCATGAAGCTTGATACCAAAAGTTTAGAATTGTGGTATTTGTAGTCAAAAATCAGATAGCGTTTATTTTTTTCTCTGATTATTGCAGACATGTTGTGAAGGAAAGCACAGCTGCAAAATATCAGAAAACAAAGAAAGTGACAAAAAGGCAGAGTAGTCGGAGATTTGGATGTGCTATGTTAGTAGCAGCCAATGTAGCTTGGACCCGGTAGCCTATTAGCCTGAAGCAGAGATGAAGAGAGGGCTACAGATTCGGTGTGGTAATCTCACTTCTTTCTAACTCCACACCTCCAGATTTTTTTCATTTTCAAACTTGTTGTTTTCAAATCCAACCAAAGCTGACACAAGTGAGATAAAACAAAGATGTTCGCATGAGGCCTAATGTGACAGAGAGCTGACATCACCTTATTTTACTAGTGTCGGTAAACTAAGGCCATGTCCACACGTACCAAAACAATCTCTTTTTTTACCCATCTTCCCTGGATTTGTTTGAAGAATAGTTGCGTCCAAACAAATCCATTTGTAAATGACTCAACTTCATATTCCAGGCCTATAGGCGGCGCTGTTATTGCTACAGAAATTAACCAAAAACGGAGAAGAAGAGAATAGACTTCAGTCTCTTTGATTTCCGTTCTCAACATGACACAAATTTATAAACTTTCACCACTGCTCATTTTATAAAGGCCGCCGCAAGAAAATATGTCTTTGTTTACATTGTATTATGTGCTGTTGGATTGCTTTTTATTTTGCAATTCTGTCTGACATCAGACATGATTGCAGCAGAGCTAACGTTAGCATTGGAAGTCAAACAAACCAATGTCTTTTTTATAATCTACCTGTTTTTCTTGCGGTAGCCTTTCTACAATAAGTTGTGCTAAAAGTTACTATAATGTGTTCAAGGAGTTGATAAGCAGACAGATTAGCGAGCTAGTTGATAAGTTGTCTAGCTACTTCCACTTTATAAACTGCTAACCATAGCAGCTAACATTAACATTACATCCCTGCTAGAGTGGTCAGCTACTTTAGCGATGTTTAACGTTAGCTAGCTACATAATGTTAGCAATATATCTCGTGTAGAATCCAGGACCAGCAGAGCAGAGGGAAGTGTCAGGGAGCAGAGACAAAGTATTTAGATGAAGTGAGCTGGTTTGACTATGGAGATGGGATACGGTTAGCTTGACCTCAGTCGTGTCAGTGGCCGTGCACTAGCTAGTGCGTGGTGAGAGAAGGCTATGAGGTCGATGACATCATCGTTATGCACGTATGCGGTTTCGCCGTCCAAATGAAGCCAAAAGGGAGCCGTTTTTCACCCTGGGACCAGGTTGACCAGGCCCAAACGATGCAAAACATGCGTTTGCATCAAAATGCGTCTCCGTGTGGATGGCTCCTAAATCAGTCTTCGCACATTACGATGCACTCATGTTAGGATGCCATTACGACATTAATGCAATCAATACAACACCAAATGCCATAGTTGTAATAATTAGTAATGGGTCTCATATTTTTTAGACTAAGACACAGAAAGCTGTTGATTACACTTCCCTCAGGATTCAAATGTTTTATGTTTTCTTTCACATTCCTAAGTTGGAGAAAATGTTAATCATGCCTCTGTGGAAGTTATAAACTTGTGTGCATTTTCACCGGCATGTCCTCAGCCCTGGAACAGAAGAAAACAAACAGGAATAACAGAGGATGGCGTAGCCTTCCCCAGGGCACCACTCTGTGCAACACACACATAATCTAACTGTGAGTTTGAATGCTCTATTTGACTCCAAGCCTAAACTTATGATGTGTTTTGTAAATAAATTGACGCCCACTGATCTGCAGTTTTGTCAAATGCATGCCTGGAAGACATGACTGTTCACTGTTTGTTTTCTGTCCATGGAGATGTTGCTTGTGCTGGCGCAGCTGACTTTGAGAAAGTGTGAGTCGCGGACAAAAGAATGCTTCAAATGGGCCACAAAGAGATGAATTAATTCAGCCTTCAGAGGATTCTGCTTTAAATCAAAGAGTAAATGAGAACAAATGTGATTAACGTTCCATTTCATCTACAGTCTAAAAATTAACATATTGAGTGTGTAAGTAGTAGTAGATTGAGATCAGGTCACAATATGAAATGCACCCTGTCAAAAGCGTCACTTTTTTATTTTTAACATAAAAACAAACAACATGGATAATTAAACTGGTACAGCTGCCCTAGTCTCACATTTCCAGACCTTCCTCCACAGCGCTGCGGAGGAGGGTCTGGCTAGTCCACACAGCATTCTGGGATTGGAGGAAAACGTGCTCTGGTTTATTGGCATTTCTTTAAACCAATCACAATCGTCTTGAGCGGTACTAAGCACCGAACACAACAGCCTCTGGAAGGAACTTGTTTTGGTGGAACGTGTTCGTTCAAAGGTTGTTTTAGTGGGACAGAAAACTCCGATTGGACAGATAGTCTAGCTAGCTGTCTGGATTTACCCTGCAGAGATCTGAGGAGCAGTTAACCAGAGTCCTCAGAAATCCACCGGAGTTTAAAATGCCAACACAAAGAAAGCAGAAGGTGTGGGACATCCGCCGGAAGTGGAACGTCGTCGATGTAGACTACAGCTGTTGCTCTTTCAGGTACAGTAGATCAGCAGCAGCTCACACTGTGGACAGCAGAGAGCCCAGCCTGAGATGTCAGATAATCCCACAGCAATTATGGACTGTATTAGTTACAGATAACATGCTTCATTTTCTCAGTTTTGGCACCGTGTACACATGGCTGTGAAAAGGACTGGCAAGCTCTGATAGCAGGAGCTGCCAAATGACTCCCAAAGTGACCTCACTATGTGAGACAGACTGAAAACTGCTGCCAAACCCAGAGGTAGGGTCTTCAAGAAGATGAGGGGAGGCAGCAATAGAGGCATCAGCAGCCATAAACAAATAACAGGCTTATAGATAATTTCCTGGATACAGAACATGCTTTAATGAGAGTTTGAATTCATCGTATTTCTCAAGAGACATATAAACCTTTCTGTTGGCAGACAAAACTACAGCCATGCAATGAATTATAATTCCTGCCCATCGAGAGCAAAGGAGGAAGTTGGATGACGTTATTATAGAATAATAAAGTCCACAGAGGGAAGAAGTCATGGTGGATGTCCAAGTCAACAAAACGAGGGACTTTGTCACGGGGGGATGCTATAAATCTACTGTATGTCACATCATAAAACAAATGTATGTTTTGGAAGGCATAGACAAATTATGTCCTGCCGATAGGGGCGTGAGATCAGAAAACATTATTATAATGACATTATAATAATTCTAAATGAATTTATACTCTGTTGGTATTACACACTAAAAGCATGCCTGAAACACACACACACACACACACACACACACACACACACACACACACACACACACACACACACACACACACACACACACACACACACACACACACACATACACACACACACACACACACACACACACACACACACACACACACAGGTCCTTTTACATGCACTAATGGAGAGATGTCAGAGTTAATGGGCTGCGACTGAAGAACAAGAGCCCTGAGCAGTTTGGGGGGGTGCCTTGCTCAAGCACCTTGGCAGTGCCCAGGAGGTGAACTGGCATCTCTCCAGCTACCAGGAGATCGTTTGTTTAAATAAAACAACACACATATCCATTTTAAGGTTCACTGGAACCTGTGGTTTTTCGAAGTTATAATGCTCCACAAGAGATTGTAGACGTAACAAGCTGGCTGACCAGCCTGTCGCTCACACACACCGGCCACGGAGCAGGCAGATGTCTGAGGGCAGAGACAGACCCGTCTTTTAAATAAATTATAATGTATAATGTATATACATTAGATTTAATATTTCAGTTCATAATTAGGTTTTGGTTTCAAGACGTGACACATGGGAAGTGACCCTACAAAATAAAAACAGGAAACAAAACAAGCCCCAGGATGATGACAGCCACACCACAAATACTATCAACTTTTCAAAACTCATCTATCTAATGAAACAGGAAACCTCTGTGTGTGTGTGTGTGTGTGTGTGTGTGTGTGTGTGTGTGTGTGTGTGTGTGTGTGTGTGTGTGTGTGTGTGTGTGTGTGTGTGTGTGTGTGTGTGTGTGTCTCATGAACTGTTCACCCAATCTACTTCACACTTGGTTTTCCGGGTACCCAACAAACTTGGGGTTTGATATTTGGAGCAGTTTGGACAGCATCGGATATTGGATATTAATAAACTGTAAATTAAAATAAACGACAGAACAATAAAGGTTTAGGAAAAAAGGTTGAAGGAAAAAAGTGCTGCCATAAGCGGGCTCTTCCGGGTCTACCCTTCACAATAAAGGTCCAGCTTGAATTCACTCAGCACTATGCACACCCTGGGTCCGGTTGTTGAAGTGTGCTGCTAACTTATAGTAACACTAATAACATTACCGTCGGCAAAAAACCACGCGAATCAAATCCATACTTCAGCATTAACCGTCACACCACTAAGCCTGTATGGAAATTAACACTTGTGCTAGCGACGATAGCCTATATGACGAGACATTGTTAAACGCTGACTGTGGCGATATCAACACGTTTCCTTGACAAAAAAGACATCTCTCTCTCTCTCTCTCTCTCTCTCTCTCTCTCTCTCATTTTGGGGTACAATGGTTCTGGACAACGCTTCAAGCAGCAGTACCACAGACCAAGCAATCAGCTGTTCCAAACAGGAACATTTTGAACTCAGTACTAGTTTTTCAAAACAAAGCATAATCATATCTTTCATCTCTTAATATTTATGAGTAACCCTAACTAATTCCAAAGCCAATCTACAGTTATAACACCTGCATGCTTAAAAATGTCCTGTTGTAAAAGATTCCTGTTCTTTGAAAATAAATATGATACAATGAACTAGTTCCTAATTCAACCCTTTTTAAAATAACTAATTTAAAAATCTCAGTTGTAATTGGATAGTCCTTCAACCAATCAGACCAACGATCCGGGTGACGTAGCAGCGACAGCGGCATCAACGGGTTGCTGCGCTTCGGTGGCCGTCATGTTGAATGTAAACAAAAAGCTGCTTGCCGTCGCTGTGCTATCGTCATCCGTCATCGTGTCAAGCCCGCCTCAACGGTTGTGATTGGTGCCTCGATTTGGAAACACTAGAAATGAGCTTGAATGGGCTCTTGGCCAGTTCGTCAGGGTTTTCCCAGGCTACAGTACATGATGAAGCTGCAGATATTAGAGCAGAGCTCCAGTCTTCTTCAGCCTTTCTCTCTGTGATGCCACACCAGTCTTAGCTGTCAAGAGAGTGCCCCCCCCCCCCCCCCCCCCTTGCATCTACACATGGCCAGCAGCAGACTAATGAACAGGGCGACGCAGGACAGGAGCCCAGAAATTTTCAATGGCTTGACAAGTCATTGCAACTTTGCAGGTGCATCATTAATGTCCAAGACCCCTACTTGGCACCATCATTAAGGTCAAGTGGAGAAGTAGTTGTGATTAAATTAAATCAAGATTAATTATATATCAACAAAGCCGGTTCTACATGAGACATTTAATGTACTGACCTGCAGCTTTTCAGCCCAGTATCCCTAGTTAGTTAGTTCAGTGCCAATACAAGAAGTAGTGTGCCCTTTATGTAGCAAAGAAGAGTAGCTATTGTTATAATGCAGTAGCTAATGGGGATCTAAAAAAACAAACTAAGGCTGTCTGTGTTCTGTCACAGACCCAATATTTTGTTTCAATAACTACTATCTTTTTCCTAACCTTACCAGTGCTGTAGTTTAGTAATATTATCTAATATCTAATATCTTAACCATATTTATTTGCCCTGGCCACAATCTTTACCTAACCTTAACCATATCCAACACATTCTCACTCCCAATGCGTAAAATACGGATGCTTGGGCATGTGCCTTTGTTATTGACGTGTCATATCTAAACGCGCTTCTTCGGGACTCTTGCCATCACTTGTGACGCTCTGGGTCGGGACGAACGTTTAACTGACATGCGGCATAAGAACGGGACAGTTAGGTTCAGGAAAAGATCGTGGGTGGGGTTATTAAAAGTATGTTTCAGTGACATGCGGGACAACATGTCGCTGAGAGGCACTGCCCAAGCGTCCGTATTTGACGAGTTGGGAGTGAGAACGGGTTGCCATATCATTGTATGCGCAGATATTACAGAAAACAAGAATTTCAAAAAGCGTTGCACTTGGCATTGTAAGTTGAAGGTAATGGTCAAAGAGAATTTCGTTTAAAAGTGAGATCAGAGTGATCTAAATTTAGTTTTTGGCAAAATGGCAAGTAGGCTAATTAAGTCATGGTTGTCAATGTTGCTATGATCAGCAAGCAACTACTAGCCAGTATTTAAGTGAGAATTCTACAGACAAACTAGATGAATACACGATAAAGCCCGACAGATATCGGTCTAGCTCCAATACTGCAGTGAGTTCCGACCCTAACCTGTGCCCATTAGCTCTGGGTAGTGACTGAAAGAATGGGATCGCAGTTATTAGTGGCCAAAATGAATTTCCCTCCCTGGGTGAGGGACATCTGAAGGGAGCTTGGAGTAAAACCACAGTTTCTTTTTAATGGAGCCAGTTGAGACAGTTTTGTGCACCTGGAGGTTTTCTGAACATGTCTAACTGTCAGGAGAACCAGGGCAAACCCAGACCCTGGAGGGATTAACTTTCCCATTTGGCCTGGGACTACTTCAGGATCCCCCATTAGGATGTGGGCGGGGAGAAGGACATCTGGGTTATCTTTCTCCTGCTACCTCAGCTGGGAAAAAAGGATTAAAAACTGAACTGAGCTATTGAACTTCGACACCATTGCACCAAATTTGCAATTAGCCATCAATATTCGTAAAACTGCCCTTATTTGAGCGCTACATAGTTCATTTCTGGCATAAAAAAGTCTCAGAAGTGAATTTTGTGATAAAATAGCAGACAAACAATGTAAAAAGGTTCCAGTTGTTTGCCACAACGGCAATCCGCGGTTGTTGTGATTGTTGCGGTGCTTTGCATTGTGGGATACAGTAGGCGAGATAGACTGGTCCGAGGCATACTGGAGATTTTCTCCGAATCAGTATGACATCCGGGTATTTTTGGCAAATTGCAGATTTTGCTTTTGTTTGCATACTGCATACTGCAGTACATGTTACATTTTGGCCAAATCAGTACGCACTGCTAGTATCAGCCATTTTTGCCTGAAGACCTCCAAGACAATGGCCAGGCAGTGTGTCACTTCACTTGAATAAGCCATCTATATCTTTTCAATATACGCTGTTGCACTCAGTAGGTTCAGGGATTGAGCCAATGACCTGCCAGAGGCCTAGACACCATCACCACTGACCTGAAAAGCTTTCAGTCCTTACACTCTGCTAGAACACTAGAATCAGTTTTTACTATATCTAAAAATGTGTATGCGCATATAATGCAAAATGAAGGCCTAATGGGTCCTTGTTCACGTTTGTACTGCTTACTGAGCCTGTGATGCTTTTCTGTGGACTATGAATGTACATTTACAGATGGCTTAATGAGAAGTATGATAGGTACTATCACTGACTTTAATATATGGACCTGGAAAATCATAATAAAAAAAGAATAAAAAAAAGAACACTAGAATCAGAGCTTGGAAATAAAAAAAAGTTATTTGATTAAAATTTATAGACTAGTGAAGAGGTATTTTTCTCATAGTTGATTTTGTGCTTTGATATATTTTCTCATATTCACATAAACGGGAAATATTTCCCTTATCTTTCTTTTCGGCTCTAACACAGGCACATTGTTGATTCATTGTGTGCTTCAAAAGACAACTTGATTGCAGTGACTTATTGTGTGTGTGTGTGTGTGTGTGTGTGTGTGTGTGTGTGTGTGTGTGTGTGTGTGTGTGTGTGTGTGTGTGTGTGTGTGTGTGTGTGTGTGTGTGTGTGTGTGTATATGGCTTTACATTTTATTATGCAGGGAAGTCACTACCTCTGTTTTGTTGCAAGCATGCCATTTTTGCTGTGCTTATCCCTGCCTCACGCAGCGTAAATCAATAAATCCACTCCTATCGTTTATACAGGTGACCAGATAAATGCACAACTCAAATGTGGCCTGCTGCTGTGTTTATCAGTGTACAAAAATAAAGCACTCCTGGACTGTATTCAGTGGCATGTACAAAAGCTGTTCCAAGAATGCACCAAAATCGTTATAGTGATTGAAGCGTCTGGAAGCTTGCGGTTCCATTAATTCCCGTCTAAATGAATCACTGTGTACAACTGAAATTTGCTAAGATATAGTGCGGATGAAAAGAGTTGGCGTAGAAGTGTATGAATCGAATGAGGTGTAGGTATAAGTTTATAGTTGAGATATCAATAAGAGCTAAATGGAGTTGAATTACAAGTTGAAGTAGAAGTGTTAAAAGGAGTTAAAGTATCAATTGAAGTCCAAACACCTTTAGCATTGGAATTATCAGCTGAAGTTTAAGCAGTGGCGGTTTCTCTAGGATGCCAAAGGAAGCCTGGCCTCCCCATAAAAATATAAAACACAATTTAAAATACAAACACTAAATTTATGTGCGGCCGGTTGGCTCAGTTGGTAGAGTGGGTGCACGTGTGTAGAGGTTTTATTCTTCGACGCAGAAGGTCCAGGGTTTGAGTCTGACCTGTGACGGTTTTCCTGCATGTATTCCCCCTCTCTCTCAGCTTTCCTATCGAATAAATGCAGAAATGCCACCAAAAAAACAACTAAATTCATGATTCCCACAGTTGTGTGTTTGACTGATTTTGCCATTTCCCTAAAAAAACATTCCATTATCATTTTCTTCTTTGGCTTGTGGAGTGAAGCAGCGCCCCTCTGCCACTGCGTGCGTGGTGCAGTCCTGCCTGTGCTCTGTCTAGTGGTCAGTAAAATGCTGCCGACGCTCAAAGGAGGCCAGCTTTTGCTGACATCCTTAAGAGAAAAAGTAAACATTTTAAGCCAATCAGATTGAGGCCAGGTTTGACCGAGCTCGACATTGAATGGTCAATTCATCGTAAATAAAAACAAAAAAACAAGGAGGCCAGGTTGAACCTGGCTTCTCACCAATCACATGCCTCAGACCAGATGCGTAACTATGGTAACTACACATACGCGGAGGTGACTGAAAATTAAACACAACAGTAGGCCTACACCGAAGGGGACTTACGTTAGGACGCATTGCATTTCTGACTTTGTTTACAGTCATTTTCCACCAAGAGCACACAGCGACAAACACAAATCAACAGAGAACTCTGTAATGAAACATTATCTAACAAGTGGCTCTGTTGTAAAGGCTGACGGTGCTCCGTTAGCATAATGACATCATGTTACAAAGCACAGCCGGAACGATTTGTCATAAACGGAGTAACAATAGTGTTAGCCAAGATGCTAACAGCATTGATAATCAAACCACACGGTGCTATTATTACTACTACTACTAGTATCACTGCTATTTTAGTGATTTATAAGCAACCTGTTTCTTGCGCGTCTCGTTAACGACAATACAGATGTTAATATATGAATTTGATTGGGATTCTGACAGCTGGATTAACATTAGCTGTCTACATGAAGCTCCCAGCTGAGGCTCTATAACGTTAACATTAAGTCAACAATCAATCTTTCTACTGTAAAGTTATCTCCGTGCCCTAAGATATGACAATGCCTTGTGGTGACTTCTTTATTGACTAGTGGATGTGTGAAACACAATTTCATTTTTATGTAGTGCTGGTGTATAAAAATGGCAAACACAGGAATATTGAATATTGTGTTACTCACTCCCGCTAACTTTATTGTTCATCAGAAGTGACGTGACAAAAGCATTTTGTTTTTACATGCGGGTAGGCATGATAAGGGCAAGTTTTGCAAACGCTGGCCTGATGACATTTATAAAAAAATACACATTTGAACAGTAATTTCAGCATTTGATTAGTATCGATTGTTTTGTGATACCTTTTCGAACTACATTTGACTTCCGGAATTCGTTTCAACAGTCATTATGTAACCATAAGGCAATATGATTTTCATACTAAGTTTACTGGCTTCCTCTGTAAAATTTGCCACGCGCCGTCACTGAGTTTAAGCACTCAAGTCTTAAAGGTGCTCTAAGCGAAGTCGCACGTTTTTTAGGCTACAACATTTTTTGTCACATACAGCAAACATCTCCTCACTATCTGCTAGCTGCCTGTCCCCTGAACACACTGTAAAAAAACATCTCCTCACTATCTGCTAGCTGCCTGTCCCCTGAACACACTGTAAAAACATCTCCTCACTATCTGCTAGCTGCCTGTCCCCTGAACACACTGTAAAAAACATCTCCTCACTATCTGCTAGCTGCCTGTCCCCTGAACACACTGTAAAAAACATCTCCTCACTATCTGCTAGCTGCCTGTCCCCTGAACACACTGTAAAAAACATCTCTTCACTATCTGCTAGCTGCCTGTCCCCTGAACACAATGTAAAAAATCATCTCCTCACTATCTGCTAGCTGCCTGTCCCCTGAACACACTGTAAAAAATCATCTCCTCACTATCTGCTAGCTGCCTGTCCCCTGAACACACTGTAAAAAACATCTCCTCACTATCTGCTAGCTGCCTGTCCCCTGAACACACTGTAAAAAACATCTCCTCACTATCTGCTAGCTGCCTGTCCCCTGAACACACTGTAAAAAAACATCTCCTCACTATCTGCTAGCTGCCTGTCCCCTGAACACACTGTAAAAAAACATTGCCTCACTATCTGCTAGCTGTCTTTCGAACATCAACAAGTGCCGTCACCCAACATGGCTTAGAGCACCTTTAAGGTTTAAAGAAATTGAACCAATCCAGAGCGTTCTTTTCTCCTATCCCAGAATGTGCTGTGTGTGTGGAGCAGCCAGACCTTACTCCGCGGTGCTGTGAAGATCTGGCAATGCGAGACTGTCACCTAATGAGGACTACTGAAAGCTTAAAGTTAGACCAAAGGTTAAGAAAAATCATTTTCCATTCCATTCATTCCAAACATTTGACCTATGAGAGTCAATGGATCATTTGTTGGTAAAGGAAGTCCACTTACTACACTTCCAGCCCAGTTAGTCAGATAACATAGTCTTTGACATTTCTCACCTATAGTTCTCCTTCTGGAAATGCTTTTTCATTCTGAGGTGCCGGCTTCTTGAAGTGTAATTAATTAAGCTAATTCTTAAAGCAGTCATAACAGTGGCATTCTTTACGTGTGTATGTGTGTGTGTGTGTGTGTGTGTGTGTGTGTGTGTGTGTGTGTGTGTGTGTGTGTGTGTGTGTGTGTGTGTGTGTGTAAGTAAAGGACGCCTCCCTCCATACTCCTGCTAGGTACAATCACCCTTAGAATCACACTTACCAGCGAGACCTGACTTCAGCTATGTTGGAACTTAATTTTCCATTTCGAGGCCTGCTACTTTTTGGTGTGAACCCCTTCCGAACGCTTGAAGCTTCTAAATCAGTGGTAAACAAGCTGGAGGGTAAGCCCCCCCTGCAGGGTCATACGATAAGCCAGAGGGGTCGCGAGATGAGTAATGGAAGAGGAAAGAAAGATCATATTTTTGCTACACTAAATTATCAGATATCAGCTTTTGCATGTATCTGGTAAAGTAGTGAATCATTGTAAGCCTCTAGGTCTCTGATAATTAATCAAATGAAAGAGTCTTAAGAGAGTGAATCATTGCTCACCTCTCGTGGGAGTATTAAGCCTGTCATATGAGGTCGCGGGGGGAGATTGCTTTGTTTTAAGGAGCCAAAAAGGTTGACAACCACTGTTAAATAACATGTACAAAGATACAGCTCATCCATCCTCAGCAGGGAGACACAGGAAGTTATAGCTCCATTGTTACATATGAACCATGTGACCTCACTTTTTGATTACTTTCATTTGACAGGGTAGCTTTTGGAACCCTTTCAAAACCCAGTGGATAACTTAAGATAAAAAGATGAATAATAACCCAATAGTCCATTTAAAAATGTAAATATACAGTTACAGAGAGCAAATACAGAAAATAATCATAAATAAATGAATAAATGGATACATAGATAAAATATTACATTCACATACAGCCAGGAATACTATCATATTATGAAAGTATTGGACCACAGGACTAACGTCATAGGATTTGTTACACAGAACCATCTGTGAAGCTGTTTGGAAACACTTTCAAAAAATACCTGGCAGGTAGCGGTGCAAGATATATCGACTCAATATCGTTATCGCAATATCATGTTGCGCAATATTATATCTAGGGGTGCAAGATATATCGAATCAATATCGTTATCTCAATATATCGAAAGTGTCGCGATAAGTATGCAATATTTAGTTTATTTTGTGGAGCGCTGCGTCCCGTCCGTTGGCTGTGTGGGTTAGTTGTGTTTGATTTAGAGCTTGAAACGCTATAATGATGTTTCATTGGCCAGTTACCATGCCACCTGCACATGTTAGTGCACGTCATTGCACGGGTCCACTACGTGACAAACCCTATGGAGCGTACCATGTGTGTGTATATTTCGACAGAGTGACAGTGTAAGTGAAGAAATAGAGACAACAAAACGGAACGGATCAGAGAGGCGAAAGAAAAGTTGTGTCCTGTTCTCTTTATTTATTTATTTATATATTTATATATGTTATACTGTCCAACCAGTAGAACATGTCCTGTTCTGTAGACATGGTCCTTATTTATTTATTCCTATTGGACCAGTCCACTATGAGTCAGTTGAAATAAACCTTGTGTTGTAAGAACACTTGTTTAAAGCAACCTGTAGGGGGACCGAAGCTGGAAAAGTTACATAGTGTTGCTTTAATTTGTTATGAATCTATTTTGATGCGTTTTCCCGTAACTTTTGTAATTTTACATATGTTTAAAAATATCAAAATTAATATTGGTATCACAGTATCACATTTTGCCAATATCGTGCAACTCTACTGGCAGATGATTGGATGGTTTAACTCTTGCCAAAGCCAGTCAGAAGAACAGCATCGGGAAAAGCCTTCGGTGTCATTATTTGCTCTTCTTTCAATGAAGAAACGCCCTCCAGTGCTGACATAACTGATATATTTATATATATGTTATATCAGCAGCTATCCTCGTTAGGAGCCGCCAGTGTTGTTTTGAACGAACAGTGCAGTTCCAGTCCAGCCCACACACCTAAACCAAGGCCCTATCTGCCTATATGCCAAAATCTCCAGAGTGCTTAAACTCATCATGTTCATTTCAGAGGACACAGAGGCACATTTAATAACAGTTATGAGTCACAGGTCTGAAAAAAAAACTCTTCAGCTTGTAGCTTCTGTTGCTAGAGTGTTAACTGGGTATGTTGTGAAAGCTTGCAACAAGTATTTAGTTTCTTGTGGCGCAACTTAATAATGCTGTGAGAATCCTGACACTGTTTTTTTTTTACTGAGACTTATTTGTACGTTTTTAAATAACTTGTCATTGTAGCTGTCTGCAGTTAAAGTTGACAGAAAATGAAAATAATGGCTGAAGAAAAATGATTTCAAATCAAATGTGAAGTCTTGCCAAAAACTTTAGAAAGTGTCTAACTTTAACAACTTCCAAGAGGAGGTAAGAAGAACAGGAAGCACTTTTATGACTCACATTCAGCTACTTCATTATTTTTGGAATATTTTTAGAAGTAACAAAGCTCGTATTCTGTTCTTACTTTCATTCGCCAGTGGCTCAGGTCCTGACTTTAAGACTACATGCAAGGTTTGTGTGCAAGACTATTTTTGCCTCTCTTCTAGTTTCTACATGTTATGTTACATTTTCCTCAGGAATTTCAGGAAATATTCTCGCTTTGCCAGACCATCCACACGCTGCGGAGCGGAGGAGGGTCTGGCTAGTCCACACAAGATTCTGGGATGGGAGAAAACCGTGCTCTGGTTAATTGGCTTTTCGTTAAACCAATCACAATCGTCATGGGCGGTGCTAAACCTCCGATTGGACAGATAGTCTAGCTAGCTGTCTGGATTTACCCTGCAGAGATCTGAGGACCAGTTAACCAGAGTCCTCAGAAATCAGCCGGAGTTTAAAATTCCAACAAAAAGTAAAGCGGAAGGAAATGATAATCGGCGAAAATACATAAATCGGGCGGAATTTTCTGCGGCACCGGAGCAATCCCGGAAGTGGAACGTCGTGGATATAGATTATTCAGGAATGGACAGATGGTCTGATGTTGCACCATCCTCTCAAAACACAGCTCGCTTCTCACTGCTTTGCTTCGCAGAAAGAAAAATTCTGATGTTAGCCCAAATAGTAAAAAACAGTTGTTTTATGTAAAACTGCTCACGACTCGTCCTCCTCGCCATGTCTGTCTGCTGTTACGTGGGAGGAGTACTCTCCCACTTCACAGATTTCAAAACATAGTTTGTTTGTTTGGTTTGTTTTTTTCTCAAATAATGTTAGAGACAAAGCACCTGCAAGTAAATAGCCTAATGTCTGTCTGGCAAAGTGGATGATGGAACCCACATGCATTGTTAATTACTGTTTATATAGACACCATAATGGACTTCTGAGGCTGCTTAAATACACACTTTCAGTAATATGTTGGACCATTATATGAGCTATATGATATGACATTAAAAGAATATGTATTGTAAAGACATCTAAAAGCAACAGTAAACACATTAGCCAACAACAACTAACCGCCCGTCTCATAATGTCAGTGATCAAGCAAAATATTTTCATATGAACATAATTTGTTAGAATAAGGCCATTGCTGGGCAGCTTCTAGCTCACCCAGTAAGAGTGTTCGCCCCATGTTGGCTGAGTCCTGCAGCGGCACAGGTTCGATTCTGACCTGCTACCCTATACTGTGTGTCACCCCCCCTTCTCTCTCCCCCTTTCATGTCTATCCACTGTCACTACTTAATAAAAGGAAAAAGCCCCCAAAAAATAATCCCAGAAAAAAGAATAAGGCCATTGCTCACTCTGTTGGCGTTTGCATTTGATGCGGTTTTCAAGTCTCCTTGCATCACACAAAGCAGCAGTCACTCAGAGCCCAGAACAGTCCCCTCTGCCACAGAGTGACTTGGTTTCTGTTTCTGTCAGGTAGCATCTGGCTGGCTGGGCTTCTGCCTCTTTGTTGCTGTTCCTCAGCCGTGCTGTGTGGCTCATAAAAAACGGGCTTTGACTCTGACAACATGTAATAAAATGTGAAATAATTCATAATGTCCTCTGAGCACATATACTGTGAACGTCACTTTAGTTGCCTAAAATGCCCCTCTAAACCTTCATAGTGGAATAGGCAATAAAAATGCCTCTTGCATCACTCTAACTGCAGTTTTTGTCATGTACTGATATTAAAATACCTCAGCACATGATAAAACTGAATTTCATGTCATATCTTGCAGTTTCTTTGTTGCTTATTGAGAAACTCTGATCCGTATTTAAATTCTGCCTTTGCTCTTTGCTAACCCTGTCAGTTGAAGTTTACCACTTAAAAACACTGACGACTGTAAATATAGAATGCTGGGATGTCTGCCAACTCCCAGCAGGGGATTTCAGCTTATTGCTGTGTTGCTAGACGCCCCTAGCTCTGTAGGCACTGAATACAAGAGTAGATATGCTGTCTATATGAAGTCTGCTGGGTGCGTTAGGACACTTAGAGTGAAATATTGTTGACTGATATTTCTCGCTAAACTTACAATTTATGAAACCTTGAGCTTTTTGTATTATGTTCAACGCACTAAGAGGAATTCACCTTCGGATATAATAAAAAAGTGCAACAAATTGTAATGACCTTTTCCTTCAGCCTTTTATGACAAGAAAGTGATAAGATTTGTTAAAGGTTAGGATTTTTTTTCTTTTGCCTATTTATCCACATGTCTTGTTACTTAAAGATTAATGATACACCTTGAATGATGCATGGCAGGTCTGTGAGTCTTTGGACTTCTCTATGTGAAGGCGGTGTGCATGTGGCAGTAGTTGGAGCATTACATATCTTGGAGGCTTTGGTTGTTTTTTTATCACCTCAAAACAAAAAATAGAGGAGCAAAATTGTATAAAATGGACTACACAGTATGTTTGTCTGCTCTAACGGTTCTGCAGCAGTTATTTTTCAAACTTCAGAAAATGGGCAGATTTGATTTTGTTTCACTCCCCACCTGTGTAGAGTAATGTGCTTCCCCCTACTGTTCATCCTTACAATTCTTGTCTCATAAAAAGTGAAACACACTGTTGGAAAAAAACTTCATGAAACATATATCTGTTGTAGGAAAATACTTCATGAAGCATACATCTAACCTTTGTCTGGTCCAAGAAACCTATGAATTTACATTTGAACAGGGTTGTATTCAGAGTTGGGGTGCTATGTGAGCGCACATATGACGCGCGCCAAAGTTGTAGCTTGTTTTAAAGGTTATGTAACCACTGTTTCTGTGGTGGCAAGTTTACATTAATTAGTCAACTGTCCACACAATCAAATGTGAGACCGACTTCATGAATAGTTTCATCATGATGAAAAAAATTACACAGCTTCAGACAAACTTCTAGCTAAGTAATATAAGCGGGGATGCAATAGGTTGTAATTAGTGTGGCATTAATGGGGTTTATTTGCCAATTTTAATCCAGCTCTGTGTCATCTTTGTGCGGGCAGTGTGTTTAGATAACAGAAATTGGCTTCCCTCTGTGGCGCAAGTGCACGGAGCTCATAGCAGCAGAGGTCTGCAGAAATCCAGTGGCTGACACGAAACAGCGGATCTGTGCAGACCTCTGCTTCTCTGCTCACCTGAGCTCCGAGTGCTGGGGCCACGGAGGGAAGCCACTAGGCATGGGCCGGTATAAGATACTGACGGTATGACAACCTTCAGCAAAAATATCACAGTTTTATGGTATTGCACTATTGCAGTTACAGCTTTAAAATGTATTATTTTGAAATGTCTGGGTAAAAAACAACTTTTTTTCCCAGTGTAACCGGCCCATACCTAGAAGCCACACACTGTTCATCTGCCCACACTGCCATGACACAGAGCTCTATAAATCAGCAAAATATCCCCTTAAGCAATATAGACAAATGTACACAAGTAATTTAAGTTTTGAATAATTTTAGTGACTTGTGCCACCTTCAATGTCAATAGGACAACTTTGAGCATTCCTTTTGTTTTAATTGGCTCTCTTCCATGACATACACTTTAATGATGATTTGATCAGCAAGCGCTTTTCAAAAAAATTATTTCAACCGGATTATGTGAACTGCGAACATTGACTAAGTTTACATGCATGTAATATTCCTGTTTTGCCCTTATTGCCGAAAAGACAAGATATTGCGACTCAGCTGTTTACATGGCTAACGAAAATGAATATTCCACTAATATTCCCGTTTACATGTAGCCGTGCAAAATACGATTTTTAAAATACAAAGTTTACCACGGCTGGCGGACTTGTTGGACCGTGTGAACACAGCGTTCCTCTTTCATTCCTTCAACCAGCTTCTTGAAAAGGTCCGCGTAGCAATGTGTGTGCATATCCAAAAACCTGTTGATATCCAAGTCTTTGATAATGTCTAAAAGTAGCTGTCTTTCTCCTTATCGGGTCTAAAGCCTTGCAAACTGTTGGCTGGTTGGTTTGTGTACAGCAACCATAGCAACGCACAGAGCTGACCATGAGCTGTAAACAGTTAAGAGGCCATAAGCCTGCAGTAAAAACCCCAATTGAGACGCATATTCCAAATGCGCTGTATACATGTCCAAAGAATGCTTCTAAAACCCAAATAATACCAGAGTATCCCACATGTCTTAATCAGAAAATGCTATATTTGGAAAAAGGCCTTATTCAGAATATCCAACCGGAATATGCTGTTTACATGACCTCAGAATATTGTCATATTCGGAATAATAGTGGAATATTGGTGTGCATGTAAACGTACTGAAAAAGGGAAGCTGGCTTCGGCAGCACTATACCTATGGTTATATTAGAAATATGCCAACTAAAGTTGTCATTTCAGTATTCAAAATCAATGGTCTCTAAAAATAAGAGGGCTGTGTTTGTCTGCTTCTGTCTAAAGAAAGCTACACGGAAGCTACACAGCCTCTCCATCATCCAAATGTAATTTGCCGCTGGTATTAGGACCATTAAACCTTTGACCCCCAATCACACTTTTCAATTGACTCCATCAATCAGGTAAGCTAATTACTCCACAACAGATTACTATGTCATTATTATTCTTTTTCCAATGCAAATGAGATTTGAACCATAATTCCCCGAGGTAGAACGAGGCCTGGCAGCAGCCATTTGCTATACTGCTCTAACCATGTCCTCCATTGCAAACATAATGTGTAATCATATTTTCTGTGGCAACCACAGCAGCAAGCCAATCCAGACATATGTGGACATAACTGCAAAGAACTGCAAAGTTCAAAGTCACGGTGTCCTTAGGATTTTTTTTGTAAACACTGAACTGCTGTATAAAAAGTAAGGGGGAAAAAATGTATGTAGAGTGAACAGAGGTGAAAGGACACAATGGAGCCGGATGCTGTGTAGATTGGCTGTTAAAGCTACGGTGCAAGGTTTAGTGTGATACAACAGTGTTGGCTTACCCAAACTTCAGATCAGACTCACTTTCAGCTGTGGGTCTGGAGGTAGAGCTGAACTTTAAGTTAGAGATGTGAGGGTGCAAATCCTTTTGCAGCCCTGTACACCAGCACAGGGGCTTAGATTTGAGCAGCCACAGGCCATCATTGGAAGGAGTATAAGAGGTGAGAGTGAGATAAGATAATCTGCGGAGGAAAAAGGCAAGGTGGCCTGTAAAGGTCTCAATGCGCCGTGGGTCAGTGTTTCAGGCGGTAGTTGCACTTTAGATTTAAGATGGCTAAAGTTCGAGGAGCAGCGCAAAGTGTCTGATGATTAGATTTTGGCTGCACATTAAGCTTTGTACGGTATGGCGGCTATAAATCACACCATGGAAAAAGAAAGGAGCGTTAAGCATTGTTGCTATAACTATAGCATAAAAAATTGGGGCTGACACTGGATGGGGATAAATGTTGTGGATGCAGGATCCAATTTAATGGAAGTAGAGAGGAGGTGTAGCCTGGAGGGGCTCCAGTGAAACAGATGTGAAGACATTTACCACAGCATTTGATGCAGCAATGCTTTCGACCAGAGGCTTAGTGAGGATTCACACAGAAGCCCCAACTCGGAAGTCGATAGTATAATTTACTAACCCACAATGGTGACAATAGAAAACAACATGGTACGCAATCATCAATCTTCAGGACCATTAAACAGGCAGCTCCATTCAGCAGTCACCTAATGTAAATGTTACTAGGTTGAGTGTGTGAATGCGGGTATCACAGATGTTTTATTGAATTAGGCCCATGACAGCTCCACTATAAGCTCAGCGGTGATTTCTGGCACCACAGAGTGACAGCCCAGAGTACACTGTGGGACAGTTTGAAGCCAGTGCTGATGTAGAGGCTGCTGTGATATTGGCAGAGCTGATCAAAGGGGGGCTTGTTTTGGAGAGAATGGAAAGAGAATGATGGCGTAGATAGAAACTAGGCTGTGAATGGATTGGAGGTTGAAAATGGAATTATTGTGGCCGATCTGAAGCTGAAGATAGATGGTTCCAACTCGGTCTTAGAGAGGAGTTGATACTGAGAGTCAGAACAACAGCAATGGTCTGGAGAGAGACACTGCAGATTGGCCTGCTGGTTTTAAAGGTATACTATGTAGCATATTCCTAAAAAACTATGTATAAACTAATACAAAAGTAATCCCTCTCAATCATCACTAATGACCAGTGTCTTTATCTGCAGAGACTCTGCCCTCTGCCTGTATTTTCTCAGTTCTTTTTTTGGTGAGTGTGGGACGTTTTTGGGCGCCAGCGAAGAGCCTTTGGGCCCCACGTGGGTGTGTAACATCCAGCCAATAACAGCATGCAGGTTGTGTTTTCTAAACAGTTATAAGGACATAAACAGTGGGGCTGACAGAGCATCAGCACAAAAGTGGATGTATCGGGTAGTTTGAACTTAAATTAGGCTATGAAGTTATGATTATGCTCATTTAGCTAACCTTCGCTATCAACATTAACACTCTGTGGTAAGCAAGAGTTGGTTACCACACATAGGGCACCTGGAGTTTACTCGTGGAGCGCTTGTCTTCACATGAGGAAAGCAGCGAGACCCCGCGGATCCAATCGGGTGCACAGACAAAGTGTGAAAAGACCGTAAGAAGGGGAAGAAGTTGAACGTGATTCGACTTTCGCAACAACGCAATAAAACATCATCCAACAATACACTCACTGTATTGGCCAATCAAAAATAAGTGTAGTAACTCTTGTGGATTGGGTTTCATCCTCTAACCAGTACCCGTAGCAACAGGCGCACACCGACACAGCCTCTTGCATTTTTGCTGCTTCTTTCTGCTGAAAAGGATTACATATCAGCAAATATGCAAGCAGGCAATGTAACATGAAGGAGAAGGTATGCAGTTAGAATTGCGGAACTGGAATAAACGTTTGTACTACTAACATAGTTAAAAGTTCCTATAATAGGACCTGCAGTATGTAAGCGTAGAGGCCAGTAGAAGTGGCCTATTTGTATTCACAATTAAACATAAGGTAAAATGTGGTAATGATTACTGATGTTAAAATGCTAAATGCTACAGCTTTACGTACGGTTAGATACAAAAGGTATCTTTAGCATTTAGCTAGGAGAAGCAGCTTTGAATGTCATCAACAGATGATGAAGACAAAGTGACAAAGAGGGTAGAAGAGTCAGATGTAGAAGAACAAGTGGGAAAAGATTGATAGCAAGAGAGAAATAAGCAGAGTATGACAACAGAAGAGACTAAAAGAGAGAGAGGTCAGCCGACGAGCCACGCTTCTGCTACTTTCTCTCAACTGTTCGCAGTGTAAATTCAGTTCACAAAGCTTCAGACTCCCGGGGCAGGTGGGGACAGATGGAAAGGTCTAGAGGAACAGACGGAGGAGAGGAATAAAAGACAGAGACCAAATGTTATGCCCCGTGGTGATGGCATGAAGGCAGACAGTCAAGAAGTGTTATTAGGGATGGGATTGGGGAAGGAAATCAGGTGCTAGCGAGAACCTGAAAGGCTACCAAGAAATAACAGCACTAACTTAAACTGTTACACACATCTTTACACTTAGACGTGCTCCGTCAGAAGGGATTACTGCATGCCCAGTGCCGAGCACATTCATTACTTTGCTTATTTTATTTTATGTGTTTTCATTCTGACATGACATGAATTGGTTTTGCACAAAAACAAAATAATGTACTCATTATTTCTTTTTGATTGCTCGCTTCCCGGAGAGGAAAAATCCCATCTATTTACAAGTTACTTCTTGATTGTTTGGAGAATTGTGTCATTTGTGGCAGGAATTAGATGTGATAAATTGTAAATTAAGGCTCAGTAACAAAATAACATGATGCTGTTAGGAATAATGCCTTTAACACCAACACATTCTTGGGCACGTATTTATTAACAACGCTCTGACGTTAAAAATCAAAAACTCTCAAAACGTTTTCTCTGTGTACACAACATACAAGTGGCATTCCTGAACGTCTTCACCGTGGTCTCCTCACCTCACAAACATGCTGTCACTGTAAGGTTGCGAGGAAAAGTTTGTGGTGAGACCTGAAACATGCAGGGTTTCTGCTAAACATTTTGAAGCGGTAGAATTTTATGAAAAGTCACTGAGTTGCAATCAGCTGTCCGCTCCACCAAACTCAAACGCTTGTCCCCTCTCTCCACTTTGAGGAAGAGCAATCTGTTCATATGCAGACTGATCTCATGAAGTGGCGTATGTATGACATGGGTATGCCATTATTGTCGTGTTATCAAGACGCATATTCGTTTTTTAGCGTGTTTATCAACGCCATTCTGCCTCCATTGACTTACATTACCTTGCGATTGCGTGTGAATTTACGCCGTAGCGAGTAGTATGAAAGGGTGAAAATCCACGTAGGGAGGTTTGTCGGGGTGGCGGATGGGTCAAACCCAGGACTTTTCTTCCGTTGTTTTCTTCTTTTACTAAACCCAACCGTCCCGTTCTTCTTTTACTAAACCCAACCCGTCTGCTGTATACGACACTCAAAATGCATTCAGATAACACGCCACTTGGCTTTAGAAAGTGGCGTGTATGTTTACGTCCATTGTATACAGTGTAGACATACACGCGGATAGCCCAAAATGCATACAGATGACACGCCACTTGGCTTTAGGAAAGTGGGCATGTTTGTTGACGCGAAGTCATGATGTCATGTTGTCATATGGGACCACGCTCAGGACCCATAACATAACTAATGCACCCCCACTAATTTTCAACATTTTTACCCTTTCTCCTGTCTGTGCTCCCACTAATTGTGAAGAACCATAAATGAGTCTCTCGTAGGACTGAGTTTGAGAAACATGATAAATATGGGTCCAGATTAATTTAGTAATAACACAAATATTCAAAGAATATCACTCAATATATAGTTGAAATGAAACTACTTACATTGTGGTCGTATAGCTAATCCTAACCCTGGATATCATTTGGCGACATGTATTACTGTAAGGTAACATGTACAGTAGCTATATGTGATTTACAGCAACCTCCTTCAATCAATGCTGAAACTTATTCAGCAATTTTCAACCAGGGGATATTTAGCTGCTACCTTTAGTTCTGCTGAAGCGCTTCCTTGTGACAGGAAGTTTTAATAAAAGCACTGGAGAGATTCCAAGGCTTTGGGAGTGAATCACCACCATGACAAGGTAAAGAAATCCCACTACAAAAGTGCTGAATTATGTACATGCTCAGATTCTGAACGTTGCCACAGCAGCACATCTGTGACAAATTAATTTGCGATGCAGCAAGCCCCTCGGATAGGGGGTCGGGGAGGGGGGGGGGGCGGGGGGGGGATCTTACAGGGATGGTTAAGTCATGAGGAACAGCCAATGGGGCGACACACCTGTCTTCCATCAACTATTAGCGCGCGGATAGATTGCTGAGTTGGGGCGAGGGTTTGTGGGGGACATGGGATGATGTGTGAAGGGATGACAAGGTGTTTAACCCCTTTGCATTAGAAGGATCGGTTCTTTTCCCAACCTGCGGGGGTGAATAGCAGGCTGTATACATCATAATGTTGCTCTTTGCCCTGTAGGGAAGAAAGGCTCTTTAAATACTGGCTCATGCCCTGAATCTGTGTGTGTGTATTACTGTCTGTGTGTGTGTGTGTGTGTGTGTGTGTGTGTGTGTGTGTGTGTGTGTGTGTGTGTGTGTGTGTGTGTGTGTGTGTATTACTGGGTGGGAGATTTCTTGTGTTTCTGTGTGCGACTCTATGGTAGCATCATGGAATACAAATGGCATTTATCTCCCCCTACACACACACACACACACACACACACACACACACACACACACACACACACACACACACACACACACACACACACACACACACACACACACACACACACACGCTAGCTGTATGCTCTCTTCCTGCCCCTGAACTAGCATTCTACTTTTCACACACACACACACACACACACACACACACACACACACACACACACACACTGGGATTAACCAAACTTCCTCTGCCCTGGGGGCCTAAACAACTGTGAGCTCAGTCCCCACTTTACTCTGCTAGGCTACTGTTTTTCCCACAGCTGCCACATGCTGCCTGTAGTGAATGACCAAGGAAGGTCTTGAGAAATGAACAGGAGAAAAACAAAAAACATCTCTCGGTCTCATTCTCTACCCTGTTTTTTTTCTCACATGTGCATAATTGCCCAGCTAATAGTCTTTATCTCTTAGTGTCCCAAAGTGTCTCTGTCAATGCAGAGTGTTAACTTAGTAACAAAGGCAAAATAAATGTATGTTAACATTTAAGTAAGCCGGCTGCAGGTGGTGGGGGTCACGGGGGGCTGCCGAGATAGATGGATACACAGTTGTGTCTCTTTACCAAACCTTCTGTCATCAAGTATATAGGATTAGAGCTGAGTAAATTATGCATAATCTTTATCTGGTGAAGAAACAGGCTATGATAAAGAAGAAAATCTGTCAGCACCTCATGTTTTAACTTTAGTTTCATTTTGAAGACAAAGTGGGGTCCAAATCAAAGCCAGAACAAAGCCAATACTTTATTTGATATACAATACAGCCATTTGTGGCCAAACTAGCAACGTGACTCTTGGGATGGCATTGTCGGTAGCTCGGTCAGTAAGTTGGTAGGCCCATCACTTTGGTCCAGACTGAAATGTCTCAACAATTATAAGGTGGTTTGTCAGTCCCTTCAGGAATTTGCGATGTCGCGATCACAGCAATTCACGCAAATCTAACCAATCACCGTGAATTCAGAGCGACTCGCAATTTTGACCAATCACCGCAACTTTAATTTTGACCAATAACCGGGGTTTCCCGCGACTTCAACCAATCACAGCAGTCCCACGTGCCAGACGCTGAGAGCCAAGCGTGGCCAAGAGTGGCCAAGCAGGAGTGAGAACGGGTTGACTCTAACACACGTACGTCGCCAAATTAATGTCCCTGTTTCTGATATTAAGACGAGACGTGTGTGACTCGAACATCTCACATTTACCAACAAAACATACAGCAAAAGGCCGTGCAAAACATTTCAGACCGTCCTGCCAACCTGTAGACATTTTAACATCAAAGTCCGCTGTAACGTTTTTTCACTCTAAAGTCGCTAAAAGCTGCTGCTCAGTTCCCCCCACGACTGCCGGATAGGATGACCTAAATTGAGGACAGCTACGCTCGTTATTTTAAGTGCAACGATAAGTTAAAGTCCAAAAAGTAACATAACTTTATCAAACCGTATGAATGTGTGTCCCAGCCCAGGATAGGAAATTAACTAGCAATGTAATGTTTTACAAGCCATTGACAGAAATGTTCAAATTTGATTCATTCAATAAATTATTATTTTTTGTCTCAAATCCACCAGCCTTTTTTATATTATTATTATAAAAAGATAACACATTTTACTGTTCTGGGAATTATTGATGAAGTTTAGATTTCACCTCAGGCTTGTTATTTTTCCATCAATAACAAACAGCGTAAATTATAGTCTACAGGTTGTTGCTATAGTGATAAAATAGTCACTTATTATCATGCTCTGCTAAGACAGGGAAATCACTACCAGATATACTTGTGGATCCAGCAGAGTGGATTTATACGTTAACTATAGAAAATGCTTCTTTGTTCATGGCTGCAGGTATAATCTCTGAAAGAACATTAGGATTTTAAAGCCTGTTCAGGGGAAATGAGGTTGCCTCTCTGTTAGAGATGGGTATCCTATGTAATGTAATTTTCTTTGATTTGGTCCAGATGATTGCCTCTTAGAACGGGAACATTATTGACTGGAGGAACATACATTTTATTAAATATATATAATATAAATAAATACATAAATATATATTTTGAAACAACTCACATAACCTTTGCTAAGCAGACAACATATATGTGATGAGAATGATAGCAGTCAAAATTTAAGCCAGAGTAGAGTACCTAGATGGAGAGATGATAAACAGCCATCATAGAAGACTGAAGGCCATTGAGATCATTATTTCCTTAAGAGACAACGAGTTTTCTCATCAAAGCAATTTCAATCTGAAAGTGATGAAAAAGCTGGTAATTACAATTATGCTATCCCCAGAGAGACTTTTCAGACTAATCAGACTGAGGAGAGCCCTGAGTAGACTCCTTGAGTCCATCAACAACAGCAGCTTAATGAGCCAAAGGTTCCACTGAAAAGCACATCTGCCGGCTTGTTTTGGATGTGGTAATGGTCGGGTATAGAGGAGCTGGCACAGGGGAGACTGCAGACAAGAGTTTCAGCTAAACACAGTTCTCACATGCAGCTGCTGCACAGATTGAAATAACTCCATTGGTTGTGTTAAACATACACAGACAGGGCCAGAAACTGACAAAGACAGGAGGAGGGATCACCACAAGTTCACTGACCTATAAGGTGAAGGGTTGCCCATATCAATTACAGTTACCTGTTCAATGTATTGTGCGGGGGGCAGAAATCTCAGAGAGATTGCTTAAAACCTGCACCAGCAAAACCAAAACTATCAACATGGATAGATGCCTCTATAGAGAAAAAGAGACAATATGTTGTTTGATTTGTTTTTGTTTTTTTGTGGGGTACAAACCATTCAAATGAACAGGTTTTGTGTTGAACTATGTTTCCCAGTGTTTCCCTCGTGTTAGAATACTTTCTGCGGTGGGGGTTAGGTGTAGCAGAGATAACTGTTTGGGGTCAGTGTCAATGGTCGATCCACCACTTGGTCCAGACTGACATGTTTTAACTATTAGATGGCTTGCCATGCCATTTGTGCTAATTGTAAAATCCAATGTTTGTAATTGTTAATGAATCATACTGATTTTAGGGATCCCTTGACTTTTCCTCTAGCACCATCATGAGGTTGACATGATTGGTTCTTAGTGAAATGTCTTAGTGTCTTAATGTCTTTGGATTGATTGCCATGAAATTTGGTACACACACTCCTGTTCCCCTCAGGATACATTATAATAACTTTGGTGATCGATTAACCTTTCATCTTGCAAAATGTTTAATTTGTCCAATACTTTGGCTAAATACCTGCAAAACTAATGGCACTGTGATTAGCATCAGCTGCACTTTGTATTTACTGCTAATTAGCTAATGTTAGCATGCAATAATCATTCCTCATTGTGTGCATGTACACAACATGCTGATATTAGCATTTGGCTCACCACTGTGCCAAATTACAGCCTCAATGTTACATAATTTCCTTTTAGACATACTTGTATTTTACCACTTTGCAAGGTCTGTTTAACAGAAACGTAACCTTTAAATAGCATTATTTAATACATATGCTATTTAATAAACAGTACTATGACTTGTAGACATATAAACAGCATAGCAGACACAACTTAATATGTTGTAATGCAGCAGACTGTGAAGATGCTCTATGCTGTTGCCATGTTATCACTGGTTACCATACTGTATACTGACTTCAGTTCTGGCCTTGGCAATTTCGCTCCACTTCTCAGTTGTTAAAAATGACTGCAAAACTCTAAAGGCAGCACTGTGCATTGGAAATTATGGCTTTTCAAAATTGCCCTTATGAATGGCCATAAACATAACCTCCATCTGAACAAATAAGCCTTGCTTAGGGCTGCAGCAGAGCAGCCATTAAACAGGAGTGACCGGTAGCTCAGATCAGATCTTTTTTTTGACTGAACAATAAAACTCAGCAGTCCATATAGCAGAGGGCTGTAACAACCCTGAACCAAACGACTCCCCTTAGTCTTTAATGGAGGCCTTTGTGAATAGAGTATGAATCAGGAGACTAACATGCAAGTCAGGAGGAGCGGTGCGAAAAGGGATATCACAAGGCCCAGCTCAGACAGCAGCAATAATGCAGCCCTCCAAAACCTTATTATCATTGTAATGGAAAGGATGGCATGGGAGGGAAGAAGATGGGTGTGTGGGAGGGGGAGAGAGATGAGGTGGAAGGGTGCTTCTTCTCTCTGTCTCCTTCCCCTTGTCTCAAGAAAATACACACATACACAAACATACACACATACATACTGTATTCCTGTATCTTATTGTCACTGCAACAGAAAGCTCTGAGGTGACACCACCGCTTCCAATAAATGGCTCCCTAAAGATAACACATGCCAGGACAAGTGGTGATTTCTGATGTAACTCTAAAATTTAACTGGAAACATCCTTCAAGACTCCGATAGGAGTAAGTCAGCAAAAACCCGAAAGCAGACAAGAAATGTATAACACAAAGAAGAAGTATGAGATATGGCAGTAATATACTGAGATTTGGAGAAAACACTGTTTCGGAATTGAAATTGTAATTCAGAATTTATGTAAACTCAATTTCATACCAGAATCCGAGAGACAACACACTGGAAATGGGTCTTTATCACATACAGTGCCATTCAGTCAAATTCATCATAAGAATCCTGCACAGAATAGGATGTCGAACCTAATAAGAATGTGCGAATAATTCAGCCCTCAGAGACTTTACTTAATGGATAAGAGAAGCGATGAACCGTTGTCTCCATTAAGTCTTCAAATGAAAGCATTACATTTTTCAAAAGTAATTGAGTGGGTCAAGGGGGCAATACATGACTTGTAGGCATCAGGATCTTATGGATACCTTAACAAGACCCATGCCAGTTGCAGAGATAACACATGTGATGGACACGTTTAATAACGTCTAGGACACCAGTTTATGTAGGTGGCACGCTATCCTCCATCCAGCAGTTATCCCTACTCAATCTAATTACCCTGCTTTTCTTTTATTTATTATGAAAAACAGAAAAACAATCATTTCCTTTGTGACTTTTTGCAAGAAGACATGCCAGACAATAACCATAAAAGCTTTCATTAAGGGGAAATGGAGGAAATCAGTATGAGTGAATTGCTATTTTGTTTCACTTCATTAATTAAGCCTGATTGTGTTCATGTTAAGAGGGTGGGCTGTTTTTTTGTTTTGCAGGAGAAGTAACATCCATCCCACTGACATCCTTTTCAGTTCACGCAGAAGCTGCAGTAGTGGTTGCTAGGAGCTGTCAGTTTTTTACATTTATCAAAGAAATATGTTGAGTTAAAGGTCCTATGACATGCTGCTTTTTGGATGCTTTTAGATAGGCCCCTAATACTGTATCTGGAGTCTCTTTCATATAGGCCTTAGTGGTCCCCTAATACTGTATCTGAAGTCTCTTTTATATAGGCCTCAGTGGTCCCCTAATACTGTATCTGAAGTCTCTTTTATATAGACCTTAGTGGTCCCCTAATACTATATCTGAAGTCTCTTTTATATAGACCTTAGTGGTCCCCTAATACTGTATCTGAAGTCTCTTTTATATAGACCTTAGTGGTCCCCTAATACTGTATCTGAAGTCTCTTTTATATAGACCTTAGTGGTCCCCTAATACTGTATCTGAAGTCTCTTTTATATAGACCTTAGTGGTCCCCTAATACTGTATCTGAAGTCTCTTTTATATAGACCTTAGTGGTCCCCTAATACTGTATCTGAAGTCTCTTTTATATAGACCTTAGTGGTCCCCTAATACTGTATCTGAAGTCTCTTTCCCAACATTCAGCCTTGGTGCAGAATTACAGTCACTAGAGCCAGTCCCACAATGAGCTTTCCTCAGAACGTGCCATTTCTGTGTCTGTCTTGTGTTGTGGTTTTGGAACTTGTCTCTCAAAAATAGAAATCGTCTGAATCAAATTGTGAAGTGGTCCAGTAAACTGACTGGAAAGCCACTGCTCAACCCAGAATCCCTGTATTCTAAACAGTTCCAGAGGATAGCTGGAACTATTTTGAAAGACCACTACCACCTGTTATATGGTGACTTTCAGGTTCTGCCGTCGGGACGCAGGTATAAAGTACCAGCCTGTAAAACTAAGCGATACAGAAACAGCTTTGTCCCAGCGGCTATACGTTTATTAAATAAGTAGTAGCAATACAGATCTGCTGCATTTTGTTTATTTTTTTATCATTATTATATTGTGCCTGCGGAACCATTGACTTAGTGTATTTTATGAACAATGTCTCCTTTGTTACGTTTCTATGTCCTAACAGTTTGCTGCCGATTGTGTGTGTGTATGCATGTATGTGTGTCTGTAAAAAGGTTGCTGACGCCACCCAACTTCCCACTGTGAGCCAAATCTACCTTCAGGTATAAATAAAGTTACCTTGACCTTGTAGCTTTAAATGCTATTGAGGAGGAAAGAGGGGGGGCAAGGTGGAGGGTGGGGGTGTGGCCTTGACCAACTGCCATGCTTTGCTTGTTTACAAGCCTCATGGCTCTCTCTCTCTCTCATGGGCGGGCCAAATTCTCTGGGCGGTCAAAGCAGAGAAAGGGGAGGTAACCTTTCACCTTATGATGTCATAAAGGGAAGATTCCTGATTGGCCCATCTGAGCTTTCATTTTCTCAAAGGCGGAGCATGATACCCAGGGCTTGGTTTACACCTATCACCATTTCTAGCCATGGGGGACCATAGGCAGGCTGGGGGAACTCATATTAATGTTAAAAAAACCTCATAAAATGAAATTGTCATGCCATGGGCCCTTTAAGAGTTATTATTTCTGTTGACTTGCCAAGATTCGTTAATCCTGAATCCATCCAACAGTTTTTGAGACATTTCAGTTAGGACCAAAGTAATGGAGCGACCAACTGCCAATGCCATCCTTAGACCCATAAATATCGCTAGCATGGGATATACAAATGAATGATCAAAATGTTTGTATCAGTGGTTGAGATATTTGGATTTTTAGCCCATTGTATGGATCATAATGCAACTTCGTAGTGTCTGTCATTAGTAAACACTCTTTAGTAAACGTCTTTCCTCAGTTTGTAACAAAGGCTTTCTTTCTTAACAAATATGTAGTCTCCAAGCTGACATCATCAGCGTTTCGCGGGCTGAGTAGAACCTCATGACAAGTACTGATCTACATGGGTAAAAATCAGTGGAACGCACCTTTAGCCTGAGATCATTTGTTTGGAATTTTCTAAGGTGTGTAGGTGCCACTGACTGTATCTTAAAGTGCCTTGTTTGTTCTTCCAACCTTTATTATTCTTAATGTATATAATCATGTCCGGCTAAAGCAGAGCATGGAGGAACAAGAAAGGTAACTACTTTAACAAAAACAGCCAAGGGCCCCTAACTGTACGTACACACCACCGCCGACTTGAGCAAAGTTACAGGAAGTCATTCGTTTTCAATGGAAGTCGGCTTCTCTTAGCTGCAAGACGCGGCAAATCCGTCGGGGTCGCGTTTTGGGCGTGTTGAGCGACCAGAGCGTTAAGCAGAAAGTTGAGTAGCCTAAGTAAGCCTAATGTGAGACTTTGTAAAGCTTGGTTAAAAAAAAAAAGGCACTGAGTGTGGCGGAAGAAACAAGAGGAAGAAACAAATAGCTAAACTCCCAATAGAGAACATTCATGTTTTCTCTAAAAACATGTTGCAAGTAACAGTCTCGCTGAAAGCGATGCCCATCGCGGCAACACCTATTTCCCTTGTGATCATTTTAATGCTGACATAGTGTTTACTCCTGAACCTGTAAAATAATCTTCCCACATTATAAAACACATTCCAGTAACACTGCATTTTAAAACCAAAAGCAGGTGTAGTCAAACCAAGTAAATCAATAAAACATGTCATAATGATGTATCATTAAGCTTTCAGATTTCACAGTGAAAGATGCTTGATGCACCTGATTGCATACATAATGTTTTATTTCCTCACAGATGAAATACAGGATATATATATATATATATTTATTTATTGTCTTGGAAACCTTTGCAGCACACCATCAGTTCAGCAGTGCAGTGAAAAGATGTGATACAAGCAGGTCTGGTACTGTTAAGACAAATGGGGATGGAAAAGGGCCAGAATAGAGGGTCAGGGAGAGCTGGTGGGCTGAAGAGTGTTACCCCTCAGGGTGGGAGAGTATAAATAAAAGACATGGCAGAGAGCCTATGGTTGCAAAGGTTGGAGATAGAGACTGATTAGTTTCATTTGGACACATACTGGGAAAGGATTGGAACGGTTAGAAAGCAACAGAAAAGTGTAGGAAATAAAGAGAGTAATGCTTTCTAATCCAGGACCATCAACATTTACTTAACTGATCCCACTGAAAAGTAATCTGTACATTATGCCTATAATTCCTCATTCATGAGCCAACATTTGGAAATTAAAGCACTGAGTGAACTGTAGTGTCATTACTAGAGGATGGATACCCGACCCAAGCCCGACACTACCCGGCGGTCGGGTCGGGCTCGGTCACATCAGCGTGATAAGCCACTGAACATTTTAAATTTAAAATAGCTTATTATATAGGTAGCCAATGGGCCTGTTTCACTTGATGCAAAGGTTTGGCTTTATATCACACACACACACACACACACACACACACACACACACACACACACACACACACACACACACACACACACACACACACACACACATGCACCCCCGTGTGCGCTGATGTGCTCATCTGTTGACATTTCCGAATGCCTTCCTACAGTTGCTTCATAAAAGCTTTCCACACAAACAAACGTACATGTGTCATTAGAATGAGAAAAATATTTGATTTTAACGGTGTCGCTGTGGGGTGGGACATAAATATCTTAATGCCTGTCTGGCTCGGGTCAGGTTCGGTTACTGCTCTGTCGGACGCGGGCCGGGCTCGGACAGAAAAATGCGTCCCAGTCATTACCAAGGTTAGCATTAGCATGCTAGCTAGGTTAATTTTAGTCGTAAACAAGCTATTCCTCTCACACATTCAAACACATGCATTCAAATTTATGAGAAGGAATCTTATAAGGTGACTGAAAAAGACCTGAAAAAGTGTAACCGCATCATGTGGCCTCCCAGAGCACTCATTAATGCTTTAGCATGGGATGAAAGCAGGCTGTCTTCTCTATCTTCTCTTAAGGTGCAGAATAAAGAATCCCGCTGAGAATGTCAAGCAATGTCCCAACCATTAAATACAGTATCACAGTAGTGATTGAAGCAGGCAAGCGTAGGATGCACATAAATGATTAAGGTGGATCCTGAGAAAAGAGTCTTCCATAGGATGCACAATGCACAAGAGTGGTTGCCTTTGCCTCTATAACCTGACAACACTTAGGTAGACAACCTTCAGTGCTCAAAATAACTTTAACTTGTTACAGTTTAACAAACAAAAATGTACTCATTTTTTTATTAACCTGTTCAGATCCACCTTATTTGTTGAATATTCACCTATTTGCTATACCCAAATGGAAAAGCTTATAACAGAAGATCTGCAAGGCCAAAATGCATGTATGAGGCTTCATTTGAAAGTGTACATCTTCTAGTTTCTAGATATGTTTTAGCATGTAGGTAAAACACAACCTGAAATATGTTTTTATGTTGGAATATTAATAAATATTAAGGATATTAAGAGGTTAAGTAAGTAGATATTTGTTTCCTGAAGTAGCTACAATATAGCCTGTAAACCAGACAAACCTACAAGCTAATTGTTCATTTGCTCTGCAGATACGTCTGGCTGCCTTCACATTCAGTCAGACATCCTCGTTCCCACCCAAATACTTGTGTATTGAGCCTCTGACACACCAACCCGACGGCCGACCGTGCATGAATAATATAAATATAAATACATATTATTGATACATACAAGTAGGCCTACCATATTCCTTTGAAAGGTCATGGACAATTACTTTTTAAACTACTTTTGTAGGTTCCCCCCCACAGAATTAGAATAGTGTCAAAGTACAGTGGACTTTCTGGATTATTTTATACTCATGCTAGTCTGGATCAATCACTGTACAACTACAAATGAAAAATTTACAAGGCTTTTAATCTCACCTCAGCAATTAAGACTGGATTCAATTGGTCTTATTTAAGGTATGTAATTAGCTGCATACTTTTTATTGCTGATAAACATGCACGAGAAAGCATTTTCACGAGGCGACGTTTGCTCCTTCATTCCAGCGATTAATGAGGACTGCAGCACCCAGCTCCGCCAACGTGTTGTTCCTCATTATGTCATCCATAAGGAAACATCTCTCCCATTTTCCCACATATCTTGTCAAAGCAGTTCAGAAAAGCTGAAACATCGCAGGAGGGAATATCCATCAGCTCGGAACATTGGGCTTAAGGGTCATAATCAACGACAAATCCAGCAGTGCATGAAATTGCATTAATACACACAGCTTAATTAAACATGTCTGTTGTCAAAATGATAGGTTTAAAGTAGCTCTAGTCCATTTTATTTAACAATATATCACTGGTGTGTTCATTTTGATACTTCAGCTTTTCAGGAAATCTGCCTGTTGATGCAGGTGTTAACATGGCATTATAATTAAATGACACACATGTATATGAAATATTAACCATGTAATGTAACTAGGGCTGTCAATCGATTAAACAATTTCATCAAATTAATTACACTGTGATTAATTAATCTAAATGAATATACATAATACATAATTTTTGCTGTGAAAGTATTTTAAATATTTCAATTCAAATGAATCAATGAATAATCAACATTAGTGACATTAAAGTTAAAAAATAGTTTTATTATTATTTACACTGTTAAAATAATGACCATATATATATATATATATATATATATATATATATATATATATATATATATATATATATATATATATATATAAAACAAACAATCAACAATATGACCTAATATGCTGAGGAAATAAATTCAAAAGGGTATTTTACAATAACTCTGAATGCACCGCGAGGCTGTAGGTTACCAATTTCATCTCCGTCTGTGTTTTTCCGACAGCGGCAGAAACACAGTCAAACTTTACACCGTTTAGCGTTAGCTGTTAGCATTTTAACCGTGTTTAATCCAGCTGCTAGCTAGCAGAAGGCTAACGTTACCTGCTGCTGAGTGGAGTGTTAACCAGAGACAGTTAAAGAAACTAGCGTCACGTGCAGCAACAATGTTTCTGTTGTGCATTCTCATCGTCTCCCTCCTTAACTTTACTGTCAGAACGGCTCTGGGTGAAAGGTCAATATGGAATGGATTAATCATCGTTATTTTTTTTAACGCACTATTTTTTCTCAGATTAATTAATCGAAATGAACGCGTTATTTTGACAGCCCTAAATGTAACCATATAATTTACTTATGCTCTAAGAAGCTGGACTGTCATTTATGTCATAGGTAGTCAAGATAGGCATATCATTTATATTAAGAATAAAATCAGCACCGTGGCCGGGTTGGTTCAGTGGGTAGAGAAGGCGCACATATATTGAGAGGCTTATGCCTTGATGCAGAGGTCCAGGGTTTGAGTCCGACTTGTGACGATTTCCTGCATGTCTTCCCCCTCTCTCTCTCACCTTTGTCACCTAGCTGTCCTTTCCATTAAAAGGCAGAAAAGCCCCAAAAATAATCCAAATAAAATAGAATCAGAATGGGGCTCACATATCTTTGATTATTGCCCAGTCATATATTTCCTTTTAGACAGTTCTCTTCATCTATATATCCTTCTCCCATATCAAGAAATACAACTCAAGGTAGTTAAAGGATTTCAGTCTTCTTACTCCTGCCTCAAAATCTACAATCTTAAGCCTGTCTATATTAAGAGGCTGTCTATTGATCACTGCTCTCTTTGTCTAGTGTGGGGCTGTGCTGCCGATGCAATCAGTTCTGATATAATGGGCCCATGCACTTAATTGGGCCTGGCCTCAGTGTTCTCCTCTATTGATTGAAATATCTGGACTGAACCCTTAATCAAGCTCCAGCGTGGGTCAGACTATCACTTCATGAGACAGTTTTTACGAAAATCCTATCATGTTAAGGTGGAGTTTTATGGTCTTTAAGGCCACTACATTCCTTGGTTGTTAGACTTTGTATATTAACATATGTGATTAGACATCCTTAAATATCAACATAAATATGATTTGGATATGATCTAAAATCATGGCAGACCAAAGGTAATAGGAGAATGCACTCAGTTACACCACCTGGATTTGGTTATACCCAGCAGCAGTAACTAAGTTCACTGTTAGACCAGGCACACAGACTTGTTCAGTTATAGGCAGAGAGGCAGAGAAGTGATTGAAAAAAAATATATATTTTATTTATGAGATTTAAGGGACTAGAAATGGCAGTGGACAAAGGAAGAAGATTGAGATTTTCTTTCATTGTAAAATAACTTTTAAAATCTAGCAGCAATGTTTTTGCAGTAACACGTCCTACAAATCAATGATCCCCAACAATGCCAAGTAAATGTGCTCTTCAGTTCTTTGAATTGAAGAGTAGGCCATCAGAAGAACATTTACTCAATTACATATTAGATTTCAGAAGAAAAAAGTCTGGAGTGCTCAGATGTTCAAAACAAATTATGAAGATGCTCTTTGGAAAGAAAAAAAGGATCCAAGGCACTCTTCTCATGAAAATCATTATAAAAAGCCTTTATTTAGATGGCTATTCATATTGAAATCTTACATTAAAAGTAGAGCAGGGCAGCAACCCACGCGCATCGGCACAAAGCAGCCTTCTTCAGGGTGCAGCCCTCAAGACACAGTTTCCCCTTTTAGTACACATCATGATTGCAAACACCTGGTAATTGTAAAAACCTGAGCACATAGCCAGGGATCTCAAGATTGGCAAATGCAAAGTACAAAATAAATAAAATAAATGGGTGTGCTAAGCAGAAAAGGGAAAAAAAGAAAAAAGAGAACAAAACTAAGTATGACTAAATGTGCATTTCCAAATTTACATGATTTTCTCCCCACAAAAACATAGGAGCATATGAGTGACTACAAAAAATGACTGTAATCCATCTCTTTGTTGAGTCCTGGATACATTGCGGCTTGCATTTTAAATATATAAAAGGTTTCTCTCTGCAATAATAGTTTTAACCGATCAGCACCCCGAATGTTCTTATGTATGGATTCAAGGCCTTCAACCATACGGCTATCTGGGTCGCTGTTATGTACTTTGAAAAAATGTGTCACTGTCGGATAATCCAAATGTGCTTTTCTGATGACTTGTGTACGGAGACTCTGTCTTTCAGGCGTCTCTTTGTCCAGCCTATGTAAAAGCAGCCACATGTACAAGATAAACGGTACACAACAAATGTAGTGTTACAGTTAAATGTGTTGATGTCATACACCTTATGAGTTCTAACGTCACTGAATTGCTTGCACTCCTTTATATTAGCACAATGGTTGCAAAGGCCACATTTATAAGTACCTTTAAATGGTTGATGAAACACCTGGTAATTGTAAACACCAGGGATCTCAAAGGTGACAAATGCAAAGTAGTAGTAGTAAAGGCGTTTTTGGCAATAGTATTCCAGCCATGTAAAATGCTCAAACCAACTCTTGTTGAATTCTCTTTGCTGAGCTCCAAACTGGCTGAGGGGGTATTGATTGCCACTTTCTGGTGTCCGTTGATCACCAATTGTAGTTAATCTACCTGCTGTCCACTACTGTGATGCATTGTTCTGAATTTAACAAAAATGTTTTGGTGGTGGGAGGAAGCCCATGCAAACATGGGGAGAACATGCACAGTCTACACAGAAGGCCCTGCCCCGACTACTGGTTGAACCCAGGACCTTCTTGCTGTGAAGTGGCAGTGAACCACTGAGCCACCATCCAGATAAATTTAACCTCTACGAGCAGGTCTTCTGAATTAATTGATTTCACTGCAGTATTCCGCCGTCTTTAAGTTCTTGCGTGTCCAGGCCTTAACACTAGAACCAGCCAGGCTCTTTGGGTACTATATTCGATGCAGTAGTAGTCCGGTTATTTGCGCTGTGTGTACACCTCAGAGACTTTGTGCGGCTCAGTACACACAAAGTCTCTGAGGTTATTGTGAGGCACGCACCTGTACTGAAGAGGCGGTCTAACAGAAATCTTACAGCACCATATTACTTTTATCCAACAAAAACACACAATAACCACAATAACAAAACATCTATTTTATTTAACACTGCTAATCTATAGTATATTACTTTAGTCGTTAAAAAAAAGACCATATTATCTGCATTCACTTGGCGCTCCATTGGTGGGGTGATGACGTCATAAAATATAAAAGATAAACGCCATTTGGTACAGCCAAAGAGTAGTATTTAAAGAGCAGTATTCAAGTCCAGTAGGCATGTCCCCTACCACAATCACATAATAAAACAATGAAGGCATATGCAGTTAGCACCACAGCTAACAATACAACATTCACAAGTCCCAATAAACATGTCTATACTCGTCATCCCAGAGAAGTGATTCTTAATGCAAATCTCTGTCATATTGGATTTTAACTTGAGTAGCCTGATCTACTTCGTGCCATACATGCATTTAATAAGGTTTACACCTGGTGAAGTAAGACATCATTTAGCAACATCACTACTAATTGGCTGACATACTGATTTCTCAGACTGATCTCATGAAGTGGCGTATGTATGACATGCCAATTCGTGGCGTGTTACAAGATGCAATACTCGCTTTTTAGCATGTTTATCAACGCCGTTTGGCCTCCATTGACTTACATTACCTTGCGATTGCGTGTGAACTGACGCTGTAGCGAGTAGTATGAAAGAGCAAAAATCCACGTATGGAGGTTGGTCAGGGTGGCGGATGGGTCAAACACAGGACTTTCATCCAGGATAGCGGGGATCATGTCCCACGTGTGATGTTTCCTTTAAAGGTTTGTTCTTTTCCTAAACCCAACCCGCGTGTGACGTTTCCTAAACCCAACCGTAGCCTCGCGATAACACGTAGCCTCGCGATAACACGTAGCCTCGCGATAACACGCCACGTGGCTTTAGAAAGTGGCGTGTATGTTTACGCTGTGACGTTGCAGACTGCCGTCCACTGTATACAGCGTAGACATACACGCGGATAGCTCAAAATGCGTACAGGTAACACGCCACTTGGCTTTAGGAAAGTGCCGTGTATGTTTACACAAAGTCATGATGGATTTCTGGTCATTATATGAAAAGGTGCTTTAGCAAAGAGACTCAAGGCAGACACTTTGTCAGTTTGCTGACTACAGCAATCTCACCAATCTTCCATCAGATATAATAACACCTATATATGATCATTGATCCCTTCCAAGAAATCTCGGTGGACAGTTGATGAATTCAAAAACAATTTAGCTGCAGCCATTTCCAATGCCTTCATCTTGATCGTTTTTAAAAACTCAGTTTACTATCACATCTCATCCTCCAGGGAGGCATCATTGTCCAATGGGGACCTCTGTAGAGCACAGCAGTCACAACTTAATTGCTTGCTGTGCACAAGCTAATAATGTGCACTTTAAGGAAGGAAAAAAGCCAGGTAGTGGAAAACAATTACAGCGCCCTTTGCCACTAGGTTGCCATTTGCGCGGACTATGCTTTGTAGTCACAGCAAGTGTATCAATTTTTCATTAAGTACAGGCTTTCACTAGTTTATATAGTCATTACTCTGCATAAGGTCTTTTTTGCTTGGAGTACAGTAATGGAACATTTTAATGGTCTTAGTAAATCACAAGGAAATTCATTTAACTGTCCTGTTTGTTTACTACTGTATTTTCAGTGAATACAGAGTGACTAGGCCTGCTTCCAGGACCAGAACAAGAAAATTATCCACAAGAAGTAATATGAAAAAAATATTACAGTCTGCATGATTTAGACACAGAATAAACAAGCATAACTATTATTTCATTCCACTCTGGACACACAACGGATGGAAGAGACTGTTACATCAATTATTCATCAGTACATTGAAGTAAATAATACTAAGTGACTTCTTAGAAGTGGGATTTGAAGAACATTTATATGCTTGACTCTCCATAAACTTATTCTTTATTTTTCAGAGATGCCATAACTTGATCTGGGTACTGCAGAGGACTTAGCATGATGAGTGCTGTGTAGCTGTCTGAAGACCACGCACTGCATGCCTCGCCTTTTCCCCCATATTGGCTTCATACACTGATGCAATGAGTAAATCATGGTTTCTGCTGGTATGTCTGTTTTTATAACATTTATCTTTCATCTGCTGCCCCATATCACCACAACCCCATTTTAAAATTGGGTAACAAAATCAATACTTCAATAAATCAAGAGATATTGCTTGGCGCAACTGGTGATTAGTTCTTTCAAGCAGGTCTCAGGTCAGCATTTTACTGTCTGTCACAGACTCCGAGGACAGGCTTCAGAGCATTATTTGTTATCATGGTTGCATCTCAAAAAATGTATTGAGGTCAGCATTCTTTTCTCATCAACTTTGTTGTCACTTTCCATTAGTCATCTTCAGATAAATTGATTTGGGAAACCATAACTTGTCAAAACTTGTGAAACATTTTGTGTTTTGCAAGGCTCCGAAATTATCAGGAGCTTAAAAGAGCACTTTTTACCTTTTCACCTTTTACCACTTTTAACCCCAGCAAACATCTCATCACAACCCAGGGAAATTAAAAGTCTCAGTTTCCATTCACTTGTAGAGCAATAGAGGCATGAGAGCAAACAAATTCAAAATGAAATTGTGTTGAGCAAAGAAAATGCTGGGAAGTCCAATTTCAAACAAATCCAAAAACAACGCAAAGGACAAAACATTTTTTTAACTGTGGTTGGCAGTGCAGATGTCTGTGCAGGACCTCTTGCTGTGGTGAAGGATCTAAGACTAAATGCATGGCAGTGGATCCTTTTAGCTTTTTCATCGGTTTACCAACTCAAAACAAATGTGAATAGGCCTAATCAACTCGCCCAGCAAAATGTCTTAAAACATTTTTGTTTTTAAATACATTTCTATAGACAGGCTTTCATATCAATTGATTTGTATTTCTATGTGTGTATCTATATATCGTTTAATGTGCTTTAGTCTATATCCACAACGTTCCGTCTTCCAGGATTGGTCTGTTGCCGCCGGAAATTGGGCCGGATGTCACTCTTTACGGCCGGATGTCCATCACCTTACGGTTTCTTTTTGTTAGAATCCCTGCTGGGTACATCCAGCCAGCTAGCTAGACTATCTGTCGATTCTGAGTTTTCTGTTGCAAGACTAAAATAAATTTTTAACGTATACGTTCCACTAAAACAAGTTCCTTCCCGAGGCTATTTTGCAGCTGCAGTGGGACTCCGTCTGGCGCTTAGCCCCGCCCAAGACGATTGTGATTGGTTTAAAGAAATGCCAATAAACCAGAGCATGTTTTTCTCCCTTCCCGGAATGCTGCGTGGACTAGCCAGACCCTCCTCTGCAGCGCTGTGAGGGAAGGTCTGGCAATGAGAGACTAAATGTGCTTTAACTGAGTGTTTAACATCTGCATTCATATCTTGCTGTTATACTGTCTTGCCCTATATCCCCTAACCTTGGAGGAGCACCTCTGACATTCTCACACAGTTGAGATACTGAAATGTGCCAACTTGGCCATGAGGGTCTGCAAAAGCTGCTCTTAAAATGGATGCATCTGAGAGCAGAGATGAAGGTCAGATTAACAGCAGTTTATTCGCCTCTTTGGCAGTTGTATCGTGGCCTCCAGTCTTTTGAACCTCACGCTGACCTGTATCATTTATAAATAACCTGAGCTGTTTTCTAATTCAGCAAGCAGGACTACTTAATACAAAGACAATGAAGATAGAATGATCATCCTAAATGCCAAACCCTGAGGTCTAAGTAACAGAGGATGAGATTGTGATTTTGCATCTCCAACATTTTAGACAAGATCTATCGATCAAAGGAATTCACTAAAAAGATGGCATGGAACTGAAGCTCTGAATTATTTAATGAATTTAGACAAAGGCAGGCCTTAAAAGAACAATTTAACGGCAAATTCCCTGCTGTTGCAATTTGTGTTATTGTTACCAGATTAGTACAAATTAGTACACATAATGGCACACTTTTCAGCGTGCTTTGTTAGCTATATCAGAGAAACATCTTTAGAGGTCCTTAAACTCTGGATGCAATTGAAAATATGAATAATAAAACAGGAGACAATCTATTTAGTTTGATATCCATTTATTATTTAAAGAACAATAATGAAATTACATTTTTATCTGGTGCATTTTACAATTGAATTTGCCAAAATGAAGCAGTATGATGTAGGGCTGAAACGATTCATCGAGTAACTCGATTACAAAAATTCCTCGAGGCAAAAACTCTGCCTCAAAGCCTCGTTAAATTCCTATGACGCGCACTATACACGCAGGGATCTGATTGTTCCACACGGACCGTTGTTCAGGAAGCACACCACTAGAGCGCGATACATTTTGAATTTAGTTGGCGCGATGGCGGAGAGTAAAGACGTCCAGAAATGGCAGAGAATGTCTAAAGTTTGGGATCATTACATACTAACAAAGGAAGAGAACAAGGTGCAGTGTGTCTACTGACCTGGCAGACCACAGCAGTACGACTTCAATGATTCAGCATCTGAACCGAAAACATCCGCTCCACGCTGTTTCACCGAGCGTCGCTGAAACAAGGTAACGTAGCCTAAGCAGCCGCTGATTTTAATCACATACTGTATTTGTAGCGATGTCGTGATGCGGTTTGACTAGATATGATGTTTAGCTTGGATGTTTTTAAGTAGTAAACTTATTCACGTTCAATTGCAAGAGAGTATAGCCTAAAAAAAAGAACCCCTTCACACACTCACACACACACACACACACACACACACACACGCATGCACCCTTGTCTCTCTCACTCTTCCTCACACACGGCACGCGTGCACACACACACACAGGTTGCTAGGTTACCATAGCAAATAGGCTCACCCCAGAAATTCTATATTATTTGTTAGTAGCCTAATGGTAAATGCTGCAGGTGTAGAAATCTACATAAAACAGATATTTCCTTTGATGTCAGGGCTAGATTACAGCATCAAACTTAATTAAATTAAATTGCCAAATGTTGGAGTTGGAATAAATACCTCTGTTCTTTTGAGAAATAAAAGCCAAATGCTTGATCATTTTACAGCCACATCATTTTCGTTATACATTATTTGTTTTGGTTGTTTAAAAACGCAAAAACAATGTATCCGATTAATTGATCGATAAAGTGCTAGATTAATCGATTACAAAAAGAATCGATAGCTGCAGCCCTAGTATGATGCAATAGATACTAATGGTGTGTTCTCACCAAACGCAAGCAAAATGTTTGTGCGGAGCAATTACATACAAAGTCGACGCAAATTCTTCACCAGGCGCCGCAAATTAGGCAAATATGAAACTTTTCAACTCCTGGGAGAAATTCACAGGATGCTGCGAAAGTCTATCTGCTTCTCAGATTCTCCTAATGTCACTGACATCCTGATGTTGAATCAGAAATAGAGGAAAAAACATTATTGTAACCGTCTGCGGCTGGGGGAAGTTAACCGAGCTGTGTGTGCCTGAGGGTGGTGTTATGAAAAGACGGCGTTTGGTTTTCCGACGTATCTGGGACTAGTACGAAGCAGCAATATGTGTTATTTTGGCCATGGTTGATGATGAAAAGAAATGGTGAAAAGAAATGTTGGTATCTATGCCACATGGAGCCCCTCACAAACACAAATGATCTTGCGGACAAACTTGCTCAAGTAACGTGAGCTGAGAATTTGCTTCACGTTTGTGGTAAAAACAGCATAAGACTTGAACTTGAACCTCTGTGAGGTCCCAGTAAATATAGCGCACTACATAGTAATAGAGATCGATTTTGGACACAACCAGGGGAAGCACAAGCACACATTTCCGTCTTAAGAATTTCCTGCATGTCCTCCATCGAAGGCAGAGAGAACAAGCCTCTTCCAAAGGTTAAAGATCTGCAACTTAAAGTGAAGTAACAGCCAAAACCTTTTGAGAGATTCTTGGCATGATGTGTTCAGAATGTAAAGAGCTACCTTTTGGTGAAATACTGCACAGTTTGACCTCTGATAACAACTGTGAATACAATGAGAAATTTCATGCAGAATGGAAAAAAAATATAGTAAGAAAGGGAAAAAAAATAAAAACACAAGCAATGAGTGCAAAATTCAAGACTCAAATGACAGAGATCCAATAACAGATTAATGGAATGGCATAAGTAGAAATGCAAAGACCAGTGAAGAAAATTTTCACATTAAATATCACACCTGAGATGATCCATCAATTACACGATGAAGGGGTAAATCATTTCAACATCTTTAAAACCCATTTCTACAAGGGCCGGCATTTAGCTTTCAATTACCTCAAGAGAGCTAAAACAGGGTAGATACGATAACTCTGATTGGCATAAATTCCACAGTACTATACGTGTATTTCTATAATGCGTATCACGCCCCAACAATTTGTCTTCTAATCGCTTCTCAATGTCTCTCTTACATAGCTGCACCTAATCACAGGAGACAAGTTAATTGTCAGGACTATGGTAACAGTAATAGCTTTACATACATGAAGAGCCATTGTAATGACTGCATCTCCATGCCTATCAGCTTTAGACATATTACTAACAACCTCCCACGTGAAGCTGCTTGATCTATTATCCTTGGTGCTTTGAAACATTTGCAGTGGCTACACTATATATACAGAAGTCCTCAAAGAGATACATGAGCATCAGTGTGTATTGCTTCTTTTTAAAAGAAATTAAACGAGGCCAGGCTTTGTCATATCAAGCACGTACTGGGCTCATCGGAAAAGAGGTGAATCCAATGCATTTATTTTTGAGGTGTTAAAAAGACAAATTTCTTTCATACTGGATGAAAGTACTAAGAGAAGAAAATGGATTAGTTTGCGTTGACTCTTTCTTAGCTAATCAGATACACTGTGCCTTTGTTTGGATTTTTCTCTTTCACACCACCGACTATGATAATGTTTTCCAAAAGATGTTTTTCATCTGGTAAGGATGCCCCCCCCTGGGCGCCTCCCTAGGGAGGTGTTCCAGGCACGTCCAGCTGGGAGGAGGCCTCGGGGAAGACCCAGGACTAGGTGGAGGGATTACATCTCCAACCTGGCCTGGGAACGCCTCGGGATCCCCCAGTCAGAGCTGGTTAATGTGGCTCGGGAAAGGGAAGTTTGGGGTCCCCTGCTGGAGCTGCTCCCCCCGCGACCCGACCACGGATAAGCGGACGAAGATGAATGGATGGATGGATTTTTCAATAGTCCAGCAATGTGTATCATACTTTCTGATATTAAATGTACGCTGTTTGGTTGTGAGCTGCCAGAGTTACAAAGTCTAAGTGCATAGTCTGTTCTTTCAAGTAGAACGTTGATAAGGCATGTTATAGCCAACTGGTAGGAAATGAAACTACAACCTTTACTTCTCACAACCACTGCAGTACATTTAACTCATGTGACCAAGAGGGGTGCTTCAAATGCAAAACTGTCTACAAGGAGGGCGCAGAGAATAAGCAGAAAAGAAATTTCATTTTTTCTGATTTTATTGAATCACATCATGAGGCACATCATAGCAGTTAGAGACGGCCCGATACCATTTTTTGCTTTCCGATACCTGAACTTTCGTATCGGCCGATACCGAGTACCGATCCGATACCAGTTTGTCATATATTTTATTATGTTTTAACAACTGTATACTACTATCCCTGTATGGATGTGATATGATTTCTATCTTTGTTGTTGGCCTGGCTCAGGTTAAACTCTTTATAGTAGTCAGTAATACCGGAAAAATAACAAATAAACTACTTTAACATAGATTTTCTTTAGGGCTTTATGACGTGGTATCGGATCAGTGCATAAACTCCAGTACTTCCAGCGTTTAAGGCAGTATCAGAGCCGATAATGGTATCGGAACATCTCTAATAACAGTGGAGCATTTAATCCACATCATTACAGATCAGTCCTAACTATGATAGAGGAGCTTTGGGCAGTGGTGCAGGCGTTGCAATGAAACAGTGTTTCTCAGGGTGCTTTCACACTTAACCTGGTTAAAATGAATCCTGGCGTGTTTGTTTTTACTGTTCATTTAGGCAGGTGAGAAAGCTGTTAATCGAACCTGGGTGTGACCGAAAAACCGGACCAATACCGATTAAAAAGGAGGGTCTCGGTCCACCTCCAAGTGGACTCTAGCGAGGATTTTAGGAAGAATTTAAAAGTTCAACTACTAATAAATCCATATGCTAATAGTGATCCGTTCAGGAAGCGGTATTATCAACAATCTGTATAAGCAATGTATATATTTATGTAAAATATTTGGTAACCATGGTAACGCATATGCACATCAGCATGTGAGAGCAGGGATTTTCCATCAGACAGTCTAAAGCCCGAGACACAGTGAGCAGATAATCAGCTGTCGGACAGTCTGTTCGGTGTGTTCCGTGCTGTCGTCCGTCAGAGGAGCTGTCGGCCTTCATTTTGGCCAACCCGGCGTGCTCAGTTGGAGACAGGGCAGTCAGGACTCACCCGGAAATGGCGAGCGGGCAGCCTCTCAAAATCTGAGGAAAATCTTTTAAACTGACCTTTGTCGATCTGACATTCATCTGAAATTCAGCAACTGCATGGCCTATTTCTCCTTAAAATGTTTTCAGAAACACGTTTCGGTGAACTATTTTAGTAGAATATGAGATCGTATTCTGAATGAGCCGCCATTGAAAAATCCAAAATCGGGAAGCAGCAGGCAGACCCATTAGATTCATTAAAAGCATGCCTGTTAGTTATGATTCATAACAAGGTGGATTTACATCTTGTATCATTACATCCATGATATGGTACTTTTATATTATGGTGCACTAGTATCACACATGTTATATCATGGCTATTAAACACATTCACTCTGATTGGCTAATGCACTCTGAGGTGCTCCGTTCCAGTACATGATTTATATATGGCAGAGAATTACTAGTGTTCTTTGCAATGCGGTGTTCTTCGTTTCACCTTATCCATTTTTTCTCCAATATTGGGAGACCTGATCACACATTATCACCCACAGATTATGTTGTACAGGATTGTGTTGTGCCATGTTCAGTAGTACATATAATATTGTATCATTATTTTGTTTTTATTTGACATTATTTGACATATTTGATAGTTTTATAGGTTTGTATCAGCCTCATACCACGTGATATTGCATCATATGTTGCTGTACCCTACCCTACCCTGTACTATGTTAGTATGTCATATCACATACAGTGTTATCTTTTATTGCAGTAGCATGGTGTTGCACCAGTAAACCACCCAGAACATATTATTTGTTCAACACACATAACTCTCAGTGGAGTCTTTTATGAATTCACACAGCGTGCTGGGTAAAGGTCTTGCTGGTTTGGTAATGGAGGGGGGGCTGAGAGGATCTGAGCTGAGTGGAGAGGGAAGGGAAGGAAACACACAGTGAGGCAGGTGGTGCAGCCTCCCTGGTGGCCTCAGTCTTCTTCAGCATAAGAGCCTGTGTAAAGATGGAGAAGAGAATGCAATGCAGACTCATCTTAAGGGTGCCGTTGCAGCCAGGCTCACAAACATATAGTGTTATATCATGAATACATTCGCCGAGGAGGTTATGGTTTCAGTTTGGTTAGTCCATTTGTTTGTTTGTTTGTCTGTCAGCAGGATTATGGAAACCTACTGGCCTGTTTTTTTTTTATTATCAAACTTGGTGGAAGGGTGTAGCATGGTAGGTGCTAGATCACACCCGATACACGTGTCAACATCAACACGGGCACAGTGTGCAGGTGTCAACACTTGGGCTTCAACACCATTCATCAGACATTAATACAGCATTTATATTTTCCATACACTGCTAAATGTAGCTACATGCTAATGCCAGGAAAACTGTAATCTTGGCTGTCGATGTTGTTAATTTCTCCCCAATTTTGAATCACATTCTGTCATGTCTAGACACATGCTTTTATATCATTTTATTGTGTTGTGGTAATAATTTTTTCCTGTGACAGAAGTAAGGGAGTCAGTACGTGCTGTATGGCAAAGGTTAAGCTGGAATAGTGCACTAAAGTGAAATAGCTCAAGGATTCTCCCTCTATCAAATCAGGTGATTATAGCACATGAAAAAGTAGGAATGCATTATGCAAATGTTACCATTTCCACTGATTAAAATGTGTGGAGAAAACTAAGACATGGACAGGTCAGGCTATCAGCGTCACCTTTGGCACTTCAGCGTACAATATACTCAGGTAGAGAAAAACAAATGAGTCCACATCATTGCCAGCAGCAGTTGGCCCACAAGAGCAGCAGGAGATAAGGAAAATGTTGAGGCTGGATGGCTGAGAGGCATTGTCTGAGAAAACAACTAAGTAACCGCTTAATACCCAAAGCATAGATTCCTGGAGAGCTCCTAATAATGAATGTTCTTCTGATTATATTCTGCAGTGCTTACACTCATTTTATGAGAGCGAAGGGGTTTCATCAAATTACACAGGCTTGTATTATGGATGCAAAGCAACAAAGGTCTGATGACTAAACAAATGAACACGGGTGTGGAGTCTTCTGTCTGTCTTTATCATCTACCACATTTCCCCCATAGAAATACACAGAAATAGTCTTTTCTACTTTCTACTACACTCACAGCACCTGTTCTCTGAGATATACCTGTGCCCTCTTTCACTTTAACTGTTTTCATTGTTATTTTTTTCCCCTGGTTCATAGCACAGGGGACATATTGTAGTGCTGCAGCACAGTGCACCAGAGGTGTTTTAAAGTGGGCCACTAACTTAATCAAAGTCAGAGCCTTCTAGTGTACTTGAGTCTGAAAATGATTGGTGGAAAACTGTGTCTAAAGGCAAGGAACACCAAGACAGTTTGCCAGTCCATCATAGACAAACTCAAGTACAAACGCACACAGTCCCATTGATCTCTACAGGCTGTTCAAAGCTGCTAGTCTAGAAATCTAGACTCACCCTAGCGGCAGCAAATTTAATTTGCAGCTAGGGTCAGTCAAGGCACTCTCCTTTGGCTTGCGAGCTGGAAAAACAAAATTCTTGCCTGGCCAATCACATCGTATAGAGTCGGTGGGCGGGCTTATGGCTGTTGCTGCTGCTGGCGTACAGCGGTCTTCTGGAAGACTTGGAGTTAAGCTTTTCTTTGAGAAAAGAACAAAGAACGGCACTGAACGAAGATGTGTTCAGAGTTTTGCCGACCGGATACGGCAAAAGTTTAATCTATCAACTAGCTCCGCCCCCTTCTTCGTTGCTCTGCCTGGTTGTAGCGCTATCCTATTGCATGCAGAGGGAGTTTGAAAGACAACCGTTTATCCTGCCCTTCGGATTGAGCCCTGTCAATGGTGAGTTCCCTGACCCAACATCTGGATATGGGTCTGGCTTGTCAGGCTACAAAGCTGCAGCAATATACTTAAAATTAAATCAAGCTTGTGCAAAGTCAAACAAAAGTTGGTGCTGACAGATAGCATATACACGTCTGCTCACTTTGGCAACTGAAACCTGTGCTATATATTATTTTGGTTGCCAACCAGCCATTTGCAGAGACATGCCAATTTGAATTGGTGTTAATTCTGTCTCACTTTGCCTCTCTTTGGAAGTCTGGCAGGAAAGAATGGATCAATGCCCAGAGAAAACCAACATTGAACCGGGCAGAACATTTACATTTCCTTCAGAAACATGCCCGATTGGTGTGGGGTGACTCTGCTCTGTTGCTCTTATCCACGTGCCCCAAACATGTTTATATATATATTGGTTGCACACATGGCAGATGGGCAGTTGCATGAAGAAACAGGTTTCTTACAATGAGAAAAATCAGTTGGCAAGCAGAAATAGTGATATTATAGTTCAGTATAGCGAGGCCATGCCTACATTGGAGCAATCCAATGGAATCTGAAGGATTTTTTATTCCCCCCCTCGTAAACCCAGCTCACATATCCTGTTTCTCTCGTATGTCACATTACAGAAGCTGAAGACGCTTTAAAAGCAGCTTTGCTGTGCCTTTAAACTGAGTTTTCTTTGAAGTTCCACTGGGTAATGGTTTGAGTTGATTCTTAGCAAAAACTCCTTTGTTCTTTCACAAATATGTGCTCATTCATGTGCAATTACTTCCAACTAATCAAAGTATTCTCTTAAGTGTAGAATCTGCCATTCAGAATCACTCAGAATACATACGAGCGACTCACTCGTATGTATTCTGAGTGATTATGAATTCTGCCATGTTGCGCCTCCATACCTCCGCCTGACGCGCTTTCAGTGGCACCGTGAGGAATGCCAGGGGGAGATTACTCGATCTGCCGGCAGATTTGAAAGCCTGTTGAAGATGGAGGATCACGCTGATACTAAATAATAATAATAATAATAATAATAATATAATAAACCACCTTAAATGAGAGAAATGTTTGTCTTCTGTCCTAACTGACCAATTGGAACAACGTCAGTAGCTTTAAGGGTTAAACTGTCCTTTATTAATAATCCCACGTTAATTTATATGCATATGGTGCCACCCCTGGCCTTGCTCCAGGGATGTCATCTGCAGAATGGGCTTAATACAAGTATAAAGTGTATCATTAATTTTGTAGATGTAGTGAAGCTGTCCAATATAACAGCATGAAGTATCGAACTGTTTAAAAAAAAAAAGTATATCAATCAATATGTAAATCATCTTAAAACTGTTGACTGGATGTTAAATAAAGAAGCAGACAGGATGGTCGAGTAAAACTGAAATACCAGACGTTCCATAAACATTTTGCCCATTTTGGCACTCAACATTCAAAAGCACTACAGTACACTTATCTACACTACCCTGTAGTCTCGCTTATTGTATGCTTACAGCTAGTTCACAGCTAAATAAGAATGGCAGTGAGTCACAACCTCTCCACAGCAACTTAGTCAAAGCACTTTAATCCCTGGGAAGCCCTCTGCACACATTTGCTGCAATCACTCCAACAGAAACAGCAACTTAAATCATAAATCACCCTCGCGGATTGAAAACACTATTAGATTTCTCTTAGCACTGTCCAAAAATATTTCTTTCTGCTCTGCATTTTACTTTAAGCTGACAGGTGGACAAGTGGCCAGTTTGGAATAAAAAGATTCCCAACAACAAAAACCCAAACTTAGGATAAAGTCCAAGGACTTACAATTGTAAGCTTCTTGGTGGAATTATTTACAACAGAAACAAACATTTTTAATAAGATAGAATATTAATGGATTTCTGTTCGACATCATTTCAAATGCAGAGCCAAAGATGTTTATTCAAATGAGCTGATCTAATCTCATTCTTCATTCACATCCGAGTCTTTTTGCTAACATGAGCTAACTGGCTGCTCGCTGTAGCCTCATATTTAGCATGACATGAAAGTGGAATAAATCTTCTCATCTAATTCCCAAAAAGTTCCTTTGGTTTAATTTTTTTATCAGTAAATTCAAAGTTGCTGTGATAAGTATTGTACATTAAATCACATTAAAGATGCCTGACTCACAGATTGGCAGCATATGTTTGTGATGTCTCAAATCCCATGGACGATGTGCTAGACCTAACCCTTAACCTCTTCCTATGGAGGTCTTCTCTTATGTATGTCCATGAATTGATTTAGATTTAATGAGCAGTAAGGAATGGGGAAATCTTTAATGGTCCCTAGTGCTGTCATGGGACCCTTTTCATAGACAAATGTAAATCTCCTGCATAAATATTTTAGTGCGTGAGCTAAAAGGCTTTCCAACTGATCAAGCAAGCAAGACAATTGAGTCAAGTGGTAGAATGAATAATTGCACAATGCAGGTTAAAGCCAACAGTCTGAAAATGATTGATGGTGTTTCTCTCTTATTCCAAATAGCACTAAGAGCCTACGGTTCACAAATTGCTAATGAACAGTAGGAAAGAGTGAGTGCTGCATCAATCTGCTCTCTGCCTCCATCCCTGTCATTTGAATCCATGTACTCAGAGTGACATCCTGCTCTCGCACCATTCTCCAACTTGCTTTATGAAAGTTTGCAAATCTATTTCTGCTGTGCAATTCAATAGCGCACAGTGTGCCGGCTGATTGAGATAGATGTGCTGAAGGATGAGAGGAAAAAAAGAATAACCACCTCACCGGGGATACAGTGAGGGAATTATTGACTATATTATTTATTTATTTCAATGTTCCAACAACTTCAATCATGCAGATCTGACTTTGAGGCATCGCTTCCATATATCATAAACTTTACACACTAACATAGTCCTTTTAAGTTAACATCATCTCTATGGGTTTATTATATCATGCAAATGTGCTTTGATGAATGAACCCGGCTGTTTACTTTTTCCTGCCTCCTGCCAAGCATAAATACACACTAAGGTACCTTGTCAGCAGCTTTAATCAACTATTATATTTCCTAAAGACCTGTAAGGTCCCTGGGCTACCCTTTACCACCTACCTGCGGTATCCATATAAATTATGACTAGCAATAACAAACATTCTATTCTGTGCCAACAATATATGCAAAAAGTAAAGAAAGACAACTTAAACCTAAATGAAAAACTGAATCTGTCAAGTTTCCTCTATTGTAACACACTTAATGAATGCTGTACTTTTTGAATATATATATATATATATATATATATATATATATATATACCTAGAACATTATGATGGAAGTACATGATGGCCATTCCCATGCTCATCTATGTCTTTATTTTTTTTAAATCTTATTTAACCAGGTAAGACGATTGAGACCTGGCCAAGACAAGGCATAACATGTGCGAGACAAGTTACACATTAAATACACAAAATATAAAGATACAAAGTACAACAAAGAGTCTAAACAAAATATGGATCAAATATAAATACTGACGCCACCTTCCTACTGGCACTTGAAATCAGCTCCGATACGGCTGCGAAACGACCAGAAGTCATTCATTTCCTATTCCTAAGTTTAGGCAACTACTTGGTTAAGTTTAGTAAAAGATTGTGGTTTGGGTTAAAATAAGTACATATGTTACTTAACTTCCAGCGTCACTGGGAAAGCCAGCATGTATCTGACACTGAGCTGATGCAGTTTTCACTTGATGTGTAGGCTTTCCTCTTCAGCGCCAGCTCTTTCAAAATATCTGGAAACAGTGGGCATCATTTCCAAACAAGCCCACGTGTTGCTTTAGCTGCGTTGATCACCTTGTCCCTCACTGACTGCCTTAGAAAACCAATCAAGACTCCGTCTCCATTTCAACACAGAGTCCTTCATTTGGAATCCTTTGAACACAATTAAGTCTCTTTCAAGACCCAGTCTCTGGTTGTCAAGGCCATGCATTCGGTTTCCCAAACCTCCATGTGTTTATCCATACTTTACTTTATCCTTCACTGTGCCAAGGCTTCCTTCAGATGGACAACGTGCACCTCAGCCTCCCCTAGCCTCCCCTGCATAGCTGTCACTGTCTTTTTCAACTCCGCCGTTGTTTAATAATTGAAACATCAGTATTTCTAAAACTAATTTGTCTCCTAAAGTATGTACTAGAGCTGTCAGTCTCTTTATAATACCACTGGAATTACATTAGTTATTTTTTTTAATATTCGAATATGCAGCCTGTTATTAATATGTACTACACTACTCAGGGTTATGCATTGTCAAAGCCACTATAAGCATGTGGTTGTTGTTACACGTTCTGTCCACTAGAGGGACCTCCAACATCAGCCTGGCCTTGAAGGGGACCTGTGTCATGGCGCATTGCATTTCTGGCACGCCGCTGTCTGTTTACTATCATTTTCCACCACGAGCACACAGCGACAAACACAAATCAACAGAGAACTCTGTAATGAAACATTATCTAACAAGTGTAATGAAGCGTCTCTGTTGTAAAGGCTAACGGTGCTCCGTTAGCACAATGACATCATGTTAGAAAGCCAAAACGATTTATCATAAACTAACAATAGCGTTAGCCACGATGCTAATGGCATTGATAACTAAGCCAAACAGTGCTGTCTACTATTTTAGTGATTTAAAAAGCAACCAGAACGAGGTACATAATAACATAAGCATTTTGGCTCAGTCAATGTCGATTTTGAAGTCATGTTAAAACTATTTCCCATTCCAGCCACAGCCTGTCACTCCCCCCTGTAATAACGTTACTCGGTACGTAATGTTAGCTCACAATGCCTTGTGTTTCTCACTCCCGTAACTTATTGTTCATCAGACGTGACATGAGAAGTGGGAGATTAGCCAACCTATTTATAAAAAAATAAATATCACATTTGAATAGTAATTTCAGCATTAATTTTTTTACTATTCAAATTATATTCGACTTTTGGAATTCGTTCCAACAGTTCTAGTATGTATCAAAAAAAAAGGTGTCATTATTACAAAGCCATAGTAAAACAACACAAATGGGTGCAAAATGTCTTCCGTTTTATACATAGTAGAGGACAGTAGTGAATGATGGAATATTTCCCGTGAAACCATGACACAGACCATGTCAGCCCATCAGCTCACTGTTGCCTCCAATTAGCTCCCATCACAGTGCTGGTCGCCCTGTCTGCTAACACTCTCCGTATCCCATCCTCGTCTAACGTCTTCATTAGAGCGTGGACAGACTGGAGCAGCTGGTATTTCTGCCTGTCTCCAGTCAAAAAAATGAGTCTTTAATAAAAGCCTCCTGTTGAATAACACCTGCAGTTGATCAATAATTGAGTCTGTGTGATAATTACATTAGGATTGGAAATTAAATTTGGGAGTTAAGAGAAATGTGGATGTCAGTTGAACTCGTTAAAGCTAATCAACCGTTGCTGTCTGAACCTTCCAATCAGTAATATAATCCACTAACATACCGTCTATTATGGGCTAAATTAATTGGTTCTGAGGCATGAAAGCTACTGGTCACACACACACACACACACACAGCTGAGAATGAATTACTTAAAATGTGTCATGACAATATCTCTTGGCGTTATCTTCTTTACCTCACGTTCGGTACCGTCCCTGCTACTCTTCAGAAAGCACTGTTATGCTGTCAATCATTTTAATCATTTTAATTAAGCTTCTCTATTTTGCTCACATTCACTCGATGGTAATGATAATTGTATCATTCTATTTGCTACTAATAATAGCAATAGGATCAGAAACCTTTCATAGACATTCATTCTTCTTGCACTTCCTCGTACTACCCACTTGCCTGTTATAAAAACGATTGATGTAAGTATTTTGTAATCGGCACCTCTATGCTCAAGGTTTGGTTAGATCCCAAAAACAATAATTTGCCATTTTACTGGAGGTTGTGTACCAGATTATTTCTTGACCAGGACAAATAACTTCCTGTCTTCCTGTAAAAGTCTTCCTGTAAAAGTCTCCGCAGGCTGCCTGGCAACTGGTCCTGGACAAGACATAGCTCAACATATAACCCCATGTAAAGCAGAAAACTGTTGTTTTAACTCTTTTGTTTTTTGTACGAATAAAACAAACAAGATATAACGCATTAATTAGTCAGCTTTAGGCCGGCGACTGACTGGATGTGTGGCATGAGTGTGGCGTTTCTGTTGGGTGTCAGCTGCGTGGATTTTTCTATGTTTTACACACCAGAAAAGTGTCTGACGCTGCGCTGTTGCTGCTGTACACATGTATGTTTCCCATTGATTTACTGCACTCAAGCAGTATATTTCATGTTAAACATACTGATTTGATTACAGCAAAGACGTCGTCAGTATTGACGGCAAAATAGGCTACAGCATTGACGTTGGCGTTGCCATGGACGCAGTTCTGTTCACTCTGGAGGACAACTATCAATCAATCAGCTGAAAGAAGTCCTGATAATTTATCAGCTGTGGCAAAAAGTGGGGAAACGTGGAGCAACTTCTGTCGTCCAAGTCAAGCAATGACAGCAGATCTGGTGAGAACCATCTCTACATCTTTATATACGGTCTATGATCTCTACATCTTTATATACGGTCTATGATCTCTACATCTTTATATACGGTCTATGATCTCTACATCTTTATATACGGTCTATGATCTCTACATCTTTATATACGGTCTATGATCGCTACATCTTTATATACGTTCTATGATTTCTACATCTTTATATACGGTCTATGATCTCTACATCTTTATATACGGTCTATGATCTCTACATCTTTATATACGGTCTATGATCGCTACATCTTTATATACGGTCTATGATCTCTACATCTTTATATACGGTCTATGATCTCTACATCTTTATATGCGGTCTATGATCTCTACATCTTTATATACGGTCTATGATCTCTACATCTTTATATACGGTCTATGATCTCTACATCTTTATATACGGTCTATGATCGCTACATCTTTATATACGTTCTATGATCTCTACATCTTTATATACGGTCTATGATCGCTACATCTTTATATACGTTCTATGATCTCTACATCTTTATATACGGTCTATGATCTCTACATCTTTATATACGGTCTATGATCGCTACATCTTTATATACGGTCTATGATCTCTACATCTTTATATACGGTCTATGATCGCTACATCTTTATATACGGTCTATGATCTCTACATCTTTATATGCGGTCTATGATCTCTACATCTTTATATACGGTCTATGATCGTTACGCAGTAACTTCAGCCGTAGGGACAACAACGCTAATTAGTTAGCTTACATTGCAACATGTTTACGATACAGGTGTGTCAACATGCAGCGGCTGTGCAAAAAGAAAATGAGATGAATGAGTGAGGACATAAACGTCAACATAAATATTCCCAAAGAAGCCATTTACCTCGTCTCACTTCACCGTCAACGGAAATGTTCAGGTTAATGTAAATACGAGCAGCAACGCGTCAGCAAATGTCATGTCAATTCCTGCAATGATTAAAACAGCAGCTGGGTCATTTGTCCACCGCGGCAGCACCCCATAACATATACGGCTACTACCACAACCCGTAAGGTGGTGTTGAGTAATAGATGAAGGGTTGCATTAAACAGCTACAGAGTTTACGTTGCTATGGACGCAGGATTCCAACTGTAGAGACGGAACGGACCATTTTCTTTAACAGAAGCAATACAATCGTATTTAAAATTAATAAACTCCTTTTTAAATCAATATTTTGTGTCAAATTATTGATTTATTTGGTAAGTAGCCATGTAATAAGCGGGATAATGTAGAGCGAGGCGGTTGTTATAGCAAATACAACCCCGTCAGGCTGATTCAAGACCTGATCACCCTGTCGGGGTTCTATTCACTATAACAACCGCCTCGCTCTACATTGTCCCTTACATATTGCATTGTCATACATGTGTGTGTTGTATTGTACAGATATAGATTCCTACTTTCAATTTAAACTCAAAACATGACAAATTCCACTGTTTGAATGAGTATCATCCCAATTGCTTGTTCAGCACAACAGAGAGATTACAAAAGTGCAAGTAAGAAATGTAATAGTAAACACAAAGCCCTTTCTCTTCTCTTGTGCTGCATTGTAGTAAGAGATTAGACTGTTAATGACCTACTCATTGTGACCGTGGCCAGCAGATGTAAAAGAACTAATTACATTTTCTTTGGCAACAATGTGAAAATGTATTATGATGGAAAAGAAAATTGAAAAATTAAGTAATGACACTGCAAGATTCCATAGCAAACTTAATTATGAAAGTGTATGAGGAGGGTCTCAAACTGCTTGGCTTGTCTCTCACATACTAGCCGCACCCTGGCATTGTGTGACACGCAGCGAGAAGGGTTTACCCTGGACAAATTGCATTTTTTCCAATTCAGACCGTCCTCATGTGTTCGAGGTCACTTGATTGCATTTCTTTCTTTCTTCTGGAAGAATCACAATGAGTCTGCTCTCTTTGTTTGGTCCCTCATAATTTACCCAAACACACAATATGTGGTACTTCACGTGTGTGTGCGTGTGTGAGCATTGCTGCTGTGCTGAGGTGGTTCTTAATAACTGCTCTAATTTCTCATAACTCAGACAAAGGTCACACACTTTGTTTTTGTCAGCATCAAAAACAATAACAGAAAGTAATTTTCTAACCCTAACCATATTTTTCCTCCTTCATGCCTTGATAATTATTTCAACTATGGAGGCAGTTTATTGCTATTGTGGCATTTATTTAATACAAATAAAACAAGATTTCCATTTATAATTCTTTGGCAGATTACTTGAAATAAACATTATCCCTATCTTATTGTGTGCTTTCATGGTTTCCAACAATTCTATTAGATAACAGTATGTGGCTGGGAGTGTTGGAGTGCATACAGTATCTCATTTCTGTCATGGTTGCATGTGATTCTACCAACCCGTTCTCACTCCCAACTGGTAAAATACGGATGCTTGGGTAATGTCTCTCGGTGTCAGATACAACGCAAAAAGCACCCTTTAGCATCTGTATGGAAAACACCGGGTAAAGCAGCAGCGCGACTCTGGCGCTGTAAAATGAATTAGGAGTATTAGTATTAGGAGTGAAAACGGTAGCGAGTAGTATGAAAGACCGAAAATGCTGCGTAAGGAGGTTGGTTGGGGGGGTAGATTGGGTTCATGTCCTGTTCTTGTCCCGCATGTCACAGAAGCAAAATTATGGAACCCACTACAGTTCTATGCAAGACCAGCCCTACGAAGTAACCCGATTGGTTGGGGTTAGGCATTGACCTTAAGGTTAGGATAGCTGATTGGTCAGGGGATAGGACCTGAACAAATCAGGTTACGTTACCTCCCGGAGCATGAACGCCTGGCCAATCGTAGCGTGCATATGCTACTGAAGGGCGGGTCTTGCCTAGAACTGCAGTGGGTTCCATAATAACGCTTCACAGAAACACACATTTTATAACCCCACCAATGATCTTTTCCCAAACCTAACCAACCCGTTCTTGTACTGTGTGTCACTGAAATGTATATTTTATAACCCCACCCACGATCTTTTCCTAAACCTAACTGTCCCGTTCTTGTGCCGCAGGTCAGTCAGTACATCCCGAACCAGAGCAAGAGTCCCGACGCTTTAGCGTGAATAACAAACTACAAAGGCACATGACCAAGCGTCCGTATTTTACGCAATGGGAGAGTGCGAATGTGTTGGATTCTATACAATTTAATACTTTCAGGTTTATGTTCAAATCCAGATTCAGTGTATTTTTCATTCCTTGCTCCATCTCTGGGATTTAATCTACTGGAAACACATAACTCATCTTAAGTTCTCTTTGTCACACTGACCCTACAATCTGTGCCACGACATCCTTCTCTTTCAGACATTTAGGAGCTAAAGCTGGAAGGGTTGTTCCCCTTAAGGCATAAGTAAAAAGAGAAAAAGAAAAGTAACCGTGGGTAGAGGCGAGTCTTAAAAAAATAATAAACTTAAAAAAAATAAGTGCTAAGATATGTTGTTTTTTAACAGAAAATTCAGAGCAACTGCAGGGCAACTATGCACATACAGTACATGACTTCAGAATTTTAATTGGGAGCCATTTTTAATTGCTGCAAACCAGCAGGGTTGATCCTGAGCCTGTAACCACACTAGTCACACGAGGCGTGCTTGTAGTAAACTCTCTTGAAACAAAAAGAAAACAAATAACACCCTGAAAGCCAATACAACAGCCTAACCTTACTAAGCATAACCTTGAGCCATTATATCAGAGGGGGAACATAATGGAGCCTGAGAGAGGGTCGCTGGCCCTATCGGAGAGCAGGTCTAAGACGATGAGAAGGTTGTTGGAGTTATACTGCCGTCTCCTGACTGCAGGATTCAGTCGACCTATGGTTTATTAACTGTTTTCAGTATATTAGACTCTGACATATCATTTTATAGTCCTCTACTTATTTAAGTGTTACACTTATCAACCAGGTTGGTCTTGTATTTATTCAGGTAATTTTGCATACTATTCATTTCACCCTTAACACACTACTAGACAGAATAGTTAACTAGTTTTGTCAGTTTTGAAAGGGAACAAAAAGCTCTTAGGAAAAAGGCAGCTAATGTAACGCAGCTCAGTTCTGGGGACCCTGAAGGAATTCTTACACCTCATGTTGTGAAGCCACACACAGGTGAAGAGATAGCGCTAGCCTTTCTGGAGTCCACAGAAAATATTAAGTAGAACACAAAATATATAAAGAATAATGCAACAAAATATATTTAGAACAACAAAACAATACGGAACACATTTGGGACGGGGTACATTAACTTAGAAGTTAAGAGCTAACAAAAATCATTTAAGATTCATAGAAAGACAAACCTTGAAATAAAAAGAAATACACTAACTACTCTTGTCATTGTGTTCCTTGACAACTGCACAAAATGTTTTGGCCTTGTCCAACTTGATTCTCCTCCATATTGTTGAATAATCTCTCACTTGTCTGACATGTCTGAAGGGAAGGTCACAGTTGGTATTTTAACTCTGGAACTGTGCCCGGCTTTAGCACTCTGGTCACTGGCGTGAGTCAGCACTCAGGCCTGGTGGTCGCTCAGATTATCCTTCTGTGAAAGACTGGAGAGACTGGCCTCGGCCAACGACTGAGGAGCAGTCAGAACAGATTTGTTAAAGCAGGTTTGATGTACTTGCTTCACTCAGCTTGTGTGGCACGAAATGGTCCAACACTTACCAAAATTTAAAATTGTGTGGAATCCTGGCAACAGCCAATGGGAATTTGGCTCTAAGAGGAGAGACAAGACTGGGCAACTTCAACTCATTTCACATCCGACTTCCTGGTCATCTCATCACAACGTGTTACATAAATTATATTTGGCCTTCATAAAATAGAATTCCTTTTGTAACTTTTATAAAAATATGGGTAACACTATAACCCTCATTATTTATCATTCATAGGCAGTATATAAACAACTGATGAATGGACACACACACACACACACGTTATTAACGGCGTTAACGCAAACTCATTTTAATGCCGTCAATTTTTTTAACGCAAGATTAACGTTCTTTTAGGACGCTAGTCAACACTACGCTTAGCAGCAGCTAACGTTACCCTACTGTTAGCTAGCAGCTGGAGTAAACACGGTTAAAATGCTGACAGCTAAACGGTGTAAAGTGTGACTGTATTTCACAACACCAGACTGTAGCTGCCGTTGTCTGAAAAACACAGACTCGGCCTCGCCTCGCAAGCCTCATGGTGCATTCAAAGTTATTGTAAAATCCCCTTTTCCCATCCAGTGGTTGTTTTCGCCGTTTTGTGCTCCTTTATTTTAGATCAACTTTTTATTGTTTTTATATATATATATATATATATATATATATATATATACCGTTTTAAATATATATACCGTTTTTAAAAGTATCGTATCATGTTGATAAGAGCATTAAAATGAGAAAAAAAAATCAAGGGACATTTAGAATAGAGAAAAATGTGCGATTAATTGCGATTAATTGCGATTAATTGCGAGTTAACTATGACATTAATGCGATTAATCACGAGTGAATATTTTAATCGTTTAATAGCACTAATATTAACTTATTAAATTAAAATTAAATATGAATTACTGGAATTGTTGGGTCTTTGATAGACCCACTCTATCTGTAAAGTGTCCTGAGATAACTCTTGTTATGATTTGATACTATAAATAAAATTGAATTGAAAATTGCTTTGAACTATGATTTATTGTTCATTATAATTATTAACAATACATTATCACCCCACAAGCTCTGTCATCTCTATGTGTGTGTGTGTTTAGATGATGAACGATCTTTGGCTTTCCTGAGTGCATAGAGGAGCTGATGAGCACTGAAATCCGCCAGATGACGCAAAACAACGCGTTTCGCAGGATCTGGTGCAGACACTGGTACAGGCGGAAACCAAACACCGTGGCCACACTGCCATGACACAGAGCTGGATTTAAATCAGCAAAATCTCTCTTTAAAAGGGTTACGAAATATTCTAAAATCAAACCTGAACATACTGTATTTGTAAATATCACTTGTAAATATATGCAATACCTCTTCCTCATGTGTACATTTCTGTTTAGTCTTGAGATCACCCAATTCTGTTCATCTTACCCTTGTTAATATAATGTGATGGAAAATTATTGTATTACGTCCCATCCAAGTGTATTTATCTGAAGACTAAATTATTAACCACTGATTTATTCCTGCAAGAGCAAGCCATTATTGAATACAGATTCATGTCAGACTGACAGCTGCCTCAGTATGGAAACAGAGAGACACAACATGGTAAAGTTCAACTAAACTTCTGGTATTGAGCTGGTCTTATTTTCCAATTGGCTAGACAAGGTTTAGCAATAATGGGATTCTGTTAGAGGCATTAATAAAAAGATATTACTGTATGGATTACTCTCGCGCCATGCACCTCTGGGACCTGTGAGGTCAAATGAGTAATGATTTTCTCATACATCCTACAATACTATAGCTGTGATCATCCTTCCTACGTATAGTAGCTACAAAATATTACAATATGCTGTATATTTTTGGATCTATATTTCCCAGCATACACAGCAATCTTATCCCGCCGCTGCTTGCCAACAAAAGATATAAACTAATGCCATCAGGGCTTGTGGAAGCTCATAACTGGACTGGTGAGCCTCATAGGTTTCAGGCAATATAAAGTAAACTTTTTTCAAACGCAATAAGCAAATTCTCACCAGTCTTCACACTTTTTAATGTGGAAAAAGGTTATTGATTTTGTGCAGGCAGGCAAGCTACAACAAGGTCATTCAAAGTCCTGTATGACAAAAAGTATGTGTAGAAAAATGCACAAAACATTACCTGCTTCGTTTAGATTGTAATGCTTTAATTTCATTTGGCAGAGCCGCCTGTAGACACCGATCTAGGATTGCGTCGAGCACATACTATACTGTAACACGAGTCCTCACAAGAGCAATTCTGTCTGCCACATAAACATCATGCATGAGCTCTCAGGGTGAAGTTAATTGATGGCAGCGCAGGAAAATCAAGTTCAATTGATGATTAATAGATGTAATCAAAAGTGATCTCCTAATGTGCATATCACCATGAAGACTTCCACCAGCTGTTTGACTGACAGCATGGGCCTCCATTAATACACAAGATAAACACATTATACAAAGCCCACACCACCCACTCCTGTGCGCACACACCTACACTTCTTGCTAACGAAGCATGTTCTGTGTTTTAGGTATCCGTCAAAGCCTTCTATAGATCCATTGCATGTTGTGCTAAAGGAAATTAGGATGATCCTCTCTTATCCTGAATGCTTTGTCACCTGGTCTATTCCCCATCATTATGACAGCTATGAGCAGTGGTCTTAATGGCATTAACCCACATGTGTAGGGTGCTGGGAATTATCTTGTCCGTGTACTCCGTGACCACATCTGTCTGCGTCATCACTGCATAGGCTTCTGTTGCATGATGATGATGATGATGATGATGATGATGATGCATTGCTGTAAAAAACAGTCCATCTTTCTACATAACATACCTCCCATACATTCTTACATTTATTTACCTCAAATGCAGAGAGGACAAGACCTTAGGCTTGTATATAACGCATTTCTATTTTTCCATACCATTTAGGTATATTTACTTACATTTTAGTAAGACTACCTGTTTTCTGATCTGCTCCCGTTTTAATTCGCTGTTCATGCAAACTCTACCCTTCCTCTTAGTTTTCATGTTGTCATTAGGGGTGTGCAAAAGAATCTATTCAATGGATTCAAGCTCTACCGATTCAAAATCGATTTATAGAATTCCAAAAAATATTCTGATCTAATCAGCCCTAAGAAAACTGGGTTGTCTTATTTCACAGTTGGTGGGTTGATAGGCACTCCTCCAGATACCCAAATGTATGTACACAAGCGCTGCAAAAATGAGTTTTTCAAGTTGAGGTTCAATATTTGTAAAACTTGTCACGTTCAGTGTAACGTGCGTAACTTTCAGGAAGTGAAATAACTTCCAATTTTAACCCAAACCACAATCTTTTTCTAAAGATAGTAGTTTTGGTGCCTAAACATAACCAAACTGCAGCCATCTGACAACGTTAACGACGTGTTTAAAGGCGCGACCTTTACATTGTTCGACATTCTCCGGTTGAGAGGTCCTGCTTCCACCACCGCTGGGGCGCTATTTTATGATACCCTCCCGTGGGTTGTATTAGGGTTTGGAACAAACTACCCATATTGTCATATGGTTTGGAGGACTTGTATAAGTAATAATGCAGGACCTACCTTAGTTGATTTGTGATGAAATTTAAATAAAAATATACAGTTAATCAAATTTCACATGGCAGTTGCCCACTTTGCCTGGTTAGTAATCCAGCCTGGTACACAGCTGCTGTTATTTATTTATTCGACAGGAATACTGTTCTCACTAATTAATTAATTACTGTCTATTCTACTTTGCCTTTTTTCCCCCGTTCAGTGTCAGTATCGGTGAGATACCGTCACTGAAACTGAAAACTTGCACAGATGTTTCACTATTAAAAGCTTTCCAGCAGCCCAAAGGGCACATTCCCTCCCTTTTCCTAATAGTGTTGTGGAAATTTACATTATGCTGAATGTACCATGTAAGCCATTATACTACAGGCAATTCAACTTCTTCAAAATCTTTTTTAACCGGTCTTTATCAGGCACAAGCCTTTATTGGCTCATGTCAGCCACACAAATGGGCTTTAAGAATTTGTAGTTAATTTAGTCCTCTATGACCTTTACTGAGCTGTCTTGTGCTAGAAAGACTTCAAACAACCCTGCAACAACTTACACCAAACAAATCTGGCAAACCTGGACACTCAGGTGAAAGACAAAAACCTCAGTGCCAGTAATTTCCTGTCATTGGTATTGATCAACAACCCCATCAACCATCAATGGATATTTCATGGTCATGTTCTGCTATGGGGCAGAAAAATGTACTGGCCCTTTAATTCACCCAGCAGCTTGTCATGTGAATCATCTAAATAGCCTGCAGCCCCACATCCGAAAACCACGGGAGTATTTTCTCAATCTGTGAAGGACCCGGGGTGTTGTTTGTATTCTCGTCACATGGTGTTGAACCTTGTCTCTCTTGCCAGTGGAAAGTGGCACTGCTGTCTCCATTCACTGTTATTTGGTATTCCAGTGGTCATGCGGGCAGCTAGAGCTCGTCCGCAACTTCTTGACTTTTGCTGCAACGGAGGAGGTTTTAATGCCAGGGGATGGAACAGGCAGTGACATCTCCCCGGTGACTCTTTATGGAGTCTTCCTGAAAAACAAAGTCAATAAGACTTGGGATGCCGGGCCATGGATATTGATTATCTGTCTCTGACTATGAGGCAGGGGGGCGAGGAGAAAAGGGGAGTGAGAGTGAGGCATGGTCAGGGATATGAAGAGAGAGAGAGAGATAAATGAGAAAACAGAGAGGGAGGGTGGATGTTTTGATGCTTTTTGGAATTCACAGACAGTGAGATGCAGGAGCTTGAGGGGGAAGCACACTGCTGTTTTCAGTGATGATCGTGGGAGAGGTTGAGCTGGAGGAGGCGGCGGGCTGGTACAAACCAGAGCAATGTACAGAAAGTGCAAAATGCTGCATTCTAAAAATAACACGCCAGCAATGCACCGCATCCTTGCATCTTTGTCGGATAGCATCACAGCTTTCAGTTTAGATTCATGAAATGTTCGTATACATACTGAGTAGCTAGCATGAGCAGTAATAGCTGAACAGACAAAGCATCATGCACTGGAACGCTGAAGGAAATATTTCCCCGTTCACATTACAGTGTATTCCATTTGCAATTACGGTCTACCACAAATAGACATTATTGTATTTATATTTTATATATGGGGCAATCAGATGTAGAAAACGATCATGTTCTGACCTTGCCCACACGCTTTTTTTTTCACGTTCACCTATATGAGAGTGTGTTAGATCGTGGTTTGATTAACTAGAATGAGCAACCCTTCAGGAGTCAGGGGGCCCTCAAAGTTGACCCTCAAAGTTGACCCATATTGGACGACCACCCCTCCTAAAGACTCAGATACCTTCTTCAAAAATAAACATATCAGTATGGTTCTCTGAGAAAGCAAACAACCAAGGTTATCCACAAGTTTAATAATTTCGGTCCAAATGTTTAAGTTTAGGCAACTGGAATCTACTTTAGGTTAAGATAAGACTAGACTATATCCACGACGTTCCACTTCTGGGATTGCTCCGTTTCCGCCGGAAATTCCGCCGGATTTCTCTCTTTTCGGCCAGATACCTTCCGCTTTCTTTGTGTTGGAATTTTAACCTCCGGTTGATTTGTGAGGACTCTGGTTAACTGCTCCTCAGATCTCTGCAGGGTAAATCCAGACAGCTATCTAGACTATCTGTCCAATCTGAGTTTTCTGTTGCAAGATTAAAACAACCTTTAAACTTACACGTTCCATCAAAACAAGTTCCTTCCCGAGGCTATTTTGCAGCGGCACTGTGGCTCTGCCGGGTGCCTAGCGCCGCCCAAGACGATTGTGATTGGTTTAAAGAAATGCCAATAAACTAGAGCACGTTTTTCGCCCATCTCCCAGACCCTACTCCAGCGCTGACACAAGAGGGGTTTTCCCACCGGAGGGACTTTTGCAGTTCTTAGAACTAAAACGTTTTTTCGTCGTGTTCCCACCGGACAAATTTGGGGATTTTTTAGTTCCTCTGGCCGTATTTCGGGACTTTTTTAGCTCCTACTTCAGAGCAGGGTCTATTCCCTTTTCCTAGGTCTACTTGATTGGTCGAAATTATAAGTCACGCCCACAGTGCAGTGCGCTGTCTGTACTTGCAGACAGAGCAACAGCGGGACATTTTTAGCAATTTTCACCATCTTATTCATCATTAAAGTCACTTCTGACAATGTTTTAGGCGAGAAATTAACTATTTAGATTTCGAATATAGGCAGTCTTCCGAAAATCGTTGCCAAATTGACAATTTGCTTTAAAGTTTTCGGAGCTCCATAAAGTGAAGGGACTGGCAGCTGGTGGCGGCCGGATCGCTTGTTCGCTGGTCGGCCTGTCATCCTGGGACGCCCCGCTGTAAACTAGCGGACTCTCAGACCGCGGTCTCGTAAGAGGCTTTTATTTCGCCGTTGTTTGTTTAAATATCACAACACATGTCCATCATAAGATTAACGGGAACGTGTGGTTAACTGCGTTTTTGCCGTTAAACTCCACAAGCGCCTGGTCCGCCGTGCACGCATACACACAGCGAGAGAGAGAGAGAGAGAGAGAGAGAGAGAGAGAGAGAGAGAGAGAGAGAGAGAGAGAGAGAGAGAGACAGACTCCGGCCTAGTCTTTAAACGCTGCTGTTCAAACTCCATTATGAGGATCCCAGCAAGGCACAACAGGAACATTCTGGTGTTCTCCTCCATCATGCTGCTTTGTTGTTGTTTGTGGCGCTAAGGTCTAGTGACGATGTTATTAAGACCGTTGCGGTGCTTGCGTCACTCCCTTACCCCTCCTACCAGTCCCTGTGGCCACTTGGCCGGTGGGAATGCAAACGGAAAAAAAGATTTTGGGGGAGAGTAGTTCTTAGAACTGCTTAGAAATGTACTTTTCCCCTAAAACGTACAAGTACTGTCCAGTGGGAAAACGCCTACGGCTGTGGACATAGGTCTGGCAATGTGAGACTAGTAGGAGGTAGGAGGCAAAGACTGGTCTGTGGTAGGAGGAGCTATACTCCCAATCATCCGTATTATAACAATGTAATGCTGCATTGGCCATTGCTTCTCACAGACAATAGTTATTTGCATGCCCACAAGAAGTCCATGTCACCAGCGTTATCGATTTTCTGTTGAGGACAGTCTCCAGTTGGCCCACACTGCTTGAATGGCAGGTGATCTCATGAAAGTGCAGTATAGAAATATGACAGCAGTGAGAGCTGAGGTCTGCCCTGAACAGCACGGCATCCTGCTATTTTCTCTGAAAAATCAAGCCCTGAAGACAAAATAAAAACAAGTGCAGATTCTGAAGCCCTGCAAGTTTATATTGTAGCATTGATGATTAATACAGGCGTTTTCTTTTCATTCAGCAGCTCACTGGCATTTTCTCCCATTTTTCCTCTTTATTTCCTATTACTAGAGCTTTGCTTACTACAAAATGACCCATTTTACTGTGAACAATGGTGATCAGCAACTCCTCAGGAAACAAAACAATTTGGATGTAACAAATCCAACTGAATATATATTTCAACCAACTAATCTTCTCCCTCTAAGGAAGGGAAGGGAGTTTTTAACAGAACATGAACAAAATAAACATATTGCTTTATTGTTGTTGCTACAGCTTGTTAAATTCTTATACCACTGCAACAACTGATTTTTTTTTTTTTTTAACATCTGTGCTGCACTGTGCTACTGGCTTGCTGTCAATGACACCGACAGGAAGAAATTGAAGTGTCACCTAACACTTTATTGTCACGTGTGGCTTCCTATTCAGGGCGTCTCGGTGAGCCGGGGCAGGAGGTAATTTAGTTTTGACACTTGTTACCCGTTAAGGTGATGAAATGAGTGAATGTCAAGAAGTCGAATTACATACAACATGCACTGCAAAATGATCTGAGTAGGGGTGTAAAGTAGACATAGGAAGCAGAATATGGGCCCAAATGAGATTTACATTTTATTTTGAAATGCTGGATACACTGTCACTGTCTCAGTTGGATGCAACCTCAGCATACAGCAGGTTTTTATCTAAATCCAGATGACCAGCTGAACCCATTGTCTCCATACTGCGACAATATCTCACAGTTAGAGTGGCTGCTTGAGAGGTCAGGCTCTGATATCATAACTCAGAGAAAATCATGGGACAGACTATGATGTGCAAGCCCCAGTGTGGCTCCAATCCACTGGGAGTCTGAGAAGGCTCCATTTAAAAAGCACACTTCCTCTCATCCCTGGGAATCTGAAGGGGAAAAAAAGATCTTCCACTGCCCATGGCTAAATCGAAACAGTGAAATAGGACGCAGGTGAGATCAAAAAGGTGTGCTAACTGCAGGGGAAAATGGGGTGGTATGGGGGCGGGATGAACCCTCTTCCCCCGCCGATCCCCCACATGATTAATCTGTAGTGCTCAGCTGTATGACTTGCCCCTTGTATTTTCTGTTGATTTTTCTTTCTTCAGCTTTTTGTGTTTTTGGTCATTGTGGCTAATACAGTTCCTGCCAACTATACAGTTATTCTTCTATTGCCCAGAAACACACTTCTAAATGATTGACAGGTTGAACTGATAATAAAACATGGCTCAAGTTAATTAGTCCGTCTTTTAAGAATGTTTCTAGAATAAATGTTTTTTTTTTGAGAAAATTGCTTGTGAACCTTTTATTTATGGTGTTATTATCCAGCTCTGGAATATGCAGACAAACATTTTCCATCTCATATGACCCCATCATTTGCACTGGTAAGCATTTTCTTGTTGAAAACATTCACTCTTTGCTGTCCTTGCACCTGCACTTCTGTGAGACCTGACCTTTCCGTTAAGTTAAGTAATACACCCGGGAGTTTAACTATATGGAAAAAGCAATATCCCCCCCCCCCCCGCTGCACCATTTCTAGGCTCGCCTAAGAAAGGGCCTTGGTAGGCAGCTCAATTTATTCTTATAAGAGCAGAGGTAGGGAAGATGAAAAAACACTCACGCTGCTTGATCTGGGGTTTCAGCCCTGTGGGGATCAGAAACAGAAGCCATGCCACTTGGGAGGGAAGGTTTCCCCCTGCTTTTGTTTGATGCACTGTTACCACTGATTCAACAACAACTAGGCCACTTGATAACATTCGGTAAACATTAAACCTTGTACACTAAATGCTCACGCACGTCATATTTTCCCAAATTCTATGAGACGAAACACAAAAAATATTGACCTCTTCACTGATTACTGTTGCTAATTCGTTTAAGTCACACAATGATAACCGTGGCAGATATGTTTAGTCATTTTTTAAACAATGTGTCCCTGATTTCAGACATAGATATGCTGCTTTTCTCAGCAGTATATGACAAAAGCAGGCTTCTCATTTCTAGTGTTATGGTTTTGGTGTTTTGTCTTATTTTGGTAGTCTGTTTTTGTATTTTGGCAAGAAGCTTAATAGCGAATGGTCAAAAGTTCAAGAAGTATATAGATAATTTGACAGAGAAACCTAACGTGCTTTGTATACAAGAGACATGGCTAAAACCACAGTTGGATTTTGTCATAAAGGGATACACTGCAGTAAGAAGAGAGAGGGAAACTGGAAGAGGGGGAGGAGTTGCAACATTCATAAAGACTGGAATGAGTTACAAAGTTGTTTATGTGAGCACAGGTCATGAAGCAATTGGGATCAAGATATGGGCAGAAAGAGGACCTATAGGTATAATAAATTATTATAATCCATGTGGACAATTGAGTAGAGATATTTTAGAGGATGTTGGGGGATCTTTGCAAGATAGGGTAGTATGGTGTGGGGACTTCAATTCTTATAACTCACTGTGGGGAAGTAATAAAACAGATGCAAATGGTGCAGTTGTTGAAGAATTTGTAGATGAGCATAATTTAGTCTGCATTAATACTGGGGAAGGTACACGCTATGATAGCATGCACAATACCCAAACAGCACTTGATCTTACTTTTGTTTCTAGTGCAATAGCAGGAATATGTAAGTGGGATGTGCTAAGACATTCGACAGTGGGTAGCGATCACTATCCTGTGAGGACTGAAGTTGGTGCTAAGATTCTTTTTGAAAAGGTAAGGAGTATTCCTAGGTGGAAATTAGGAAAATGCTAATTGGGAAGCTTTCCAAGATGAAAGTACAAATCTTTTTAAAACACTTCAAATGGAGAATCTGGTGGATGTAAATAAATGTAATGATGATATAGTTAATGTAATAATACAATCAGCTGAAGGGAACATTCCAGAAAGTGCCAGTTAGACGGAACAAGAATGTACCCTGGTGGAATAGTGAATGTTGTAAAGCCATAAAAAACAGGAATAAAGCGTTTAAGCAACTCAAAAAATGTAATTCTTTGGAAACTTTGGTTCAGTATAAAAGGGCCCTAGCTATAGTAAGGAGAACAGTTAGGACTCAAACGCACATTTTGGAGGCAGTACTGCAATAGTATTGGGAGAAAAGTACAGTTATCAGATGTCTGGGGAATGATTAGGAGAATGGGTGGGATCCGTGGGAATTATGAAATTCCAGTGTTGATTGGTGGGGACAAAATGGCTGTCAACAATTTAGAGAAGGCTGAGCTTCTTGCTCAAACATTTAGGACAGTGCTGATAGTTCTGAGGGATGCATCAATAAAAGAATAAAAAAATCATCGTCTAGAACTGATATAATTAATGAAATATTTATATTATACAGAATGCAAAATAAGTGTATGATTGTAAGTTTCATTTGGGTCCCAGCCCATGCTGGTGTGGAGGGAAATGAGAAGGTGGATATTACGGCCAAACAAGCACTTAAGATTACATCTGTGGACCTACAGATCCCATTGAGCAAAGTGGAAGTTAAGTCATTCATCAGGGTATATGCACAAACAACATGGCTGGAGTACTGGGACATTGGTGAAACGGGAAGGCATCTTTACAGTATACAAAGAAACGTTGGTGATGGGAGGAAGGTGGGCTTTAAGCGCAGGGAAGAAAGTATAATTACTCGTCTCAGAATTGGCCAGTCAGGTCTTAATTATTCATTATATAAAATAGGCAAACATTCTACTGGAAATTGTGCATACTGTCACCAGCCAGAAACTGTTGAACACATTCTAATTCATTGCAAGGAATACAACACCCAGAGAGAGCACCTTTTTCAGACCCTTCGTAAAGAAGACCACCGTGTCTTCTCATTGTCAGGGCTATTGGGGAAAACAGCAGGCAAGGTATACCAATATATTATAAAGTTTCTAAGAGATCTTGATTTAGGGAAGATAATTTAGTTGTTTTCTTTATTTATTTTTTCTGCATTTATCTCTCGTTCACACTCCAGTCCAGTTGGTGGCGGTAATGCACCTTTAAGTTGGGTTGCCAACCGCCAATAAACCTAGAAGAAGAAGAAGATCATTGTACTGTACTGTTTCTGTTTGTGGTTAGTGTGTTTTTTCTCCTGTCTATATTTCTAGTTTGAGGGTCTTCCCGGTTTGCCTTTTTGTTCTGGTGCTTTCTACTTTTTGACTTGGACTTTATGTTTTTTGGATACCCTTTTTGCCTGCCATTTCCAGGACTCCTTTGGTTTTGTATTTGTTTTCATTTATTAAATAATCAAGCAAGACTACTCCTGTCTGCCTTCCTGCTCTCTGCATTTTGGGTCCTCCTTTCCCTGCTAAACGTAACATCTAGGCTAGTCTCTTCCTCTTAACTTTGCCAGCTGACATACATTGATGTCCGCTAATTTTACCAGCTGTAGCTAGCTAGCTAATTAAGCTAATCTTACGGTAGGTTTCCACACAGCGAAAAGCCTGGCGAATTTCGGCCAGCGAAATTTAGCCTTGGGGGCGTGGTCGCGTAAACAACACGCAAGACCGTGTACAAATGCACAGCAGCAAACCATCGGTAAAATGTTAGCTCATGAATGCTCTGGTAACCTGGCTTTGTAGCCTAGCTGCCAAGATGCCTAGCTATGCTTACAATGAAATGCAATGACCGAACATGCTAGCGGTTGACGTGTCGGTTAGCTGAATAATTTTGAGTGTTTAAACTAACATCTACAGTGGTCTATTTGGTGGTGTATTTGCCCTGTTTAAGTTTGTGTGACATATAAACAACAATCCGTGTTTATACAAGCGTCAATGTTCACCAACAAAACATGTAATCAAACAAATGCACAAATAGCCTAACTAGCTGCCTGGCTAGGCTTACAATGAAATCCAAAGCCTGAACATGCTAGCAATTGGCCTGTTGGCTAGCTGAAAAGTTTGAGTGTTTAAACTTACATATACAGTGGTCCATTTAGTGGTTCTTACAGTTAGTTCTTACACGTAGGCTGTTGTTTACAACATTGTCTAAATTCTGCACATATTTCTGTTACTGTATTTACTATTTCATCCATGCGTGGCGTTGCAGATCTGTGCGGACTGTCACCTGCCGTGAACACACTGGCCTCACTTCCCCCTCCTCCCCCTCCTCCTCCTCCTCCTCCTCAGTCGGGTCTCCCTCGCGCTGGATTCCTTTAACTTACTTACTACACTAAAATACATAGCGTTACATCAGTGGGTTCAAACTGTTTACTGTGGGTAATTTGGACTGACACGGACTTGTATGTTGTTTGGAAGCTGGTGTGGCGCCGCAACTCTTTTCTTGATTTCCACTTAGACTTTTCATTTTTGCCATGGTTCGGTGCATTCACCACCCGGTCATCATTTGCCACTCTGGGGATTTTCTTTTATTGCTTATCTGAGATAACAAACCTCCAAACAGAACATGTTTTCCTTGCCCCCACCTCCGCGATCAGCACCTCAACCTCACAGTCGGTGACGGGTTTTTTTTGTCCGCAGTGAGATTACTCGTTGTGATTGGACAAAGAATGACGTCAGGGGCGCATTTATAGTAATTTCCAAATTAATTTAAGGGAGGAGGCAAGGCGGGGTCAGTGGCTCGTTCACATGTGCTCAATTTCACGTTGATTGTGATGTATAAAGGAAAGGTGCGCGGGACCTGGCGTACGCCCGGTTTTATACATGTGAATATTTCTGTGCGTGTGTACTTTTCAAGTTTTGGGCGTACGCCATCTTCTGGTATAAAAGCTTCAAAGCTGTCTTTTATACACGAGGCCCCTTGACTGCAAGCACCGCCAAAGCACATGGGGCCTACTCTCAATTATGTGCCTGAAAGCATTCTATGTAGACATAGGCAGAGCACTGAAGCTGCTGCTGCCCTGCTAACCTGCTGCTCACACTACATGCGCTATGTAGACGAGTTTGTCAGGCGAACAAAACACTATTTCAGATGACTAATTTGGCTGGGGTTGCTGGAGTGTAAACTCTTCCTAATCTTATTAAGGCCTAGTCCACACTTTCATGGATATTTTTAAAAACTGAGCTTTTTCTATGCGTTTTGGCTTTTCTTCTTTCAGTGTTTAATAAGTAAGCAGAGGTCAATCAGCATAGCAAGCAAATCCAGTAGGGGAAGGCAAAAGGGAAACACTAAAAAGGCAGGTTTAAACACAAACAGGCAGGATCAGAATGACAGACCACTGGCCAACTAGGTTAACAGACTAGACAATCTGGTAAAGAACTGAGGGAATGAACCGGTACATATACTGAGGGGTTGATTAGCTGATGAGGAGCAGGTGAGTATGGGGGTGGGGCAGGCCAGGTGAATGTAATCAGCAGTTAATGCAGAGCAGGAGAGAGTGGCAGAGCCTGAAATGACATTAGAGTTAAGGCCCTGACACACCAAGGCAACCGTTGGCCGTCAACACATTACAAAATATACTAACGTTAATAATAATATCCTATACCGTGATATTTAATATAAAGGCCGTAATAGACCTCGCTGTCTGCACCGCTAAACAATTAGCACCCTAGCAAGCAAGCTAGCTTACTAGACAGCCTCTAAATTAGTAAAGTGTAACAACTTAATGTTTAATTCACGCTCTTGTCACATCGTAGGAAACCATATTGCTATCGCCAGATGATGTCGGAGTGACAATTTTGTTTGGTTAATTTTCGGTAACCAGTGTATGATGAAGGCATGTTGGATGGGTGAAATTAGCAAGCTAAAGTTAGCAAACGAGCCAGCAGCCTGCCGTTTGGTTGCTACGCACCCACTGTAGGAATAGAGAACGGATGACAGCCAGGGAGAGGCACAGTCTGGTTAGCCGTCTCACGGTGTCGCGGTGTCCGCGGTCTCTGCGGCGGGGAGTGAAGCAGAGGGGGACCATAGGCTCTGTTTGGTTCTGCTGCTGATCAAGCAAACTGTTTGTTGTGGGGTATCATAGCAATGTTATCCGGATTGCTTTGTATTCAACAAGGGAATCCGAATAGATTACCGCCGCCTTCTGTTATGGAGAGTTATTTCCTCTCACGCAAGTGCAGAACGCAAGTGGTGCTTGGCCATCGGCTGTAGTCTCTGCGGTGTGTTCCAGTGCAAACTTTTGACCAAGACAAAGGCGATGACGGCCGACTTGAGGCCACGCCAGAGTCGGCCTTCGTCGCCACTAGTCCCTGGCCGTCGGCTTGGTGTGTCAGGGCCTTTAGTGTGGCAAAAACAGGAAATGAAAACTAAACCTTGGCTAAAGTTGTCTAATTGTCATCTTTAAAGATTGATGTACAGTTAGGGTCCGGTCAGACTCTTTTTTTCTTCTTCAAAACAGTTATTTTGTATGTGGAATGGAAATTTCTAAGTGACCCCAAACTTTTGACTGGTGGAGTATATATTCGTTTCTGTTTAATATGTTTGTTTATGTATGCACTACTCACCAAGGCAAATTAAGTGCAACTTATTGTGGCAATAAACCCTTTTCTAATTCTGATCAGACAGAGCATGTTTTAGCAGCCTGGGGCTGTTTTTTAATAAGTCCGAAGCATTTTGCCTGCTGGGAAAACTTCAACTCAGAGCAGAAAAAAGGCCAGCGTCATTTAGCTCCACAGCAAAATAACGGTTGGCTGAGGACGGGAGATGTTTTTTAAACAGTATTTGTGTCAAGGGTATTTTGAGGACGAAGAATGGCAAAAAACAGGTTTAAAAAATACCCGTGTGGATAGGCCTAAGATACAGAACTGTGAATTTCATCTACTCTGCACTGTGGCAATGGCAATTGAGTGTGTTTTCAACTCTTTGTTGTGCCAATCTCACTAAAGAAAATTCTTCACAAAGCTTCCTTCGGACATGGGCATTACAAACGATGATATGAATAAAAATCTATTTGAATCAAGAATTTCTTTTCATATTGTATATTTCACCATTCCCAAAGTGCTGTTTTCTTACAGGTTAATTCCTAAACACACAGCGACAGACTAAGCCAGTGATAGCACATTGACGTTTAAATCCATTGCTCATTAGTGCTTCTTATTTGCCATTTTGGGACCTCTTCAACTGCGTTATTGAAGGATCGATTGTTTTCTTCAATAACCCGAAAAATATGCTAATTTGTCATTTTTTTTTTTTTAAACAGCCGTCAGATGACTGAGGATTGACCTTTGATAAATGACTTAGCTGGCAGAGCTAAGCAGCATCATCTAGGGCATAGATTTAAACTGATCCTTCCAGGCCTTTTTGTTTTTTGGGATGTCTGTAAATAGCACACACTCACTGTAGCAATAGTTTAGTTTCTTGGGTTGCTCACAGTGTGCCAAAAAAAATACTTTCCTCTACATTTGTCCCAGTTCTGCCAAGAAATGCTGAACTTTTACTTGAGACCATTATGCCTGTAAAAGATTTTAAAATCAAAATGTGACCTGAAATACCTCAATATTTTATGCATCACTGAAAACTGGTGGAAGGAAAAGTTGCTTTGTAGAACATAAAGACACCACAAGAACATTCACAACACCAAGACGTACTCTGTAGGCTGCTGTGGGATAACACTTCACAATGAAGGCAGTCGATGTCCCGCAGCCCCCTGGTGTTTCAGCCCGGCACAGTTTTCCCAGAATGTCTGGGCCCAGTGTCTGCTGGTTCCCAAGGAGAGGAGAATAAAGACAGATGTGCAATGCACACAATCTAATATGAGCCATAAATGCTGTCAATCAATAATTTATTATCAGACTTTGAGACAAAGAAAATCACAGCTGGATTCCAGAGTTCAAGTGAAGTTGATGAAAGAGAATAATTGTTTTTCTCGCTCACATATTTGTTACATATTTTTAAACTTAGTATAAACACACTATTAGATATTTAAATATTGAACATTGTAAGAAATACAAAATTCATGACTGCTGCCACTTTCTTTATCAGTCCCTCCAGGATTTTGCGGCTTGTTTTTCTAGATTGTTGCAGCCCAAAATGCCTGATTTTGCAGGAGCTTTTGTTGTTGCTTTTTTTGGTATAATTCTTTAAAAAGGAAACTTATTTCGGGGAGAATAAAACTACTCTGGGCTGAGTTTTCCTAGTAACCTTACCAAAAAGGCTCAGGATGCTGAAAATGTTGGTATAATATGAAAAAGGCTGGTGGATTTGAGACAAAAAAAATAATTTATTGAATGAATCAAGTTTGAACATTTCTGTTAATGGCTTGTAGAACTTTACATTGTTAGTTAATTTCCTATCCTGGGCTGGGACACACATTCATACGGTTTGATAAAGTTATGTTACTTATTGGACTTTAACTTATCATTGTTAAAATAACGAGCGTAGCATCTTCGGTTTTTCCTCCGTGTGTGTTTGTGTGTGTGCGTGCGTCAGTCGGGGGGGGGGGGGGATTGAGCAGCAGCCCCGCCCGCTGCAGAGAGCCAACAGGATTGAAACAGCAGCAGCTTTCAGCGACTTTAGAGTGAGAAAGCGTTACAGCGGACTTTGATGTTAAAATGTCTACAGGTTGGCAGGACGGTCTGAAACGGTTTTTCGCTGTACGTTTTGTTGGTAAACGGGAGATGTTCGAGTCACACACGTCAACCCGTTCTCACTCCCGCTTGGTCATTGGCTCTCAGCGTCACATACTGATGCAAAGTCTGGCACGTGGGACTGCTGGGATTGGTTGAAGTCGCGGGAAACTTCGGTTATTGGTCAAATTTGAGGTAAAGTTGCGGTGATTGGTCAAAATCGATTGATCGCGACATCGCGAAATGCTGGAGGGACTGGTTTATGGTTTGATTTAGTTAAACTATTTAGTTAAGATTAGGAACAGATTAGGGCTGAACGATTAATTGTTTGAGATTTAAAAGAATGCAATTAGCCAATTGTGAAGACCACGATTACTTAAACATGCAATATTTAGTTAAATGTTTGGTGTAACTTTTTATTATTATGTTAACTGTTTTTTCATAAGATAGATGCTGAAATATTATTAAATATTACAGATTGTTTCCAGAAATGTCCTATTTTCAGTGGAGTTTTCATTTATCTTTTAATACTTTAACAGGATGGTAGAAGGTGCCATATGTAGATGCTGCTACTGACCTGAAACATATCAGGAATTTGAGTTTACAGGAAAGTACTGATATCTTTTTATTGGAATTGTTTTGTTGTTATTATAACTATAGCTTTTGTGAAAAATGTGTTTGACTGTTCAATGTTCCATGCTTTTTAAAAGAAAAACACTTATTGCTGGAAATTCATATCTATCTTATCATCCTTGCATAAGAATATACAGCAGTTTTGATGGTGTATCATGTTATAATGCTCCATGACATGTGTTATCTGTTACACAATGAATATTGAACTTCAATATTGGATTAGATTCCCCCCCAAATCATTCTGCCCTGGAAAAGACCATGGTCATGGTAACAAATGTTAGCTATTAGTTGGAAATTAGATGCATACAGTGGTATCCTGTATCATATCCTATCTGCACCTTTTTCCTGACAGACTCACAAGAGACCCTTGCCAGGTAAATGTCAACCATAGACTGCATAAAATATGGACGAGTCTCCGTAGATTCCTGAAGAGCCAAAATTAAGCCCAAGGTGGACCATCACCATCTTGCCAGTGCCCGACTCTGCCTACTCTCAGCTAATCCAAAAATGTGTCCTATATATGCATGACAAATTCTCCAAAGACACCAACACCTCAAACATGGCCGACAGCTGTGGTGAAGGTGACGCCTAGCAGAGCAGACACCTAGCGGAGCAGACACCTAGCGGAGCAGACAGCTAGCAGAGCAGAGCAGACAGCTAGCGGAGCAGACAGCTAGCGGAGCAGACACCTAGCGGAGCAGACACCTAGCGGAGCAGACACCTAGCGGAGCAGACAGCTAGCGGAGCAGACAGCTAGCAGAGCAGACAGCTAGCGCTCCGCCGTACAGCTGTCAGGAAGGGGAACTTAGCTATAGGAACCAAACCCTTTTCTTGAACCAAGCTGTGAACATGTTTATTTCTGTTGTGGAGTTGGGCATTTTAACACAGGGCTCTATGGGGAATGACTTCCTTTTGGAGCCAGCCTCAACTGACCACTTAAATAACTAATGATGATACACTATAGTCTAACAACAAAGCTCCTACCACCTTTTTCTCATCAATTTCTTTCTCACCAGTCAGCCAGCTGAGACCCTGAGGTTGATTAACAGATGTATCACCCTCATCAGGGGATTATAGGGCAATACAAATTGCCTTATAATTATTGTTTATTTCAAAGAAATACAAGTGGTATAGCTATGATTCATGTCCAGGATGTTTCACTGTCTTCTGTCCAATTTTCTGCTTGAATAAACTCCAGCGGTGCCACTGAACTCTAATTAGCAAGTATAGAAAATGAATGAATAAACATGTCACAGGGTGATTTTTGTTAGAGTGCAATCATGTGCACTTGACGTTAACAATGACGCAACTGAAATGCAGTAAACCTTCCATAGCGAGTCCAAGTTGTGCTGTTATCCTTTGTGTTTGTCAGCAGATTCCACAAGTAGTCCAGAGGGATGTCAGACATGGCCGGAGGGTATGCTTGCAGGACACGGGAAGTACAGGCAGCATTACTCTGACCCAAGTTGCATCTGGGAGACAGTCTCCTAACCTCTGCTACTGTCTCAGGGGGACTGCTAGATCTGACTGCTGCTGCTGGGTTGATACTAGATATACATTGTCCAGGCAGTTATACAGTTGGTATCCATTTTGTTACTACAAGTTATGTTTCTGTGTTTTTTTATGCGAAACTTTGTAGATGTTGCAGGAAATTTGCCCCATGAGTGCTCTAGAAAAACACACCGTTTTGTATGCTGAATGCTCTATTAACTACTCACACATACACACATAAGTCCACACATCATAATTTTATCTATATTCTGGTAATTTATTTTATGCCTTTGTTGTTTTATACAGCCAACAATATGCTTGTTTGTTTTAAATTCAGTGCTTACTTGTGTTCAATTTGTAGATTTTAGGACTTGTAATTGATTTTTTATGTATGTATATTTATTTGTTCTTCTCTTCCTTAGGTGATATATATATATATAGTTAGTTAATATATATATATATATATATATATATATATAATTTTTTGTTCTTGTGTTACTGTTGCCTTGATTTTATTATGCAAAATAAACAATTTTATTATATATATTTTCTGAGCTTCTGAGCTATTTTCCTGCTGGAGCTGCTCCCCCCGCGACCCGACCACGGATAAGCGGACGACGATGGATGGATGGATATTTTCTGAGCCCAATAATTGGCGCTCTCTGTGTTGACAGCACACTGAATTGCCATCGTTCAGCCTCTCTCTCTAAACAAAGACCGCCATCTAGTTGGGTCAACAAATACAACTAATGGTTCATGAAGCTTCATTTGGATTAGCCACATGTACTGTAGCTAAATGCTGCAGGTTAATGATGTGAAAAACAGCACTAAACATTCGCCATATGGCCACATGTAGTGTGTATTTATGTCTTTATTTCTTTGCCATACCAAGACAAACTGTTATTACATCTTGTAAGATTTTTCATTCGTGCTCATGTTGCTGCATACAGAGATGGATCATTAGTCATCGTTTGGGTTTGTATCGTTATCTCTCTGCGCTGATTGCTTTTAAGATGCATCACATCAACATTTTAACTTTAGTAGAATTTATCTAAATGTGTCTGATTTAAAGAAAAAAACAACAACATTACAACTCTCTAATGTACAGAGATCAGTAACTTTATAATTTCATTTAAGAAAAAAGGATTTGGATTAATCAGGCTGGGAAATTAATTGGGTAAAAATGGGAATTATAGAAAGGTTGTAATGCCTTCATTTTAAGCTACGCCTTTAAACCCTTTAAGATTATTTTACTCCCCCCCCCCCCCAAATAAAAGTGGTATAGACCATACTTATTACACCTAAAACATATGGACAGTGCACTATGCTTTTTGTTAATCATCAACATATCAATGCAGTATACAAACAAAGGGTGTTCAGTTTTATTTTCCATTTATATGAATAACATATTCTAAGTGTATCTGTTTCATCTATTGTTAGTACTTTTATTGAAATCAATATATAAATGTAACCCCTCCCTGGTGCTGGAAGTATACTACTAGATGAGGTTACTAATGTTTTACTGAACAGGATCCTGGGTGCTTAGCAGTGGATGGTGAATTAACTAAATTTCCCTTTACCAGTACATGTTATTATAGGCATTAGTAGCCTACCGCTACGTAGGCACCCTTTTAAATGAAATAAACTCTTTTCTTTGTCTCACAAAAACACACCAGAGTTAACCGATGTTTCAGATTATGACTAAACAGTTTACTTCAACATGAAATATTTTTGACCACAATCAACAGTCAATGCAATTATAATTGTGGGTTTAACCGGGTGCAACCTGTTTAAATGTTGAGAATATTAGCACATATGAAGAAATAACTCCTCTGATCCTTCAATGAGCTGAGACACGCACTGTTGTTACTCACGCATCCGATCCGCGACGAGCTGGGCTGGTGGGACAGCTGCAGCCGAGGTTCAGCAGCAATCCTCCGCTACAAGGCAGCAGTAACAGCGGCTAGTTAACACGGTCCTCCAGCGAAGTCCTCGGTGAAAGCTGTGGCTGCCGTTTACAGCTGACTGTCCCTCCCCGACGGCCTAGCTTAACCCTTGTGTTGTACTCGGGTCAAATTTGACCCGTTTTCAAAGTTTTTTTATATCAGAAATATGGGTTTCTTACAACCAAATTGCCCCAAAATAACATGGATGCATGCATGTACGTTAACCCATACGTAGCCTACATGCATCGTAGCTAGTTGTTTTATTTAATTTCTTTCTTCTTTTTGAAAAATATATTTTTTAAATGGTTTCAAAACAGCATCGTGACCAAACTCTGACATAAACCAGTCTGTGATTAACTCACCATCCTCTGATCTTAACTATTCTATTAGTCACAATAATTCATCATTTCTGCTTTTTTCAAACTCAAAAACTAAGTATAATGCTATTTAAATTAGGTTAATTTACCATGAATAAAATACAACATGAACATAAAATGAAAGTGACAAGTTCATGACCGACGGTGAAGACAACACGAGGGTTAAACGTCCACGTTGTACAGTTAACACTTAAAGCTAGTGGAAACAACAAACACGGCTGACCCCTTAAAACTACAGGACTACACGACTGTTAGCTGCAAAATGACACATTAAAAGTACTTAAGTCTACAAACATCAGTCACCTCGACATTAAAATTAGTTTTTCTCTGCTTCGCCCACCGCGTTTCTCTCATAGGCCTATATAGGTTTCTCTCCCAGACTTCCTCTACTGCATGGATGTATAAGCATAGACCTATATAATAGTGTATAAGCATGGATGTATTAGTGTCGTCTCAGACTTCCTCGTTTTTCCTACTTCTCAACATAGTGATCTCTGATTGGCTTAGATTACCCAGTCAGAAAATACAATACATTACAAGTCACATCAAAACAAGGGATTATGGTAAATCTAGTTTTCATTGAATTTACCCAGATATGAAATGAAACACCATTTACTCATGTATTTAGCTGCATGAAATAAACACGTTTGTATTTATTTAGCTGTACAAATTCCTTTAAGTTGAATAGGTTATGTTTAGGCTAGCTCTGTTTTTGTAGTAACTGCAAATTTCCAGTGGCAATGGGTCATTGCATATCAATTATCCAATGCAATGTATCACAGCATTTATAGTTACTGCTACTTTCCAATTGAAATCAACCAACTGGGAAAAATAGTTAGATTTAACATGGAGTATTTCTCCAGGAAACTGCTAGGAGATGGTATGGTACCTGGTCAAGAATAACGTCATGTCAGGGGGACTATTTTTGTAAAAGTGCAATTATGTGCCCTTGACATCAACAATGACGCAACTGAATTGCAGTAAACTTTTCAGTGAGTTCTGCAGGCCTGCAATTCCACCTTTCCAGTTCAAGTTATTTCCTGTTTCTCAACGTATCCGTTGTGTTTGTCAGCAGATTCCACAAGTAGTCCAGAGAGATTTCAGACATGGCCTTGAGGCTATGTTTGCAGGACACAGGAAGTACAGGCAGCATTACTCTTACCCGAGCTGCATATCTGTCTGGGAGACAGTCTCCTAACCTCTGCTACTGTCTCAGGGGACTGGCAGATCTGACTGCGACTGCTTGGTTGATACTGGATACTGGCCTGGCAGTTACACAGTTGGGTAGCCATTTTGTTAGTTTTTTTTGTTAGTTATTTTATTTGGATTAGAAAGCTTTTTTAATCCCCAAGTGGGAAATCAACTCATACAAACAATCATTCCATTCAGAGTAGTCTGTATCGATGGCGTTTCATTTACAGGATTGGACAGGACATTCCTCTTTCATTATGTCAGCCTTCTAATCCCATTGCACAATCCCGGTCAATTAGGGAAACTTCCTCCGAGCTAGAACCAACATAAAATTATATTTATCTTTTTTTCCCCGTGAAATTCTCATCACACAGTCAACCGCCATTTTAATCCCAGAGCTCGCCTCCCCAACAAGTTCCTTCCGGAGACTATTTTGCAGAGGCACTGCTTAGCTCGTGGAGACATGGACCCTACGCCGTACCTGACGTGCACCTCTCGAAAAATGTAACTACACGTCGTGGGGACGCACGTTGCTCGGCCGTGGCTTGGTAGCGTTGCATTTCCCCCGACTCATTTCCTGGTTCTTCTTCTCATAAAAAACATGAAATCAAGGAGAGGGTTAACTTATCCTGCTCCAGGTTTCCTACCGTGGTCAGAAATGTCACTATGACTAGCTAATCACCAACACTCTCTTACTCGCTCTACCACACACTCCCCACGCACACACACACATGCCAGCCCTGCTATTCTCTTAAAGAGATCGACGCACACACCAACGCACAAGTATAAACTTCAGGTCACTTATGTAGGCTACAGTGAAAGCTCTGCGTGGAGCCTCGGCAGAACCATAAATCACGCTTTAGTCACTCACTGAATGAGCTTCTGAGTCTGTTGAAAACACTGTGTAATGGATGACCTTCTAAATACAGGCCATTCATTCTTTTATTGCCTTTGGTTTTTGCATCTGTTTTATGTAAAACTTTATAGATGTTGCAGGAAATATTTTTCGGAAAATTTGTCCCATGTGTGCCTTAGAAAATCACACCATTTTCTATGCTGAATTCTTTATTTTTGGATTGAATATTTGTGTGTACACCCCAGTGATACGCCTATTACTGCGTGCATGGTCAACAACATGCTTTCAGGATCTCAAGCATCTTTCTGAGAGGATTACCGAACAGCAGAACACGGTAAAATTGGCCTTGCAGCGCAGGCCCTAATTGACAGGGTATATAAATGGGAATTGAGCAGTATAATGGCAAACTGAGGAGACCAGGTACGTGCCAGTGGGATTATCACCTTTGTGGGAAATTATTTCAAATTATGTTGTCCCACCATTTTTTTCCACCCTCAAACAACATTGCACATTTCATATGCTGTTTTCACAGAAATGTTACAGTTCTATGACTATATATTTTATGATAAATACAGGTGTCAATAAGGCAGATTCTGGTCTTAACTTGATTTTGATCAAATGTGATTGTATGTAGGATTACTGCATTTTAGCTTTACTGCACTCTAGATAAACAATGCCTGATTCACTATAATAGCATGAAAATACTAGAGAAAAGAACGACAGGGAGAATTTAAAAGAGAGTGCACACTGCACAGCATCAATTTGTCCTATGTCGTCTAAGCAACAACAAACACACTGGTTCAAATTTATTTTCCTGCTCATTTTCCTCTTTGGGAAATGTGTGAATACATAAATAAATCTGAATCATTGCTGGTCTCGATTCAATTTCCCCACTGGTAAAGGCAAAAGATACAACCCCCCCCCCACACACACACACACACACACACACACCCATGTGACGTCAGTCTGGCCCTATCCACCATCCTAAAGTGTGATTTATGGGTGTGCAGATGCTCCATGCAGAGCTTTCTCTGTAGCCTACGTAAATGGCCTCAAGTTTATACTTGTGCGTTGATCTCTTTAAGAAAATAGCTTGTGTGTGCATGGGGAGTGTGTCGTAGAGCGAGTGAGAGAGTTACGGCGATTAGCTTCGGAGCGAGTACCGACTCTAGAGTCATAGTGAGAGAAACAAGGAGTCTGTGCTTTCTGACCACGGTGGGAAATCTGGAGCAGGAAAAGTTAACCCTCTCCTTGATATCATGTTGTTTATGGAGAAGGAGAATCAGGAAATGAGTCGGGGGAAATGCAACAGCCACAAAGCCACAGCCGAGCGACATGCGTTGCCGCGACGTGTGGTTAAATTTTTTTCAAGAGGTGCACGTCAGGCTATGGCGTAGGGGCTGTGCCTCCACGTACCTACGTACGTAGCCAGGGCGTAGATTTAACGCAGAAGCATGAATCACGCTTAACTACACACACTATCAGCTGACACAGACTAAAATGTAACACCGTGGGCAGGGAAAGCTCTCTGTATCTCATAGTTTACCAGAGTTGTGGTGTCTGTGGTGACATTCCTGCGCTGGTACACTGGAAGAAATGCGTTTTACGCAGTGAGGTTTTACGTCAACCAGCCAGAGCTAAAGGAGGGCAGGAAGGGGGGAGCGATATCTGAATGTACACAGAAAAAAAGCCTATGAAACATACTATAAACCACTGTAAGCTTCACAATATATTTTTTTACCTTTTTTTTTTTTTTTATCTTTTTCTAGTATTACAGTCTTTAGTACCCCTGGTGGGTTTGTAATTATAAACTCAAGTTGTAAGCTGTATAATTGATTTAATGAAGTTGGTAAACCAAAAAAAAAACAAAAAGAAGGAAAGAGGGGGGGAGAGCCAAGAGACCATAGCAACAGAGTAGCAGTGAAGAGTACCCAAATCAGAAAGGACTTTAATGGCCGTTGGCAGGTAACGTTCTAAGAAGCGTCCAAGAAAAGTTTCTGCAGTAGATGCTCCAGATATTAAAGAAAATCAGCCTTCAGGGAAGGATTGTAGTAAAAAAAGAAAAAGTCGGTGAGGACGGCGTTTCTGGGGGTGGGGGGGATGCAGTAAGCTCACCTGCAGGCGTACGTCATAAACACATGTGGACAGTGTAATTACTCTCAATGCCAGAGAGAGACAAAAGTTCAACACTCCAGCTTTAATAGATTAACTGGTCAAGGTGAAGCTACTTTTAAAGGCCCTGAAAACATATTTTCTTAGTCAGTTTATAAAAAGAGCTGGTAGCTAAGCGTACAGGGCTCTGGATACGTCACCCTGTGTATTGTTGTGATTGGTCGTGGTGTTATCCAATTGCGTGCAGTGAGATTTTCAAATGCATGCTTGGTGCCGCCCCTCAAGTTGGGCCATTTTCATTACTCAATGCCAGATTTAGGTGTGGATTTCCAGGCTATTTGTTTCACTACAATCACCTTATAAGGCTTTCATGGCTAGCATGTTAGCAAACAGTTGTGATCATGGAATCATTGGTCTATATCCTCGACTTCCCAGATTGCTCCGGTGCCACAGGAAATTCCGCAGGATACATTCCTTTTCGCCGATGTCCGTTTCCTTCCGCTTTCTTTGTGTTGGAATTTTAAACTCCGGCTGATTTGTGAGGACTCTGGTTAACTGCTCCTCTGATCTCTGCAGGGTAAATCCAGACAGCTAGCTAGACTATCTGTCCAATCTGAGGTTTCTGTTGCACGACTAAAACTACTTTTGAACGTACACATGTTCCACCAAAACAAGTTCCTTCCCGAGACTATTTTGCAGAGGCACCGTGCGTAGCTTAGCGCCGTCCATGAAGATTGTGATTGGTTTAAGAAATGCCAATAAACCAGAGCATGTTTTTCTCCTATCCCAGAATGCTGTGTGGACTAGCCAGACCCTCCTCTGCTCCGCAGCGCGGCCTGGCAAAGTGAAACTATGGAATCCACTCAAGGGTTAATATCCACTTTTCTGTTTGGCTCCAACAACTCCTGGCTCTTGCTCCACTTGTTCACCACCTTGTTGCTCACTGGCACTGCTGTTTTGTTGTTGTTGCTGTAATGAGCTGCCTATTGCTGCTAGAATTGCCAACCTCGTTGCCATTACACAAAGATTTTAATCCAATCCAACTCAATCAAACTGCCACCGATTGTTGAACAATCCTTTCTCTCAAAGATAACTCTTATCCCACTGATTTGAGCTACTGAATGGCTCCCTGCATTACCTCTAACAATCAGTTTCAAAAGGAATTGTGTGAAATTAAGAATGCAGGATGGTGTCCAAATGCTGTTTCACTGTCACTCAAAAAGTTTTAACAGAGTTTAATGTTCCAGAGGCTTTTCCACTATTTTCCTCGTCTGGGTAAATCCAGTAAACACAAATATCTGTAATGCTTATTTTTTGTCAGATTGTTATGATCAGCTGTCAGCAAGTGAACAATTTTTTTCTTCTTTTGTTTTAGCCAATTATTTATAAGCTGAGTTGGCCGGTGTACAACTGCAATACAGAAAAGATAAAAAATGTAAAACCTTGTACACAACCAGACTTTAACTTATTGAAATGTGTATTTGTTAATAAGACTAGTTGACAGGTAGATTTATGTTTTAATTTTATGGAGATATGAGCTTTACAAGTTGCTAGTTCATAGTCTGCACTAGCGAGTTATGAAATGCTCACAGACAGAGCTATCGACAGCAGACAGAAGTGATTTCAGGCCAAATCTCTCATCACATATAAGGTGAACAAAGGGTAAATAATATTGCAGTAGTTGTGCTTGGACATATTTGAAGTAGAAGAGATGAGAAGTTGGAGGTGGAGAGGTGTTGGTGCAACACGAGGCATTCAATAATGGAATATTTGACAACTGAACGTCACCCTGCAGGGAAAGGGAACTCAGGCGTAATGGGGGTGCATCGCATCAGGGGAAGTCAATCAGTCACTAGTATGAATCTCTTTTCCTGATCCTGAAAACCCACCAGATTATATAATTACACATTATTTGGAGTTGTATTTATGGCCAACAGATGAATGTAAGTTCAATATTCACTCTTCTTTTAGCTCTGTTTTGGTCTTTACCAACTCCTGAGGGGAATATCTGGCTGCTTAGCTGCTTAAGGCTCTACTTTGTTCACTTGCTAACTAGTCTCGCTTTGCTAGACCTTTCTCCACAGCGCTGCAGAGGAGGGTCTGGCAAGTCCACACAGCATTCTGGGATAGGAAAAAAAAACATGCTCTGGTTTACTGGCATTTCTTTAACCAATAACAATCATCTTGGGCGTCCCTAAAGCGTGATTCATGGTCCTGTGCAGATTCCACGCAGAGCTTTTGCCGTAGCCTAGGTAAGTGGCCTGAAGTTTATACTTGTGCGTTGGTGTGTGCAGGGCCGGCATGTGTGTGTGTGCGTGGGCAGTGTGTGGTAGAGCGGGTGAGACGTCTCCACATACCTACGTACATAGCCACGGCTTAGATTTAACGCTGAAGCATGAATCACGCTTAAACCACGGTGCCTCTGCAAAATAGTCTCAGGAAGGAACTTGTTTTGGTGGAACGTGTACGTTCAAAAGTTGTTTTAGTCGTGCAACAGAAAGCTGCGGAGCTGGGTGATTATTCTGTGGAGCGACCCCTTCCTCTAACACCTAATTGTTCATATTGAATAAAATCTTGACAAGTGCAGTTTTAAGTTAAGTTTAGAATCCTTTACTTTTAACAGTTTTTTTTTAATAATGTGGTATTACTACTTTTAGTAAAGTAAATGGTCCTGAGAACTTCCACCACTGATTCTTATATTATGAACATATTTACTACAATAACTGAAAATACTGCATTATTGATTATTCATAATTCCAGACATGAATACATCAGGATTGGAATTACATTTCCTATTAAAAATGTGAGACACCTTCATGAAGAAATACTGTAAATGACAGTTCATGTAATAATGTAGTGATGTGATTGCATTTTCTAGACATCCAGAGGAGCCTTATATTGCATTCTGACACATTATTACACTATCCAGCAAAGATCACTTAATTGCTTGTTACAGAGTGGGAGAAAAAGTGACAGTGGATGAGATGCGTATTAAGACTGAGTGAGGTGAAACTAACTCTGAGACGAGACAAAATCAACTCGGGCAGGCTCAAATTTCATCTACAATCCTGCTGTAGAACTTTTCTCCAGCCACACAACTTCGTCTGGGAAATAAACAAACCACACACTCAGTCAGCTGTTCCCTCAGGCATTATTAATAATAAGGTTATTAATATATGATTCTGGAAATTGAAGAATCCCCATGAAAGTGTTGATGAAGCCACAGAAGCAGACAATAGATAGCTAGCTTTCAGAGAGCTTGCTGTAATGGACACCCACTTTTATGGTGAATATGAACGTCCCCCTATGCAAACTTTTTGTCATGACCTCCAATATTGTGTGCTTTCCCTTTATAACAAGACAAAATAAACTGCTGCGGGCCATGCTCAGACATAAAAGATGATGGATAGATGCACTGCTGAGCTGCTAGTGTGAAAATGCTTAAAAGAAACTGCAGATAAAGTACTTCAGAAAACCTAAAAGGGGTTATTGCCCTGCAAAACAAAACTTTGTTGTAGTTTTTGGAATAAAAACGGTGACAGGGAATGTCATAGGAAAGAGAGGAGTGATATAATTACTGTGAACATCCCCAGTAGGCAAGTGAACAATGATAGTCAACAGATCTACTGCATCAAACATCTGTTGTTTCCATAGAATTTATTTTGTTTTGTCGAAGGAGACAGGATATCAAACCAGTAATTTCATTCAAGTGATGGCACTGAGTCTAAATGTGTTGGCACATGTGCAACAGTCCTGTCAAGTCAGTTACCTCATACCAAATAAAAAGACTTGGGACATGTTTTCTATTCAAAATTTCTCTTTAACTTCGGCTGAATTGAAAACGGCAACAATATTCATGTTTTCAGCCGTGCTAAAAGCGTGACTCTAGGGACTGTCTGACAGTCGGATTGAAATATCTCAACAATGAACTGCCATGATAATTTGTATATTTATTTACAGTCACTTGAGGATAAATCCTACTGACATGATCCCTTCACCTTCCTTCTAGCACCTCTGCAAAATAGCCTCGGGAAGGAACTTGTTTTGGTGGAACGTGTACGTTCAAAAGTTTCTTTAGTCGTGCAACAGAAAACTCAGATTGGAGATAGTCTAGCTAGCTAGATTTATCATCCGGCCAAAAATGAGGGACATCCAGTCCTGGGGCACCTGAACAATCCTGGAAATTATAACGTTGTCAATCCTACATGTAGTCATGTTCCTCCTAAGCCTTCAGCAGGTGCATATCGTTGTCTTGTAATGCAACCCTTGGCCCTCGTGGAGATTATATTTACTCTGTGCTGCCGTAAACACCTTCCTGGCAGATTATATGAATTAAGACCTTATTATGGGCTCTGGCCAGGAGCTGCATGTACCGGTGATTTGTAATAAGGGCAGCGCTGAGGTTGAGTCAGCAGTGACTGGCCTGATTACAGCAGCTGGACCTCATCCCCTGAAAACAAAGACAGCAAGAAAGAAAGGACACTCCATTAGCTACTTGTAATGTGCGTGTAGGAACAGTTTAGGTAACACTTAGGCTCTAAAGGATTAGGGCTAAAAATGTGATTAGTAATGTAATCCAAGGCACATTAAATAATTATGTGATATGTTGCAAGAAAGAAAACGCAGAAGCGCCAGTTTGGTTCATAGGAATAAATCAATATTTTATATTCTTTTGTAGCAAAATGTTTTCACACAGAAACAGTTTTTTTTTTCCTTGTTTTTGTCCTAGAACCTCAGATGAGTCAGGACTATGTTGAGTCAAGTACACATTTAAATTGTATTCTCAGTTAGCAGAGTGGAAGAGGACGTTACATGATGTCACAGGTAGAGAGAACTGGTTAAAGGGTCAGTTCACCCACATGACAAAAACATTTCTCATCTATCTCTAGTGGTATGTGTTCATGCAGAACGTTTGGTTTATCCAGTAATAATCCAAACAAGTTAATTTAGCCTACTATTTCAAAGTGATTTTTTCTTATACGCCACAGCAACATCACGTGACGCTTCTGAAGACGACTGCAGAGTCAGCAGTCAAAACTGTCAAGGTATGACAAAACACTTTAAGCCTGTCGTATAAGAAAAAAAATCACTTATTTATTTATCCAGGTTTTGAGATATCCACCTTTGAAATTTTTCTCAGATACAATCGAATTTTGTTTGTACTGGCAAAGCAAGTTTCTGTCTGAAAATACTCCAAAATTCTGGAAATAATGTGTAATTTGGCACTTATTTACTGGGACAATAGTGACATAGTTTATATAGTTAAGTTTATAAAAATGTTGTTGATTTCCAGAAGAATTTCCTTAAACAAATTGCTCCATAAGTTAATATTCAATTATTAACATACAACTTAGTTCTCCTCCTAGACAGATAGATACATCTCTGACAATTGACAATATTGTATCACAGTATATATTCGTCAAATTGCACACCCCAACTGTGTTAGAGCTAGACATCTCATCGAAGGATACCTTTAAACCTGAGCAAATAAAAACCAAGAGTACTTCCATGGCTATACCACTAGAGGTATGTCACAAAATATGTCTTTTTGTTTTTTTGGGTGAACTGACCCTTTAAAAGCAGCCAGCATTTTACATGTAGTATCGTGTAAAATCCCATTTCAGCGTGCCAGCTAACAACGACCAAGTTGGTACACCACAGTAAAGCACCTTTCCACTGTTTGCTTCACATAAAAATAAAAGTACTACTGCACGATTTACGCCCCACCCCTCCCCCCATTTACATTCTTACCCAGTTATTGTACAAAGAAATGCCAATATACAGAACGGTACACCTAGGGATGAAAACAATAAAAAAAACATGTGTCAACATGTGTAGGGATGTCTCGGTTGATCGTAGGCAGTAATCCGGATAGCCACTAATTCAAAGTATCTTACTGCAATGTACAGCTCCGTATTAAAGACACTACAAAATGGATGGTTCCTTTAATAAATTAATTGAAATAATACATTAACCAACAAAGGTTCTGTATCATGCAAACTGGTAATATAGATTTCCGGCGTTTCAGCTGTTTGGCTCTTAAAAAGTTATCTTTCTCCCATTTTCTCCACTTAGCACCCTCTCCTGAGCAGCATAATGACCTTTATCAAGCTAATAAAAGTCCATTTGGACTCACTGCGCCATTTAACCTGGCTACATGAGTAATTGTCGTATTCTCCCGTTTGCGTTCCCTAAAGGGAATTAGAGCCGAGTAAAACATCCTGCTGTGGGGATAAGCAAATGATGAAGTGGGCTTGATGGATTTCAAAGACCATTCCTGTCTGGCGACTGTAATACTGTATGTGCTGATAGCATCTGAAACTGTATCCTGAGGCAAACACTCTGTTTACATCAATGGCCCTTGAGCCTACAGGGACCACTGTCACCAGCATTAACCAATGGGGAGCGTATCAAAGCATTCAAAAAGACATTTTGTAACAGCAGGAATTCAACCTGAGCTGTAAACATACTCAATTTCACTGGCTGCAGACTAAATAATGCTTTGAAGCATTTGAAAACAAGTGAAGAACTTTGTGTTTTGAGCTGTTTGCAATCCTCAAATAACCTCATATAATGGATAACCTGAGGTCCAGTGTTACTGATATATAGAGCATAATACCATACTGTTTGAAAATAAGTTTTTAATTTGTGATTGATTGAAATTTTCAGGTTGTGATTGCTTAAAGGTCCAATGTGAAGGAATTTATCCCATCTAGCGTTGAGATCATATATCACAATCAACTCTCTCACGCCACGCAGTTCTAAGTACGTATTACAGCTACAGTAGCCTTCTCGGTCTCTTGCTCTTTTCAATCTCCTTTTTCTTTTTCTGGGCAAAGAAGAAGACTTCTGTTCCTGAAATTTGGATTTTGAATACATGTGGTCCTCCATGTTTCCTTCTTCAAACTTGCTGGGGCCGGGAAGCGATGATACCCATTAGCGTCATTAGCAGCACCTGTGAGTTTATCATGTGACAGAGAAAACGTGAAAGGCGGAGCAGTATAACCTGTATGTCCCTTACTGGCTAACGTATTTCAAGATGGAGCATGAATATGGAGCATCTTCCTCAGTTCATGCGAATGCAAATGTAAAATTTCAAGCCAACAGGAATACTTGGAATTGATGGTGGTGGTCAATATTCATGAAAAAGGACAAGTTTGTGAAGATTTTGATAATGAACAACTAAAAACGTTACACACTGGATCTTTAAAGTTTGACTGAAAGTATGGCTAAGTGATGTGAAATGGCTGTATGTGAAGGGAAAGCTTGTGTGTGTGTGTATATTATTCCTTCATTCAACTTCCTTAAAGAGCTGTGCCTCTGCCTGTTGATGAATCACCTCAAATAATAAATAGTAAAAATGATAGAAAAACCCAGATGAAAATAAAAATGACTGTTTTAATTTTCTATTCGCTCCTCTGGTCCTTCTCTCTACTGTTACAGTAGTCCCATTTCATGCTGAGGGTCCAAGACATTGTGATGCACATCCAGTTCACCACAGCCGAGGCAAATCATCTTGGCATTCAGTTCTTTTGATAGAGAGGCAAATCCACTTTGAATTTCTCATCTTTCTTTTCCCTCCTTCTCTCGGAGACACTCTCATGTGCCCTGTAGATGGGGAAATTATTCCCTCTGCACAATGCAAGATTCTGTGTTGTTTTGAGAATGGAACAATATTTCAAATACAGTTAGACACTGTCAGAGATTTGAGAATTTATCAATTTGAGTGTCTTTTCTCACATAATTACTTAAACAGTATTCACATGGATGAACTTCATGCAATACCCAAAGTTAGATTCCCTCTGCCTCTACACTCATGTTCCTTTAGTTCCTGATATAGATTTATTGGCCATGAACCTCACAGTTCGACCCACTCAAACTGTGCTTTCCATCACCCACTCAGAGCTCTCAAAAGTGGGCTTCTCGTCCTCACTGTCATCATACTGCAGCAGCATTCCATTAACAGACAGACTGCGCTTAGTCCAGATGTTACTGATCCTGCGAGGGTAGCTGCTGCGACACTGTGCAGCCCCCACATGACCCATGTCAAACGAGTGACTCCTCTTGGGCTTAACCTGCTGGGGCACCCCTAATAGACGTCCCAGCATGGTGGTGGACTCGGCCCGCCCGAGCAGGGGTTCTTTATCGGACGGGGGTAACATAGCCACCGTCATCACAGCATTGGATGTGGTTGGGGGGGGCGAAGCCCCATGGTGGTCCCTCGCTACCCCTCGCAGCTCCAGTGAGGTGAAGGCCCCTAAAAGATGGCCCAGGTTTGGCTGTGCTTTGGGGCCATGCCGGTGCCTCCTGAACTTGCTGCTGGGCAGGGTGCTGCATTCGCTGCCTTGCATGCTGTAGCGGTCGCCAGCCCCCCTTCCTGTTTGGCTGTCTAATGAGTTAGAAGAGGATGAGGATGAAGAGAGACTGCTCTGGAGGGATCCACACTTGAACTCTACCATTTCCTCACTCATGACCACTACTGTGGATTTGACCTGTGGCGGGGCACCGTTGAACCTGTTCAACCCGCCATTGGTTTGTGAGTACGTGTTGCTCACAGTGGGTAATTTATTAGTCTGGGTGCCACTGGTCACCTTATACCGCACCATGAGGATGATGATGAACACCAGCAGTGTGGCCACAATGATGCCACCGATGACCAGGATCATGGTGCCACCCAGGAAGCCACTGTGGAGAGACTGGCACTGCGGGTAGTCCTCCGTGGTAATGAACTGGACACAGCCGACGATGTTGGTAGCAGTAAGGGTGGTGGCAGTGTCATCCCAGATGGCCAAGACACACAGGTCATACTGCATCCCTGGGACAAGATTTGTGACTACGAAGGCTCTGTTAGTCATTGGAATCATCCTGACAAAAGACAGAAAAATACAGCATTAAGAATACAGACCTCTTACTATGGGAGTTCAAGACAATGGTCGGGAACTGTGTTAAAACAACAGCGGCTTAGTCTGTTATGCTGGGGCAGATCAAAGAAATTGCCAACATGAAGCATGCTAAGTAGCTATTTATATGCACTGAGTAATCCAGAAAGTAATCCAGAAAGATGTTCATTGGTCCCTGTACATCCCATTTGATATGCATGAAGCTACAGCAATGATATAAGTATTCAATGGCCACTTTTTAAATATTGTTTTGGCTGAATGTAATTTCTTGTACAATCCAATTAACAAGCATTCCGTTGTTGCAAATTACTCTGCTATTATTCCAGATGTTTAAATATGACTAATTGACTAAGCTGCATTGCTTGAGACTGAAATAAAAGTCTATCTGCAGTAGGTTAATTCTTGAAGATGTATCGCCAATCAATGAAATGCTGTAAGAACCTTTGCGTTGTGTAGACAGCCAGCGATAGAATCTTTCATCCAACAAACTCATCTGTCGATGTAGACTACAGAGACATATACTGGAGCTGTCATATGATACCAGGATACATGTAAGATTTAAATACCTTCTGACAATATTTCCTTTATATAGAAAGCACTCTGAATTGCCATTCCTTGAGCATTTTTCATTAAACCAAGAGCGCCGTCTAGTTGGGTCAACAAATACAACTAATCCATGAAGCTTCATTTGGACATCATTAACTGCAGAAATACTGTATACTCACTATTTAGCTCTGTTAGCTACTTTAACTTAGCAGTTAACAATGGCTTCTCCCTCACTCTCCTGCTCTCTGTTGATTGGCGTGTCAAATGTTTAGCTATTCCTCTGCCTCCTATAGTGATACTTTTACATGGAATAACTGTAGTTTATTTGCAGTGTTAGACGCCAGTAGTTGGTGCAGGTTGAGCTAATGTAGCTTCCGTCCCCTGGCAGCAGCCGGGATGCCAGGGAGCCTGGGTGACTGTCCGCAAGAAGTATAGCCCATCAGGTGTCAGATATAGCCTATAGAAAAGAGACTGCAAACTGTTTTGTTAATAACATTAAGGATTTAAAATTCACTCATCACTTGTGCTGATTAACGGGGCTTAGTGGGCATAATTGCTACTCCACCAGGTTCTAGACATTATTTTAGACTGATCTGATAGTGAATTTGCTTTAATATCGGCCTAGGAAAAAACAATCATCCCTTCAATCATCGATATGTGATCTGATGGCCAACTGGCACAAGCCTAGTCTAGTACAAACATTCTTTTCTTGCAAGAGGGTTGTGTATGCATCACTTATCCTTTGATTGGACTTCAGAAAATCTTTACTGAACAGTAATCCACTAAATACTGTATATCAGTGATTCCCAACCAGGGATACCTGTACCCTCAGGGGGTACTACTGCAATTGCCAGGCAGGGAAGAGAATAATAGAAGTTGAAATAGGAAACTAAAGCTAATAAAGAAATGGTTGAACATTCAGCTTATGTTAAGTGGTAGTAGTAGGACTGCAAACTTGACCACACCTTCTTAAAACAAGAGACCCAGCCTAAGCAACAACAATGGTAAAGGACAATTCCGGCGCAAAATGAACCTAGGGGTTAATAACATATGTGTACCGTGTCGACCGTTCTCTGGGATATGTTTTCATGCTAATCGAACGTGTCTCTAGCTTGAAACAAGATCAGCGCAAACCGCTGATTAGCTTATAAAGCTAGTCGTCGGGGCAGAGGGTAAAGTTAAAAGAAATCACTATTTCTACACCACTAACAAGGCTCAAAATAGCACCGCACTTCCACGGTAGCATAATGAGGGTCCCTACATGTAAACCCAAGCAATGAGAACTTTGTAAGTGTACAGACAGTTTATTAAAAATATAGTTTATAAAGACAGTAGCGTTCATTTATACAGGCAGGCGCCATCTTGGGAAAACAATCACAACCAGTTGAACGATGAACGCTGTGCTTGAGCTATGTTACAGGTTACTGGTTGCACGGCGCTCGTGGTTCGACTGGTCATGACTGTTTTCCCAAGATGGCGCCTGCTTGTATAGAAATAGCGATCTCTTTTTATTTTAGCCTCTGCCCCGACGACTAGCTTTATAAGCTAATCAGCGGTTTGCGCTGTTTTGTTTTGTTTCAAGCTAGAGACACCTTTGATTAGCATGAAAACATATCCCGGAGAACGGTCGACTCGGTACACATATGTTATTAACCCCTAGGTTCATTTTGCACCGGAATTGTCCTTTAAGATCACTATGTCTTGTATGATAAAGTAATTGTATCAATATCCATTTTTGTTTTTAAGATTATTTTTGGGGCATTTAGCCCTTATTATGTAGGACAGCTGAAGATGTGAAAAGGGAGAGGGAATGGCATGTAACAAAGGGCCATAGGTTGGAGTTGAACCTGCAGCCGCTGCAACAAGGACTGAGCCTTTGTACATGGGGTGCATGCTCTACCAGGTGAGCTATCCAGCATCCCATCAATATTCACTTTTATATCATTATTATATTATACAATGATAGTGGCAAAATAAATTGGACATGGCTGTTGGTATCAATGAAGGGGTACCTGAGCTCATCTGATAGGGGTATATCTGACAGAAAAGGTAGGAAACTAATGCTATATGCTACTTGGAGTAGTCATGCTGCTATACAACATGGGGTAACAATCAAGGGCTGTTAAATACTGTAACTGTGGGTAGACAATGGCCCCTTGAAGACTCTTTACCATATGTGTAGTTATCTACAAATATATTTCTCAGTCATCTATCCATTGTTGGCTTGCTGTTCTCTTATAGTACATTCATCCTTATCTTTGAACCCTCTGAATCGCCTTCACCACAGAGTCCAGACACCAGTGGGGCTGCAGTCCATTATTCATAATTGGCTTTTTCCATAACTAGGAAGAAGCTGAGTTGGCTCACATGTTTGAGAGAACTCATGCATATTTCTCCTCCCCCACGTGGCTCTGATTGATTTTTAATCATGCCATTGCTGGAGTGTGGGTAGTGCCCTGGGAAACTGTCAGCCAACCAGAGGAGAGAAGTAGGTATGCATGTGCGAGCAATGAAGTCATACCAAAATAATTTCAAAAACAGAATTTGGCCTATCTGTGCAGTTATCGTTTCCTTTCAGCTCCTAATTTGTCTTTTGAAATGCAAAAGGAATGCACAGCAATTATTACATAAGAGCTCATAAATCTATTGCTTTTGATAATTTTCTCCTGTGTGTAAATAAAATATTGTGTGCACCGATTATGACTTAGAAAGCATTTTAAAGCATCAAATCACATACCGTGCAATTTGGAAGTGTAAAATAATGACTAACAACAACATCAGGACTGCCATCAAAATTGTCCCTTTTCAGGGACATAAGTTAGCTGCTGCAAATCAATGAATAGGTGAAAAAGTACAGTTTATTAAGTACACACCTGTGTTTTGTTTGCAATTTTGTTGACATTAGATAAAATGTATGAATGGTATTTACAAAAATTTCAGATCAGTCATCTGACGTTTCCATCACTGGGAAAAAAAGGTACTGGAAGTTCATATTGGTCTTTTTTTATGGCATGGCAATCTGGTACAGCAAGCTGTGTGCAAACAAGGAAATCAGATAAACACCTTATTGAATTCGCAGGGATGGTGAGTTGCATTCACAGTGTTTGAACAAAGTAATATCTTTCTTCGATATTGTGTACAGTTCTAATATTATATTCTCAGCTAATAATCAGACGTCTCTCATTCTGTCAATTATCTTTCATTAAACCGCTCTTGCTGGAATGCACAGTACAGGTAAATTGTGTAGGGCCTTGGCACAGAATAAGATATAGGATGAGTTGTTGCTAAAGGGATTCACCATCAATTGTCAGAGTTGGAAGAAGCATGAAGCTTGTACAAAATTGCTGTAACTGCTATCCACAACAGGCCAATTTCCACACTATTCTAATGCATTAAATACCATTTACAGCATACTAAGGCTAGTCATTGTCAAAGACTGGAAAATATATATAAGAGCTATCAGATAAAGTGAACCATATATATATATATATATATATATATATATATATATATATATATATATATATATATATATATACATACATACATACATATGATTAATATTCAGACTCTTGTAACAATTATATGTATTTGTTCTCTCAGCAAAGAACAACATATTTGGCCTTTTTTAACATCTTCCCCAAAATGCATTTAATGGTAAACGGCGAGGCTCTTTTCAATATTTCCAGCTCAATTATCTTGGTTGATTGTCACTACTTTCGCTGTCTCATCTGAAATAGGAAATTGATTTCACAGAGCCCATAGATCTCCAGCTGCAGTCCCCAAGCTTAAACCTTATGGACTTGAGCAGCTTAGGAAGGATACACTAAAACGAGGGTCTGTAATCCTTTTTCGTCTTGGATTTCTAATTAATGGTTCAGGGCAAGGATTTCACTTTGGGTTTCACTATTCTTAAGAAACTGTTCATTTTACTGGTGAAAGAAATTGTCAACGTGAAAGAAAAAAGAAAAATCTCAAGAAGGATTAAGAAAAATGAATGCTGATCTCCGAGTAACACTTCAAAGAAATTGACTGTCTCAAGTACTTAGCCAGCAAACAATTAGCAATTGACTGAAGAAGCTGAGAAGCTAGTGTTCTGAAGTTAAAGATTATACCTCTGGCCTAATTTACCACTTTGACCAGAAAGGTCTCAGCTCTTACTTGGATATAATTGAGTTTCATTCATCCTACTTACCTGTAAATGAGGACTTCATCTTCAGAACAATTGTACTGAAGCTGATACATTTTGACCTTTGGAGTTGATTTGCTAACTGTCCACTTGACCAGAGCAGAGATGGCAGTCACTTCTGATACAGACACCACCTTCTCTGGTAGAGGTTTAGGCTCCCCTTTACTGGTCTTGGTAGAGCTAGTTATGTCCGAAAGCCCCGACTTGGACTGTGTGGTACGGTTTGTACCATTACTCAGGTGGGGGAGTTGAATGATTGACAGTTCAATAGAGGCTGTAGATTCCCCAGCAGCATTGGCAGCTATGCAAGTAAAGATCCCGTAATCCTTGGATGTGGTGATTGTAATGTCCAGGGTGCCATTTTCGTATACTGTTGCTCGGGAAGAGTTGCTGATCAAACGGTCATCAGGAGCAACCCAATGCACAGTTGGCATTGGATCCCCGACTGCTTTGCAGCGTAGGCTAGCCGTTTGACCTTCCAGCACTAGTAACTTGTGTGTATGCTGTGTGATCAAAGGGGGCTCACATACAAACTCTTCCTCACGAACAGACCAAAAGTAGCGCCCCTTTAAAGTAGCAGGAGAAGCACAGGTTTCCATATCGTCCTCCCGCTCCAGCCTTCGAAGCCAAAGCACTTCACAGTTGCAGTGCAATGGGTTTCCACCAAAGCTTAGAGAAAGTGGAGGTGCATAAGGAGTGCTCATCACTACATTGCTCTGCGAGCGTGCAAAGATGGGGTCCGGAGGGAGCTTCTGCAGACGGTTGGAGGTGAGGTCCAAGCGGGCCAGTTTATCTAGATCTATGAAAGTCCCCTCGGAAATGAAGGAGATGAGGTTGTGATCCAGACTCATCTGATGGAGGTTGACCATCTTGCGGATGGCTTCCCAAGGCACACTGCGCAAGTTGTTATATGACAAATCCAGATCCTCCAGTGTCGCTAACACGTCGTCAAAGGCTGTGTTGGAGATCTGACTCAGCTGATTGTTGTTGAGGATCAGGTGCTGCAGGTTGACTAGCCCTCGGAGGTCATCCGGTCCCAGCTCAGTCAACCGGTTACTGTCGAGGTGCAGGGATCTCAGAGTCTCCAGGTCAATGAAAGAGAAAGGCTGGATAGTGCTGATGGTGTTGCGGGACAAGGTGAGATCAACCAGACCTGACATGTTGGCAAAGTCCTGAGTGGTGACCTTCAGGATGAAGTTGCCGCCCAGCCGGAGCTCCACAGTTCGCCGGTCGATGTCCAGTGGGACGAAGAGCAGGCCTTTGGAGGGGCACAGAGTCCCCAGAGACTCAGAGAGGTTCTGGCAGACACAGTATTTGGGACATGCATGGACCATCATAACTGCGGTTCCCAGAAGCAGGAGACTGATGACCACTTTGTCCATGTTAGTTCATACAAAGGGGACCTTCAAAAAACAAAGAAAACAAGGATTAGTCTGAATTTGAGAAAATTATCAGCTGAGATACAGTATTACCATTTTTGTTGCCTACGTCAAACAAAATTTGGTTGCCTTGAGCTGTGTGATGATTTTAGTGTTTGATGTCTAAGTTCATTACAATACAATTCCAAACATCAAAATAGATAAAGATAATCCTCACATCCAGATACATTTTCACTTACTCATCCCTCCTATAAAACATAAACACAGCTGCAATTGTGTGTGTGTGTGTGTGTGTGTGTGTGTGTGTGTGTGTGTGTGTGTGTGTGTGTGTGTGTGTGTGTGTGTGTGTGTTGTAGTAGTAATAGTAGTAGTAGTAGTAGTAGTAGTAGTAGCAGCAGCAGCAGCAGCAGCAGCAGCAGTAGTACCACTATTGATACAAGTCAGATAAAAGGGAGTCCAAAAATTGCTAACTTGATGAGCTGGTCTGATTATCATCCTTAAGAATTTTTCACATTAATATTCTCTATTATAACACTCTTCGTGTATTTTGCAATGCAAAGAAGGTGTGGGAAATCACATGAGGATTCTCTGAATGAAGCCTTGGGTTAAACAGCTAAGAAGCTATTTTAATGACGCAAATACGTATAAGCTGTCATTACAGATATGCTGTTATGAATGCAGTGGAAAGTAGATCAAGTGGGGCACATGCATGTATATGCAGTAAGCAATGGATGGCATTGTCTTCCCTTTTTCTGTATCTCTGTGTATGTCTGCATCCTTTTGTGTTTTATTTCTCCATCATTTCTGCACCATTTTGGCGATAACAATAACACCATTTGGGAAAAAAAAATGTTCCACAAGCTGCAGGTTTTAGACTCGTCAGACTTGGTTGACGAAATCAGCACGCCTCTATGAACGTCTTAACCGAACCTCACACCTGGCTGACTCCTCCGAATGGATGGCCACACTTGGCTTCATCCAAAAAACTTTTAATTTCCCCAGACATTTGTATCATTAATTCCTAATACACCCATAATCCAAAACTCAATTTCAATCTTTTTTTATTTTACACTTGCAACATTTATTAATGTAAAACTCTGACTAGTCTGTGTGGTTCTTACTAGAACCATGGGGAGGGGCGGTTGTAATGTTTTTATGTTCACTACATGTTTGTGCTATAATTCATCATTATTCATAAGTGTGTAAGATGCTGGTCGCAGCGTCGGGGCTTCTTACCTTCAACTACCTTGTAACGCCCCTTCGTGTTTAGACTCAACTTTTCAATAACTCATAATTACAGTGCTAGAGGAAATATCTATAACCCCTGTCCTTCTCAATACCAGTTTGTAATTATACTATGAAGTGCCACTATATCTGGAATGTGTGTTACACAGAGATAATTAGAATGAAATGGCAGGCAGGAAAAGAAGAAAGAGATTCATGGAGACTCTGAAATAATCATTAAAACTGAATAAATTAATAAATAACAGTGAAGGAAATGACATTTTCACAAACAGTATGTTCATAAAATGAGCCAAATTTACGGTGGGATCAAATGCTATTAGGCATTTGACAGTACTCCGCCACTATTTAGCATTTTAATACCATAGAAATGCCATACAGAATTATTATAAATAAAAAATGGCTCAGCCAAATACAAAACTAAAAGGAAAGCTAACTAAAAAGAAAAAAGGAACAGGTGACAAATATGTAAGTAAGCAAACAAGTGATACAACAGGTACTTGTTGTATGACGGACCTTCCTCCGCAGCGCTATGGAGACACGTCTGGAAATACGCCACTGGTATGCCCCTGACACCGTTAAAGTGAAAGAAAATTCAACTGAGGCTCAGGAGAAGATGGATGAATTTCAACAGAAATAAAAAAAAAAAATGCCAAAATGCATTTTGCCCATGTGTCATTACACTGTTTCTAGATGTATCTTTATGTTGTTATATGTATTTTATGTTATTTGAGCCTGCCCTGCCAAAGACAAATTTCTGTCACTTGTGACAGACAATAAAGTTTTCTTATCTTATCTATCAAGGATCGAGAAAGGACACAGTGAATTCCCTGCTAGAGGATTCACCCTCATCAAAAGTAAATATAACAGGTGATGTGTCAGTATATGTGTTGCAGTGATTACACTCTATCTGTTGTTTTATCTGAAACAGGAAGTTGCAGACTGTGGATGCCAAGCCTGGTTTAAACACATCATTTTTAGATTTGCTAAAAATAAAGATCCACCAAGATTCATTCAAATGTGTCTCATGGCGTTGATGAGACCAGTGTGGCAAGTAAAGCCTTTTTGTTTTTGCTTGTTGGACTGCAAGACCACTGGTAGACGCCCATCGCCTACTTCTTCATTAAGACATTAACCAGACACCCAAAAGGGTTTTGCTGCAGCATGCCTTTAAGCCACTACATGAGAGAGGTATTAAAGTACCTCATGTTACAATGGATGAGCATTTATCCAACATCCGCATGTGCGCTATGCTTTGTCACATGTTGAAACTGGCTAGGAACATATAACATGCATACAGTCCCTTCATCAGTCCCGCTGGAATAGTGAGATGGAGCTACATATCAGAGCTAAATGATGTGCAGGAAGATGATGGGTCTGCCAACAGGATCACAAAAAAGCCCCAACACTTCAGCTCTCAGAGGATGAAGGTGTCGCTGGCAGCAAAGATGGTGGGAAAGCCCCTGCACATGCTTGAGGAACCTGTGTATCCACAGTCCAAGGACTGGCCTCCAACAGTTGAGTTTCATCAGTACTTCTACTTTTTTTAGTATTGTGTAAATGTCATCTATAAGGAAATGGGGCTTTGCAGTTGTTTTACAGTGCATGTATAATTCCATGGTTAACATTAAGGAATTTAAGGCTTTAAGTCCCCACTTGGTTTCCTCAACTGAAAAGAGACAATAGAGTTTATGACTGAAGCCCGGCTTTACTTGACTAAGTTGGCAATGAATGATGGCACTCCACTTTATCGCTCAAAGAGCTGTTTTTTTCTTCTTAAGTAAGTTAAATGTCACTAGACCTATCAGAATATTCATTTATATATTGCAAAGATTTTACTAAATAGCAGCAGCATATTGCACCACCTGCAATTTAGTTAGCACTAGCGTGTTTATGTGTCTGTTGAAGTCAGTATTATCCAGGTTACAAGGTAGTCAGAGGCCATGATTGTCATTTTCCCAAAACTGTTTTTTATACATTCATATGAAATTAAAGCTAAATTCTCTCTCTCTCTCTCTCTCTCTCTCTTATAAACATGCAGCCCTAAGTCATTTATTCTCATTTGTACAAAACTGTAACATATTACTGTAGTCTACATTAAACAAAGTATTTGTTTATCATAATGTGTATTGCACACTGCAACTCTGTACAACCCTACCAATACACTGTATGCTTTTTGTACACGTGACCTAAATAAGCATTTGATGTTTCCGTGTCCAGGCTGCCATAAGAATGACAAGCTCCTGCCCGATGGTTTTCTTAGGAAAAACGTTAAAACATTTATATGAGATTAAAGCTAAACGTGTTCATCTCTCTTGTATAAACATGCAAGTCATTTTTTTTACGTGTACAAAACAGTAACATTGTCTATCAGAATGTCATAGATATACAGTTATGTATACATCTATATGTCTATCTATATGAATGTGTATTGTACACATCATACACATTACATGTGTATAACTATTACACTGCAACTCTGCACAATCATGCTGATACACTATTTTTTGTACATAATCTGTGACTTCAAATGTAAATTAGCATTTTTTTTCAAAAATATACACAAAATGATATCATTGTAGCCATATACATGCAGTAAGAAAAAAATATATATCTTTGAAACCAATTACGTATGGAAGGTTCATTTTAAATATTATATGATAGAACTATCACTGTTACTATTACTATGTCTACACAATATAAGGTATTTTGGTATGAAAACCTGAAGCAAGTATCCTGTATCAAAAATACATGTCTGGCATTTGTAACAAACCAAACCCCTTGAAATTTGGTTGACAATTCAGGGAGAAATTATGATTTTAATTGTTGATAGAGCTCCAGCCTCAATAGACATACAGACATTAAGAATCACTGCTTGTCCAACCCAATATGGCGGCTGTGTTGACATATTGCTCCAATGAACAGCAGCGGCCAATGTGGTGTCTACATGTGTACGGTATATAAGTAGGTCTGCCCCTTTACAACATGCTAGCAAGCTTGGCTAGATATCTTATTGGGATTATGAAAACTCAAAGCAGTGAGTAGTCCTGTAACCTCAGCACTCCGTACATTACACGGTGATTCAAATCTCAACACTGACTAATGTACAGAGTGAGGTAAGGATGCCAACTAAGCAACGGCTAACAACGCACAGATATTACACCGATCAAATTACAGTACTGATGGTCGTTACCAGTGGTGGAATGTACATTTACTCAAGTAGTGTACTTGAGTAGAAATTTGAGGTACTTGTACTTTGAGTGCTTTCTTTTCATGCCACTTTCTACTTCTAGTCCACTACATTTCTGAGAGAAATATTGTACTTTTTACTCCACTACATTCATCTGACAGCTTTAGATACTAGTTACTTTATAAATTAAGATGTTTGCACACAAAACACATGTAGTTTAAAATACAATGTTTTATTATAAACTAAACTACCCAACAATATATAGGCCTACAAGTCAAGCTGACATTATTAGACCATTAAATGCATTTGCACATGCATTGAGTATTTTTACTTTTAATATTTTAAAGGTACATTTTCCTGATGATACTTACATACTTTTACTTAAGTAACATTTTCAATGCAGGACTTCTACAGTGTGGTATAGTAGTACTTTTACTTAAGTAAAGTATCTGAATACTTCTTCCACCACTGGTCGTTACTGTAAAGTTGCAGTTGGTGCAAAATAATATTGGGGGTGATGTCAGCAGAAAAATAGGAATGTAAATCTCTTCTCTCTGGTAATTGCAATTTTGACCAATGAAGTGAGCAAGTCAAAAGGTAAAGACAGAAGAAATGTAAATTACCATTTCTCATTCATACCACAAATCGACAGCTGTCGACGTTTCTGAGCTGCCCATTATTTGAGACTTTAATCAGCTCTGCAGAAAACTGTGAAACTGTGGAAAAAGGTGTTTATTTTACCCAAATAATTGCAGACTGTTGTGACCCCCTCAGCACTCTGGAGCTAATCCCCACAAGGCGTCATGGTGAGAGCTGTCAGTGATGACCGACAGTTTCTCTCATGCTTTCATTTTAATGGACAGCATTTAGAAACAGCACATGAAAAGCTCTGCAGACCCACAGAAAGCTGCTTTTTTTACTTTCTTTGGATCTTCCTTTCCCGTGAAAGGAGACAATTGTGGTGGGTAAGCATTTTAAAAACTAAATATACAAATGTGCAGCAAAGCACATAGTGCTGGCTGGAAGCAGTTGAAAACTTCAGTATAATTTCTAATCCTGCAATAGTTTCCCCTTTAAGCGTGCGTCGTATGTGGGGAGTAATGTTCTGTGAAAGCCAGCCAGAGGTGACCTTTCGGGGATAGAACGGGTTCAGTCAGGAAGAGATGTGAACCATGGATGATGTTTAAGGTCCATATCCATTTACTCGTGGCCTTTACAAAGCCTGCGACACCATCTACAATTCAATGTAAGAGACACAGATGCTACAGAAATACCAACAAGCACACATTCTATACAGTTAGTGATGACATATAGAACTGTGAAATTCATTATCAACCTATTTTGTAAATGCAGCCCTCTGGCTTCTTTAGGTACTGTGCCTGCCTCCATCTCCTCTGTGGAAAATACAGTAAGGTTACTTTTCATTTCATGTGTGGCATTTAATGCATAGGCCTACTGCTTAAGTTATTTGTAACATGCAATTTAACTTCAAACAATGTAAGCTTCAAACGTTAGCATGTTCGTCTAAATAGCGCAGCCTACAGTAACGCCACCGTAGAGTAATTTCTAAGGCTGAGGGGCACATCAATATATTATTTTGTGTTTTTATACAGCTAATTCTGTGCAGGTCAGGACTATAATTTTCACAGCCTGGTCACTGGCATGAGTGTGAGGCCATAGGCTGAAATATGAGAGTTTAGTCTCACGTTAGCTGATCTATCATGCTCTTCATTGTATTTGGGGAAGTTTACATCTCCAGCATCTCCATCCAAACTGAGACCCCAACAGCGTTGTATTTTTCCATCTCATGGGTTAGTCCTTATCCTTTAGCTGAAATGTTAGCATCCGTTAGCTATCTAGCTACAATCGATAAAAATGTATTTCATTACAGCCGTCAAAAAACGATGCAATGTTGTTTGTTAACTGTCTGAACTTAGAGACCCACTGTTTATAAAAATACTAAGAATTTTGATGTTAAATGTGCCACCGTTCTCATTGTTAAAAAAACATACTACGGGCGGCGTAGCCTACCGCCCAGACAATCATCCAGCAGTGCAGTCAAGCCAAGCTCAAGATCAAAGCAGCACTGGACAGGGCTGGCGCTGAGTGGGCTGAGATCCAGGAAGGGATTGTTGTGTATGTGTGCTTCTTTTTACGGAGCCACTGAGGTCGTTACAAGTGAAATGGCCAGCAGTCTGATGATGAGTAAAAAGAGACAGCGGGCACCGCCGAGGCATTGGACTTCTGCCGGCATATGGACTAGCTGTGTGAGGTAGCCTCTGCTCAAGATAACTTCATAACTTAATACATTTAATCACCCTAAGATTGCAGTTTATTAATATTCATGTGACTGATGTTCTGGGGCTCCCAGATCTGGTAAAGCTAATCATATTTAAAAGAACTGAGCAAACATGACTGCACCTGACGAGAAACACATGGCTGATCCTGCTGCACAGCCAACAACAGAGGATACAGCTGTTTTCCAACCAATTTGAGTGTACCTGGGGCCCAATTATTAGACACCTTTACTCCCATTTGAGTCCCCATTGCATTACACAAAGTGTTGCTATTCTGAGCCATATTCTTTTGTTTTCTTTTTACGTTATTGGCTGAAACATTGTACCTATCTCTGTCTAGTCTGGCAGTGGTTGTCTTTTCATTTTTTGTTCTGATTGTTTTTGTTGTTAAAGTGGGTTGTGTATGTTTCTGTTTGTGTATATGTCACTTTTTTGTCTGATGAAAATTAAATATAACAAAAAAAGAAAAGCTGTAGAGCTTCCCCGGGAGCTTCTTATTTAATCCCCAGTTATGAGCCTTTAATCAGTTATGCTTATCTACCTGGATATGGTTGATCCTGTCAAAACTAAACTTGTATCCATTGTCTAAATAGCCTAGTGGACTTTTTGTGTGGAGTTTCTTCTCCTGCTGACTGTGACCACATTCTTGCTTTAAAAAAAAATGTCATAACCCAAACTACAATTTTTGTTCAAACTTTAACTTGTCGTTTTGCTGTCTAACTCTTACTGTCGTCATCGCAACTTTTGTTAGCTAAACTTGACTGTAACGGCCACTGTCATGACGTCCCCTCATGGTGACCGGTATCCAGCTCGCAGTTAACTTTTCTTAACTAAACTTAACTGTCAATAAAATGTCATGTGACCGTTTGGCGGTCGCAGTATTTAGTAATATTGTTCATACATTTTCGTAGGATACCACACAAAACCGCTAATGGGAATGCGTAGATTAGCTTCATAACATAGCATAGCTGCCTCCGTCGGCACTGGAACAACATCTGAAAAAGAAACACCGTCAATGTAGACTATCGTGCTTCTACAAACTGCGTGTGACATGAGAGGCCGCAGACTTTTTTAAAACCATGACCACAATGTGTCCCTAACCTTAACCAAGTAGTAGCTTTAAACAATGTCCACAGCCTATTAAGTTGCCAAAGCTTAGAGGTGGCAGATCAGAAAAACACCAACATATATCCTATGTGTACTACCCTATTTTATCATCTGGGGATGAGGATGCATTGGTAAGAAAAAAGACAATGAGAGGCAGGCATGGCAAAGAGTTTGTCAAAAACAAGGTGTGTTTTGCAAGTACGAGTTTGTTGTACAAGGTTAACCTTCACAGGAACATGACTGCACAGCTGTGTTCCCATCTGTTAGACAAAAAAAATCCAAGTGTACTATAAGAACTGTACTGTAGGCCCTGAGGCGGAGGACGGTCATTCTGATAGCTTCTTCTTCTCTTGGAACGAACAAACCAAGGGGGTACTGATGAAAGCGTAGCTCCTATGGGGAGATTCTGAGGCTAACGAGCCATCACCTTCCGTTAGCATTCCATTGCCTCCCATTCATTTTGGCGTCACTTTGACAGCAAATAACTTTACATCTGAAGCGTTTAAAGACTCTATTTGTCCGTTGTTTATTTCTAAAGAAACACAACGATGTATAAAAGGCTCCGTTACCTTGTATCTCACATTATGGCTCCGTAGCAGACGTTTTTGTAAAAATAGGCTAACGATTGTGTCATCACCACGCGACTTTCTGTCGCACAGTAAATAAATTACCGTATTGTCAGGAGAAGCTCGCAGGCAATCGGGGGGACGTAGAGGCATACAGTCAAGGGAGAAGCTCAGAGAGAGTCCATGAAAGCATCGGAAGAAAATATTTCAGCAATGTTTTGATGGACTGGAAATACTTTGTGGCAAGTGAATTCATATGAAGTAACATTTATCCACTTTATCCACAAGATTGGGAATGATTGAGATTTCTCTTGGCACAGCTACCAGAAGAGTTACAACTGTCAGACAGGTTGCTCACGTCACATTTACGTCGACAAGCTCAGTTTGAGGCTGCGCAGCTTCTAATTGACTTCACTGGTCTCCGTCGAAGTCTATGGCGTCGCTGTGTCCATTACTTTCACTGTCTATGATCAGTACAATAATTAATGTGAAAATGGCATGCTGTACTGTAGACCAATGGCGCCTGCGGTATTCTATTTCATAGTATTTTCATAGTGAGCTGTTTAACTTTTTGATTTCGGCGATCCATTTATTCACAGTTCTGTATACACATGCTCACTGTAATGTTCCACTACGAGTAGAAGACGAGAGTAAAGTTCTCTCACTAACTACTCAAAACAGTGCAGAGAAAACAGCTGCTGGTGCCACTGCTGTACACCCAAATGATTTGTTTAGGTGTCAATCTACAGTACGTTTTACAAATATCTTTCTCTTCTAGACCGAACTCAAAATATGAGGTTGCAACTGTGAGGACAACCCCAGTACTCCTACCCGAGACCATCGTGACTAAGCTCTGTCTCTACCTCAGAGCTGTTAGCAGCAGTGTTCAGTGGCGTAATCTTCCAACGCACACAGGAGAGGTGAGAGCTGGACTCCCCAGCATTACATCTCTTTGCTTTTCTCTTTTCTCTGCTACACTTTGATAAAACGTGTCACAGGATGACAGCTTGGTAAACCCGAGTGCGATGTGTACAATCCACTGATGTCATGTTGCATTATTTGTGGGTGCTGACGCTCAGACACTCAGAACAGTTATCTCTCACTGATATTTGGAGCTACTGGCACGTATGCACTTGCCTCATGCAGCTTTCAACTGACAAACTAACTCCTATTTTACTTTCATATGATTAATCTACAATCTGGCATCATGCATCTTTCAGAAAATTACATGTGGAAATAAATGTGTGCAGCATTGCTCACAGTATTTATGAGATGAATCTTAGCAACATGAAAAATCTTGACAAAGGATGGAGATTATCAGAGTGGAAAATGGAAGCAGCACATCATGGCTAAAGCCTGACACTTCTCTGGATGATAACCAAGGTAATCTGTCTGTTTAACCACATATACTTCAACACAATATACACAGTCATCCGTGTCTGCTGGATAAGAAAGGTCTACCTGAAAGGGTCTTCCTTTCTGGAACAGCGACAGGATAACATCAAGCAGCTGTGAGCGTGTCGTTCTGCTAGCTTCTCAGAAAAGGCTCTAGGAAATAGATGCAGACTTGTATCAGTCTAGTCTCTAGTGCCTATACTGTAGGATAAGTCTGATTGAACAGACTAAGGCTAAGGATAGGCTGTCTATGTGCATTGGTAAAACTTGTTTATACTGTTTTTTGTAGAGAGCAGAGGTGTCAAAAGTATTCACATTCATCACTCAGGTAGAAGTATATATACTAGGGTTTAAAAAGACTTCTGTAGCTTTTTACTCAAGTAAAAGTGTAAAAGTACTGGTTTCAAAACTACGTAAAGTATCAAAGTAAAAGTAATGTAAGGGGGAAAAAATGCCATTAAGGACAAAAGCTTAGGCCGCGCCACAGGGGCCTATAGTGCACTACCCCACCTCCACAAAAAAACTTTTCTAAAGGCCATAATGACTATAATGTTATATTAAAATGTTAATGTTGAAACATTTGGGATGCACCTGTTTCAGCTGCATTTATGCCCAGTGAAAATGAACGCATTTTAGTACAATGCAAATACATTAAAGAACCATATATGTGTACTACTGAGCATTAACATGTGTTTCATGTAGTGGAAGATATAGACTAGTTGCCTATGAGTATCGTAATGGTGCAAAAAAGTCAAACTTCAGAGGCATGTTATCAATAGCCTTTATTGGAATGTAAATGTACATTCAAGCTTAGCTGCAGGAATCTGTGAGGGCAACGGATGTAAGATAACCAAACTGGACAAGAAAATTGCCGGTGCTTGGTTGGGACATTTCACTCTTGAGTCTCTGCCACGGACATCTTCGTACTAGGCTACATACGTCTGCTATTTCTTGCTGGAGTGTGACGTGATTTGTGTCATGTGCAGGTGCGATGGATTGCGTACAAACCAATAGGGTGTCGGAATGGTATATGTACTTGCAAAGTGGAATGACTTATCATAGGCATCTACAGTTGCAGATGGAAATTACCAAGCACTTCCAAGGATTCAATGGATATAAAACTGTCCCAGCTGAATCATCTGTATGACAGATAAAAGCCAAAAGGTATAAGCATAATTATGGAAAAAGTATACTACGAGACAAGTATACTACGAAGTCGGAATTGTTTATTCAGAAAGAAGCACTGGTTCCCAGAGCTTAACATTCTGTTGTGTGCACAACCTATGACAAGAGGAAGAAGTTTACACTTTGTAGAAGCCAGATTATACATTTAACAACCTAATTGAGATCAATTTCGGTTTGTTCACGATTGCAATTTTTAAAGCATTTTGAATCTACTACAGCTCTGATTTCTGATTGGTACCTTCTTCATAGCAACAGCAGCTGAGACTCATGTATTGTAGTTTATTTATTTAGAGACATTTGCGGGACACTGAGTTCATGTCTTTAGTATATTTCAAACATTACTGCTAAACATCAGCACGTTAGCATGTTTGTGTAGCCTAATTCGAGCTGCAATTCAGATTTCATTGGCCCTAAACATATAGTAATACTAGCTCTAGGTGGGAAAAAAATGTGTAATTTGTTATATTCAGACTTTATTTAAAATGTATCCTTTGTCTGTTCATAATGTAGTCTATATCCACGAAGTTCCACTTCCGGGATTTCTCCATTGCCGACGGAAATTCGGTCGGATTTCACTCATTTTGGCCGGATGTCCGTTAACCTTCTGAGGACTCTGGTTAACTGCTCCTCAGATCTCTGCAGGGTAAATCCAGACAGCTAGCTAGACTATCTGTCCAATCAGAGTTTTCAGTTGCACAAACTACTTTTGAATGTACACATGTTTCACCAAAACAAGTTCCTTCCTGAGACTATTTTGCAGCGGTGCTTAGTGCTGCCGAAGACGATGAGTGTGATTGGTTTAAAGAAATGGCAATACATTTTTATTATTTCAATAATTAAATTGTGCTTTAAATTAAAGAAAGCATGTTTTTCTCCCATCTCCCCCCCCCCCCCCCCACAGCGCTGTGAAGGAGGGTCTGGCAATGCAAGACTATTTATAATGTAACACAACCGAACGATCCAAAACGTCCAGAATGTTTAACCATTAAGGAAAACCCACAATAGTCAGTTTGTTTTCCACAAGACATTTGAAAACTCTATAATCAGCCTTGAGCTTGCTGGTAAATATACTTTGTCTTTGACAGTCTTAAAGCCTCTGCAGCCCAGTTTCCAGAGTCATGATATGGTTGACTGGGGCTCTGTAATTGTGCCAGCACTTTTTAACAAGATAACTCAGTGAAACCAAGTACACAGTTCTGTTCTTTTTGGAAGTAAAGTGGCTTTTCAAAGAAGAAATTGAACTTTGACCTGGCAGTTTCTATTTTTTTCTTAAAGTCTGAGACCCCAGATATCCTTCAGCATAACAACAGCAGTTGAGAACTCAGTCTGAGTCGGGGCTTTCAAAGTCAGTCGAAGTCAAGACAGCTACCCCTCAACCCAATGGATAGAGGAGATTGTTCTTGTTAACGACAATGTCCGCGGGCCATTCTTTGCCCAGTAATGTCAAACAAATATTGATAGTGCCACATAAAAACTGTTAACATTAATCAATGAGTTAATATTCATAATAATGGAGCACAAGTTTTCAAACTACAGTATGCATAATGCTGTGGGGTGTATGAGTTACGCAGTGGGCAACAAATAAGCCTTGTTTTCTTTTACGTATATTTTGGCATCATTAGAAGTGAATAAGCTATTAGCAGTTCCTGTTTGCAATGCCCCCCTGGGGACACACACCTTAACTTTGATACTGAAGAAAACTTAAAAATTTGAGGATTCTCAGGCAAGTTCTGGAGTTATGAAGTGTCTTTTTCAATAATGTAGTGATGTTTATTCACAAGTAATGTAATCCTTAGAAAGTGTAAGTGGCACTGAGTGTGGTATGTGGTATATGTCTGTGTGTTAAAATTTGACAGATTTGAGTTATGACTCCGAGAAAACTGCCACTTTTGACACAAATTGTGGCAATTGGGCACTAAGGATTTTAAAGTATCTCAATTAATGAGGCATGCCACTGTTTTTAGAACAATGGCATGAACCTGTCCCTTTCACTTCATGCTGTAGCTTTGCCTCACGTCTCTTGAACAAGAATGAGAATCAACTTAAAAAATAACATTTTCACTTTTCCTTTCAAGACTTCTCGTTTTGAAGTACCATCACAAAGATACAGTATTTGAGTCTCCATATTTCAGAACAGGAAGGTCTGTGTTTTCCTGTCTCAGCTTTTCATTGTAGTGCTATATTTACACATCTGCACACAGGCTGCCATGTCAACAGCTCTTCAACATCATACCAATTGCTTGGTATGAGAGGGAATATGTATGAATTACATGTGAACTAACGATGAACACTTTGTTTCATTGTTCATCTCCGATGCTTTCTTTCATCAAATGAGACATCTGCCTCTTTAACAAGCTGTCATGGTGGAAAAGGTTAGACATATTAAGACTGTGTAACCCCTTCATTCCTCTGGTTTACCATTGTCTTGTGCTAATTACATACATGCCTCTGACATCCGACTGCAAACACACATTGTCGCACACCCGCTGATTAATTGAATCAGACTTCACAACCCTGCTTGGTATTTGATGAAAGCCCCCCCGCACACAATAACGAATGCTAGCGCAGGGGGCGAAGTCTCCACAGCCCAAAACAAGATCAAATTAATTGATGCTGCTTGAGGCCAGCAGTTAATATAAAATAGTTTTTATTTTTCTGAGCTATTGCCGACCTAATTAACCTTTATCCCATTAGACTGTGTCTATTTATCTTTGTTGTTTTGCCTGGCATGATATTTCGCTTGTTGTGGCTGTCCCTGAATGCACCTCATTCCTTAAAATGTCTCCAATGCTTCTTATCAATTTCCTGCAGAAATGATGATACTGTTTTGTAAAGTGTTAAGGTCAGAGAAGTGATTTGGGGATGCCAGCACCCTTCCGATGAAAAATAAAAAATTAAAAATGGTTAATAAGAAATTAAGATACATGAGTTGGCAAAATCTAAGGTTAATGGGAAAGAAGAAGCTTTGTCATGGTGATATTACAACGTGCACTGGCAGTCTCTGAAGCCTGATATGAGCTTAATTTATATTCAACAGCAAATATGCCAGTGGAGGTAGGCTGAATCATCTGAGCAGAGCAGATTGCACTGAATTGTCAGAGATATTCTGCAGTATAAATGTGCCAGAGGAGTGATTAAGATGTGGATCATGCAGATGGAGAATCAGGCTTTGAGAGGGTTTTATTTTATTTTCGACCACCACAGTGATGTAGGTAGCGCAAACCATCTGGAGATTGTCACATGTTGACTGAACACTTGGCGTTACTTTACCTCGGTAATGCAATTAGCTAGAACTAGATGGTGTGAAGTTGTTGGTGATTGGCATTTCAGTATAGTCATACTCAAGTTTCTGTTTTAATTAATCTGATCATTTCACTGAATGTTTGACTCTAAGCAAACTGCCTTACTGTAAGGTGCATTTTACAAAATCATCTTAAAGCCCCAGTGTATAAGCATTTCTCCCATCTAGCGGTGAAATTATGTGACAACCAACTGAATTTCACTTTCTAGACACTATAAAACTTCTAATTTACACAAATAGGCAGAATTACCTGTTGAGAAGAAAGCAGGCTACTTTGGTGTCCCTTTTAAAATCCTTGCTCCTCATCAGCTCTTTCCATCTTTCCAAGCCACAACAATATTAACTTTGGTCTTGTTGCTTTGCCTGTCTCGTTGTCGTTTTAATTTCCTCTGCGATTCAGTTACATGTCCTCGATAATAGATGCAACAGGCTTTCAAATCTGCCGGCGGTGAGTTACAAGTAATCTTCTCCCCCCTCCCTCCCTGGCATACGTCACAGTCATAGACAGTTAAAGAAAACAGTCGGTCACAGTCAGTGCCACTGAGTGAAAAGCACGAAATACGGAGCAGTATATCCTGCATGTCCCTTACGGGCTACCGTATTTCAAGATGGCTCATGATTCTGGAGCGTCTACCCCAGTTCATGTAAGCGCAAATGTAAAATTTCAAGCCAATAGGAATACTTGGAATTGATGGTGGTGGTCAATATTCATGAAAAAAGTTTGTGAAGGGCAATACAGATGAACAACTACAAATGTTACACACTGGGGCTTTAATGTTATCCTCCACCACGGTTTCTCGTTATGGTGTAGATTTTAAAATTCTTCCCCACACTATTTTCTTAAATGGCTTCGGATGATATTCACTCATTTTGTCCATTTTACGTTAAAGAAAACTACAATAGCCTAGTTCACTGATAGGGGAACAGGGCATGCAATGACTCAGACAGACTGGCCATTTTAAGAATTTACTATAATACTACATTGAATTTAGATATTTTGAATTTGATCATTGAAGAATGAATGTTTATTTATTTCCCAATGTTTGAACACTAGTCAGAATTTTGAAGGAGTATCAGTACCGAACCTTGGAGAGTTTCTTTGGATAGTCCGGTTGGTTTTGGGTTGTGTAGTCTCGCATTGCCAGACCTTCCTCCACAGCGTTGCGAAGGAGGGTCTGGCAAGTCTGCACAGATTTCCGGGATGGGAGAAAAACATGCTCTGGCTTATTGGCATTTCTTTAAACCAATCACAATCGTCTTGGGCGGCGCTAAGCACCACACATAGCAACGGCGCCGCTGCAATTTAGCTTGGGAAAGAACTTGTTTTGGTGGACACAACTGTGTGTCCATTGTCAGCGTCATTTCCCCACTTCCCATTCATTTCTATGGGAGCTGCCGTGGAATGCAGTCTGGTAGCGTCGCAGGGACTTTGGAGAAGCGGGGCGTTGAGTTGCCCTCTCCTCATTTGCATAAAGTTGAATCCAGCCAACTTTGTGCAAATGAGGAGTGGCCGGCTCGGCTCGCTGCCTCTCAAAACCTGACCTGTGTCGATCTGAAATGAAGACTCAGGAACTGCATGGCCTATTTTTTGCATAAAATGTTTTCAGAAACACGTTTTGATTAACTTTTTTCGTAAAATATGAGATAGTATTCCGAACGAGCTGTGCTGAGCCCTGTTCATGTAACAGTGGCAGTTAAACTGTTTTTCACACCATGATGGTTAAATTTGCAATTAATCCGCCATCCACATGCAGGGGCAGTACGTTACACTACTGTATATTCAACTCATCAATTCAATTCATCACTGACAATTTATTGATCAGTAGAATGTATTTCAAAACGAGCTTTCAAAAAGAATGTCAATGCTGCGTTAATGTGTAGAGCTCCTGGAGATACTCGGAGCAAAGTCTCATGTTGTGTCGAGTCTTCTTAGTGGTTAAAAATAGATATTTTGAGGCTATAGCATAAAAGTGCCCCCAGCTCTCCCATTCAAAAGGCCATTTGACCCAAAAACAAGAATACGTTGAATCTTAAAAGTGGCGCTTTCGTTCTAAATATGCTTTTAAACTAAAGTTTGACTCACGTACATTCACAAAAAGACCCTAGGATGCATTTGGCGACAGTTACGCTTTAAGGTCTGATCCTAGAATTGTCCCTGGGGAGGACCCTCGGACCCCCATTTCATATGTGTCCCCCCAAAGGCCCATTCTGAGCTGGGAAAAAACCTGGAGCCGATAAATACCTGTGCCTACTGCAAAGTCATTTGTGCCAGATTGTAACCTTTCCCACTGCAGACGAAAGCCAGATGTTAGTGGGTGTTACTGGGTGTTTTGGCCAATGAGAAAGGTGTATGAATTAGTTTTGCTCAGTAAGAGTGACTGCAGATATGTAACCTGCATACAGTATACAACCAGATACATATGTAGGGATGAGTCAGTTTGCTGTACAGTTTCAGACAGCTCCCACACAAAGCTGGCTACATATATAGATGCAATGGAGGATATGCTCCGGTATCCAGCACATAACACCCCTCACCCCTCCCCAGGCAAGTCACAGGTTCTGCGCTATATCAGACGTAAATGGGTAATTGATAAGTAATGATTTAGATACGCCTCATGCTTTTGCTCCCTTTATCCATTCAAAGCATCTCACTTGTGCCTCTTCTTTGTGTAATATTTGGTTGGCTCCCTGCCCAGCACATCACATCGCTCCTGACACCTGAATTTTCCGGCCAGAGATTCTGAACCTTTCAAGCGTGAGATGGAGCAAAGGGTGAAATATCCAGGGCCAAGATTGTGCATGCGTGTGTGTCTGTGTCTCTGTGTGTCTCTGTGTGTCTCTGTGTGTGTGTGTGTGTGTGTGTGTGTCTGTTTTCTCTCTATGTGTTCTTGTATGCTCCATGATGCGTTTGAGTTCATGTCTAACGGGAGAATCAAGCCCTGAGAATAAGAGATGGATACAGATCCTGGAAGGTTATTTTTTAGGTGATAATGCATTTAATGGTGATTTGACTAAGAATGATAGGAAAGCCAAAAGTCACATCTAAATTACTTTATCTCGTTCTGCAACTTACTTACTTGGGTCAGAAAAATATAATAAACTATACATTTCTTTTTAAAGAATAGTTTAAAAATACCTAAAACCCAGTTGTGTAAAACTATGAGCAGTTTCTTTTTGGGGATTATGAAATTTAAACCTTTAACAAACTATTTTTTTCTAGTACTTTAACTCTGATTGTTGCATATTTCCTCAGGAATAGCTAATGTTATAGATAATTGATTTAGGTTTGAAACCATGTTTTCAGATAGAAAGAATTGAAAATGAAATGTGTCAATATTATGTGAAAACTAACATTTTCTTCTTAGCAAGTATTTTTGCATTTATTTTAGTAATGGATAGATGACAGGAAATTATGGCTGACATCTCTCAAATCTCTTTGGCCACATTCAGACTCGATCAGGCACTCCGGCAAAAACGGCAGTCCACCTGGTTATCTGAATAGGCAGTGGGTTTAGGCTGCAGTGGTCTCACTTTGCCAGACCTTCCTCCACAGCACTGCGAAGGATGGTCTGGCTAGTCCACACAGCATTCCGGGATGGGAGGAAAACGTGCTCTGGTTAATTGGCATTTCCTTAAACCAATCACAATCGTCTTGGGAGGTGCTAAGCACTGGGCAGAGCCACGGTGCCTCTGCAAAATAGCCTCGGGAAGGAACTTGTTTTGGTGGAACATGTGTACGTTCAAAGGTTTTTTTAGTCGTGCAGCAGGAAACTCAGGTTGGACAGATAGTCTAGCTAGCTGTCTGGATTTACCCTGCAGAGATCTGAGGAGCAGTTAACCAGAGTCCTCAGAAATCCACCGGAGTATAAATTTCCAACATAAAGAAAGCGGAAGTTGACGGACATCTGGCCAAGAAGAGTGACATCCGGCGGCAATGGAGCAATCCCGGAAGTGGAATGTCATGGATATAGACTAAGGCTGCAGTGGTGGGAGCTGAAAAATAATTGAGACAGATGTAGCTTTTGTAGAAATGCAACCCAATGTCAGGCTGCGGTGGCCAATCGTGTAACTGGTGATCAGACATGTCAGTCTGTTTTGAGGCGCGTGAGAGCCTCGAACAGTAAACATCACTGTCTCTATCGCTGCCACATGACAGTTTTAAAACACTATGATGGTAACAAATGAAATGCAAGCTCTGCTAGAAGTTTTACGCACTAAAGCTTTAAGTGATCAATGGAGGCATAGAATGTAAGTGATGTAGGCAGCCAGTCTGGCACTCCTCTTCTCCGATACCCCTGCCAGCAAAGCCACGATCAATTTGTGGCCCATGATGCCTTCACATTCCCATGCGAGACCTAATATGGATATGATTATAGCAATTAGGTAGGTCTGACTTTCCCTGGAGTCACATTTGCAATTAATTGTAGAATGACAAATAATGTTAGTCCCTACACCCAATAACTACAGCCCCATGTCAAACACAAAATTAAGCTGGTGAAAAAGTGTAACAGGTGACATACTTTCATTAGGGAGGGGCATGTAAGTATGGCATCAGAGTTCAATTAATAATCAGACGATGCAGTATTTATTAATTGAGCTAAGCACTTCATTCCAAAACTTCCTAGAAAGAGAATTCAACTGTGATAACAGCATGTGGCTCAGATTATCTATTCACAGTAAGTTAGTGAAAGAAGTATGTGGCCAGGCTTTGCCTGAAGCGTGTTCCAGCTAGACATGAGTCGCCAGAAGCTGAAGCAGTATCAGGAATATCTAGACTCTCCAAGGGCACTAGAGTTCTGTCTTTGTAATAATACAGTTTAGCCATGTATTTCTTCCCCTCTGTGACATACACAGGTCCCTGTTAAAGCTGCACTAATTCTAAATAAATAAGTGTGTTCCGTGCCGTCGTCCGTCGGAGGAGCTGTCGGCCTTCATTTTGGCCAACCCGACGTGTTCAGTTCGAGACAAGGCCGTTCGGACTAAGCCGGAAATGGCGAGCGGGCAGCCTCTCAAAATCGGATGAAAATCTTTTAAACTGATCTTTGTTGATCTGAAATGAAGACAGATTCAGAAACTGCACGGCCTATTTCTCCTTAAAAGGTTTTCAGAAACTCGGTGAACTATTTTAGTAGAATATGAGATAGTATTCTTAATGAGCCGCCATTGAAACATCCAAAATCCGGAAGCAGCAGGCAGACCCACATGACACGTTCGTCCAATCAGCTGCCGGTTTTCATTTTTTTAGGCGACAATACAGAGTAGCGCCGCCTGCTGTTATGGACGTATTACAGTGTCGCTTCGGTGTGTTCCGAGGCACTTTTTGGACCTCGGGGAGCCGACTGATCAGTCCAACTGGCTTTACTGACAACGGTTGGCCCGTCTGGTTAGTGTGTCTTCACTTTTACACACCAACTGTTTAATTCCCTTCAGCTCTACTGAGCTGCTCGTATTTGTTTTTCACCCCACAAACTCTGCCCTAATCAACCTAATTTCTAGGCACAGAAGGGAGCTGTTTATAGCAACAACGAAAGAAATCAGACCAACCGTGCGCTACTCAACCAACACCAGCCAGTTGCCAAAAAAACTAAGTTAAGATGAGGTAAGATAAGCCTTTATTGTCTCCTATAGTCCACATAGTTCACTTTATTCATACTTGTACATAGTCAGAGCAGGCTCAGGTCCGGCTTGTGTGCCACAGGCCCTGTCCACACCTGGTTCTTGGCTTCATTATTTATAATACAGTATTCATCTTGTATTTGTCTTGGGCAGTCAGAAAACAAAAAATGGCGACGCATCGCACATAAACACAGTAAACATACAGTAAACATACTGTAAACATAAAACATAAGCATACAAGTATCTCATCCAAATGCATTCAATAAACATCCAATAAACCTCACACAAGACCCTCCTACCTTCCCCCACACTCACAGAAGAAAGAGAAAAGAACCCACAGCACACCCCCCCCCCCCCATATTGCACTTACTTCTACCCAGATTGCACATTTCCCGTGTAATCATGCGGTGATCAATAACTTATGTATTGCACAGTATATCCGAGAGCTTTTGAAGCCGTATTTCCCTAGCCGGACTCTTCGGTCCTCTGACCAAAATTTGCTTGCAGTCCCTAAGACTCGTTATAAGACCCGAGGGGACCAGGTCTTTCCAGTCTGTTGCTCCCAGACTGAGGAACGCCCTGCCCCTGTCCGTGCGTCTGGCTGACTCTGTTGTCTCTTTTAAAAAGGATCTGAAAACTTGCTTATTTAGGAAAGCTTTTGGTTGATGGGTTCTCACTAGCGTCCCTTTCTTTTGATATATGTATATATGCATTTTATACTGTTTGTTCTACCTATTCTGTTGTACAGCACTTTGTGATTTTATCTGTGAAAAGCGCTTTATAAATAAATTTTACTTACTTACTTACTTACAATGTCCAAATGGATAACTGCACAATATCGTATCAAATGAAAAAATATTGCACCAGTGCCCTACTAGAAATTGCACATCCTACAACCATAATGTTGAGGGCCATAAAATGACCTATGCTTAAACTCAGCACATTCAAGCCCCCCTGCCTAATATACACACACGCATGCACACACACACACACACACACACTCACTCTATCTCTTATTATTCAGTATTTAATTTAAAGCGGCACAAATAAGAACGTATACCTGTTCAGCTTGCAGTTGCCTGATGGCATCATCTCATACTCATCAGGACGTGATTTGGGTCATGGGTGATTTTAAGACCCTGTCTCCTCACCGCCTCCTCAAAGATCACCTGAAGAGGAATTGGTGGGTGCTGGCAGCGAATAGCTGCTAAATGCTCAACTATTTTGACAAATAGTCAGATATAAAAGGTCAGATATTGTGCTAAAGAGTTGGTGGCGACCAAAACAGAGCTAAAAAGAGAGTGAATGTGACTTGTGGTGGTGGAAAGAAACACAACTGAAAGATAATGTTGGTCTGTGTAGTCAGGCAACTTTTGGCTGACATGTTAGCTGAATTTTTGAGGTGGTATGTAATGAGTTGGTTTTTTTTACAGCATGTGAGGAAATAATCACAAAAGAGCAACCCTATAAGACCTTTTTTAGTGGAGAGCACATGTGGTCATTGCGTTAACTTTGTGGTCCACGTCTATTATATAGTACTTTTTATACAAGGTCCTTCAGACACATCACCAAAAAAAAACTTTCTCAATGGTCTTCCTGGACGACCAACATTTTTTTTAAATTAAAAAACATCTCAGAAGGAATGGCACAAGCTCACTCACTCTCTTATCAGAGGCTGCCAGATGCCAGCCCACAACACCATCCCACACACAGCCTGAAGGTGCACCGCAACACGAAGCCATCACATTGGGGAGGGAGAGCGAGGGAGAGAGAGAGTGAAATACAGTAGAGGGAGAGGGAAAAAGGAGACGTATAGCCTGGAAACATTCCGAAGGAAAAGTGGATCACCGTGCGGAGGAGGGTCGATTGGAGCAAAGGGAGGCTGGGGAAAAGTGTATCGGTAGCGTCAAAGACCCATCTCTCTCTTTCCCCACCATGCCTGAGAGGCTAAAGACGAAAGAAAAGGAGAAACAACTTTAGATGGGTTTTGAGTGATCTGTTACCATGAAAAATGAGAATAAATGTGGTTTACGATGGTTCCCACGCCAGCAGTGGCAACATTCAAGATGATGCAAATCACTTGTGAGTAACAAGCTTCATCCATCACCCTTGTTACAGCTCCAATGTACAGCACAGGCCCAGCGGCAAAGCCAATCATGCACACATTGTATGCAAAAAGCCTACAGGCAGTTTTTCACAGTGGGTGTAAGCTCTAAATTCTATATGTGGAAGGCAGAGAACCTTTTACCAGAGAGAGATACACTGTCTGATCAAGCCATCTGTGATTAGATTTTGACAGGCTGCTGAAAGTGTGCTGGTTGACAGCCCAAAAATTCAATTTTGTTTCACTTTCTCATGTTCTCTTCTTAAAGACAACTCTCTGTGGTGACATTCAGATGTACACACACTTGACAAACGCACCAGCGTACACACTCACACACACGTTGGCTGGCAGCTGCTCACTGCCTTAGCATCTTTTTCTCCTTTTTCATCATTATTGGTACGACAGTGACCGAGGTGCTTGTGCCGGGCTCCGTAAGCATCTCCGAGGTGCCAATAATATGACGTTAAATCACACCCTTAAAGTGCTCATATTATGCTTTTTGGCTTTTCCCCTTTCCTTTATTGTGTTATATATATATTTTGTACATGTTATAGGTTTACAAAGTGAAAAAGCCCAAAGTCCCCCCCAAAGGGACTTACCATCTCCACCAGAAAACTCTGTTCACCAACTGCTCCAAACAGCTCTGTTGTAGTCCAGCCTTTACTTCAGAGACAAACGTGGTCACTTTGGAACACACGTTATAATGCTCGCCTAGCTGCTAGCATGGCACGCCCTCATACTCTGCTTCTGACTGGCTAGTAGTCCTTACCTAGGTACTGTCAGGGCACGCCCTCATACTCTGCTTCTGACTGGCTAGTAGTCCTTACCTAGGTACTGTCAGGACACGCCCTCATACTCTGCTTCTGACTGGCTAGTAGTCCTTACCTAGGTACTGTCAGGACACGCCCTCATACTCTGCTTCTGACTGGCTAGTAGTACTTACCTAGGTACTGTCAGGACACGCCCTCATACTCTGCTTCTGACTGGCTAGTAGTCCTTACCTAGGTACTGTCAGGACACACCCTCATACTCTGCTTCTGACTGGCTAGTAGTCCTTACCTAGGTACTGTGCATGTGTGACTCCCAACAAAGATGGAACAGAAGTGAGATGTCTCATTCTGGAGAGCTCAACACACAGGGTGAAAAGAGGAGTTGCAGCAATGTGCAGTACAACAAAAATATGGTGTTTTTTGAAAACCATGTAAATCTATTCTGATACAACCTCTAAATACAATTATGGACCTGAAAATGAGCATAATATGAGCACTTTAAGGGTAATATTGTAATTTTGTCTTTTTAAAGTTTCTTGAACAGGAGTTAATAATCAGAGTTTTTCCTCCATAATTTGTGGTGCCCTCCAAAGAGGTTTTAGCCAGCACCACAGGAAATCACCAGTGCAAAATGACAAGAATCGAAATAGCAATTTAACTTAAAATTCCTTAATATTAGTTTACCAAACAACTGTTTGATACAGGAGAACATAAACAAGCAGAACATAAACTTGAATAGAATGCTAATCTCAGTTTTAACGCCCAGAGTCAGGCTGTGCCGGGCTCCTGATGCCTTTACCAGTAGTATTTACATATTACTATTATTTTTGTTGTTAATTGGAGTTTCATTTACTTGAGCATGATAGTCAGTTTCGTTTATTATATTGTCAGATATGGCAGGCACATGGATAGATTTCTGTCAAATACGGTAACAGAGACTTATTATTTTATCTCTTTATTTATTTACCTTTATTTAACCAGGAAAAGAAATCTCTTATTCAAGAGTGTCAGCAGTACAACCACACATACATACAAACACAAAATACACAGAAACACTAAAAACAACTGAATCAGCAAATCCCTCAAAGTCAACCACAATCCTAAACACATCAGGCAAAACATCTGCAGCCAGATGTGGCTGCCTCCAAGTCAATCATCATCCTCTTAAAGCGACCAATGAGAGCAGCTCAATAAGTTTCATGGATTTCTGTAACCTGTTCCCAAACAGGTTCCAACCTTTAGAACAGACAGAAGGAAAAGATCCTGGGAACGAAGATTGTCCCAATACTATTAACATTGCCTTTACTGTATGCAAATGGGTCATGCTTGCTGTCTTGCGTAGTCACCCCCCAAAGGCTCTTTCTAAGTCATTAAGAACCCTGATAATGCATTTGTTGAGGACCATTTTTAGCTTTATTTGGGGAGTTACATGCATGAGGACAAGTTACAAACTAAGTTTTTGACAGCAAGATAGTGTATGTGCGATTCACTCATAATAAACTACAGTGCCCATGTTAATTGTAATGAAGGGACCAGTGCAACAGCATGGCTCATTGATGTGTTTTTAACAACCTGATCTCACAGAAATTACGTGAAATGTTGCACGGCCCCCTCAACTCACAATCTGTGGCAGTTTCACGGAATCGCAGAAAATTCTGTGATGGGCCCACGGAAGAATTCCGTGAAATGAACCCGGCCTCTTAAGTTAAGGAAAAGGTCGTGGGTGGGCTTACGGTTCCATGACACGCAGGAAAACAACGGGACGGTTGGGGTTTGGGTTATATATATATATATATATATATATATATATATATATATATATATATATATATATATATATATATATATATATATATATATAATATTATATTTTTTTATCTCTTTACTCTATGCTGCTATTTGGGAGAGGATGGCTCCAACAGGATTTCGTTGTGCTGCATACAAGGACAATAAAGATATATCTATCTACCTACCTAACTACCTACCGACCTATCTGCCACACCAAAAAGGATCAAACAAACACCTGGAGTTGTTAGCAAATATAAATTGAACCCAGGTCCCTCCACAGCCTGAGAGAAAGCTAACAGAGGCGTCACTGTGATACTGGGTCATTAGTCTTCATTTGCACCGTGTGATCGCCCATGCCAGCAAGATGTGTGTGTGTGTGTGTGTGTGTGTGTGTGTGTGTGTGTGTGTGTGTGTGTGTGTGTGTGTGTGTGTGTGTGTGTGTGTGTGTGTGTGTGTGCGCGTGTGCGTGTGTGTTTATGCAAAGGACTGTCCATATGGGGGACTGTTATATAATTCATACTGCAGGTGTTAAAGAGCTTAGGCTTCCCGAACAAGAGACAAGCAGCTTTGAAATAGGGCCCCTCATATACAGTGTGCCTGTGTGTTCACAAAATGGCTGACAGGAAGAAGTCATTGAGGAGAAATATGCCTGATACAGGGATACACAGTGGGAAAAGAACACGAGGGGCACAAAACCAATCAGCGGGCTGTCAGACAGCTTTTTGTCAAACAGGAACAACATGTCCGATGTCAGGCTTCCCTTGTGGACAGAATGCAGTTTGTTTCAAATTGTTCTGAAGATGAGCTGCTAGAGCAGATTCAAATCAAAGTAATCTGCATGTGATCCAGTCAGCCAATATTCTGGTTACAATAATACGATTAACTTTTGTTCCCTACTCAATATGTAATTTGCTTCCAGTGCCTGATAAGGGTCCCTTTTAATTAGTTTCAGAAATGTTGATAATAAAAGAACTCAAAGTGATGAAGTATGATTGAAGTAGGCTGTGATTTGGAGATACTGACTGTTCCCCTATGACGATGCTCTCTGCAGCATATTCTGTACAGTACACATCCCTGTCACAGAGCAGATGCTGCTGCCTCTCTTTGTCATACCACTGGCCCAAAGACAAGGAAATGATCTCCCATCTGCAGAGGCTTGTACAACAAAGGCAGATGGTAATATATAGATTTCTGTCACGGACAGAAGAGGACCCAAGAGCGCAAGTTCAAATTCAGAGTTCTTTATTGAAGGTTTCAGGCGGGAAGAGGAGTGCCAGGGGTGTCAGGGGTTCCAGGGGTGCTTGGGACTCTGGGGTCTTTCAGGGTCCTGTGGGTACCTGTGCTCCGGGGGTCACCAAATGTCCGGGGGTGTCCAGTCCAAGTGCTAGTGTGTGTGTTCCCCAGTGATGGAGCGGCGTATCGGGCTGAGGGTGGTGAAGCGTCTGGGCTCGCTCATCTGGTGGTCGGAGACCGGAGGGGCTGAAGATCGGAGAGTAGTCGAGGTCCAGAAGGCAGGTCGGGCTAGACGGGGCAGTAGAACAAGGAGGCAGTCAAGAAAGGATCGGTATCACCAACAGGAGTCAGAGCGCAGACAGGCAGGTTACTGGTCCGGGTTTGAAGACGATCTGACAGGGCTTGGCTGAAAAACAGGGCTTGATATACTGGGAGAGGTTAGTGGGGAAATGCAGTTCAGCTGGCAGAGTAATTAGAACAGAGTGAGGCAAGGTGAGGATGGTGAGTGGGAAATGCAGTGCAGCTGGCCAGGTAACAAGAGCAGAGCAGGGCGGAGCCAGGTGGAGCTCGTTAGGCAGAGTAGGGAGAGAGTGAGCAGAGTGGCAGAGAATTGAATGCAATTAATGTTGCTACCAGGGAGAGAGAGTGCTCATGACAGAACCCCCCCTCCAAGGGACGGCCCCAGAAGTCCCAAGAACAACATCATGCCGGGAGGGTGGAGGGGAGCAGGCGGCGGGTCAGAACTCCTCCGAGCGGTCCGAGTGAATATCCTCATCCTCAGAAGGAGCTGGAGGGTCACGGTCGGGAGACAGGACAGGCACTGAGACAGGAGCAGGGTCAGGCACAGGACAGGAAGCAGGGCGGGCAGGACGGCTAGGGACCCCTCTTGGACGGCCCCTACGGATTGCAGGCTGATCAGGATGTAGTCGGTGGAAGTCAGTGATAAGGGTCCGGTCCACTATCCTCCTGGCCGGGATCCAGGTCCTCTCCTCTGGACCATATCCCTCCCAGTCAACGAGGTACTGGAGACCCCTACCCCTTCGCCTAGAGCGGAGCAGCCGCCGGACGGTGAAGACAGGACCGCCATCTACGAGGCGCGGAGGAGGTGGCGCCGGAGCTGCAGGGACCAGGGGACTTTCATGGACCGGCTTGACCTTGGAGACGTGGAAGGTGGGGTGGACCCGCATGGAAGCGGGCAACTGAAGTCGAACCGCCGTTGGACTGATGACTTTCTGCACAGGAAAAGGACCAATGAAGCGAGGGGCCAGCTTTCGTGATTCAACCCGCAGCGGCAGATCCCGGGCAGACAGCCAGACCTTCTGACCAACCCGGTAAGTAGGTGCTGGGGTCCTCCGTCGGTTGGCACCGACGGCGTAGCTGGTTCCAGACTTCAGGAGCACAGTGCGAACCTGGGCCCAAGTGCGGCGGCAGCGGCGGGCATACGCAAGAGCAGACGGACAGGTGGCATCCGCCTCCTGGCTGGCAAACAGTGGAGGTTGATACCCGTAGACACACTGAAAGGGGGAGAGCCCGGTGGAGGAACTGGTGAGTGAATTATGGGCATATTCCACCCAGAGCAGGTGTTGAGCCCAGGCCCGGGGATTTTGGGAAGCCACACACCTCAGTGCCTTCTCCAGCTCCTGGTTCATGCGTTCAGTCTGGCCGTTTGACTGCGGGTGGAATCCAGACGATAGGCTGGCGGTGGCCCCAAGGAGATGACAGAACTCCTTCCAAAAGGTTGCTGAGAATTGCGGGCCCCGGTCTGACACTATATCCTGGGGTAGGCCATGGATACGAAACACATGTTCCAGGACCACCTGGGCGGTCTCCTTAGCAGAGGGTAGTTTGGGAAGGGGCACGAAGTGGGTCATCTTACTAAAGCGGTCAACAATGGTAAGGATGACTGTGTGTCCGTCAGAGGGCGGAAGGCCCGTAACAAAGTCCAGTGAAACGTGGGACCAGGGCCTCTTGGGTATGAGTAGGGGTTGCAGCAACCCAGCAGGAGGCTGGTTGGGGGTCTTGTTTCGGTTACAAGTGGGACAAGCTCGGATGAATTCTCGGACATCCCGTCTCATCCGCCGCCACCAGAACCGCTGGCGGACCAGATGAAGGGTGCGAGTGATGCCGGGATGACAGGCCAGACGGGATTCGTGCCCCCACTGAATCACAGGTGACCTGAGATTTGCTGGAACAAACAGACGGTTGGGGGCGCTGGTGCTTGGGCCTGGCTGGTCCCGAAGAGCCTCCATGACCTGCTTCTCGATCTCCCAGGTGAGGGCCGCTACGACAAAGTGGCTGGGAAGAATGGGGGCTGTCATGGCGGTGGTCTCGTCCTTCTGAAACATCCGGGAAAGAGCATCAGGTTTGATGTTGCGAGATCCCGGGCGGTAGGAGAGCGTGAAATTGAAGCGCGTAAAGAACAGAGACCACCGCTGTTGACGGGAGTTCAGCCTCCTGGCTGTTTGGATATACTCCAGGTTCTTGTGGTCTGTCCACACTACGAATGGTTCCTTTGACCCCTCTAACCAGTGCCGCCATTCTTCAAGGGCGAGCTTGACAGCCAACAGCTCGCGGTTCCCAATGTCGTAGTTGCATTCGGCAGGGGTTAGCCGACGGGAGTAGAAGGCACAGGGGTGCATCTTGCCATCCTCAGCTGCTCTTTGAGAAAGCACTGCACCCACTCCCACGTCCGAAGCATCTACCTCCACCACAAACTGCCTTGCTGCATCTGGCATCTGGAGGATGGGAGCAGAAGTGAAACATGTCTTGAGGATATTGAAGGCCTTATCAGCAGCTGATGTCCATTGGTACGGTTGTTTAGTGCTGGTTAGCGCCGTGAGGGGTGCAGCCACTGTGCTATAGTTTCTGATGAATCTCCTATAAAAGTTGGCAAAGCCCAGGAACTGTTGCAACTTTTTCCGAGACTCAGGAACTGGCCAGGAAGTGACAGCCGACACCTTCGTGAGATCCATCTGAATGCTGCCCTCGGTCACCACATACCCCAGGAATGAAACGGTTTTGGCATGGAACTCGCACTTCTCTGCCTTCACGAAAAGAGAGTTCTCCAGCAGGCGGCGCAGGACCAACTGGACGTGGTGCGTGTGTTCTGACAGAGTCTTTGAGAATATTAAAATATCGTCAAGGTACACAAATACGAACGTATTTAGCATGTCCCTGAGGATATCATTCACTAGGGCTTGAAAAACTGCTGGGGCATTGGTGAGGCCGAAGGGCATGACGAGATATTCATAGTGGCCGGTTGGTGTGTTGAACGCTGTCTTCCATTCGTCTCCCTCCCTCATCCGCACCAGATGGTAGGCATTGCGAAGGTCCAGCTTTGTGAATACAGTGGCTCCCTGCAGCAGTTCGAAGGCAGACGAAAGTAAGGGCAGTGGGTAGCGATTCTTAACCGTGATGTCGTTCAGACCCCGGTAATCTATGCATGGACGAAGAGAACCGTCCTTCTTGCCGACAAAGAAGAATCCCGCTCCTGCGGGGGAAGATGACGGTCTAATTATCCCGGCGGCAAGAGAGTCATTAATGTAGTCCTCCATGGCCTTTCTTTCCGGGGCTGACAGTGAATACAGACGACCCTTGGGAGGTGCTGTGCCAGGCAGGAGATCAATCGCGCAGTCATAGGGTCTGTGTGGGGGTAGAGATGTCGCCTTGGATTTGTTGAACACCTCTTTCAGGCTGTGGTAACAGGCCGGAACATTGGATATGTCGGGGGTAGCGCTAGATCTTTCCCGGTGAACGGGCAGGGTGGCCCCCCTTAAACAGGTCTGGTGACAACTCCTTCCCCACTCACGGACTGTTCCTGTCTCCCAGTCGATGTGGGGGTTGTGCTGACGGAGCCACGGGTATCCAAGAATGAGTGGTTGGCCAGGTGAGTGTAGGAGGTGAAACTGGATGGACTCCTGGTGGTTTCCTGACAGCAGGATTGTCACAGGGGCGGAGATATGAGTGACAGTGCCAAGATGATGCCCATCCAGGGCTCGTGCAGGAATGGGTTGTGTCAGTTGATGATGGTTCACGCCCAGTTGCTGTGCAAGCTCAGGGTCCATGATGTTTGCTTCGGCTCCGGAATCCACAAGGGCGGCCAATGTATGAGTCTTGTCAGAAAGCTGAAGGCGGAGATGAAGCAGGGTTTTTCGGATGGAGGGAGACTGAAGGTCTGTTGAGCTCACCCGGATCTCCATGGGCTCAGGCTGATTGAGTTGGCTATGGGACTTGACAGGCAGGGGCTGGACAGAGGCGGTATCGACCCGAGTGCGGATGGCAGGTTGACTGAGACGGCCCTTCTCCCTCCTCCGGGTCTGTATACGGCGGTCAATGCGGACGGCAAGGTCAATGGCGGCATCAAGCGTTGAGGGCGGGTCATGGGAAACAAGCTCGTCTTTGATATAGTCCGCCAGGCTATGGAGGAAGGCTTGCACCAGTGCCTCTGGGTTAAACGAGCTTTGACTGGCCAGGGTACGAAAGTCAATGGAGAAGTCTGCCACTGTCCGATTGCCCTGACGGATGGTGAGCAGAGCTTGTGACGCTTCGGCTGTTGGCGAGCCTAGGTCAAAGACCTTTAACATCTCCTCCTCAAAGGCACTGAAGGAGGCACAGGCTGGGGTTTGCCGGTCGAATTCCGCCGTTCCCCACAACCGAGCTCGACCGGTGAGATGTGTGATGACATACCCCACCTTGGCTCCCTCTGTTGAGAAAGTCCTGGGCTGTAGTGCAAACTGGATTCGGCAGCTGCTCAAGAATGGTCTTACTTGCTTCTGGTTGCCATCAAAACGTTCCGGGTTCCCAATCTTTGGTTCAGGAGCGTGGGGATCTGGTGGCAGCACTGCCGGGCCTGCAGCATTGGGACCTCCAGCGGAGGGATGAAGGAGTGTCGGTGGTACAGGAACAGAAGGACCAAGGGGGGATGCAGGTGGAGTAGCCGGGTTTGAGAGTAGTTGCAGGGCTTGGGCTAGCTGTTGTTGCTGCAGTTGGAACTGTTGTTGCTGCTGGTTGAATAGCTGGAGAAGGGAAGCGATGTCGCCAGCCATCCGATTTATGTCTCCCTCAGAGCGTTCCAGTCGCTGTAGGGCAGTCATCTCTGGCTCTTCTTCCATCGTGGTCAGGGAGTGCGCTGGGTCCATGATGGTCAGATCGTTCTGTCACGGACAGAAGAGGACCCAAGAGCGCAAGTTCAAATTCAGAGTTCTTTATTGAAGGTTTCAGGCGGGAAGAGGAGTGCCAGGGGTGTCAGGGGTTCCAGGGGTGCTTGGGACTCTGGGGTCTTTCAGGGTCCTGTGGGTACCTGTGCTCCGGGGGTCACCAAATGTCCGGGGGTGTCCAGTCCAAGTGCTAGTGTGTGTGTTCCCCAGTGATGGAGCGGCGTATCGGGCTGAGGGTGGTGAAGCGTCTGGGCTCGCTCATCTGGTGGTCGGAGACCGGAGGGGCTGAAGATCGGAGAGTAGTCGAGGTCCAGAAGGCAGGTCGGGCTAGACGGGGCAGTAGAACAAGGAGGCAGTCAAGAAAGGATCGGTATCACCAACAGGAGTCAGAGCGCAGACAGGCAGGTTACTGGTCCGGGTTTGAAGACGATCTGACAGGGCTTGGCTGAAAAACAGGGCTTGATATACTGGGAGAGGTTAGTGGGGAAATGCAGTTCAGCTGGCAGAGTAATTAGAACAGAGTGAGGCAAGGTGAGGATGGTGAGTGGGAAATGCAGTGCAGCTGGCCAGGTAACAAGAGCAGAGCAGGGCGGAGCCAGGTGGAGCTCGTTAGGCAGAGTAGGGAGAGAGTGAGCAGAGTGGCAGAGAATTGAATGCAATTAATGTTGCTACCAGGGAGAGAGAGTGCTCATGACAGATTTCTGTGGTTAAATTGTCCACTGGTGATACTGGGGAACAGAGCAAGTTGCCGTCTATTTACCTTGTTTCACAGGAAATTCCCTGTTTTACTAGTTTTGCGGAGGCTCCATGCAGAGCTTTTGCCGTAGCCTACGTAAGTGGCCTGAAGTTCATACTTGTGCGTTGGTGTGTGCATGGATCTCGTAACCACTGTTGTAATGTAACGGACTACAAATACTTCTCTACTGTACTTAAGTAGAATTTTTACTTATCTGTACTTTACTTTGTTATTTATATTTCCGGAAACTTTTACTTTTACTCCACTACATTTCCTCTAAGCATCCTAGTTACTCGTTACTACAAAATAAAATCAGAATAAATTAATTACACTGGAAAAAAGGAAGTTTGGTGAATCATTGCTCCTAAATTACCAAGATAAATTGCACGCCCCATTCCAGTTGGTGACCTAATGCCTGTTTGTGGCCAAGCGGCAAAAAAAAAACAACCATAGGCCAAAACTAAAGAAGAAGATGAGGACGCATAATGACTGATGGTGTCATGGAAGCTCTGCCGCCATGGTAACAGACGATGACAACCCCGACAGTGGTGATGAAGATAATGCTACACACCTTTGGCCATAAAGTTCATAATCAAAGTTTTTATTTTATTTTTACTTTTACTTCTAATACTTAAGTACATTTCATATCAGAAAATTGCTATGGATACTTAAGAACTGTAAATATCAGATACTTTAAGACTTTTACTCAAGTAATATTCTAAAAGGAGACTTTAACGTCTACCAAATAATTTTCTGGTAAGATACTTGTACTACTTGCTTTCGAGTACTTTATACAAGACTGCTCGTAACTACAAAAGTTTTCTAGAGGTGCAAGTCACGCTACAACGTAGGGTCCGACGTAGGGTCCGTGCCTCCATGTACCTATACGTACGTAGTCAAGGCGTAGATTTAACTCATAAATCATGCTTTAGTGGTACTATAATCGCCGAGCCTGATGCCCAAGAGCAGCTGTATCCTTTTGTTTGCGCTGATAGGCCGCTTACTGCGTCATTACTCTCCATCTCTATAGTGCAGCATTTCAATATCTAAAGCAGAAGGACACACACATACGCAGCCCCCCACAAAGCATGCACAGCGAGGTAGCCTATCTAACAACTTGAACCCACACAAAAGTGATATACTCTTAGAGAAAAATGTGCATTTTTCATATACTATCTATTTTTATAAAAAATACTTTCCTGCTGCCACCCGCTACATTAATAGTCTGGTCATTTGCGCTGTGTGTCGTTAAGTTCAGTACACACAAAGTCTCGGATGCTACAGTATTGTTAGCAACTGCCACCAAAAAAATCTATTTGGTTCTATCTGATGCTGTTTTGAGTTGTAAGCAGCGTGTGACCTGCAGTGTAAAACCTAAACGGCGTGAAACAAATGCTGAAATGCATTGTAATCAATTTCAGCATTTTTACTTTGGCAATTAAACGTAATAGTACATTTGATCACAAATGACAGTGAAAATGATTACATTATCACATTTTGTCTAACAAAAGAACGGCAATAAGTCATTTATATTTGTCTCATCTCTCCCGTGTGCAGTGCATCTTTCAGTTCAACAGTCAACACAACTTGCCATCTGATCGCGCACATCCACACCAACTTAAAAATAATACAAATTAGAATGGTTAGGGTTTTGTTCAAATGTAGTCTCACATTGCCAGACCTTCCTCCAAAGCGCTGCGGAGGAGGGTCTGGCTAAATCTGGCAATTTAGTCAGCATTCAAACAAACTTCCTCTGGACACACAAAATGCACAAAAGCACTTTCCAAGAGCTGTTAACATACTTTAATGTGTAAAATTGTTAGAGAATCATTGTTGCTGAGTGCAAAGACCTTACAGCAATTTGACTGTAGTCATTGGGTTTACTGACAGACCAGACAGACGCAGTCAGTGGAGTCCATTGATTTAAACATAACAGTCGAGAGGAGTGTAAGAGCGAGGGGTGTGTTTACTGTCAAACTCAGTCTGGTGGAGCTGCAGGTTCCTAAAATCCATTTATCGATCCTTGTTGACTGCTCACTGCTTCCTTTGACAAGATAAGATCCTTAGAAGGACATCACTGGCGCACTGTGCTTCAAAAATCCTATACCTTTACACCCCGTCCTCCATAGGAGAAAATATATCCCATCATCCATAGGACACAATATAACAGGTAAGTTTGTTTTGTTCTCTATTTCTATTGTAATTTCAGGTTTTATTATTTGTATGAGTGGTTCAAAGTCTTTAAGAATGTGATAACAATGCATGCAATGTTAAGATGTATAATAATGGTCTGCCCAAGCTTTCACACTTGATGATTCTGATCACTCCCACTCCTGTTATCAAAACCTCATATGTTTTTTTGGCTTGAAAACCCTGTTAAGAAACTGTGCCTAAAGGTAGGTTGTAGTCCTATTTTTCCGTGAAGCTTGGTCGTTGCAACCATTCTTGATTATGGTGATTTGTTGTATATGAATGCATCAACATTGTCTCCACATGTTGGAGTCAGCAGAGATTTGATACCAGATTTAAACCACTCACTCATCATTTATGTCCATCATTTAAAGTATTGTAGGTTTAGGTGCTATATAAATACTGTTAAGTATCAAAACACTAAATTAAAGGAGATATGCACACAACCCAAATTAAGGTGTCTTTTAACGAGCCGTCAGGACTTCCGTATGGTTGTGATGTTACAACTATACAATATTAGGTAGAACATGCAGCTACAGTGTCGTTACAGTCATTTCCCGGCTGCAATGATGGTGCAGAGCCCCAAGAGTGCAGATGCTGAAGACCCGTAAACGTCCAACCAATCAGAGCAGGCTAGGCTTTTTCAGAAGGGGGGCTTAAAGAGACAGGCGCTAAAAACGGAGCTCAGCGTTTCAGACAGAGTGAGTATAGGTATATTCAGACAGACAGTTTGAGAAACATAATGTTTTTTGTTTGTTTTTGTTTTTTTACAATAAATCATGTAAACATGCTCTAGTAGAAACCCCAAATACAAGTATGAAAATGAGCAAAATAACAATAAAGCTGATGGTGAAACAGCAGTAGCTCATTGGGACATATTGCATAATAAAAATGTATGTTGTGAATGCAATGAGAGGAGGTCCAGATTTAAAATAAGGTTGGTTTGAAATGTATATAATGAATTAAATCTGAAACGCTCTCTTGGCCATTGTCCAATTTTGAGATGGTCCCTAACTTCATTTGATCGATTCCCATTTACTTTCAAAGTTGCTCAAGGTGCCAGACTTTCGTATCTGATCATAAGGTAAAAAATAACAGCTGACTGGCTGTCAGTCAAGCTTTATACTTTACTGAACAACACATCTGTTGAAGACTGGTAAAAAGTTGAGGCTCAATCCTTATACTGGAGATCAAGTTGGAATCTGATAACTATGAGCCAAGATCTGGATGTGATTGAGTTATGATCTGGTGTGATGTTTGTGTGCGTGACAGGTCAGTAGGGTGGATGGGTGTGAGCTGGTTGGGGAATATACTGGAACAATTCAAAAGCTGTTTGTATCTGTTCAGAGTGTTTATACTGTAATGAAAAAGAGAGGGTTCTCTGCACTTCTGTAATCCACAACAATCCGGTGCAACCAGGGAAGGACAAAACAGTGCAGAGAAAAATAATTGCCGGTGCAGCACAGATGTCTTCTTACTTAATAGTTTTTTATTTTATTTTATAAGGTGCATAACAGTGACTAACGTTTCAATGTTAAGTTACATCTTCATCAGAGTCCTTGCTTTATACTGTATGTTCATGTCCGAATCGTTTCGCATTGCCAGACCTTCCTCCACAGCGCTGTGGAGGAGGGTCTGGCTAGTCCACACAGCATTCCGGGATGGGAGGAAAATGTGCTCTGGTTTATTGGCATTTCTTTAAACCAATCACAATCGTCTAAGCACCTCACGGAGCCCCTGTGCCGCTGCAAAGTAGCCTCGAGAAGGAACTTGTTCTGGTGGAACATGTGTACATTCAAAGGTTGTTTTAGTCGTGCAACAGAAAACTCAGATTGGACAGATAGTCTAGCTAGCTATGATTAACTGCTCCTCAGATCTCAAATCCAGACGATTTGAGATCTGAGGAGCAGTTAATCATAGTCCTCATAAATCGACCAGAGTTTAAAACTCCAACAAAAAGACAGCGGAAAGAAACGGACATCGGGCCGTAAAGAGGTGCAGGCAGCGCTATGACCATTGACTTCAAGGCACCTAACCCTAACCTTAACCCCAACCATAACCATAACCATTGCCTAATCCTAATGCCTTCCAGGCAGCGCTGCCTGGAAGGAGACGTTGGGGGCTTAAAACACAGATAAACCATGATGCAATGCCATGTGCTCTACTAAAAGATTGCTGTCCTCATGCTTTTCCACAAAAGCTTTACTCTTGCTGCTAAATACAAGTGACACAGTTAATCATGGAAGGGAGACAGGTGAGAAACAACATGGGGAAAAAAGAAGAAAGGTTTACAACATGAAACCACAAACAGAGGATGAAGGAAAATAGATGTTCCTCTATAGGTGAGATTTCAAAAAATGGCACCACAGAAGAGACAAACAAGCTCTTTCCTGGAAGTATTGAGTTCTTCTGCTTTTTGACTCAGCTCTGTGTTCACTTCTCTCAGTGCAAGACTTCTCTCTCTTCCACGTGGCAACAAGCGAGAAAACTCATACAAAAGCACATGGCAGCTGGTGCAGCTTTTTAACCACATCAGTTCAGCTCCAGTGGGTTTGTCACAAACTTGCTCCGATTTAGCGCAGATCAATGCTCTCCTTTCTAAGAAATTGTGCATTGTGTGCAATGTGGCAGACTGTCAGAGGTAGCCTAGTTTGCATGCTTCATTTAAGCTTGTTTAGCTGATGGGCTCTGTTGAGGAGGAGTTGCATTTGTGGACTGAAACTGATTCATTAGCATGTGAAATGATTTAACAAAAGCACAAAGTAATCCCAAGTTAATAAGCAATTAAGACAGGCAAATAAAGAAATATATTTGTTGTTGTTCTAGTTGAATGCTACGATGATAATGTTCATTTGCATTCATGGAAACAACATGTCTCTGATCCATTAAAAATTATTTGATGAGTGGGCTTTTGATTTCTTCATTACTAGGCTGAGGAATGCCTGCTGGGATCAAAGAAAAAAAAAGTCTTCATATTTGATTCACACTCACATAATGTGTGAATCTATCACACTGCCTGGTGCATAGAGATAATGTCAGCTTGCAACATAAAACTGTCATGATATATACAAAAATGGTGCAGAAGTGTGCAAAATACCTGTGCCATGTTCTCAGCACCTCCACACACTTCCTGATTTTAAGATGTGTGGGCATGATTGCAACAGAGGTTGAGTTTAAGCACCTCACTGGTGTTCCCAGCAAGAGGTAAACTACAATCAGCTCAGTATAGATACATATACAATTTTGCCTAATTATTGCTTTGTAATTATGATAATTACATGCATTGCAAGACCTGGTGCTGGGTTTCACAACTGCGGCTCTGGACTTTTAAAGGCACTTCTTAAAGCTGCACTGATCAATGTATTAACAATGGCTCCCATAACTAACTATGCTACTATAATACGTAAAAAAAAAGATCTCTCGTAGTTACAAATCCACAGAAAATGATCACCCGGCTGCTATTCCCCTCGGATTTGAGGAGCATTTTAGCCTATTTAGGTCATTGTTTCATTGTTTTGGTTTTCTGGCCCACATTTATAGCATTAAAGCTCTGATGGTAACACTTTACTTGAAGGTATCTACATAAGAGTGACATGACACTGTCATGAACACATGACACTGTCATGACACAGTCATGACTCATGAACCCTAACCCTAACCCAACTTGTCATGACAAAAACCAAATGACACTTACTAAGAGAAGTGTAATGTCATAAACGTTTATGACTTGTTTATAATGTCTATGACACATTCATGACAGTGTCATGTCACTCTTATGTAGATACCTTCAAGTAAAGTGTAACTGCTCTGAAAAACCCACTGTACGCTACCTGCCCAGTACCAAGCAAAGTTAGCAACTGGTGAGAAATGCATTTAGCAGCAAAAGAGACAGATATTCTCTCAGGACTTGGTGGAGACCAAAACAGAGGTAAAAGGAGAGTGAATGTTGGATTTACATTCACCAAGTGGCAGAAACACAACTTCAAATGAATGCTAATGTTGCTCTTCGTAATTCAACCTGTTCTCACTCCCAACTCGTAAAATATGGACGCTTGGTCAGTGTCTCTCAGCGTCAGATACGACGCAAAAAGCACCCTTCAGCGTATGTCTGGAATGCACCGGGCAGAGCAGCAGCGCGACCGCGGCGCAGTAAGATGACGTAATATTAGGAGCGACAACGGTAGTGACCAGTATGAAAGACCAAAATGCCGTTTAAAGAGGTTGTTTGGGTGGTGAATGGGTCAAACAACACAGGACTTTCACCCAGGAGACCGGAGTTCATGTCCCGTTTGTGTCCCGTTCTTGACTCGCGTGTCACAGAAACTTACATTTTATAACCATATTCAATCTTTTCCTAAACCTAACTGTCCCGTTCTTGTGCCATATGTAAATCAGTACGTCCCGACCCAGAGCGTCAGAAGTGAGTCCCAACTCTAAAGGAGTCTTTTAGCGTGAATATCAAACGCCAAAGGCACATTACCAAGCGTTCATATTTCATGGGATGGGAGAGTGAGAATGTGTTGAATATGCATAAGGTGACAATATGTTGTGTTTTTAGCTTGTTCCACTGTGGCTTCTTTAAAAAAATATTATACATACTATATGTGAAGTCTTGCCATGCGCACATCAATATTGTCGTTAGTAGTCGTGCAACAGAAAACTCCGATTGGACAGATAGTCTAGCTAGCTGTCTGGATTTACCCTGCAGAGATCTGAGGAGCAGTTAACCAGAGTCCTCATCAATCCACCGGAGGTTAGAACGCCAACACAAAGGAAGAGGAAGGTAACAGACATCCAGCTGAAAAGAAGAACATCCAGAGGAATTTCCGACGGCACTCTAGCAATCCTAGAAGTGGAACGTCGTGGTTATAGACTAGTAGCACACAGACATGGATAATATTGACGCCTATAAAATAGCTCAAATTAATGTAGTAATGATTGAGAATGCAAAACAAGCTTTACACCCACCCAAAGTCCTCACATATTTAGTTGTTTTCAAGTGCTGTGTGGGTTTTCTGAGTGTTGTATCTTGATAATTAGATCTACAATTGTATGGTGTACTGCAAAAGAAAAACCCAGTTAGTCAATTAATCTACAGTAGTACTGAGTATTAAAATCTCCAGCAGACCTATCTGCCAGTCGGGTAAGCTTGTTCCAAATGCAAATCAATTTCTCTTGTTTGAAGATTATAATACACACCCACTAGCAAATTATACAAGTGAAAAAATAAAATATTGGAGAACAAATGCCCTGTCAAAAAGGAAATTTTTGTATTCAATATGCTCTGCGCCTCAATGTGTAGCTCGATATCTCCTCTAGAAATCATAACTCGGAACATGGTACAAATTACAACATTTGCCAATGGCACCAGTGAAGTAGAAAGAGCTTCTACGCCTGATATAGATGCTGTAATTGGTTGATCTCTGGTGTGTAACAAGACGGTATACATTCTCAAACCTTAAAGCAGAAACAAGGAAAAGGTTGTAAAGAGGCTATGTTGGTGTGGCCAATCAATGACAGAGTGGCTGAATGAAGTAATCAATCAAACGGTAATTGAAAGAGAAAGCTCTGACTTGCTCCGTTTATTAATATACATGACACATGCTTCTAGTCTTTCTGTCTTGTAAAGCAGTGGTCCATATTGCGCTTGAGTTAACGGTATACAATCAAGAAGGGCTGCCTGTAATGGATATGAGAGTGGATGTTTTTACAGAGTGCTATATATATATATATATATATATATATATATATATATATATATATATATATATATATATATATATATGATCTCTTTATATGTAGCTTTGAAAGCTTCTGGTGAATCTCAAAAGCATGACTAATGTACTTAACAACAGCAGCAACAACAAATCATATCTAAGATATGGTTTGGTTTGTGATAGAGACAATGTGTGTGACTGATGGAACACAAATGAGAAAGTCTCTGTTTTAATCACTGTCACCACATGGTCTCAACGAGTGTAAAAGGTACAGATAAATTCATCCGGGAGATGGTGAACATGGTAAACATCATACCTGTTAAAAACATCATACAATATTTCATCTCATTGATGAGATATTGTATATTTCTAGTCCAGGGATTCAAAGTATCTATTCAGTCCCAAATCTGTTTCTTTCACATCACTTCCAAGTGTGTAGACAAAAAACAAAGGCTATAGTTTATCCCTGTTCCCTCCTGTGTAAGATGTTTGAAGTGAGTTGTCCCACACTGATAACCAACAGTGACAGGATACTGGATGACTATTTTAACACAGTTTATATTGTTCTCAGTGGAAGTGGATCCCATAGCAACTCCAGCAGCTGACTTCTTTCTCTGCATCTTTGATCACTATTCTTTCATCTTTTGTGAGTCTGGGACTGGTACAAAATTGCTGCATGGCATGATATATGACATTCCATCTCAGCAGCGTATGAAAAATAAATTAGATTTCCCTACACCATTTCCTGATCAGCCCCCACCACCAGCCCTCCCTCCCTTCATCACACCTGCCTCGCACTTCCTGGCCATACACGTGGCAGCTGGGCTGTAAAACACAAACACTTAGGGTGTGTTCATGGCAAGTGTGTTACAAAAGGAAGAAGATACAGATGGCGCCATGACAAGGTGCTCATGACACTCGCTAGAGAGACACAAGAAATGCCAAACCCATGGGAAACCAACATCATCGATCAGATTTATGAGGGGGGGAGAAAAGCCATCAACCACAGCAAGAACAATAAGAAACAACCTACTACAAAAGGCCCAATCATGGGATATGAAGGTAGATCTCGGAGGAAGTCTGCAGGTTCTCCAAGTCGTCCAGACAACCATGAGGCCGGATGTGGTTCTGTGGTCTGAAGAGGCGAATAAGATCATCCTGATAGAACGTACAGTCCCGTGGGAAGAAGGGTGCGATCAAGCCTTTGAAAGGAAGAGTGCCAAGTACCAGGACCTTTTGCTCGACTGCAGGGGGAAAGGATGGCAGGCATGGCTATTCCCAGTCGAGGTTGGCTGTAGAGGATTCCCCGCCCAGTCAGTATGGAGAATGCTCACAGCCATTGGAATGACAGGAAGTCAGCAGCTAGCAGGATGGGGGAGGCAGCAGAAAGAGCCTCCTGCTGGTTATGGAACAGGAGAGAGGAACCAAGCTAGAAGCCAGGAGGAGGACATGGGCAGTGATTTGACCACCACTGCTGACCCGCCGACGAGAGGGTGTTACGGTTCAGGGTCAAAACATCCAATGAACGACATCAACTCATCCCGGCCAAGGCTACATTCACCAAAGGTGAAGGAAGGGGAAGCATCTTTTAAATGTAATTACTCTCATGTTCAAACTCTAGACTGTTGATCTCTGTTGGTTCTCAGTGCCATTCAAATTAGCATTACACCAAAGAAGACCACTTAGAAATGCTTACTGTGTCATTTGTCAGTAGTAAAACATAATTTAACTGTAACTGCAGGCCAAAATTTAAAAGACGTGATTTATCGCCTTTTTGCATAAATGATCATTTGTGATTTTATGGGGAGTTACCTGCTGAAACTGTTTCTTCATGAACAAGAGTATCCATCCACCTAGTACTGCTGTGCAGCATCTCTGACAAAAATGCCAATTACTATATATGGTCGGTTAGCACAGGTTTTGGTGTTAGCCCCTGTACAGTCCCAATGGTACTAAAACTGGAGACCTTAATGTGACAACAAGATTTTGGGATGTACATCACACAGTCACAGAGCTAGGCTGTCACCAACAAAATGTCCAGCACTTAACTTCTCCTAAAAATACAAGTTCTTGTTTTTACATTTATGTTTGTGTGTGCGTTAAACTAAGAAGATACGTGTCAGGCAGCTCTTTGTAGCTTTGCTCAGAGACAGGCTCAGAGTTTCCTCTGCCGCCATGCAAACCTAGGCTAACCATGTCCTCACTCAAGCTCCTAACACATACTTGACATCTTCTCTTCTTACTCGCAGTAAGTGAGTAAAAAGGCATTATTTCCAATTAACTATTTTTCCTGAACCTGCATTACCTGATTACTTTTTTGTAACTAGAGGGCAGCAGCACAAGCACCGCCCAAATCTGCATTGTGAGACCTAAATACCTAAAAGAACTGCAATAAAGTAGAAGAAAAACTGTAGATGTTATCAGACTATAACACAGGGCCCTGTCACACTAGGCATGCCCAGTAATTTGAAAGTTAACATCTACAGTGTTATGTGCAACATGTTTTCATTAAGATATCAGACTTGCTGAATGAAGGGGGGGACTAATTGAAACATGACGGATTTCCTGAGACATTCCTCAGAGGAGAGCAACTTGTGGGATCTCCTTACTGTAGGTCAGCAATGATTTGTCAAGCTTTCCTTCATTGTGGTCTAAACATATATCTTCATCTAACTGGATTTTATATACTGAGCCTCAAGTTCGGCCTTTCACCAAAGTAAGATGTTAATGGAAATATGGGACACACCTTCGCCGCATCATAAAACATGCTTTTAGGAATAATCCAGGAGAGACATTCCATTTTTAACTGATGCACTTTATATTATATTCACAGACAGTAATCACAGCAGTGATGCACTATATCCATCCAATATATTATATTACAGGGCCAAGGAAACACTGAATTGTTTTTAAACACAAGTTTGATTATATTCTTTGTTATCTCTCATGTCCTTCATTTTTATATGTAGCTAAGTGCCATCAATAGCCAGACGCCACTTCACTCTTTTAAAGCACTGCATGATGTAAGCTAGATGTTTGGATCAAAATAAATCCCCCTGCAGTCTGAGCATTGTTTTGCTTTGGTACAGGGTTTACAAAGACTGAGGCTAAACCGCTGGATGTAGTGCATAAAAAAGGTCGGTTGGTTCCAATGACAAAATCTAGTAAAAGGCACTCGTAACACCTTATCTGTTTTTTTTCACATTTCTACGACATTCACAAACCTCCTGGGTGGGAATACATGACGCTTTAAATCTCCTGTATCAGACAGATTTAACAAAGTGATCAAAAGAGGTTTTCAACATCCCAATGGCCACTTGGTTTACAGCAGTGGCATCAATGGCAGCTGTAGCCTGATTTGGAAGGAGTTACACAGCGGAGTGTGACTGCTGTGATCAGATGTCAAACACATCAACACCAACACCATCATCATCATCTTCACAAGCTGCTGCACATGCAACATCCTCAGCTGATGACATGCATTCAGTCTTAGGCTACATTTACATCGTTACGTTTTGGTTTCTAAACGGAGTTTTGAGCCAAAAGTGATCTCCGTGTACACAAGTGTTTTTAGGTCGAGTAGAAGATCTAATCGCTGTTTAAACTAACACGCCCAAACAGCATATCTCATCAACATTCTCGTATACTGGGCATGTGCGTGCCGGGTTAAACAGGAGGCAGCATGTATACTCCGACTGTTGCTGGTAGTTGCCATGGTAACTAGTTAGTAACTGGTTAGTAGCTAAGTCTCAGAGAACAAGACTCCATAACCAATAAGACCCAATCAGGTGGCAAAACTTTGGCGTCAGTGTTGGTGTTGCCAATGGTCTTGTTTGCGGGCGTTACGACTGAAACACAACGGTGTCAGAAGTGTTTTCAAATGTCTCCGGTTTAGGGGCTCTGAAATGCCAGAGCAGTGTAAATGTGAGGTGTAAACATAGCAAAAGATATTCGTTTTTAAACCAAAACGTCCATGTAAATGTAGCCTTACATATCATTGTATGCATTCTATGCTACTGTCATATGTAGGATACATCCCTGCATTTGTGTACAATATGGCAACATTTCGTACATATCCACATTGGTCTGCAATGCTTGGTGGATATGTGTATATTAAATATAAACTCTATATAGACGCTTAGCTTAGCATAAGAACAGGAAACAAATAGGAAACTAGTCTGACTCTGGAGTCCTGCGACTCGTTTTTTTGTATGAATTAAGCAAATGAGATATGTGTTGATCATTGAGCTTTAGAAGTGCTGGTGGACAGAAGTCCTCGCCCAGAAAACAGCCGTATAGGTTGATTGTGAACGCAGCTTCTAATGACCCATACTTACGTTTGTTGTGAGGTGGCCATTATGTTCATACTAATTAATGTGGGAGCAAACGAAGATATAAGGTGACAAAGTATAAGAGCGCTAAACTCTGTGTATGGAGGTAGGTTGTGGCGGTGGAAGGGTTAAACAAACACAGGGCTTTCATCCTTTTAACAAACTTTGTAACAACCTGTAACATAGTTATGTCTGTGATGTAGTTACGTCCGCAACTCAACGTAGTTAAGGTCTGCAGCATTAACACAGTCATATATTGGCAATCAACCTAGTGCGTGGTTTAGGTATGAGGACGTGTTGATTTTGTAACGTTGGGAAGAGCCAGGCTAGTCTGGCTCTCTGGTGCCGCTGGAAATTCCGCACTTTTCGGCCAGATGTCCGTCACCTTCCTCTTTCTTTGTGTTGTAATTCTAACCTCCAGTGGATTTGTGAGGACTCTGGTTAACTGCTCCTCAGATCTCTGCAGGGTAAATCCAGACAGCTAGCTACTGGACTATCTGTCCAATCGGAGTTTTCTGTCTAAACTAGTTTTGACGTAGGCTACACATGTTCCACCGTGGCCCAAGATGACTGTGATTGGTTTAAAGAAATGACAACATTTTCTCCCATCCCGGAATGCTGTGTGGAGTAACCAGACCCTCCTCCACTGCGCTGTGGAGGAAGGTCTGGCAATGCAAGACTAGAGCCAGGCTAACTGTTCCCCCTATTTCCAGTCTTAACGCTAAGCTAACCAGCTACTGGTTCCAGTGTCATATTTAGGATACAGACACGAGAGTGGTAATGATCTTATACCATCACTGTAAGGAAGCAAATGTATTTGAAAGTGTATTTTCCAAAATGTCAAACTTAAGATTCAACATTATTAATGGCAGAGTCTGAATACTTATTCCACCTCCTAACAGGTCAAAAAAAAAATGGAGCACATCAGCAGAAAAGCTATAAGATTATTTTACTTTAGGACTTGTCATTTCCAACTCTAAATTGCCACTTTGGCTTCAGTTAATTAATAATAATTGTAATTTTTCACGAGACATTATACAATTGTTTTCATAGACGGTGTAGTAAATTCTATAGTAAATTGACTTCAACAACCCCATAATGCATCAATGCCATGATTTCCATTGACTCTACCTGCCTGATAAATGAATATCTATTCAAACTACATTACCTCCTGTTTGTATGTGTTTTCTTCTGAATTTGTAGATGCCCAAGCTGATGCTGATGACATTATCATCAGGGTTGTATTTCAAACTTCTAAAAGCTCCTTCTAAAACCCCAAGGGACATCATACCTAGCCTTTCTGTCAAGCTGAGTACTACTAATTAATTTTTAGTCAGTAATTACCTTCGTAGGTAACAATGATGGAGTATCGCTTTAGCTAATTGTGAATATAAAGATACTGTATATTCAACATGATTTTCGTCCTTGAAGTCATGTGTGATCCCTACTCCTACAAACAACAATAAAAGTCACCATAAATTCATATGCATATGCATTGCTTTTTGAACATAGGATATTAAAATTCGCTATCATGATGTAGGGTCAATTGTGCAGGAATGCAGTGTTTTAAGGGCATGTTAATTGACTTTTTCACTAGTAAAGAGACTGGCTACAGATGCAGGTATATGCAAGTACATTGATGAAATACATATACAGTTTAATATGCAAGCTTGTAATGTGTGTGGGAGGCAGTTTTAGTTTGTTTGATTTGTTTGTAATGACATACACTGAAGAGACAGGCATGGACCTGACCTCATTTATGTCTTGTGGCAGTTTATTTCTTTTTAGGTTTGCAGAACTACTGATAACTGCAAACACTACACAACATGTTTTTTTCCAGACACTAAGTATCACTCCTGGGTGAAAGATCAAGTTGAGTCTAAAAAAGAATTCACCAACCAAATCCACAAATCGGGTGTTAAAGGCTCACGTTTATCACCTCCCCCTGAGGCACTATTTATCATGTTCAAAGTCCTCTATGACAGAAAATATGTCCTATCTAGGCCTGAGTTTGCTTTTGCATGTGCTTTGTTAAGAAAGGGCAAAGACCTTTCAGGAGTAACTTCAGCCCTCAAACAGTTTCTACTTGTATTTAGAACAGAAAAACTGAATGGAAAAAGGCAAACATTACCTATATTGTGTGGTATTGTGCCATATGGTCCCTCAGAAATCCCTCAAGGCCACACATTCACTCAGCGAGCATGACAAAGAAGCACCCTATAGAAAGAAAGTAAAAGAGAAAACTGTTAAAAGGAAAGGACATTTTCGACACCATTATTTGACTGTCTTTATTGAAATTGGTTATTTCCCATCACTATGTTGAAGGTAAGGCGTAGGAAATTCAAACAGAAAACATGAATATTGTAAAATACAATGAGCATATAGTACTGCATGCCTAAAGTGGCCTTCATATATGTATACATGTGTTGTATGTGTCCTTATCAATTAAACGTTAGCCTGACTGAAATGAAAGACCATCTTACGCACATCCTGAACAATGCTTGGTTGTCACTACATTTGCATTTGCTGTGAGCCAGTCATGTCACTAAGCTATGAAACATTTTACAATTCAGACAGCGCTATTATGACTTATAAGGAATTATCTGCTTCTCAAACAAAAGCCTATAAAATCTCCTTAAAGCAGTGTAGGAGGGAGGGGAGATTAGATTGGTCTATGAAAAGTTATTGAAATAGAGCACAGCGAGGTGTTTGTGCAGGGCCTCGGATCCCAAGTGACATTATAATCTCAGCAATGACTGAACGCACCGCATTCGTCTCTTTTCTCTTATTTTTGTGGCCAGTCGTCCCTACAAGCTGTTTGCCTTTCTAAACACACACTCGGAGAGCTGTACTGTTTGTTTGCTTTGCAAATATGTGTGGGAGTTAGAGTGCCGGTGTGCATGTGTACATGTCTGAATAGGTTTGTGCTCGGCTTCATGTCTGAGCAATCAACTGAAAAAAGGACAAGGTCATGCATGTACAATTGTTTTTTTTGTTACATGAAGAAAGGTAATAGGCCATTAAAAGAATACAAACATGGCTCCTTAATGTGATGAGGGTGAGGGTGTATCTGAATGTGGCTCTGTTGTATACAATGTTCAGTGAATGAATGACAGTTAGCTCCTCTTTTCTTTGTCCATTGATCGCAAACATCTTTATATTCCACTCAGTGCTCATCCTTTGAGTTGTTTATCTGCTTGCCCCCCTACGTGAGAACGCTGCCGTTGACTGACTCTCTTTAATACACACACCACTGTTCCCTCCATGCCTCCTGACACACCTCATTCTCTCGGTTCAGACTCATTGTGTGACTTCCTGCCCGCTCTTTCCTCGTGATCTTGCAGAGAATGCTAGTCTGATGAGTGGAACACTCACAACCGCACCCCCAATGGTGCTTTGATTTCTGGGGCAGATCTAGCTCATCAGTTTTCTGTGCAGCAGGGGACCCTACAAACGAACACTTTAAGCCTCTGTCTTTAGCAGGCCCTAGCTGGGTTTAGCCTGTCAATCACAGTTTTAACAACGCCAACACAGGGTGGACTGCACGCTCACCTCAGAGACTGTAACTCTACTCAAACCTTTTACCAACTGGAAACATCTAAGCCTAAATGATCCGAGAAGGTGGAAGGTGGGTTGGTGCTGATCACCTGAGACTTGCCCATTCATGAATTCTTTATTAGCTTTTAAGGCTTAGCAGCTAGAGAATCCAAAGAAAAGGTTATTGACCCACTGTCATTAGCTGTCTTAATTCAAATTCCTGCTTCGAGCAACTGCCTACTGAGGGGCAAATTAGGCAAACAAAATGACGGAGGAAATTGAGACTCTAAAAGATGCCAAGAGAATGCAGTTTCATTATAACACAAGCCTATTATTAAAATTCTAAATGCATTTGAAATCACTTTGTCCTGTTTTGTTGTGACATGCTGCATCTATCTGATCCGTAATTGGTGCATTTACAAAGCAGCAGCTTGACAGTATGGTTTGAGTTCAAGACACCAGTGTTTCCTTAGCGGCTCAGAAGCAGCTTGTATAGTGTCAGGTGAACAACTGAAGTCATTAAGTCACACATGCTCAGGGAATCACTGCACCCCAATGTTCAAATGTACAACAGATGGTTTTAAGGGGATGTACACACCTTGGGTTAGCCATACTGTTCGCCATCTATCCCCAGTTATTGGGTAGCGCTTAATAAGAAAAGTATTATTTCTGTCCCATTTTTGCCTGATGAATGATTGTTCTTTCAAAACTGCTTTTGATTGATTAGCTAGCATTAGCGCCTGCCTGCCTTTATGTTCCATGTTGTACCATTGAGGTCATCAGCTTATAACCTGATTCAGAATGACTAAAAGTGTGTGTTCAGATGTATTCAAAACCTGGGGCCATTGTCAACCCTCTGATAAAAATGAGAGGTCATACCTATAATACATAAGACAAATAATCAATTTGGTAGCAATGTGGCCTTCTATCAAATAAAGGTGCTTGACAGCTTGTTTAGCAAACAAACTGTTGGCTTGGCAGTGATATATTGTAGTGAGCTAAATGAATGATTTTGAATTTTATTCCTAAAGATTCAGACTTAGATGAGTCAGGACCTGGCAGAACAGATTGCCTTCTCAAAACAATAAGTGCACAATATGGGTGGAATCCACACCGAAGATTTTAATCAAACGCTCTGCTTGTGTCGAACATGCATGGCCTCATTGATTAGAAATCACGCGGTGGTCGCTTCCCATCCTAACACAGGGCAAACAAACGCTTGCGGTTGTTTTGATATATTTTAATATTGTTTCCAGAAAAAAAACTATATATTTTGTTGTGGAATTGCTACATGGAAGATTTTTTTGGATTAGATTTGGAGACATGCAGGAAATCGTCACAGTTCTGTTCTTGTTTAATTTGTGTTTCTGTGCACCATCTGATGTTACCTGGCACATATTGTGGGATTTGTTCAGTATGTCTGAATGATTTAATTGTGCTAATAAAAAAATGATCTAAAAAACAATTAGGGTAATTTGTGAAAAGCTTATATAAAGCCCTTTAATGATATACTTCACTCAAAGAAATCAGCAAAAAGGGTCAAAGTAAGTCTACTACTTACATGGTTTTAGTCAGTAGAATACCTGTGTGTGGTACACAGAAGGGAGCAACGGTGCTAAAGGAAAGCCTGACTGATTTACAATACTCTCCGTCTCCGTCAAGGCTACACCACAGAATTTCTAAGAACTTGACATTAAAACAACTTCAGCCAGAAGTTAACACATAAAAAGTCAGAAATTCCAGGACTTACAGTTAGAATATTAACAAGGTTGAAGGCTCTGGCACCCATGGTGGTAATATGTTAGATTCATGTAAATGCATATTGTCAATGCATATTTTTTAAACCATTGAACAATAATTTGGTGGCCCCCCTGCAGCAACTCTGAGGACCCCCTAGGGGTGCCAGACCCCGTGTTGAAGATCTCTGATTTATACATTTCCAGCTGCACATGAAGGCAGCTTCATCTCACGGAGAAAGAAAGAGAGAAAGAAAAGAGACGAGGGACTGTACTTTGTGCTGGAGCTTGTTGTAGGAAACAGTCAGCTGGACAGTTAAGTGCTTGTGTTTTAGATATTTCCCTTAGTGTTTTAGTGGCAGTGATAGAGTGATTATATATATATATATATATATATATATATATATATATATATATATATATATGGGGTGGGGGCCCCAGGTGTACGCTGAAAAGTTGAGTCAGATTCAACTTTTGGAGAAACACAACCCACCGGTGGTGTGAGAGCACTGTACAGTAAACATCACTATATATATATATATATATATATATATATATATATATATATATATATATATATATAGTTATGGTATGTGTAACATTACATATGAGTTGTGTTTCTCCAAAAGTTGAATTTGACTCAACTTTTCAGCGTACCCCTGGGGCCCCCACCGCCGCAGTCTAAACCCACTACCCCCATTCAAATAAATGGAAAGACTGGCGTTTTCGCTGGAGCTCCTGATCCTGTATGAATGAAGGCAACTCTTCTAGTGCATTGCAAGTAAGTAATTCATTTTCCTTTAATTCTTTAGTAAAATGTATCAGTCACGAGGCTGTGAACAACAGCCGCTGGCAGCTGGCAGGCGTTTTACATTCTGGCTCAAACTAAAAACCCTCTGCTTTGTAACCACAGTATGTTGGTGTTTTATTATTTATATATGTATTTCAATTTGCTTCAACTTACTAGTCAGTTTACAGCAAAGAGACTACAACACATGGTGTCATCCATATTACGCATCATTGAGTCTTCAACTGGCTCACGCTCAGCTTCAAAAGCTGACAGAGAGAACGGACACAAACAACACTTCCACAGTCCTCTTTGGACATTACAGGCGTGTCAAAGTTGTTAGTGTGGTATAAGGCCGCAGACAAACTGGGGACTCAATGACAAGCCAAGTCGTCCCCCCCCCCGAAACAACGTCCCACATTGCACCTCCTGTGGAGAAGTGTAATCACATTTTCCGCAAGGGTGGTTCTAGTGCCCAAGAGAAAAGGGTTTATCTAATTCACACACATTGTCATTATGCAGTCCATGTGGTTTCCACTCAGTATCTGTAGCCACTTATACAGTATATCAAGCCAGTGCAGTTTAAAGAGCATCAAGGCTAGGTGACACATTATTATGGATCCCACGTAGCTTCTAGGCAAGTCCCGCCCTACGAAGCAGCTTGATTGGTTGGGGTAAGGCATTGACCTTGAATGGTTAAGGTTAGTATAGCCGATTGGTCAAAAGCAAGATGTCTCTGATGACATCACCAGGTTTTTTTGTTTTTCCTTTTACTTTTGGAAAAGCTCCTATCAGTCATAGAAGATGTTATGAAAGTGTTTTTACAGGCTGAATGGTACTCCCAAAAATGAAATGCTCTTCATGTGTAAAATCAGTAAAGTGCCTTTTAACAGAAAGATAAACATTTATAATAAAAACAACCAAATCGCCCCTCAAATTCTCAATACTCAATCATAAACGTTTTTGCCCACTGGCAACATTTTTCTTAAATTCTCGCTTTCTTCATCATCTGCACATCTATAGTTTGGTTATGGATAGGTAAAAAAAAGGTGTGGCAAATTAACTTTGGTAAAAATATGGTAAGGGTTAGGCAACTAAAACACACACACACACACACACACACACACACACACACGCACGCAACTTTGCATTGACACTGAATGAATAGATGTAAATTGTGAGGTGCAGAATCATCCAATATGGAAGTTGCTTCCAGGGTATTTTACACATCGGTCAACCAGCTTGAGTGTGGAAAACAATCCCAATGTTAAAGTTTGATCGCAAAAAACAACTCTTTGAGTTACCATAATGTTCAGGGAGTTTGTGGTAGAAAAACAACTTAATTCAGATGTTTTTTTCTGAACAAAAATAAAAATAATCCATTTAAAATCAACAAAGCAGAGAATCACTTGTTTAATGTTGAGTCTGTAACCTCCATCGTTTCTCCATTATAGATCTAGAAGTGGGCTAAGAAGTTGTTTGGCCTGTTTAGAAGTACAAACTATGTCATCCCTGATGTCTAAGCATGAAGGAGTACAAGTATGTTAACTCCACTTTGGATGACACAGGCGGACTGGCCATCTGGAGTCTTTTTTAACTAGGAGGTTGGTGAATGTGTGGGCCAGCAAGGTTTAAATCATGTCCCATAGTGGTTGTGGCTCGTGCTTGTCATGAGTAATGTGCAAGCCTATTCCATCGTTCTACCCCCAGGTAATGTTACCTTGGTCAAATGAAATACCAATGTCAAAAATGTGAAAATCAAATGTAGTGTAAAATTGAAAATAAAAAGGTAGGAGACCATAAACACAAAGTAGGGCTGATAATTTGAGAAAAAAACCCAGAGGCAAAAATAGCCTAATGCCACAAATTGATTCATCCATTTTGCAGGACTGCAACAACGTTGCTCCTTACATCAATGTGCGCCTGCATATTGTTGTCACTGAGTGTTAGTACTCTGTTCTCCTGCCTTCAAGTGCCTCTTGGATTTATTCCCTCCAGGTGAAAGGTATGCCAACAAACACCCAGAGCCTCAGGATATAAAAAACAATCAACTGTACGTGCATTCAAGATGTTGCATTGGCAAGTGCCCTCCTCAATAACGGATAATAAGCACAAGAGCTCAATAAGAAGATGCAAAAAGTCCAGCTGGGAACATATCATTAAAAACTCACTTTTTCGTTCTTGTGCACATACATTTGGGTATCTGGAGTGCCTACCAACCCACTTAGTGCGAAATAAGACAACCCAGTAAGTTTGTTGTAGGTTGATTAGATCAGAAAACATAGGGTTCAAAAAGTAATTTAGATTTGATTCCCCTTCCCATGTCACATGGAGGTGTATTAGAATATTCCCCAGTAGGGGATACATGCTGGGAAAATTACTAAATGAAGAATATTAAAAAATAACCAGCATGATTGTTTAAATGTCTTGATTTTTGAGTGTGATGTTTCAGAGAGAACACAGCTGTGATCTATTGCAATAATTGTAATTGCCTTTGTGGGTGTGGCCTATAGAAGGTATGTGGGTGTGGCCTAAAGAAGGTCTGTAACAATGGGCTTGTTCGAAATGGGCCAGCCCTGCGCAGAATCGATCACCGGCAATCACCACCCAATGCATGGCAGTTAGATTTGTGTCCGACTTGATCCCGACTTGCTCATCAACAATAACCTCAAGAGATCAAGGCGGCCGCAGGTTTGAGAGCCAGGCGCCGCAGTTGCTCTCCACCGACTGCAAGACCCAGGGCATGATGGGAAATGCCTGGCTCTCTGCTGATCTAACAGCTGATTAGACTTAACATGATGATGTTTTATATAAACATTAATTGTTTTTTGAATTGGAGGGATTCACCAGGCTGGAACTGGAGGTTACAAGTTTCAACTGGAGAGGTGCTACCAGCCTCCAGGGCACTGCCAAGGTGCCCTTGAGCAAGCCAACCCCCCAACCCCCCCAAATTGCTCCAGGAGCACCATAGCCTACTATGGCTGAACTTGCACAATGACCCTTCTGAAAATGCATGGGTGTGGTATCTAGGATTGATATGCAAAGAGATCCATTTCAACTGCTTGTGTAAATTTGCCTTTTGCTGATTGACCAGTACAAGCATGTTTTTTATCATTCATTCATTATTTCTTTCTTTCTTATTTGTCCTTTGTTTCATAAGAATTTAAGTTGTTTGGTGTGGCCCGTGTTAAGTACTGTATCATACTGCTTATTTATGGAAGGCTGCATAATATGTTATAGTTCACAAGTTTTCTGCACTGCAAAATATCTCCAACTCATCGCTCACTGAAACAGGAAAAGCGCTCTTGAATTCATCACTGGGGCTTCAAATGAAAGCTAATGAAGCACAGAGTTGATATTCATTGAGGCTGGTGAATGTTAAGACAGCCTTTGGTCTTTCAACAACAGGCTCATTCTGTGCATGCAAAGCCAAACATTATTCCGGTCGTAAAATCACTTCATTGGCCCCCACTGTGCCATGCAAAATCATCTTCAACATTGTACTTAGATGTGTGTCTATGGTGTGACTATGGGTGCCTTAATGTCTGTGTGCAAATGTATGTATTTAAAGTAAAGCATGTATTGTTTACTTGGAATTAAATATGTTATATTAATCACATTGCCTTTGCTTTCAAAAGTCCTGCGGGCTGTTAAACATGCTGGTTTAGTAAATAATGTACTGCCAAGTATATGGTGAATAGGAAGTTATACTAGTTCTTATAGTTCTGAGTCTTTGAGAGGACGTGCCTTCCCAGTATTTGTTTGTGGTGTTAAAGTTCATAAAGTTCCAACGTTAATACCCTATAAATGTGAAAAGGTAGGACACACACAGATCTCCAGGACAAGACTAATCTCAATTTAACCAGTATATTCATCAGAGCATGAAATAATTATATTGTCATGTGTTGAGTTACAAACATAGGAGCTTTGAAGATTTAAAGAGTGGAGAAGTTAGTTACCTTTTGACATTCAAGACTCAAGACAAAAACAAGCCACTTGCAGCCATGTTTCTTTTTTATGTATCTAGTGAGGTCCCATACAGGAACATGATATATTTTTATTAAAATTTAAGGAAAAAACGTAACCAAAAGTTGGAGTTACGAGGTTTCCACACAACAAAGATATGCTCCATTTTATGCAGCGTATGAAGAAACAAAATATGTTGAGGAATATTTAGCTGTTATTACCCAGGCCACCCCTGGTTCTTTAGTTTAATACCTTGTCAGACATTTCACTCCGCTCTGGTAGAGTAGTTCAGACCCATTCTCCTCTCCAGCTCAAGAATCCTTACTACAAGTCACTTATAAATAGAACACCCCATCATTCACACCATATTTCAGATAGAGAGCCAAAGCTCCTAAACTTTGTAATTCAGTCTCACAGTGGATGATTTGTATCCTTCAAACCCATCTTCCCGCTGCCTGTCACTGGAGCTTTAGCACCGTTTGCCAGAGGAAGTTCTATGACTGGAAATGCTGCCTCTGATGACACAGCGTCCAATTGGTCTCAGCTGTTTCCAAGATGAATCAGAACGGCTTTTAATAAGGAAATCCAGGGAGCTCATGGGCTGTACAGGTAACTTCAAAGCAAGGTTAATATAGATCCTCTGAGCATTTTCCACGCTGCCAACATCTTTACACAAGCTGAGGAGTGGACAGAATTATTCTCTGTCAAGAAAAACGTAATTTTTCAGGCTATAAAAAGTATATTTGATTTTCCGCTCTCAAAACATCAGGGCATAAGAACACTGCATAAGACCACAGCAATAAGAAAAAAAACATAAAGAATAACTACACGGATGCTGCCCTGAGGCTTAACCTGCAGTATCAAACACCACATGCAAAGCTAATATTTTAACTATCCCTTGCAACTCATATTGATCCTGAAAAGCTTGAAAAAAATATTAACCAGAGGCCAAAAGGAAAGCACTTCAGCCCGAGTGTAGGTGAATACACTAAATGCTAAAGGCCAGCGTTATGGTAAAAAATGAACAGACGTCCTTGCGAAAGTCTATAAAAAGCAGCTTAAGTGCAATTTTCCTTCCACCACCAACATGGAGTGAGAACAGCTGCCTTTCCTTGTGTTATCTGGTCCCACAGCTGACAGAGACATCACAATCCTGACACACATACTATATTGCACATGGCAAATTCATGGCATGTGCACATGCTGCCAAAGATGAAAGCCATGAGTCTGGTACAAGGCATGTGGGAATAGATGTACAGTAACGAGAGCCATGAGGCCTGGCTTAATGAGGAGGATTAGTGAACCATGATAGGGCTTTCGTGCACAGCTGTAAGAGGGGCGGTGAGGCTTGTAGCAGCGAGGGCTGGATGGATTAGGGAGCAGTGGTTTGTCAGGTAGAGGACGGGTTCACCTCGGCTCCCAGAAACCTCTTAAATGAGACAGAGGGTGTGCAGACCGATAGATGAGGCCAGATTGTAAAAGCTGACAAGAGCAATCAATAGATTGCACTGTGATATAAAATTGTTATCATCTTTTCGATATCCCGCTGAGATGGGACAGAGGGGTAAGGCAATTCCCAGGATCAACAAATGTGATGTCTTCTCAGCACTGAAAATGTTCATCATTAATTTTTCAACACAAACATTATGTGATCTTCGAGCGCTTTATGAATCTATTTCTAGTTAAATGCTTAATTTGCCAATAATATGCTATCAAGAAGCACTTTACTACTTTGCTGTTTCCATCATAGCAGATGGGACAGATGGGTACAGATATTATTGGGAGACAGAATTCTGTATTAAGGACCAATAACGGTGACATATTTTTATTAGGTTTGGTTCGCTGCTTTGAGTGCCATCTTTGCAATGTTCTCATGTGGCGACTTCTCCTACATCTAGTGACGAGATTGATCTTTCAGCACTGAACATCTCTGAACCATATTCAAGGCTGGCAAACATCCTGGCTGCCTTTCTGCTGATGTGTCTTATGAAGGCCCGCTCACAATGTCGTGCTTACACAACTATATCACTTCCGGGTAGACAACTGGCTGTTGATTTGAACTGCAGAGATTGCAGAGATTTTCAACCGTAACTTTTACAGATATATAGTTAAACACGGGGGTCCGACCTATCTGACGTTTCTGCTGGGCTTATTTTCTGTACTGTGTTGCCTTGCTAGTGTCTTTAACGAAACCAAATCTAGCGTTACGAACAGCAACATCTCACCGCAGGGTCGGACTGACTGCTAGTTTGGTGTCATTTTCTTTAGTCTGTGACAAAGTTAAAGGGCCTTGTAAGGTACAGGTTAAAAAGGAGTGGTCAAAATTGATGCAGCCAAGAGATAAAATGACTTGACTATTACCTCCAAATATGGATCAATCTCAGAAAACCCTGGATAAAACTGCACAGTGTAGGCTACATCATCTTTTTTTGGAAGGGGTAGGAGAGGGACTGAACATACTTAGCAGAGATATTTGGATCAACTTTCTGTCTATACCGGCTAATTTTAGTCTCTTAGATATATTCTGTGGATGTTATTAGGTAAGCCAAGTCTAGGTTCACAATACGCCAAATGGCTTGCATACGACTTTATATATGTATCTATAATTAGACTTCTGGAAAGAGCGTAATCACAAACAGTAAGACAGAACAACTTTACACATGGCATTTCACTTGTCAGTGGAATAGGGCAGCACATATAGTTTGTAGACAGATCTTCTTACAGCAGTTTACCACTACCTAGTCACATGGTGATGATGATTGTGAAAACGTTGTTGAGCCTACTCTAGTTTACTTGCCCTAGATTTCATGAAATGTTCTTTTAAGTCTATCTGTAGTTGTCTTTTTACAGGGCCTGATATTCTAGCAAGGCATTTTAGTCTTTAAAAAAGCTTTCTATCAATCCCAGACAGAAAAACTCACAGGCACGCAAAACACCTCTCTGACATTTTGGGGGAAATCAACCCAATTTGCCTGGCAGATTGCGTTTTATCATTCTCTTAACCGTCCAATCATTGTAGTCTGTGTTGCCTGGGGTATGGTGCCTCCTTGCCATCACTTACCTAAACTTCTTATCTGTTTTATTCCCTGAAGGCAAAATTGAAACAAGTACGGATTAACTCAATGTCACGGCAGCTTTGTCCCAGGGATAATGGGGGACAATGAGCTCTGCAGTGACAGCAGTAAATGATGCCAATTTTCTCAGAGAAAGGGAGAATGATATAATGACAAAGAAGAAGAAGTTTGGGGAGATAGCTTAAGACTCTAAGTGTTTGTATCATCCAGTCATTGTGGTGCAGGCGGCACAAATGCTGACTGGAGATATGTGACAGAATGGGTTTAAGAAGATTTGATGAAGATTCACATATCTGTGAAAAGAAAAATCGACATGTTTTGTCTTAAGGGGATAAAACGTTTGTGTGAGATCAGGTTTCTCAGAAACATGACATTTAAGAAATCCGGTTGAGCTGAACACTGACTGATTGTTAAGTGCACGGAAACACACAGATGGATGAGTGCCATTGGGCCAAAACACTGTTTGCTCCTCCAGTAATGTTATTTTAAATGGTAGCAGTGGTGTCAAATACAATATGTTTCATTTACAAATAAGGGAATTTGATCACTTTATGCTCTGGTACTCACAGTAACAGGATCAGCTGTTAGGTCAGGTCAGGTATCCGAACACATAGTGATTCATGTCAAGAAGGTGGGATCCGATTCCTACAACACCGCTTCCTGATAGCTGTCACATTTGTCTCAGTTGGATCTCCTAAACCACCTAAAGAAGATAGATGCACAGTAGGGCATGCTAGTGAAAGGAAGCTATTGGTCATGGTTGTTCACATACTAATAACAGAGTTGTATGAACCCTTGGAATCATAGAAGATTGACTCTAATAATTCCCCAGGGGGAAATTCAGTAGCATTTCTATGAAGAATGATTTTGGATGTTGATGATTTTCTGCCAAACAAACTGTGAGTCTTTGCAATCTCAAGGCATTACATAGAAAAAGACATGACATATTAAGTAAAATATTGGCCTTTTTGATTTGGCCAGTCATGTATCTGTTACCAGGAGCACATGGCTGGCCATGACCAAAGATGAATTAAAACACCTTAGAGTGCAGAAGGGAGGTTTTTAATTTTAGTTAAAAGATGGCTGAATCAATTTTTGGTGGAATATAAAGAAAAGGACATCAGGATCAGACAGACACGGATTTAATCAATGATGTTTTCAGACAAGGTTTCAAAGAACTGTTATTCTTTATGTTAAATAGTTTTATGAAAGGATGATATAGGTGGTGACTAATAATACAGCATTAATACATCTCGTTAAAATTCTGTGACCATGTCAGAGCACATGTCCTCCCAAACCCCACAGCTGCTTCCCATCCTAATTGGCGAAGATGAAAAGCACACAGAGAGAGAATGGTAGACACAACAAGGTTTCATAATGTTTATTTTGGTAAAAACGGTGTGTTCTGGCTCTAGGCTTTGCCAGCCAAGGCACATTAAAAAAAAGCAATTTTGAAGTCTCAATGCAATTAATGGTCTTTACAGAATAATATATCTTTCTGCTTTTTAAGCTCTGCATCTGCCAGACGTCTGTCTTTGCCAAATCAGACAGACAGTCGGGGTAGAACACTGACACAAAATCCAACTGACTGACAGAGAAGACGCTGCAGTCCTATGGCAATGGACAAAAAGACAGCATATTAAATAGTGTCAGTGTGATACTGGATAATAAGGACTGTGTCACAGTGGTCTAGCATAACGAAAAAGCAGATTTCTTGATCCTTCAAAAAGTCTGTTTGCACTTTCTCCATTAAAAACCAGCTTGTACTTCCAGAGATGTGCAGCTTATTTAAAGGGGACATATCATGTCTATGAACTCACAAACTGAAATAGGACATGGGGTTCAACAAGCCATTCAAATTTGGCTCCCCTTCCTATGTCAGGCTCATCAAATGTTTACCAAATCAGAATTTTATATTGAAATCTAAAAATTAGAAGAAAGTTAGTCTCACTTTGCCAGACCTTCCTTCACAACACTGCGGAGGAGGGTCTGGCTAGTCCACACAGCATTACGGGATGGGAGAAAAAATGGGAGAAAAAAGTTCAGGTTTATTGGCATTTCATTAAACCAATCACAATCGTCTTGGGCGGCGCTAGTCTCGGGAAAGAACTTGTTTTGGTGGAACGTGTACGTTTAAAAGTAGTTTACTCCGATTGGACAGATAGTCTAGCTAGCTGTCTGGATTTACCCTGCAGAGATCTGAGGAGCAGTTAACCAGAGTCCTCACAAATCCACCGGAGGTCAGAACGCCAACACAGAGAAAGAGGAAGGTAACAGCCAAAAAGAGTGAAATCCGGCGGAAATTGCGGGGGCAACAGGGCAATCCCGGAAGTGGAACATTGTGGATATAGACTAAAAGAAACTGTTCACTCTAACAAACCATTTCAGTTATGTCATGTGATTTTTGCTTCTGTGACAAGCTGCAGAATATCCTCCCAAAATCCCATTGACAAGCTCTTTCTGCAATGTGGGGTGTTACTAAGCCACAGAGATTTCCTGACTTCCATGGTTGGAGCGGTTAGCCGTTGCCAAGTACACCTCTGCTTTGACTCTGGCAACACAATATGCTTAACGAGATTCCAGAGCCTGCAAGCAGCGGCTCCACCTACAGCAGCCCGAGTGCCCACACTGCCTTGCATGTGGTGGGCTTGACATTGTTTGAGTGCAAACGGGCATGAAGCTGTAAAAGTTCAACCAGAATTCAGACAGTTACAATTTCACGCTGTATAATTGAAACACTGCTGTTGCATGTCGCATAGTTATCAAACAGGTGTCATTCTAGATTATGGTTGATGTAACAGAGTGAAATGGTTTCTCTAACTGCATGTGGACACGCTTTCTTTTTCACTCTCCGGCATCTTGCAGTGGTGCTCAGGTTGTTTTGAATGTAGATATACAGCCCGGTGTTACATGCAGAGATAAGAAACCTTGGAGAAGAAACCTTGAAGATGATGAATATGGAAATCAAGGATCGTCCACCTTAACGTTATGATACATGAATTCATCTGTTTTAATTTCGCACCCAAAATACTGCCATACTTCTGTTGTGGCTGTCAGTTTCTTAACGTAAAACAAGCAGTGTGCATGCTCATGAATGTCAAATACCTCAAATAAGACGTGAGCTACCGAGTGCCTAAAAGGAAATTAATTAAGCTGTGTGGTCTCTGAACACTTTATTAGAAACAAGTTGCGTCAGAGTAATCAATCAAGAATGCACCCTGTCATTTATACACTCTTTAATCAATCAAGGCGGATAGAGCAGGCCAATAAGTTGTTTAAATTCAGTGCGTCCAGTGTTTAGAGTCGGTTAATTATGAACAAGATCGCACAGCCAACATCCCTTCTGTCAGGGCTTGAATAATTTTAAGGATTAATTTACAGGAATACAGTAGTATGAGAACATCATGAGTCACTCAGACACTGTGAATTACACCTCTACATGCCAATAAAATACATGTAAACCAAATACAGATGTATGTACAAACACAAATGTCTACAGTAGGCCTAGTACCCCAGTGATTTAGTATTGCTCTTCTAAAGTTGGGGGGGAAAATAAGAAAGAGACTAAGACTAACCGTCATCTACAGTCATAAAACTCATAAAAGAGACTTCAGATACAGTATTAGGGGACCACTAAGGTCTATATAAAAGAGACTTCAGATACAGTATTAGGGGACCACTAAGGTCTATATAAAAGAGACTTCAGATACAGTATTAGGGGACCACTAAGGCCTATATAAAAGAGACTTCAGATACAGTATTAGGGGACCACTAAGGTCTATATAAAAGAGACTTCAGATACAGTATTAGGGGACCACTAAGGTCTATATAAAAGAGACTTCAGATACAGTATTAGGGAACCACTAAGGCCTATATAAAAGAGACTTCAGATACAGTATTAGGGGACCACTAAGGTCTATATAAAAGATACTTCAGATACAGTATTAGCGAACCACTAAGGTCTATATAAAAGAGACTTCAGATACAGTATTAGGGGACCACTAAGGTCTATATAAAAGAGACTTCAGATACAGTATTAGGGGACCACTAAGGTCTATATAAAAGAGACGTCAGATACAGTATTAGGGGACCACTAAGGTCTATATAAAAGAGACTTCAGATACAGTATTAGGGGACCACTAAGGTCTATATAAAAGAGACTTCAGATACAGTATTAGGGGACCACTAAGGTCTATATAAAAGAGACTTCAGATACAGTATTAGGGGACCACTAAGGCCTATATAAAAGCATCCAAAGAGCACCATGTCATGGGACCTTTAAGCGTTTTAGCGTGCTAACATTTGCTAATTAGCACTAAACAAAAGTATAGCTTAGGCTAATGGAAATGTCATTACATATGCATGTATTTGGTCATAAACCAAAGTATTGGATACATTTTCACATTTTGAAGTGATGATTGTGCTAGATGAAAAGTTAATGGATCAAAGTTATACACTTCATCCTGATGGGGAGAATATTTGTATACCAAATATGATGGCAATCCATCCTACAGTTGTTAAGACAAAATCACAAATTACAACCTCATCATGGTGCTGGAGGAAAAATAAGGGGTTCTCCAAAGTCAGTAGGATGCATCCTAAGGTACAACGGATGTCTGCACAAAGTTTCATAGCAATCCATCTTAGAATTGTTGAGATATATGTCAGTCTTGACAAAAGTGGTGCACTGGCTGCCCTACGCTGCCACTCCCCGCTGCTAGCAAGGCCAAATATGGTCGAAAGTTTACATTTATCCGTTAATATGGGTCAAGCTCCAAAAACACCAGACCCTACACTTCCCATAATACTTAGTAGTGTAAATATTTGCCTGGCAAACAACCACATTTGAAATGAAGACTTTCTGTTTTAAGTCCCCAAGCCAAAGTACCTGGGTGATGAAACTTGTCAAATCTCCGCCAGAACCACAGAAGACATCAGACATCTGTCTCCCCAGTCTGAGTTGTACTAACCATGACTACTAAATTGACTTTGACATGTAAAATCTGTGGAGTCACTGCCTCTTTAACTTTACCTCAAGAGAGAAAGTTCACAGAATGAGTCATAAGGCCCTTATTAGTCAGTGCTTTACTTGCACAAGCCAAGATTTAAGGGGTGAGGAAGTCCATAAGTCATGAGAGTTTCCACTGACTTTGTCTTGTCTTTCACAAGTCTCTGCACAGATTACACATATACTCTTTCTTACCAATTATTTCCACCTGGATCTGGATTAGAGCTGCTGTACCATCCTTTCAAATCAGATCTAATCTTTCCCTGCAAACAGACCTGTCATAATAACATGACAGGTTGCCGAGCATACCGTAATCTTTCTGGAGGGATTTGCACATGACACCTGAGCTGCAAATGAGGCTCCTCAAAGACTCGAGGTCAGAGAGAATGCTACGCAAGTCCCTTTGTCCTGTTGTTGGCAATGTTTTGATCTGAGCACTGGGCGGTTGGACCTGCGTTGTCCCTTTTGAATGCTAATGAATGATGCCTTCAAAGAAGCAGCGCTCCCCAAAGTCACCTTACACTATTGGGCCTGATGTAAAAGAGGACTTCAGATAAACAGTACAGTGTGTGCATACATCAGTGTACCGGGGCTTTACACAATAGTAATTCCCATAGTTCAGCATGCCACTGTGAGAGCACATCCTGCATCCTGGCTCAACCCAATAGTGCAAACAAGACGTGTGCTAGTTGGACGAGAACAGACTGAGTTTGGAATAAGGAAGGAATAATAAGAAATATATTTTAGAGCAAACTTTAGCAAAGTTATCTAACAAACACTGACTACGTTTACATGCAGCCAATAACCCGATCAAAACCGGAATATTAGCAATAACCCGGTCGCGCACGGCCATGTAAACACCGGCAAAAACCCGAATATGCTCATATTCCGGTTTTTAAAAACCCGAATATGACCCCTGGGTTACCACTTTTCTAACCCGAATATTTGGTCATGTAAACGTGTATCGGCATATCTCCATCAGAAGGAACATTGATTTGTGTTCTGCGCATGTTCTATTCGCAAGGAATCTTGGTCTTTTGAGTAGAGGAACTTCTTCTCTGCAGTATACAGGAAGTAAACAAGAAGTAGAGGTAAACATGGCGAGACGCAGACAGCACCACACTTTTGGAGCGAGGAGGAAACCAATTTCTTTATTAGTGTGGTGAAAACCATGAATATAATGTTTTCTGTTGTTGTTGTGTTTGTTGAAATGATGCATATTGCGTCTTAAGGTCGTCCGTACGTCCAGACGCTAACCGTGCGTCGCCGTTTACATCGGGATATTGCCAATTGATTACAAATTCCACGTATACAGGAGTAACTCTCTCTGCTCACGCATGTAAATGGGTTATTCCGAATGTTTCAGAAACCCGAATAGTGACCTTAACCCAACCATAACCCGAATATTGGCTGCTTGTAAACGTAGTCACTGTGACACAGAGTTTCCTTTTCTTCCTCTCTCGATTTGACTCACATTCACACCCTAGCGCACAACCTAACACATTGTATCACCCACTTAGATCGCGATCAGACAGAGCGTGTTTGCAGGTTGCAATGAGTGAGCCGCACTGCCCCGATCAGACCAGTTGCATCTTTTTATTATTCTAGCTACAGTAGGCAACCATCGAATCACCCGTCCTCAACCAATCATTATTTAGCTGTGAAGTTATATGGCGTTGGGTGCTTTTTTTCCACTCTGAGTTGAGGTTTTTCAACTCGAGGCGTTCAGGGCACTACTGCAAAAAAACGCGAGGCACTCGCAAACGCAAAAGCAGCGAGCAAAATGCTTCACTTTCATTGAAAGCAATTAAGCCCCCCCCTTGTCTTTCAGGGCTTCCCTTTCCTTACCTAAACAGTCTTGAAGTTGAATAAATTGTCTGGTCTTACTGGAAAACTGAGACTCTTGTGGATTCAATGAGCCTAATTTTATTCATGTGTGGTGATGTTAGTCGGACTATAGTCTCCCATTGCCAGGCCTTCCTCCACAGCACTGCGGAGGAAGGTCTGGCTAGTCCACACAACATTGGGAGAAAAATGTGCTGTGGTTTATTGGCATTTCTTTAAATCAATCTGAATCGTCTGGGACTCAATTACGGTGTCTCTGCAAAAATAGTCTCAGGAAAGAACTTGTTTTGGTGGAACGTGCATGTTCAAAAGTAGTTTTAGACGTGCAACCGAAAACTCAGATTGGACAGATCTAGCCGTCTCCTAGCTGTCTTGATTAACCTTGCAGAGATCTGAGGAGCAGTTAACCCTAGTACTCATAAATTGACCGGAGTTTGCCAACATAAATAAAGCGAAAGCTGAGGGACATCCAGCTGAAAAGTAGGGACTTCCAGCGGCACCTGAACAATCCAGGACATTGAACATCGTCAATATATAGACTAGGGCTGGAACGATTCGTCATCGATTACGTAAATGCGTCGACACAAATAATTTGCGTCGACGTGTCACGTTTCTTTAACTGTCACTCACGCGTAGAAATCTAAAAATAGCATGGCTGCCTCGAGCAACAGCGTAAGTATGGACTCCTCGCAAGTTCAACAACATGTTGATAAAAAGCTTTCACACGGCCTTCTAAAGTGTGGAGTATTTTACTCTTAATGCCAACAACAACGTGGTAGTCTGTAGACTTTGTAAAATGATCCCTGAGTCAGGATAACAGCAGCCAAACTCCGTAAGTTCTGCTCACCTATGCCTCTCCAGCTTCTCCCGTAGCTCACCCGCATACAGCAGGTCCTGCACTGACTGGAATGGGAGGTAAACTGTGTTGCATCTCCCCCATCTGTACCACTGTCTTCGATAATTGCGCAGCCAGGCCAGATTGTTTCAGATATCTCACGAGTCCTTTATAACGTCAGTTATCACGGCCCACGTATTAAAAAACTGTCGGGTTTAAATCGGACTTGGGCTCATAATTCCCTTTAGAAAGGAAAGAGAAAAATTGCACTTTTCATTTTTAAGTTTTTTTATTTGTTTATTCCTCCTAAAAGTGACTTGAAAAGTTAATTTGTTTTATTGTTGGATTTATTTGGTACATCTGATTTTATATGTTGCTAAAATTGCACTTTACAGTAATCTTACTGTAAGATTAAAGGGAGAAGAGCTTAATTGTTAAACAAGAGCTTATTCATTATTTTACCTACTGTTAAAAAAAACAAATACAGGCTGCTCTTTTTGCACTTGCTCTGTTTATTATGTTTGTATTCCTCCTGAAAGTGACTTTATTTTGTTGTTGGATTGATCGCCTACATCTGGCTTCAGGTTGCACTACAAATGAATTTTAATTGAACAGTGGAGTGTTAAACAATTTTAATAAATAGTCAAATAGAGATTTGAACTCTTTGAAATGAACCTTATTTGAACCTTATTGAAATTTGTTTTGTGTAAAGTGTTAATAATTTAGTAATGGGAAAATAATCACTAATTGAAAAATGAATCGTTAGATTAATCGAAAGATTAATCGTTATCTTAGTCGACTAATCGAAAAAATAATCTCTAGATTAGTCGTTTAAAAAATAATCGTTTTGGACAGCCCTAATATAGACGGACTATGGCTAACTGTTAGTCCCCATTGTAGCCATTTCACAGGCATAGCTATTCTTTTTTTAACTTGACCTCACTGTATAAAATGACCTATTGTGTACAATAATCACAGCCTCGTGAAACTTTACAAACACGAACTAGAGACCTGTGGCATTCAGATGGTGTCTGGTTGCCTAGGTGTATTGCCAATAAAAGGGTTTCTGAGCAACTGAGCAACAAACAGAAGTGTTTGCCATCCATTGCAGAAAAAGGCAATTCTTGAAGAAATCTCCAAATGTCAAAGCATTGATTTTAAGATGGTGTCCCTTAAGGTCTTGATGTCCTAATGAGGTATTTTGGAGGGATTTATGACCATTTTTTTTTAAATCAATTCTTGAGTGGTAAAAAAGGGTTATATTTTCAATTCAAAAATTGCTACAACAACTTGAGACGTAATTGAGCATGAGAATGGCCATCATCAAAGTAAAAGTAAAGTTGTGAATGTGTGGGTGTTGGCCTGGACGGCTGTTAAGTTTCCTGGCCTAAGTTATTATCCCAGTCCAGCTGTGGGGGCAGAAGTTCTGACCCTGCATGACAGAAAAGTTTGCACGTCATGTGATTAAGATATTGTGAAGATCTGCAAGACAGTTCGAGACCTATAGTGTGTCACAGCCCACTGTTTAATACCCTAACAGGGTGTTACATCTAGGAGATGAGTCTGAGTATTTATAGTCTCATTTGCATGCAAGATATATGATAAAGCCATATACAGTAATTGACTGTGTAAGTTGAGCCCTCCAGTGCCAAACACAAGATGGAATATTTTAGCTCATGACAAGTTGGTATGCATTATGTATGCAAGGGTAATAACACATTTTAAATTCCCAAATCTTTGTTGCTGTAAAATCTGTTTTGGAATGAGGCTTACATAAAGAGCCTGGGCCTGAAGCACGTTTGTCTCCTGTCAGGTTGTAATGCACTCGCTTATGCATGCAGGTTGTAAATGGTAAACTAGCTGAATTACATCCACTACACACTTCCAAAACCAGCTTAATATGACATCATTTTATCTCGCATCATACAGCCATGCAAAGCCACTGTGCATTATCTTTCCTGTTTACACAAAGCGATATTCATTCGCATGCAAAAGATCAAATGACAGTGGATTAGTTTAACACCATTTCTCCCCTCGGAATGCGTACAACATTTATTTACCTACAATATTTCTGGCCCTGGTAAAAAAATCTCTCAAGAAGATCTTGGAAAACCTTTGAGTGCATTCGCCTCAGCAGAAGGACAATCCATGTACGTAGGTGGTGTTGCAGCGGTGACACTTTGGTTGAGGGTCAGTCCTTATTGACAAAGGATGGCATTTTAAAATGTCAACCCATACCGTATGGATACATGGTACTGCCTTTTTCTTATTATCTCTACGCATTGGCACACATTCTTTACTTCTTTTTTTCTTCTGGCAAATAACCACTGGTAAAAAGCATATGCATTTTTTTTAAACAACCCCATTACTGTTATACTTGACTGTTGCATTTTACAGTTTATATTTGATGAATTATATGTCTATTTCTGGAACCTTAGAAGCATCACTTGACTATTGGATGAAAACAGGCTATGTTCAAATCTATTGGAGCATTTGAACAGCCTTCACACAAAAAGCCAATGCATTTGTCATCAAGACAGTTTTATCACCATGAAAGGCATATTAACCCAAGGGTCATTTATTGTCCATTTATAGAAATAAAACAAATAAAAGGTCAAATTAAGGTTAAGAAGTTGAGCAATGCCAGGATCAGACTACACTATCTTTTTTTTGTCTTTCACCATGTCAATATGTCAGACTAAACAGACATATTGCCAACAATTCTTGCTGTTTGTTGGACAGAAGAGAGGCAACACTACAAGTATGACATCATCGACTGGGCCCCAGACCGATTATCACGTGCCGTCGTGAAGATCACGCATGAGTTCATAGGTCGACGCTTTGGTGGAGCAGCAGCCTCTCAAAAATGTACGAAAATCTTTTAAACTGACCGTTGTCGATCTGAAATAAAAACAGATTCAGCAACTGCATGGTCTGTTTTGAAATCCGGGAGCGCCACATGTAGCGTTCGTCTAATCAGGTGCAGCCATCGTGGTTGTAGGTGGGTGTAGCCTGTTTTGTGGTCAAAGTGAAGAGATAACTGCTAGTGGTTAGCCCACTAGCGTGCAATGCTGGGAAGCGGGGCAATCCCTGCTGTGAAAAAAGCCTATATGGGCACTGTGTGTATCTTTCCTCCACCAGACAGCAGCGTCTCTCCTTTTTTGCCATGTTTACATATGTGCGCCAGAGAGGCAGGCAGCACTCTCTCTTCTTCCTATTGGTCAAGGAACACGTCGTAGAACATGTCACATTAGGCAGAAACAGACAAACAATTGTGACATGCTAGACTTTCTGTGTCGTGGTTGTGAAGCATCCCAGACTTTAGATCGCTGATCTTAGATTATGTCACACTACAAGAGGTAAAGGCACACGTTTGTCAGTCCCGACCCTCATCATCGGGCAGGACTTTGAACGCTTGTCTGCGACGTGTCTGTCGGGTCAAAATCGGGCTGAATTTGTTTAGTCTGATCCTGGCATAAGAGATGATTCACTGTAAGTTATACTGTAGTAATGGTGCTAACTTGTAAGTAGAGGTGCCAATGCCTGTGGCCTGATCTCAGTTGCTAAGTGCTTCAGTGTGACAGCCAGCCACCAGACTCTGCTTCCTGTCAGGGTTAATCACAGATGATGAGGGAAGTTGACACATTTTGACGCTGACATATGGAAAACACGCAAAATGCCTCATTCAACACAGTTTGACACAGGTTAAAAGTATTCCCCTGGCTATTCCACATGCCGGTGTCTTACCGGCAGCTGAAAATGTTTCAAGAGCAACTTAATATCAACTGGAAATCCTGTTTTTACTGACTTCCAGGGATTGAAGTTTTCAACTATCTGCAGTGATGTAAGTGTCCTCAGGGTGTGTTCAGTGCACCTTGACATTACTGTTGGGCGTGGTTTGTGCCCAACAGTGATTAAAACCTCAAACTCTCAACCAAAAAGGTCATCCTTATGGAAGCATAAAAAGGTTGAAAGGTTGAATTTGGAGTTTATATTGATGTATTCAATTTATTTATAAGTATTTGCAAAATGTAAGCACTATTAAATTCCTAATGTTGAAATGAAATACCACTGAATATATGGCATTGGAATACTTTACTTTGAAAAGCATCGACCCAAATGTATGTGGTTTGAATTCCCCTAAATGTGTAGCAGATAATTTTGAAGTTGTGCAATTTCAACCCAGTCTCACGGCAGTTCGTGAAATGGTCACGCAATTTAATCTATTGATTCATGTACACGGACACGTTTAGCTCGGGGGGTTTTTCGTGATGGTCAGCACGTTTTTTAAACTAACGTATTAAGAGCGACTACGGTAGCGCGTAGTACGAAAGGCTGAAAATCTGCACAGGGAGGTTGGTTGGGGTGGTGGATGGGTCACACAACACAGGACCTTTACCACGGAGACCGCGGATCCTGTCCCACGTGTCACGTTTCCTTTCCCTGTTCTTCTTTTCCTCAACCCAACCTCCGTGGGCCCACCACGGAATTTTCGCCGATCGTGTTCATTTCACGCGCGACTGACAGAAAGAATCGTGCTGTGATCACGAAAGATGCTTCCCATTGAAATACACTAATTTCAAAAAACGGGACCCCATCATGAAAAAAACTAGATAAACGTGTCCGTGTTATCAGTAGATAAAAAATGTATTTCACAAACTGTTGTGAAACTGTGTTGCCAATTTAGATACATTTATTTCCAAGTTTACAAATCTAAATTCTACCACCACGCCAGTGGAGGCACTAATGAGGTAAAACAGCAGGAGTGAGTCGGTCCATTGACGTATGGCACTCGATTCTCCCTGTTCAGTGACACGAGTCGGGTTAATTAACCGGCTTTTCAGTCAGTTCGTCAACACTACACTACTGGTAGTCTTATAACAGAAAATTGGCATAAGATCAAAGAATCCTTTGTGCTTGCTAGCATGGAACTCTGCACTCAAACACATTTGCAGAATCCTGAGCCAATCAGACTGCATACAGTACTGTACAGCAGGTACGTAATTCAGGAGAAACAATTAAAAGTTTCATGCTGTTAGCTACATTTGCTCTACCTCTGATTGTAGTACCTGGTAATTATGTTGTCTTTGCTGAGCTCTGTGTGTGACACACAAAAGATTTTTTTGCCAACAAACACCAGACAGTATTCCTGGCTGCCAACCTATACTGTCATGGACATATTTCAGTACATCACAAAGCTCACTATACACCCACAATACCATCTAAAAGCTTCATAAATACCTGGAGATTTATAGAGGATGGATAAAGGCTTATAGTAATCATTCATGAAAGTTACACAGTGATAACTCAGATTCTTATACATATGAAATAATTTCACGGAAATCTTAACTTTCTTACATAAATTAGCAGTTAGCAAATGCACATTATGAAGAAAGTTAGGTCGTCCATAGTCTCGCTTTGCCAGACCTTGAACATGTTATTTTAGTCGTGCAACAGAAATCTCAGATTGGACAGATAGTCTGGCTGGATTTACCCCCAGAGACCTGAGAAAAGGTTAACCATAGTCGTCATAAATCCACCAGAGTTTAAAATGCCAACACAAAGGAAATCACCAATGCTGCCTCCGCCACCTAGTTTAGAGTGTTAACGTGACTTACACGCGTTTTACTTAAAAAGGGTTTTTAATGATTGATTCAGGCCAACGCTTGTATACAGGGGGGTTTCAGCATTGTGCTCCCTGTTTCAGCTTAGCATGCTGCTTGGCTGATCCAGGGAGCATTATTAGAGCAGAGCCTTCAGCGCCATGTATAACTGTATTTCCATTTGTTGCAATAAATGGTTAAATCAATGACGAGAGTGTTCCTGACTTAACAATAATTCCCCGAAAGAACCAGGCAGGCCTGCCTTTCAAATTTTCTTCAAATCTCGCCATTTTCAGCAACTAACTTATTAGCTCGAAGTTTCTTGATGTTTCCTTACACCAACAGAGTTTTGCACGGCGGAAGATCGGATGTTCAGATTCAGACTAGTCATTTAGCAGCTGGTCAAATCAGGATCAATAGGCTGAACTACAGATTGCATTATGTTCCTGATCGGTGTCTAAAACAAACTGGCCTGCAAATGACATGCCGAGGTGCCGCTCTGTCTGTGTCACATCTGTCTTGAAAAAACACATAAAATATCCAATCACATATTCACAATGCTTTCAGTCATGGAAATATGACTGAACGAATAGCTTTCGTTCTCTTTGATGAAACACTGATGTTTGTTGATAACATTCTGCTGCAAACCAGCTGCTGATGGCAATAACAAGATGCTGAAGCACAATAATAGCAGAAAGAGCCCTAGAGAGACATGAATATAGAGTAGGGTATGATGCTCTGATGAGGCAAATGAGAAGTTGCTCCACATTTGCATGATGTGGGACTGGAGTTGTCTGGCAGTACAATATATGTCATACGTTAATTAGATGGAGACAAGCGCATCCATCTATCAATAGCTCCTTTGATCAATAAAACATGATAAGCTTTGTCAGCAGTCGCTCAGTCACATTCTAAAAAAAGACCAGTGGGTTGTTTTGTTCTTTTCTGTTTGATTACTGCAACGGGGGGGAACTAAATTTCCAGATGGATTTCTCAACATTTATGAGTAGCTCTCTGCAGATCACTATTATTTTTAGTTAAGTTTTAAAAATGGCTAAGTGCCTTGTTGTTTATGCCGTTATTAATCATATTTTTCTAAATCTGTGGCCTCTGAAAGATGTGTACAGTACTATATGTATTGTAGTTATTTGTTTTGTGTTTTCTCTATTTACTAGTGAATTAGTATTTCACCAACAGCTGTGTATATAATATTGACCTTTCATGCAAATCCTCCCTGAGTAGGTGGTTATATATTGTAAAATGTCAGTGTTTAGTCTTTATGTCTCACACATTGTGTCTCACTCCTCCTGAGATTTGTCCGACAGTGATACTGCTTGTAATGCAATTAAGAGCTTGTCTTCCAAATGGTTACCTGTTGGGTTGAGCAGCACGTACTTGCTACAATAATCTTTAGCTGTTGAGAATTATTCTGCATCATTAAACCCAGGCAGTGATTTCAGATAATTCTATAGCAGTCTGTAATTCATTTGATGTTGACATAATCCTTACATACAGTGCAATTAACTCAAGTGGGAGTGTGAGAGGGAACTTAAGGGAAAACAAAATATGTGTTATTCTACAGTAGTTAGCACAATAAAAAAACAAAAGCTGAAAATGTTCCCAAGACAGCATGACAGTGTACGCCCGCACTATAGATTGATTGCGCTTCTACTTGCTGCATCTATTAAGAGTTTAATTTAGGGAAAGATGCATTTTAACAATTCAGATACTGTGTTCAAGATCCCTTGCAGGGATACAGAGATCGATATGAAAAGCAGATGAATGCAACTGTGTAATTTTACAAAGGGTTTGACCAATATGGGTTTTTGCATGCTAACAGTATCCAGATTTTAATAAAGCACAGATGTTCAATATCTTTACATTTTATTATTTAGATATAATGTAATCCTCCAGTAAACAGTAGAATAAGTAGAGGAAAGAAAAACAAAAAACAAAACAAGTCGCCTTGGCCATCCAACCCGTCTATGAGAGAAAATTGGAGAGTGTTCTTCAGGAATTTGGTTCAATTGGGCAAGTTTTAATTGTTCTTTCATGTCAGCTACTATTGGCCATGTCTGTTGTCCGGAGATACGACTGGTGCTTATTCAGCAAAGCCAATTCCACATCCCATTTAGTGCTTCAAACTCTTTTGACAAAGGCAAAAAAAAAACACCTGAAGCGAGCGCCAAGGCTTTATTGAGAAATTGAGAGTTGTATCGAATTTTGCAGTTCCCATCCAGCTTTCCTAATGCAATATTCAAAATGCGCATACAAATGCGTGAATGGAAACACAGCTAACATCTGAACTGCATTCATATGACTACAACGTTGCACATGTTAATGCCTCATGTTTTTTATTTGTAATCCATAAGTCACATTAGACCTCTCAGTACAACATGTGCAGTAGACGAAAGATGATAGCACATATCATATTCAACACATTACATAGATCCAAAGCGCAGGGTCATCACACTGACATCTGACTCCATCAGAAAGCAGTAACTGTTACCGTGTAAACCAACTTAAGCGCCTTCACAGTAAAAAACATATATGACTCTATTAAAAAGACTTTCCACAAACAAGCCTACCACACACGGCCTTTGGCTTTCAACAGGCTGAAAAGAGGATGAGACAACAATCTACAGGTCACAGAACCATAGAAAGCTAGGAGTTTGTGGGACACAGCTGGGTTGTTTTTCACCATGACTTATAAAAAAATTGCCCGGCTGCCCTACTTTTCTCAATCCATACTTTTTAATCAAGGCCGTCTTTTTTATGGTGACTGTATGAAGAGAAAACCTTTTGCTTCAAATGTCTGACAATCGAGATTTTCGAGATCTAATTTCACATTCTGTTAAGACTCTTTGATAGGATGATGGCTCAGGAGTGATCATGAGCTGTGGGATGAAATGCATTAATGAGTTGCTGATATTCATCTTGCTTTGTCAGAGATACTGTTAGCTTTCCTGCACTTCCAGTTAAGGATAACTAATAACTGGCTGGTTCAATTTCATACCATTAGACATGTTTCAGCCCTATGTTCCCACAGCCCAATGTTCCCACAGCCCAATGTTCCCACAGCCCAATGTTCCCACAGCCCTATGTTCCCACAGCCCTATGTTCCCACAGCCCTATGTTCCCACAGCCCAATGTTCCCACAGCCCTATGTTCCCACAGCCCTATGTTCCCACAGCCCTATGTTCCCACAGCCCAATGTTCCCACAGCCCTGTGTTCCCACATTTCTAGGACATTTTCAAAATTAGGTCTTGTGTTCCTACATTTCACTTCAATTTAAGCCCTATCCTCCCATAAGATTTGTTAGGGTTAGGGTTAGGGTTGGGGTTAGGGTAAGGGAGATAAAATCTGATACAAATTTATGAAAAAGGAAATGAGGGAACATAGGGCCTACGTTTGGAAAAAATCTTAGAAATGTGGGAACATAGGCCTGTGGGAACATAGGCGTGCTCCCATTTCTTTAGAGCAAGAAAGTGTATTGAAACTGCAAAGATTAAAATATCTGCAAAGGCCATCGCTGTATTGAAATTAAATCGCAATTTGCCCCTTGTTCATGACAAAACAAAGTTTTTTCATTTCAACAAAACAAAGTTTTTTCATGAGCACAGTAACCACAACACTGAGCGTAATTATGGAGCCACCAGGACCTTTTCAATACATCTCTGTGAAACGACTTGGCTGCTCTCTAAAATGTGAAATGTGTCAGCACTAAACATTTTGGCAGCCTGCATCCTTGTCTGACAAAATGAATGTTTGATGGTAATTGTTCATAAGCTTGGTGTGTAACTATGCCTGTGTAATTGAGTTCCTCTTGTTCATCTGATCACTTTGCTGCTCTTCTCCTCTGACATTGCTTTTGGATGCATGAGAATCAATATTAATATACTTAGTGTGCTGATATTGTGGATTGATATAGCATGACTGTAAGAAATATTGCATATTAGCACAGATAGAATTCCAATATAATCAAGATTGCTACTCTGACAACCTGGTAAACCATATCACTATATAGATTTTCTTTGCAATTCTTTGCATCAATGTTGTTAGAGGATTCAGTGACCCCACAATCAATTTTAGGCTTCAAGTGCTCTTTAAGAAGTAGTCTGACTGTGTTCTAGTCATATTTGTAATTACAATAAGCTGAGGGGGAAAACAAGTATGTCAGGCTCCAAATTCTAATGCGCAGAATTTCTTTTACATATACAATATCTCTCATTTGGTGGAAACAATTACAGCAGTGTTCGAGTGGCAAAATGGCTGCAAACACTCAATTTCTGGCAGTGACATCTAAATAAAATGAATACTAATGCAATTGATTCAGCTAATTAAAATGAATATTTTACATTGTATCTGGTTTCACTTGTTAACAAACCACTACACAAATAGCTAATTAAGGCTCCATTTCCATTCCTGGTGTGACAGGCTAACCCTCTTGAGTGCTCCCAAATCTGGATAGAATGTGATTTCCCGTTTAATTCTGCTGCCACGGTGTGAATGCAACATAGCAGCCCTTTCACAACAGCGTTTCATTTGGTGCAATCAGCTCATTTGAATGAAATCTCATGAATCGGTGGATTTATGCAAGTAAAAGCTATGAATCTTTCATGTCTAGTGCAACGTTGGTGACATGGAAATTCCAGCTGTTGACTATTAAAAGTTGTCTTGATAAAGCTCAGGGAATGGAGAGCCAGAGAGTCCAAAATGGAAGAAGCATTAATTGCTAATTAGCTGTGTTGCACCATTGACTGTTATTTGAGGCGAGACATTACAGGCAAAAACATTGTTTTTTCATGCACTGGTCAACTTTGAGCCATTTGGCTTCCATAACATGTCTTCTTGACTAGTGGAAAGAAAACATCCAAAATATACATTTAGGTGTTTGTTCTACAACACTTTGTCTTGGGGTTTGTCTATTATCTGTAAATCCTCCTCTCCTAAATTCACCAAAACTTAGCATTAGATAATGCCTCATTTGAATATTTTAACATACAATTTCAGAAATCTTGTAATACAAAAAAAATAATTGTATTCATTTAAAGGAATCAACTGCGGAAGTAGTATCAATGTACCATCTCTTAGTTAAAATGTTTACCCTACAGGCCTACAGCTGTCTGTATGCTGTATCCCATTT